>OX438537.1:24369657-25070157 GCA_949316355.1 Bruchidius siliquastri | reverse complement strand
GTATTCTTGATCGAAGTCAACGGGGCTGAACAAAAATACAGGTCTAGCGTGAATGGCACTCGAAATCATCGCATGACCCCGGTACGCAACCTGGAACCGCATATAAATATATATTGCATCTTGCGTCTGACGTCGAACGAACGAAGCCACGGACGGTCAGAGAGATATACACACAGTAAATAAAATTTGTCAGTGAATAAATGCCTCGTAAAATTTTAATGTCGAACAACGAGTGTACATTGTTAAACCTGAATTTATGGGGCTTCCACTTCCTTAATTACAGCTTTCATTGCCGCGTGCAACTTTTAATTGCCTGCGATCTGATAAGAAAATTGGTGAAGGAGGTGGGACGTGGAACGCGAACGCGATCTGGTGGGCCGAAAGAAAGCTTCTCACAGTCCCGAGGTTGTAAAGATTGCCCAAAACGGCCAGCTTTCATCAAGGGGGAGGTTTCCGGTTTTTTAATTACTACTATTGACTTTGAACATATGGACATACTTCCCTAGAAAATTGGGAGTTTATTTGTGGCCAGCCATCACCTAAAAAATGGCTTCACGTGTTTTGCACTTTCCACACAATAATGTCAGTTTATTCAATGCTCCCCGTAACTAATAATAGTAATATTTTATGGATTCTTTCAATTCTTCAAAATTCTTCTGTTACGTTGTTTGCATGAATGCATCATTCAAATGCATTGCCGTTTTTAAGTGGCAACTAGATTCTTCATTATACGGAGAATATAAAATAATTACTAGTGAAATTGCATAAGATTGCTGCATTGCCATAAAATAGTTTTTCTCAAAGGGTACTGTTAATATATGCATGAGCAGAATAAATGAGTAATACTCACACAGACTGGCGGATCTACTTTAATATTCACTCAAAATACTGGAAATGCATATGATTCCTTCATTTATAGTGACATATTGTGCAGTCAGGATTCTTGCAAAAATAGATATTTCTATGAATATATAATGCTTAAATAATCAGATAATGATTTGAAGTTTTACTACTCATGCCATTAGTCTTGTCGTGCTGTCGTCCTGGAATAATTGCATCTTTGTAACTAACTGTTGATTTGTTTATCCCATCACTCGAATCGAATCCCAAATCGGACTAATATAGTAGAATGCAAGAAGTGTCTATGCTTGCTAGACGTTCAGACCCAACCAGTATAGGCATTTAATCTATCTATCTAATCCCTTATACACACATCGCTGTATTCCTGATTAAAAATCTGCCAACAGAATGGGAACATAAGACCTCCACATTGTGTCACGTTCCACCGTAGTATCATAACCATATACTCCAATAATTAATTATTGGCCATCCGATATGTGTGTAGTACAAAAATGTTAAGAACGAGCTTATTACAAACGATTATTGCGGCAGATTTTAATTAACAGTATTTTAAAATGCAATGTTAATTATACTGGCTGCTGCTACTCTGTCATCGAACTTCCATTTATTTCTTGCGACTCATTATTTATGAAGTATAAGTTTCTATTTATAGCTATGTACAGGTTGGCAGAGCTCAACGATATTAGCTCGGTTCTGCTCTTGTTGCACCGTTAGAATAGTTCCAGTTTCAGATGACATACGACTATTCAGTCCGAATTAAGCGAATTTGTGTTATCACGTTATCTGACAGCAACAAACCTGTCGAGGGTTTTTCTCTGATACGTGCTACAAAAGCATATAATATATGTTTAATGAAATCGCGTCAACAAAGTTGCCTCTGAGCCTTCCCTGAAGCGGTATCTATTTTGAATAGAATTGTTAGTGCCCTCAAACTTTCACCCCCGTCCCAAGACCGGTACCCATAAAGTTTTAAAAACATTCAGGGATATCCAAAACTCTCAAACAATCTTCACATTATTCGTTACATGAACATTTTTTCGCCGCCACTGGATTGTTTTTCGAAAAGTATGCAACTTACCCATTCGACATGAAAATTTCATTACTATGAGATTTCTAGTCATGGGGGTACTAAGGATTAATAATTTTTTTGTGATTACTCCGCTCTCATTTTGGCAGAAACAAAGTTTTTCCGTCATTACGCAAGTATTACTCTGTTGTGTAAACTTAATCATATCAGTACTGTCCAATTTATATAGAGGCCAAAGATTTTTGGACAGACGACAGACGCACAGTGGATTTTCGAGGTAGATACTTCTACTACAAAAATTCATTATTTGATTATGTATTTTACCAGTTATTCTCAATTGGCGTTTTACGGTTGAACGTTCGATGAATGTTCGTGAAGCTTCAACGATTCCAGAATGTAGGAGTTTCTATAAGTATACATAATTGGTTATCAGTTAATTTTCCTTAGAGTTAATTAAATGTTTATATAATCACCTGCGCTTCTAATGGCTTACCAGTTGCAGCTGTCAATTTTCTGATGAGTAGGCGGAAGTCTATTATAGAAGTTATACCCTTTTTCAGACATGCAAACGTTTTCCTGCATTTTTTTGTACATGTTATGTCCGTTAGTTCTCAACTTTTTATACAAAAATTATCTCGTCTATAGAATAGGTGCATTTTTTAGGTTTAGTTCCATTAGATATTTATTGTGTAGTGACAATTCTACAAACGTATTTCCATCTCTCATTATTTTTGTAGTGCATAGCAAGTCCATCGTAATTCAATTCCAGATATATTATCTTGCAACTATAATTCATTCCATCTTTTAACTATGCCGCTTTTAACTGAGAAATATTCTCTAGTATCGAATGTTTCATTGTCTATATGATTTTAAGTACCATTTTCCCGTAGTAATGAAATTTGAATCTTACTCGCATTTCTGCATTTCTTGCAGAGTCTTTGTTCGAGCAAGATCCTTTTCGTCATTTTGTCAATATTTGGTACGATTGCCAGTTGCCCAGACTGTTTGGTCCTTGTCATTTTTATTATAGTTGTTATGTAATGTAGGCAAGATCGGATCGATGATATGAAATTATTTGGAGGCGGCGTTTTATAACTGCACTGTACTGGATCATTTTTCATTTCGGTTATAGAACGCGGCCTTCAAATAAATTCTTGCAGCTGCAGCTACTTGCTATATTGCTGCTCTCCCAATCTTTAAAAAATGTTGCTTATTTTAGTCGTGTCGCGAAATGCTCTGGGATGCCATGAACTGCCAAATTTCCTGCCAGAATGATAGCACACGTATATCGTAACCACACTTGGTGGCGACTATAATGCCAAAGGATAAGAATATAGCGCTGGGCTTTAGGCTGAAGCTGGTTTGCTTCTTTTTATCATGGCCGCAGCAGTACTGCCGGTGCCTTCGCCGTCTTCGTCGCATAATGATCGGACATGTTTGGGGGAACATGAGATGCCACTTATCGAGGCTACCGTCTATAAAGGATACACACACACCGACGGGCGCCATTTTGAACGAACGCATCCCGTAGCATTGGTGATCAAGTAAAAACTTTGCTCTATCATAGTGTCATCTCTGTGACTCGTGGGTAGTTTGTTAAGCTAAGCAACTAGTTTATATTTACGAATGAGCATTGAAGGCAGGTGCATCTCTCGCTGTATTTCGGCGGGGTTTGTAGGTCAGAGCACCATTGCCTCTGCCTTCGTTAGTTCTAGTTTCCGGTAACTAATAGCAGGCGGAACACACGGATCAGCAGAGGTGTCATTGAATCCCTGTTGGTGAATACTGAGCTGTTATTGATACGTTCAAGGGTATCGAAACACTCTTTAACACCCTTAAACATGCTCATATGGCGTCCTCATGGCAATAGAGCATAACACGGAATAATGAATTTAATTTGACTCACTCGTTTCTCACAATGCATCGATATTTTTGCAAAAAGGGTAACGGTACTGCCTTTTGTTGGCTAAAAATATTTGTGGCTTGTGCATTTCTGGCAAAAATAGTTTTCATGCATTAATAAATCCATTATTTCATCAATTTCATGTTCTGCTTCCTCTTAATTCTTTTCCTTTTCACTACGTTGAAGACATTTTTAGGTAAAGCAAATTCATGTCACCCACTAAATTTTTTACGAAGTCGAATGGTTCTAACAACTCGGACTGCCTAATGGCGACGATAGATTGGCGCCTACAATATCTATCAGAAAGGTTTCATTCCCTCTTAGTAAACCGTGTCAGGCATCATTCAAGTCAGAAGCTGACGACTGATAGTAATTGCGTACTATCCAGTGGCGTACTCCAGACTAGTTGTGTCAATAGCTTGAACTCGTCCGTATAGCTCGGCGGTCGACAGCAGAGATGCTGATGTAAACCAATTCACCCTTGTTGATGGATATCGTAGGGGCCATTTTACGCCGTTATTAGGTAGTCCAGGTTGTTAAGACTATTCCACTGCATAAAGATGTTGACGCAGTTAGTCAACATCTTGTTACGACACGGGAATGTTGTTATCATACCTAATGTGACTCATAGAAATCATTGTAAGTGAAACTCGGTAAATAAAACTCGGTAAGTAAAACGCTAACCGACACTAAGACAGAGCAACGAAAAAGAGTGACACAGATTTTCGAGATATCTCAGATATCATAAAACGTCCTAAAAGCATAACTTATTATTATCCTTGATTCGGGTATAGTTTTCTCCTCGATTATGCGTGATAAATAATCAATAGGATTCCTTCTATTGGTTCAAAAAAATGGGAACGATGCAGTTTATATCCTGCGCTGTAACGTAATCACCCGTACTAATCCAGTGTGGTCTGGTGCAGCCTGGCGTACCTTATGCCGTGGTGCGGGAGTCTCGCGCTGTGCTTGCCTCCTGGCGACCTTTCTTGCTTACGATTTATTCTTCGACTAAGTGAGTCCGACTAGCGCTGAAAACGTTTAAGATAACAGTCGTGTTTTAGGTATTTAATTGGCGATATGGCCCGTCATATACCATCATGATCAGCGCCCTGGGAGACATTATAAAGCTGATAGTATGTTAAATACGTAACGGTCTTGTTACCTCCGCATTTACTAATAAGGCACTATCGTTCAAATTAGGTTTATACGTAGAGCAGACGAAAGTTATTCACTCAAACAAAAAGTTATTCAATATATAACACGATTACTCAAACTAATCACGAGGTTGGTTTCACTGGACAATTGACACACTGTTTTAGGTATATTTTAGCTTTGGATCTTCAATAATTGAGATTGAATTATGAGTTATGCTGAGTTTCACACCAGAGATATTCAATATTTTGCAGTTGTTACTAATCTATAAACTTATTTTTTTTGGTAAGGCAAGCTAATTCCACTTCTGTATCAGCAACTACTACTACAGATCAATGCAGTTTACCTAAATAAAGATCATTCAGATAAAATTGTGAAATTTTATCAGAAGGTTTTACAAATAAAATTCTTTTATGTGAAGATTTTCGATCTACTGTGCAATGAATTGACTGTTTGAAAAGGTTCTCTAGGTTGGCGACAAGGCATATCATTAATACAAAACTAGATTTCTCTAATCAAGCGTTTTATTTTTCTAGCTATTATTCTATTAAATTGTATTTTCTTCTGTGTGTTTCATTTTATATGAAACCTTATGTTCAAATTAGACATATTGCTCTGAATGATGATATAGCTTCGCTAACTAAGATCATCTACAATCAACATGAATTGAGATCATAATTACTTCTATATAGATACTTACAAAATGGCTTCAAGTAGGCCAATTCTGTACCTATCTCACATGTCGTGGGATCAGTTTTTTAATAGTTTCCTCTTGATGTAAGTTCTGGAAAAATATTTATAATATCTAATTCCCGAAGATCTATAGGTCCGAAACCCGATTCAAATCCTCATTTCCACACTGACACCGTTGCATACTGAGTACTACAACGTCAACTGCTTGACATCATTTTTCAAATGAAGAACGTCATCTTTCATTACGGTAGTATTATTTCGACGTTGCCTTCTAGCTGAATTGAACATAAAGAGACAACGTCCAAGTTCATGAATTCATCAAGCAGAGTACTGGTAGTACTCGATCCAGCAGCTCAGATTAACATTTCTCGTGGACGGAGTAGCATCATCAGCATAGCATCAGCATAGTAGAGTGCATAGGTCGTATTTCGCGTGGCTGGTTAAAGAGGTCGCTGAGACGGATTTTGTGATGGACTGTACCTATACCCGTCTCATTTGCACACAATCCTGGCTCCGGAGATTTGTGAAACTATTTATATAAATTGCAGAAAATGTCTGGCGCGAGGAATGCTCCGTGTTTTGTGCTTAAGCTGCGCTCACATGAAGAGTGCGTTTGAGGACAGGTGAATGTTTTACTTAGGCTAAAGTTTTATTTCTGTTTTCTCTCCATCCCAGATATGGAAAGACAACTGTTTGGGAAGAATTATTCCCCAAGAAAATGTAAACAATGATAATACTATCTCATCTCATGCCATATATCTTTTAGATTTTTAAAAGAACTGTATCTGAAACGTGATCCAAGAACGTGACCTTCATGTGGGTCCCTGGTCACAGCGGGGTGCCAGGTAACGAGAAAGCAGACTGCCTGGCGAGGATGGGAGCAAGGGACACATGCATTGGCCCAGAAGCCTTGCTGGGTATTAGCAGAGGACAGATCAGCAGTGCCTAGATGCTTGGGCGTATAACGGAAGCATGGATGGAGAGAGATGACTGCAGACAGTCCAAGAGGTTCATAGCAGGCCCCAACAAACGTAGGGAGCTATGGCTATTGATCCGGAGGTGGGATTCACTCCACCTGTTAGTAGGGATCCTCACAGGTCACTGCAGATTGAACAGGCATCTGACACTCATAGGAATGGTCAAAGACCCAATCTGTCAGAAGTGCTGGGAGGAGGACGAGACCTAGTTCAACTTCCTGGGAGTGAATGTGCCGTATACAGCGACCTTAAGGCTGAGGTGTTCGGCACAGCAGAGTTTGACAGGGAAAAGTGCTACTCAGCGAAACGGTCAGACATGATGATCTTTATTGAAACGTCTGGAAGGTTCGACACTAAGCAACCAGCATGTCTGACGTAGTGCTAGTGATGGTCCTCGGTGTCGGCAAAAACCAAACTACCACCCTTTCGGTAACCATCCTTGTAGCTAAAATATAACTTCTGTCTCCTGGACTATTGAATGAATCCTATAGCCAAGTTGAGGCCATTCTAATGACAGCTTTATTCCAGCCAGTAATTTACATGCCATCGACTAGAGCAGCGTTTTCCTCACGGACATATGACAGTTATGGAGGTTTAAAGCGTTGTCTCTCTCCAGATAGCGATCTTTAATTAACGCCGATTTCATAATTATATTAGTCGGTCTTGTTAACACTATTTTCAGATGAATTTCACGCTTCAGCTGGGATTATCGACCGTTCGGTGCACTCATTAGGCTGAATAATGAGGTTTCCGACCTGAAGTTCATACAAATGATAGAATTTGACATTGTAACAGACTAATTAATACGTAGCAGAAGTTTTAGATTCTCATTACTATACTTTTGGCAAGAGCTTCCTACTCATAAGCTTCACTAATGAACAGATGTACAGTTATTAAATATATTATAGATACATGTTGTCATATATAAAACGATATAAGTTAAAATATAGTAGGCAGGTAGACTTGTACGTTGCGTGTGTGTATGTGAAGTTATGAAGAAGTTGCTTTTATGCGTTTGGAGTACGAATCCGGTGAAACAATTCTAGCCAAAGGTCTGTACTGTATAATATGGGCAGAAAGCTTGAATCAGTTTCACATGCCATACTCCATCGAAAGTCTTTGATATATCGAGCGTGATGCCTCGAGACTCTCAAGCTGAAGCTCAGTCAATCTACTACACATATAATTATGTAACGTAGGCAAAAAGATCTCCCTTGGATATATTCTTACGGAAGCCACAGTCATAGCTTTATTTATAGTCATTCCTCCACTTTCTACCAATAAGTGTGTACTGAAAGCTACCCTTCTCACTTGGTTCGGTATCACCATGTCTCTGAAAACACGTACTTCACAAATCTCACATTCGCACATAAAAAGTAGTGCGATACGACTGCACACAGTCACATAAACATAACCGAAAACTGGCCGGATAGGAACCAGAAGAGACGAAATTTTATTAATGTGATAAATGTTAATTAAGAGCATTAATATGAATACGCGGAACTGTAAGAAGATAGCTTTATTATGAGAGAGTGACAGGTTGGGTTACATTTACAATAAATCTCGCGGGCCATACTTGCCGTGCAGCAGTAAGATATGGCGAGGGATTTCGGGAAAAGAAATTAAGAGATGATTTAGAGGAATGTGAACGCGGAGGTGTATTTGATGAAAGGAATTTTACGTGCCAGCTATTTTATGGCTCAGGACAATTCATTTTTTTCATAGGCAAGCTCTCGTAGAAGCAGAAATTCTAGTGTATTCTAGAAATGCTGTGAGTGGATCCAATGTTTATTCACATTGACCTTAGAATGCTGTTGATTGTAACAGTCGGTTGTTGAACTCCCCATTTCACAACATTGAAAATATCTGGATGAGGCTTATTCGAGGTGTTGGCGCTCGGACCTGGTGGGAATTAGTTCTTCACTGGACTGCGGCTATGTTCATCATTAAAAGGTCTGGAAGGTTCGACACTAGGACGTCACCAGGTCTGCCATAGTGTTGTTGTTTTTTTCTTTTTTTTTAAATCAGGCGCGTCGACTGGATGTATTGCCCTTTTCCAGAGCACATCCCCACACATGTTGTTTTGCAATTAATATCTTGATCGCCACAGCTGTACATTCATTAGTACAAGAAACAGATCAGGGAATGAGGTACTAGTTAGAAGATTTTGTCATATACTTAAATTTTTCAATATAAATATGATCTAATCAGCCTGATTACATCTTGATATTTGCAGTAAGGTCTTTAAGGTGATCCATCTGTCCAGCGGTGTGCCATTCAATATCTGAATCGCCTTATTCAACAAGGCATACAGACGATAAATAATAAGCAAATGTAGTCGTTTCTCATAATTCGAATTTGTTATTGGTGCAAGTAACTCGAGCTCGGCGACCTTCCTCCAGGCAGACCGACACCAAAACAAGCAAGAACAGACCAGAACAATAAAATGTCGGCGTCTGTGCTGTTGCGGAGGCAACAAGCAGCGAAATCACAATAAAATCCAATATAAAATAGGTTTCTCAGCCCTCAAGTGGAATACCCATATTACTCCAGTCGATTACTGTGTCGAATCATTCAATGTAAATAATCTGTAACTAACTGCAGGACTTAGCCTAACAGTAACAGTAGAATATTTCACCTCCCTAAAGTATAGTATAGTTTGATTACCAATAGAAAATGAGACGATATGCGTTTAGTGACTTATGTGCAGCATTAAGTCTACCACTCGCCAAACTCGTTTCAAAAAACTTATCGTTTTGTTACGTTACATTAGCATCTTCAGGGAAAGACTGAAGCTGAGTTTGAGTTTGAATCTTCACCGAACTACTCAAGATTTTCCTTTAAAGTCATTCATTTTTCCGCATGATCACCCCTACTTGTATAGTTTATTCATGGGCTTGAATCACTACTACAGCAGGTAGCTGGCTACCGTGATGACAGCATTTTCACAGTAACACGGGTTCTCTTAACCGAAGCTACTCATTTTTTGGCTGCCTCCATCCTCAGGTTATAACACTTATTGATGTTGGTAAGAGTGCTGACTTCAGTGGATGGATATGCATTTTGATTCAAACCTGGTTAACATCCCAAGATTTTAATCTACATCATCACGGAGAGTCTAACCAAGTCATTCTGCAGGACTTTATGTTCCTCAACCCGTAACAGTAGTGAAATAGAAACTCATCGACTGGGGTATCATGGTTACCGTGGCCGGCAAAGTAGGAATGCCCATATATTTACTGGTCTCCCACACACAAAGTAAACAACTGACTTGAAACAAGCTCTGTAAACTAACGCCATTATGAGCTGACATGTTGCCTTGCCATGCTTCGGTATATACGACAATGCCATAGGTAAAAACCTACCCTCCAGTTAAAAAAGGAGTCAAGTATATTCACTCATCTTCCCACGCTGTAACGATACTGTTTTCGTCCTGAAAATATAATTTTGGAAATAGATATCGTTGGAAATCGTCCTGTTGTCCCAATCGAACGACGCTGTAACCATGTGGCCACACCACTACACCGCACACCGTATCTTTAGCCTACCGAAATATCAATGAATGCATTTGAATCAAAAATTGAGAGAAGAGCTTCGCATGAGCATAGAACCAACCATTTCCTATATCTTGCAACAGAAATTGTTCCAATAATTTGCAAAATGAGCACTCGAAATGAAATATTGCAAACCCTTGCATTCCAGGTAGAGTTCCCTCTTAATTCTGCATATCTATGTATGATTCCATGAAAGCTTCCTCATGACCAATCCAACCCATTCGCATGTCCACATTACATGCAATTTACAAGGATTAGTACCTCGACTTATCACCACCGTCAGTATATCAAAACAGAATTGCCCATTAAGTTTCCTTTATTGGATCCAGTTAGGAAAATTGCGCAGAAGGCCATTGATATTGCAACTGTTTATCGAGTCGCATCAATTAGTCATGATTGACTGCCTGATGGTAGAGATGCGGCGAAAAATGGTCTCGTTTTATCTTTATCCACTATTTCTTTTAATCACGGCAATAAACGGCAATCTGATATGTACATCTCATCTTATGCGCATTCTAAGCTGCTTTTATCATTAGGTATATCCACAGATGCTTCGTGACGTAGAAACCAGAAGTGCTATATTCCAACTTACTACTACTAAATATAGTAGGCAAATTTGGAATTCCGAACATTGCCTCTATTTTTACACCTATGGATTTTGCTATATTAAGAGCTATAGCGAGTTTTGTTTGGAAAAAAGTACTTTCTTGCAGTTTCAATTAAATTTAGTCCGAAGAACTGATTGATGAATAATGTAACTACTATAACTACTGAAACTTTTCCTGAGCTTATCTCTCTGATTCATAATATTTTGCGCTGAGTATAGAACAGAATGCAAAAAATTAATTTTGGAAATCTTATGAAATTAAAATGTATATTGGTTTCTAGGGTAATAGTATTGTTTTCATCAAGACCTCAGTATGAACCATTACGAAAAGCTAGAATACGGATGATACAACAGCCAACAACTCCAATGCTTACAATTTGGAGAGCACCCTGTATCACCCAGAAGTATTCCTACGCTCGATTCCGGCTCTTTCCAATGACGGTTGGGAGCACGTATCGGAATGGGAAAAAATCGCAATTCTGCCATTTGTATGCCGAGTGTAGATGATCAAGGCCTCTTAGGATAACACGTATTTTACGTAGTCGTTATTTTTACCATATTCGGATTGGCTGTTTACAGGTTTTGGCCGTATAACTCTCGGTACCACTTTTGTATTTGGGATTTGATATTCATTTGCTTGATTTCGCACCTGGGACTATAGTTTATCAGCCTATCATGGCCATGGGGAAATTTCATTGGTGGTGTTGGTGTGCTGTACAGTCTTTGTAAAATAGGAAGCAGCACTGTGGAAATATACCGTCAAAATTTTGAAACCGTGGCTTCAAAAACATATACAATACAGATAATGAAGTTGGTTTCACTCGAAATGAATACAATGTATCAAACTTTCAAAACAGAACAAACACAAAAGCGAAGCTCCGTCCATACACCTAAAACATGTCGTCATTTTTACAACAAGCGATATTATCTTCTTTGTATCACGACACCATGCTACGCCGGAGCAGTGTTAGCAATGTGGTGAACCTTCAGGAATACCATGTTGTAAATATTGTTCTAATTTAATAAGATTAGTCCGGAGGCTGCAGTGCTTTGAGAACATACGAGAGTTTAGAGTTCAGGTTTGCAACAGAGGCGGAGGATATGACTTTATTCGATTAGGAGAAGGTATTTTTCGTTAGTCGATATCACTGCATCCCATTGAGAAACGAATATATTTTGGTATTACCCAAAATACGACACTACCCATTATGAAGAAATGCATTATGATCTGCCGTGATGGTACACATAGCGGGTGAACGAGAAGTTCGTGGATATATATATATATATATATATATATATATATATATATATAAAATTGATCATTTAAATTCCAAATAAAACGTTTCGCTGAACTGACTTTTTCTAGAAACCCTTTTCGACAAAATAGACCTGTTACCATATCGCGGATCATACTTGAGTGATTACGTACAAACGTAGATGCATTTACTGTACCAAAACGTCACCCATAAATACCTTATCGAATTTTATAGCCAACAAAAATCAATTGAATTGCAAATCGCCATATTCATTATCACCAGTCATAGCGGCTAATAACCATAGATAAAGATCTTGTTTATAAATGGCATTTAGTGTCCATTAGGTTGAGTTTCATTAACTATGCTGTGAGATTATTGACACGTTCCAGGATAACGTGGCTTCCTGAAGAGTTATTAACACCATGGTATTCTTCCAATTCGTTTTTTGCTGGATTGCATGAAAAACACAGATTTACAGTTTAGCAGGATTGCTTATCGCGCTTCATAAGCACTGCGCGAGGATAAATGTGACATTCAGTTCACATAGACCTTAAAACGTTGTATATTATAGCAAGTTCGACCTGGCAAGTTCGAACTTACATAATGCTGATTAAAATAAGCTAAAACGATTATCTTTAGTTTGAGTCTCGCGTTATAAGAACTTCGCACTATCTGTAAAAATAATAATACATGAAACCGAAGCGCCAACTCAATGGAATTTATTCTCTCCGTTCCAGATTCCATTGCACATTTCCCACAGCTGATTCCTCGACCCACATTTTGTCAATCTGTTTCTCCTCTCGTTTACACACGATGAATCGTATTGACATGCAGGCGAAACAAAGCGAGCCAATTTTCTCGGTGCCTCGACAAATTTCTCTTCGTTATTCTGGCCCGCAGCGGTCGGCGTTGGAAATGTAAATTTATTTCTGACGGACATTTAAATTTATCAAATTACAATACCAAATCACTCAGAGCCACTCTGTTCGGCTGTCACTGCTTCGGTCGTATCGACGCGATGCAAGTTATGCACTTCTTTTCGGTACTTACGACGAGACAGGATTTGTTTGCAGTGCTTTCCAATTGTCCTTCCATCCCACTCAATCAAGCTATATAGTTGAGTCTATCTAGTTTGTTTGTTATTCAAGTAGACACGTTAGAGGCCCTGCATATACTCATCAAACAGGTGTCATTAATATAGCATAGCCGATAAATACCGAAATCTCTGGATCTGGAATCACTATTGCTCTATGTAAGTTGGTTTGCTTGCTTTGAAAGAAATGTGTGCTACAGTTTCAAATGCATTTTTATAGTCTATGTAACAGGGGTGAAGATTTCTGTTTTTTTCTGGTCTGTTCCATGATCACGCTATCAATTATAATTTTTTTATAACCTTGACTTCTACATCCCTTTTTGTATTCCGTAAGTATGTTGTTCTGTGTAAGATCTTGTTCTATTCTTCTGTTTTTGCTATCTGCGTCTTTGGGTTTCATGTGCGTTTTACCTTGTGTGAGGAATTTTGAGAACTTATTAGGTTGCAGTATAGCTTTGTTGATTTGCTTTGAGATTGATTCATATGTTGAGGTGAATTGCTTATACCAGAAATTTTGTATGTTGTCCACGCCTGGGCACTTCCAGTTGTGGGTGTGTTCAATTTTGTCTGCTTTTTCATGTGGTGTTAGTATGACTTCTCCCTGTTCTGTGATATTTTGATGCTTTTTCTCTTCTTCTCTGATCCATTCGGCGTTTTCGTTGTGTGTCTTTGATTCTGATCAACTTCTCCAGAATTCAGTTAGTTCTTGTTTGCTAGGGGGTTCTATTGTTGTTATCTGGTCGTTTGATGTTGCCTTGTGGTAGAACTGTTTCTCATTCCCCCAAAAGAAATTATTATTAATATTATTATTATTATAATTAATATTCATTTGTGGTATCTAGTCCACAAATTGACTCCATTTCCTATTTATGCCGGACATTACACACATTTGTAAATAAATTTTGAGGTGCACTGTGCTGCTTTTGCGATCCAAGGTTTATTGTTAATAAGACCAATATCTCCCACAACTCCGATACTGGTGAACTTAAAATTAATCTCTTTTGTTCCAGGTAATTCTAGAAGTTCTCTGCATAGATAACAGAGATCGTGTTGGGGCCACTTAGCTGTAATTACGTGCATCAACAGAACATCCTCACCATCTCGCTCGGTTCCTTCCATCCAGTGAACGTAACACCTGTCTTCTTCGAGAAACATACGTCTTATTATCCGGGAAAATCGAGTTTCCACGGTACAACCCACTTGAAGGTTGCTGCACGCTGTTGTCGTCAGAGGTCTGAATATTAAAAAAATAGGATATGGGGATTTAATTTCTATTGTTGATGACGCTATTGCATATTGCTCACCAGTTTCCATCCAAATTGGTCCAGCATTTGCTAAGATTACGAGGTGACAAAAAAGTACAGACCAACAGACAGACACATTGTTGCGAACCATAAACAGATATTCCTAATCAAGACATCATTAAGGATTAAAAAAACAATATTCATTTCAAAATCTTATTGATAAAAATTCGTTCATCGCTGATATGGTGGTGGCGAGTAGGACGATTTCCATGTCGATGGAACCGCCCCGGCACTATTGTAGTTACCCAATTCCAAGTACGACAATCCCCCTGTATGCCGTCCCGCAGACCGTGCATCCTCGTTATCTGTTCGGTCGGCAATTCGCCAGGTAAGCGTGTGACCGGTGCTCGATCTCACGTCACGTCCCGATCCGTCATGTGAAGGCACACACACGCCTACCGCGATCCGCCGAATTCTTAATCAAACAGTCGAGCATCGCCATCGCCCGGTATTGAGACGTTCTCAAAAGCGAGATGGTATTCCAACGATAACATGCCGCTGTTCATATCCACTCTCGCATACTTGATTACTTCTAGACGACTGGATGCCGTGGATGCATTTCGGATTATGTGTTTATTGGACAAGTGTGTGAAGAAGTCATCAGCTTGGGTTGTATTCGCTTAGAGAAGCCTTACGCTGTCCAAGAATCCTACAACTCCATTCTGTTGATGGGATTTACGTTACTAGGTCACGGCACATAAAGATATATTTATATATGGATAGTTTTTGTAGTTTTAGAGCATCCCAGACGACATCGTTTCCCATCGTACTAGTTTCCTTCGTATTTAACGGTTAATTTGTTTAAAAATCTCAAGGTATCGAGTGAGACATTCGAAATTTAAGATGTGGACTTGGCTCAAAATACCAATTCACAGTTTCATGATTATTTCCAAAGACTTAAACCGATTTAATTTTTTAAATTGTTCGGCTCTTGGGATAAAATGCGAGATGTCAAGTGACGGAGGTTGATTAATTCTGTATCTGAAAAGCCTCGCAGTGAAGTGAGTGCAACCAAGAGTTTCATTCCAAGTGATTGACATAAAACATGGCTATGTTATGAATACTGCAAAATTAGCGAAGTGATATGAATCAGGCACGTCCGTCGGCTGAAAATTCATATTCAGACTGTCGCAATCTTTGATCTACGACTGAGAAAATAGTCTTATTTAGCATCTCGATCCCGTATCCAATATACATACATCATCATAAATATTTTATAGACTCGTCCGTTTCCAGCGGTGTGTATCTGCTAACAAATCCGGACAATCTGCACGCGGGGCAGTTAAGATCCATTTACAGACTGTACAGATTTACAAGGTAGTCGCTGGTCGGTACTTGTCAGCCAACCAACTGCTTTACAGCGACTTCTACAAAACGGCCATTTTCCGTATATCTAATTCCAGATCTGCTTTTGAGTTATTGCTCAGAAGTGCCGGTTGTTATTTCAAGATGATAGATTTCTGATGCACTAACTGCGTAGTGTTGTTGCGCCCTTGAGTTCAGATGATGAAATAATTTATCATATGCTGATAAAAAAGCCTCGTTAGGCTGATACCAAGTGAAATACAATATTGGATGCATGGAACAGTGGCGAATGAATTCTATGGATTCATGGTACTCATTATCCACCCTGTATCTTATCTAATGTTTTATTTTCGCGGTACGTCCGAATGCATTACGCTTGAAGGCTTGCAAAGTGGTTGCTGGGTGCTGGCACAGGAGTCGTGGGAGTAGTCTTAGCGTGGGCGGATATATGCTCTTTAATAACTAGACGTCTTTCATAGATGATTGCTTTATTATATGACCGAGATATAATCTTCAAGTTTAATGGACTTTTGCCTATAACCCGCTTATCAGGATGGCTGAGGCGTGGGTACGAAAAAACTAGATTATCGCGCATATATTTGGCAAGTTGGATAGTAGTTTTGTTGAGGTATCCGATGGGATTTGAGATAGATTATTTCCTTCGCTCTTATGTGGAAAATCACCAAATATTTTTTAATCATATTTTGGTTATCGTTATCGGTTTCCACTTTGACAAGGAACAAGATTGGTAATTGATAATCAGCGCACTGCACTACTGTGCAGTGGATACTTTCCTCAGCATCAAAGCAAGATTAGAGAAGGAATATCACTTTGTATAATATTTTATATATCATGTTTGCAAACAATATAATTATTATTATGCATAGTGAACAAAACCAGAAATCACTCCAGACGTACAAGCGGCATGAATAAATCATAACCGCTCCTATTAAAGAATGCTCATTCCTTGTAACTGTTGTTAATGACAATCGTTTAATATCAAATAAAAGCTCAGGTGAGGTATTAGTACATTTTTAAGTATGCATATTAAGCGACAATTTATACGTTACATTATAGAAGTGTGCAAGGTAAGAAGCAATTGCGTACTTACTTGTTTTGTATGAAGAAAACCAAAGTTTATTAGCAGACGAAAAATAGTGGTGTCAAGTAGATTGACTCATTACATTTCTCATAATCAGCCTTACCCAGATGGATCACATCTATTAATACAGCAGACTCAATGGAAATAATGGCAAAAGAAATAATGAATAACATCACAGTGATCTAATGAATAATATTTCCTGGATGTCCTGGATGGAAAGCAGACAACACTTTTTCAACTGAAAATCATTCAGCTCGACAAGTCATTGTTAGGTTGTGATTTTGTGATTTGAAAAACAGTCAATCACAATTACCTTGCAACCCAATAATTAAGTTATAAGGCATTGGCCTATTTTCAAAATTTATTTGTTTATCTAAGCTTTATTGTTGAATTACGCAGTCGCCAAAAAAGTTATTTAATGTGAGGTTGACAATGATCGGATTTCTGCACTTGGTTCGCGAGTAGCTTGTGAGTTTGGAGTCACCCGACTCTCAGACTTAATAGAGCAGCCGTGAGCCATAATGAATGCAGCAAAAACGGCTGATGATTTCCTAGATCTCATTAAATGGTAAATCTCGGGATTGGTGATGGTATATTTCCTTGTTTACCTAGTACACTTTACATAAAAATCTAATAATGTCTGCATAATTTTCAGTCGTTTGGCAGAAAATACAAGTTTCGTTATCGAAATCCGATCTGAATCCTAGAAAGCAGGCTGCCTTATTCGAGATATTTTTCGCAAGGATAGGGAAATATATGCATAATTCATTCGATGGAGTTATTTTGATCACGTGAGGCGTTAAGTAGATGCAAGATTGCTATTCTGTGATACCTGACTTATGATAGCAAGCCATACACTGACAGTTCTATCTCGAGTGAATCGTTTAATTTCATTTCTAAGATTCGTTTCCCTACATCTGTCAACAAGGGTGAACTGGTTCACAGCGACATGCTTTCCACGATGCATCAGACCTGCTATAGACATGCATGTTTCGTCTTTAGCCTAGACTCGTCAGTATAGCCTGGCGGTCCAACTGTAGAAAGCAATTGGTTGGCATATACGAAAACAATTATGAACAGTGTATGGTATGCTTAAGAGTTATACACGATAAAATGCATAAAGACAGCGGGAAGTGAGAGATGGTAGATTACAGTGTTATAATGCAATAATAACCAGAAAATTAGGAACTTAAATATCCGATATGGAATGCAGTTTTTCACTTTAGTTTTGCACTTGCTCCGCCACGTCCAACAATTTATTTTGCACATAAGTTACGGCTGTCTGCGCAAGAAAAAATTGTTGGTCGGGTATAAGGTAAAGGTACTAACGCAAATTGAATGAGCTGTATATTATTCCAAATGTCAACTAGCTTTGTTCGATAACAATAGTTAATAGAAAATGTCATAAAAATATTTACTATAATAGATAATAAAGCACAAGGCTGAGTAGTACTCTTTGATGTCATTTATTTAAAAATAAAACCCTCAGGTTAGGTACAAATGTCTTTGCTGTAAGGCATGTTCAAGGCTACGTCGGATCGCTTGCTACGAGGCGAATCACGATAGCTGAACATCAGGTGACTGATTTTTGAGGCTGAAATATCAAAAATATCTCATGCCCTGATTGTGGAATGATTTTTTGACATTTTATCATGCAAAATTACGAAAATCCATGTCACTAATTTTTGTTGGCGTATTTGGTGGCTGATATATTTCTAGTTCAACTCGATTTCAGTCACTCAGTTCATTTGACTCGTACTCCTTGATTGCTGTAACCATTGGCCAGAGTTTACTAATAAGTTTGATTGAGGGTCCGTTTTGTACTCTCTGAAGAAGCTCTTAACTTACATGATACATACAATTCGAAGATAAAAAAAAACTATCCTCACACATTTTACCGCACCAACACACATGAAGGGCAAAAGAGAACCTCCTGATACCACGCCAAAGACGAGGATCCCGCGGTCCGCACAAACTGGGTCAACAGTCCTCAACCGGACCGCGGTCCGTCATTCGGTGACTGAATTGGTGATTGTAAGTCTTATTTACAGCATCCACAGAGAGTGGTGATCATTCCATTTCTTTCGGCCAATCATTCAATTACCCACCCTATTCCCCCGCACAAAAATGAACCTCGGCGTCGTGACTTTTTCCCGCCTTTACAGCTGTCATAATTCTCGGCTGTCAAACGTGGCGTCGCAGCCGCCTCGATGTGACGTGATTTACTGGGCATTGTGCGCGACGGACGCGCGTTTGTTTACGCCATTTTTAAGCCTTCTGCTCTCCGCCGATATGCAACAATGTGCGCGTTACTCAACGTGCAATGTTGATGATGATTTGTAGATTTGTTGCCGCTCGTAATATGCATTGTGTATTTTTCACGTTTGCTACGGTGATTAGTTTTAGATTTATTGGAAGTTTAGGTGAAGCGGTTATTTGTGCTGTCTTGGAAAAGCGTCTTTTGATAACTGTTTCTTACCGATGTTTGTTTTCAACCGATGTATATGTACTTTAAGCGCACCAATCCCAGCAGTCGTTACGATTTTTTGAGCAATAGCAGAGGCTCAAAAAAACCTGGAACGTTTCAGAGAGATAATTGTAACGTAAATACCTAAATTCCAATAATATGATTCTCACAAGATTCCATCTCTAGTCGTTTGCGATTCATTATAAGTTTGAGGAAGTACCATCAGGACCAGAAGGCACCTCAGCAGAAGCAGACTAGGCAGATATATATTTTTTTCAGATATAGTCCACTAAATATCAGTTCAGCTACCACTTAGGCTTTGTCTTGCTTGAGCACCCAAAATACATACACCAGTGAAAACCCTGAAACTCCTTTTTCGTAATACTGCAAATCATTAGGGTCTCAGTTATAAAACACTACCGTATCTCCCTCGACCTGTAAGTGTCTTCTTGTTCTTTCTAGATAGCCCTGTATGAAATACACATTAGTTTCTCCCAACCGTAGAGAACAAAGGTTACGTTCACGCTTCACCGCTCATACTTTTTCAAAGAAACTAAGAGTGATATGGAAAGCCGAACCGCTAGAGAAACCTTTGAGCGTTCAGGTAGGTGTGTTTAGTCGAGACGGGGATGTTATCTAGTCCGGAGCAGACGAAGCTGTACACCCGCTATATAGTTTATTGGGTATCGATAGAACAATGAGGAAATGACTATTGGCTTGAGTCGAACGTTGTAGACGTATTGCAAGAGATATAGTAGATGTAGATGAAAAAAATACTACACCGTTATTAATATTGCTTCTAAGATGACACGTTTATTTACGCCTTTATGGTTCAAGAGCCTATAAGCATATGCAATACGATGCTTTGCGAATGGAAGGATGTAATGCTATCAACGAGAAAATGTATTTTCTCTATAACTAGCCATAATTTTCATCTTATGATAAAGCATGTTGTAGGCTAGTCGTTGGTAAGAAATATCACTGAAATGATATGAGATGAAGTTATTGTGTGAAATATAACTCTAATGAAAATCAGTATCAACCGGACATGTTGGAGGACACCTTTTCAACTGATATTTGGCCCTGCTTTTCCAATCTGACACGTCACTGATGATCCATGGAGTAGAATGAAAATTTATTAAAAAATGATCATAATAGTTATTTCCGCGAGGACTACGAGTGGGAGCGGCACGTTCTACAAATCGATGTGCGGTCGAAGTGAGAGTGTTTCAGTTAGATGGATGACGTGAGTGAGAGCGTACCTTACAAGATACTTAAGGCTTAAGCGTGAAATGCGAGTTCGAGCTCTGTCGTCTCAAAAAACATACAGAATTTTAGATTACAACTGGTATTGCTTATATGCTCCTTACGTAATGTGAATGGGCTGGTTGATGAGAAGTGTTTTTTGCTAGAATCAAGACACATAAACGTTTCTCTGCGTATCACTATTCATTGTAGCTCCTATACTCCAAATATATGACTTCCTTGTTTTTACTTGGCTCCCCTTCTGCATATTTTGTAGCCTTAAACAGCACCACATTTTAATGTCCCAATAATAGATATGTCCTCGAAACGTTCCGAGATGAACTATCAATCGTAGACAACATTTGACTTAGTTATATCTTCTGCTAGCCGTACCAAAATACAACTCATTTCCTCGCGCCATAAAAGGTGGGACAGATCCGGTACTACAGCGGTACCGATGACACCATGTTGATTTATTTAGGGGGTTTCGTCGTGTTGCTCTTTCTTGGATCGCATACGCCGATGTAAATGAACCGTATTAAAATACAATTAACAACTTGGGAGTGTTAAATGGCTATCCCTTATTGGGACTAATTATGCGCGGTTTACATTGGATTTACATTTATATGTGTACATTACTTCAAAAGCGAAACGCAGCGAAATAAAAACGTGCGGAAGAAACGCGTGCCTTTTGCGAATTTAGATTTTACCTAGTCTCTTGTAGATTGTAGATGCTTTCACGTGATCGAACCCTTTCATGATTGAGTTAAAATTGTGTAATTTATACACAGGTCTTCTGTAACGCGTTTCGCTCCAGTTTTTGTGGCATCGTCAGTCCTCAATCTCAAAGCCATAAGACACCTTATCGCAATAACTGTTTATTCTTCTCGCAGTTTCATTCCCAGCAGTAGATCTAATCTGCTCGCCTCATCTGCCGGCCTTAATGCTTTTTCAATGGCTGAAACGTGTGCTCCCACTTTACACACCAACGTTCTCGTGTGCTATAAACCCATGCAGGGGATCTACTGCCCCTGCTGTTCTTATACCGTGTATCGATATTCGCTAACAAATACGCCTGGATAGTACCGATCTCGGAGGACAAATGAATAGACACATTTATTTACAAAATTTATGCGTCAGACATTCGAATGGAATCCATACATGCGGCTTGCTAGAGATATGCGTTTCGTCTATTTCCTAGAATCGGCAGTATAGCTCGGCGACTGACGCTAGACAGCAGATTTGTCAATAAATCCTAAGATTTTCCAGCTCTTAATGGTAAAAGTCTCAGTTTTGTGATCATCGTTCGTTTCGAACTTTTATTATTCATCTGGTAAATCTTAGGTTTTACTACAGAGAAACGATAAATGTTGAAAAAGACAAATCATGATGTTCGGCGCACTTTCCATAGAGATATAAAAAGCTACAGAACTGAGTCTCAGCAAGAAGTTGCTGAACAATTGTCGTTAACTTTAGGACAAGGATCTGAAAATATGATTGCAACAAGCAAACAGTTCTTCTAGTAACTATTAATGAATGACAATAATTAATTTATTGCCCTGCTACCTAAAGTTATGTAAGGTTTAAACTAGTTAATTGAAATGGATGATTGAAAAGTACTCATTGATTTATTCCCAATTCGAAGCTGTGAACCTAACATGTACTAAAGTCAAATGGTAAAATCCAATTCCATTCCAATACAGGATTGAGGTCTCTACTAAAATAAATCATGAAAGATAAGATTTTTATGAACATCGAGAACAAAGCGATGGAAGAAAGGAGCAAAACCGTACCCGAAGCTTTTTAACGGTGCAATCTGTGCTTTTTTCATAAAAAAAATGTTGAATGACTTTTGCAAGAGCTGAAATATAATATAATCATACCCATCATTAACGGCTTATCTGGTGTCGGTGATACAAAGGCTCGATTCCGGTGAACGGCCAAAAACAGAACCGAAATTATTCTTGAAGCTTTTCGCGGAATTCTGCAAGTCCCACTTATCAGCCACAGTCATAAATTGGAAGATAAGAAGCACGAGTCGGGATCAATTAAGCTCATCCGGTATATCCCGAGTGTAATGAAAATATATGTAGCAATTTAAACAGTCTCTAGTTTCACTTAAATAATAAAATCAGCAATTTTTTTATATTATAGGAAAATCTTGATGTTTACAATTTTGAAAGTCACGACACGATGTTTTGGTTGATGACGATCATTAATCTTCTTCAGGTAAACTGGTGACGTGTTCCTATGTATGAACCGTTCTGATTGGTACAAACGGCGTTCCGATTAAGTGGCTTTCTTTAGGTTCATCTCACATCTAATTGAACGCCTTAGTAATATTAAAGTTTACTGAATCAATACAAGTTAGTGCATTGTCTGTTAAACTCTAGCTTAGTCGGCAGTAGACGCTTTTAAAAATCGTCTGTCTAGAAGAAGAGGACAAGGAGCTCATCCTCACCAGGTCGAACTTTATTTAAAAATAAAGATTACAATCCCAGTACGCATCCTTAGCTTGGCAGCCCAGTACCTGTCAAAATTAATTAGAGCCGTTCAGCAGCCTAAGCATTCTTAAGGTCCTTTATCACGGCCACGCTATCTAAAATCATGAAAGAATTTTTTAATGTGACGTTCATTTACGTTGATGCCATCTTTGCCTCGAATTTTCGGTCATATAAACCAGATTACGTGAGATCGTAGTCCAGTCGACAGGTGCAACTTTGGCGACGGAACAATTTTGTTGAATTTGTAGTGGAATAAAATGGCGCTAGTGGATTGTACTATAATTAAAAGAGTTTCTCAAACCCGTCCCCGAAAAACCGAGAAGTCAAAAAACCTCTCTGCTCTGGAGGAATACAAAAAATGGAATTCTATGAAATTATTGAACAACCTGAGTTTTTGACAAAGATAAGGTCACTGTATACAAAACGACCACAGCTGTTGAAACAGTTCTATTTAATCGTAGTTTAGATTTCCCAATTTGAAGGCCAATGAAGTATTCTTTAACTTTCAATCGTATTTTTGGACACTCACTGCCATTACACCAATTTTTAGAAAGAAATAGTTTTTGCCACTACCACAGTAGATAGTTTCAAAAGTTTCTTACAGTAAGTGCAGTTGTTTCCAAGTTAGACGCCTTTCAAGGGTAAAATCGTCATTTTACAAATTCTAGAGTTATTAAAAACTATTCTACAGTTTCCTTCTTCAAAGGCATATGATTTCACAGTCGCTCGTATTCTTCCAAACCTTGTATCAATTTTTTTATTGTTTGTTTATTACACTATGTTGATTGTATTGCTGTGATTGTCCCTAGCCTAAAAGTGAGCTACCATGGAATTTTGAATGAATAGATCTCATTACTTCTCGATTTATAGAGGCTGACATAAATTTTTGTGCTATATTGAATATGCTATATATGAATAAATTTTGAATCTTGGTACTGTTATGTAGTTTGTACCTGTTTTTATAGAATGATTTTTTTTCAAAAGAAACCATATTTGACTCGAGAGCCTCAAAAATAAGCTGCTACCTGTACGTGTGAACTGGACTAAGCTAGGAAGTACCTTTTTTATTATTTTTTATGCACCTGCGACGGACGGGGTATCGTTAGTATCAATGCCGGGATTAATTAGATGGGACTTAAATCGAGCTCGCGAAACGGCTTCCTTCGGTAAGTCGTTAGGTACAGATTTTTATGAGTTAAGCCAGACGGTAGAACATGTTGTAAAATTAGTGAAGAGAAATTTTGACGGTGATAATCTTTGTTGCGACTGCGGATGTTTTAATTAATACTTTGTTCTTGGAAGGAGATGATACGTATTATGTCCCAAAGTTGAACAAACCTGTCACGAAGTTCAGTGCCACGTCAGGAATCTGGAATTTATGAAAGCATTTTGAGTGTAGGGTGGCTCGCTTTATAAGCAGCCGTTTTCCAGAGTTACGATTAAAAGTAAAATCGAAAAATATTTAATTGTAATAATTCATAGCAATTGCTTTTATCGAAATGCGAGCTCCATTTTTCTATAATTAAAAATTTGATTTTCAGGGGTGAAACACGTCAGACATGTGAAATTTATTTTGAGATTCTACGTATATTCTTATTGGTATCTTGTTTTTGTAGAATCCATGGTATATTTTGGCAAAACATTTTTCATGGTGCTAAGAGTTTTTTTCGTTTTTATAAATTGAAAATGCGTGAAAAGTACTTATACTACGAATTTATGCATTGGGGGAAGCTTGTTGATCTGTTTAATTTTCTCGATGATGGATTTTGTGATTTTTTTTGACGTGCCCTTGTACCAGTACCACTTTTGTCGGTTGGTCGATCTGGTCTGGTTCCACAGATACCATGAAAAAGTCAAGCAGGAATAAGGGAAGAAGAGATAGAGAATGGAGGAAACAAGTGGAAGAAATGTGTAGTTCTCTCAAGCTTTAGCTGTATTGCTGTACTCTCGGTGTTACCCCATGGTTTCAATTTTCTTTATATAGAGCAAACATTTAGTAGAACATAAATGAACTATCCCACTAGTAATACAAACTGGAAATATGTTGTGTATCAATTTTTTCAAATTATTTACCACTATTTTGGTACCGCACCTTCATAATAATTTAATCAGGATTCTTAATTTCTAATAATTATTTATATTTCCTTCAAACTGATGATAAACACCTATTACAACTTCTCACCTGACCTGCTGTTCCTTTAATGAAATGGATGATAGATATCCTTGAACTCCAACTATCCATCTTCTTTGTATCCAGTACCGTTGCTTAATATTTTTACAATTCTTCATTGAGCGACCGGACGAGATCCTACGCTCAATAATTAATTACCTGCATTTTTTCCAGTCGTTCCGCGTCATGACTATTAGGTTCTAATGCTGTTTACACTCAGCATAATCGCAAGGCGATCAATCACAGAGAGATCAGTGTAGGCTCTGCTAGAAACATTGTAACGGTCCGGAAGAGCATTAAATATTGCTAATTTGTTCGTGTTTTGCTTGCCTTTGTGAATATAATTAGATATATCAGAATCAGTTCTGTGACGTGATAGTAGTGATTTTTGTTTCCAATGAACATTCTGAGTCAATTGGTGGAATTCCAGCAACTATCAACAAGGCCGGTATCAACAATGATAAGCAGCATTGTCCTACACTGAAGTTTCAGCATCAGCTATGTTTATGTATCATTTTTGTAGTATTTTCATGTAAAGGAGCTCAATATAGCATAATGGAATTCGTTTAATCATCGTTCTGTCCTCAGCCAGCCAAACTCCAAAGTATTTTATTGCATTTTTGCTTTTAACAAAGTTCAAATGTTGACGGAGTTCAATCTCTCTCCAGCTCGGTTTCCTCCAGAGCTATTGTCAAGCCCTTTTCCTCAATCCATATGATGGTTTTGGTTATTGCATACTCCAGTTTTTCAAGCGTCTCCTTCCCTTTAGTAGAAACAACCAGTTGATTAGCATAACCTACCAATCTAATCCCTGATAACACGTCCATCCTTAGTACGCCGTCATAGGAATCATTCCACAGTAATAACCATGAGATGGATCCTTGTGGTACTCCCATGGCTATTTTAATGTCCCGTTTTTGGATTTCTTTAAGTTTTTCCACAAGATCAAAGTAAGTACCTTTGCAAACTTGGCATTAATGTCTTCCCAATTCAGTTTTCAAACGTAGTATTTAAATGTGTTGAAGTGATGATTTATAATCACCTCCAAAATGCCCTAGGAACTTCGCATTCAACAACAAAGAGCAGAAAATGGAAAAATAGGTTGAAGGTTAAGAAATTATTATCTCAAAATAGGATCTTCCAAATTTATACAAATCACTAAATCATATTGTTGTTGCTGTACTTCCAATTTCACAAACGTAAAATTTGTGGGAATATCTTGTCCTGCTACAACAAAATATACCGTATTAGATAATAAAAAATCATATTGATATAAATAAAAATGAGGCAGTACAAAACAGTCTCTAAAATAAAAAATGGACAAACTACTCTATAACTTTGACAAAATTGCCATACTAGACATATTTATAAGTATTAAAATTTTTAATCGCTTTAGACTGGCTTCACAAAAAATATAATAAATATATTGGATGGAAGGATTTCTCCATTGCCCAATATACCATAAGATATTTGCTGGCTTTCTTAGATATAGCGTCATTACTATATCAAAGTTAATTAATAGTTTTAATTAATAGCATGGTATAGGTGTGTTTTATTGCATTTTCTGCCCTCGACACTTGACTCTGCTTGCTGTAAAGGTGAGTGGAAATATGTAGATCAAAATATACTGTCTAGCGTGAAAATACGAAAGCTACACGAATTTCCATTTGCTTGATTTGTTGAATCATTTTTACACTTGAGTTCACAATACTCGAGATTCTTTGCAATAGCGAAGACTGGATGGAAAATTATTCATAAAAAAGTATCTAGAAGCCCATAATTACTACCAAAGGAAATATTTTTAACTAGTATGCAAAATATCTATAAATGATGAAGATGTTAGACCTGTAATGATTTCTACAAATGAGAAAATACTTCGATTTCGATACAGTTCATCACGTATATGTGTAAGATACAATCATAATGTAAAAGTTGTCATATCAAAAACTGCAGATAAAATAATGGTGTATTCAGCACACAGTTTCAAATAAAAAACTCACTGTTTCCTGTGACGCATTTCGATTTAAATTGAAATCATCATTACAACGTGTAATAATTAATTTAAAAATAGTGTAACAAATTATAAAACACCATTTACGTTTACAGATAGCCAAAGTCCAGAAATCCTATTAAAATACGCACCCAGAAGCATTGGCAAATTATAAATATTTATTCACATTGACTTTGTATTTCCTCTTTTTAAAAACAAGATTTGCTATCTATTAGGTTCTGTCTGATTTTTTGATAGTAGTAAATCTACCATAAGAGTGAGTTTTTATGACGGTCAGTGTATATATTTTCCTTTCTATACTTATCTCGGATGGTTCATCGTCCTTTTTTGGTACAAAACCATTAATTACCCTGCTTAGAGTGGATGGTAGAGTTAAGTTTGATCGTTAGATTTAAATGCAAATGTAGCGTTTTCGTCTGCAGGTATTCGTAAGCATTAAGTGATTACTTAGTAAAGATAAACATCACAGCATATTGAAGAAATAAACTGGTTTGCATACGGAGTATATGTGTCAAAATATGTGAGTTTTTTGCCTGGTTATTTATTCACTTGCTGATCCGCAAGATGGAAAACCAAATAATTCAACGTGGTCCCTGATAGTTTTGAGGGTAGTTTTTGAAAATTATTAGTGCAGGAGAAGTAATGATCAAAAAAAGAAGATATAAAAATGCTACGACATCATTTTCCTTGAGATTTAGATATTTTTTCAACAATTTTGAGAGGGATCAGGAAGCTTAGCCATTGAAGTCCTTTTGCATGATGATTTTTCAAGATAATCGAACGACTTTTCTTCAAAATGATAAAGAAGAGCTGGGCAGAGCCCATTTCTTGATATTTTGGTTACTTTGGCCACCAAAAGGTTAAAAAGATATCCGAAATGAGTCAAAAAATGTCAATATTCATGTGACAATATCTAAAACTTTGTACCAAAAATTGCAGAAAGGGCCTTCGATCGGGCATAGAACCAAAATTTCGAAAAAAAAAATTGGTCAATTACCTTGAAAAAATGAGCAGCCATTGTCTACTCGTACATAATCGAGACCAATACATATTTGAAACGAATTTGATGCATGGCACTGGTAGTACGTTTGGACCAGTTGCGCATCCGTCTTTCAGTCTTATCTGCAAGGATCTCCGGCAGCGGCTGGCGGCTGGTGGTACCGAAAAAGGGGTACCAGTGGTACTGTCGCTACCGCGGTGACAGCGGATGCCGAAAATATCTCTCGGATCAATGACAATTCCAGATCTTATCCCATGCTGGCCGCGGCAAAAGGTCTATCGCACAGGGTCTGCGCTCTCTGACGAAAATATGCCGCTCGTACCGACGACTGGCATGTGGAGGGTACCACCACAAAATGCTGATTAATTAGCATCACAGATATGTTTGTTACTGGACAAAGCTTGCTATATCGTTTTCCTTGATTATCAGGACTCATCAATATGATGCAGGTAGGTTATAGGACAGTAGATTGAAGGCGATAAAAGGGCTTCAATAAAGAGAGGGGGGATACAGAGGGGTAATTATCCCCCCTCCAGGACCACAAGACGCTGTTATCGAAAAAGTCAAATTGGCGACACAAAATGAACGTTTTGGCGTAATATACGCTCTGTTGTCCTGAATAAATAAGAAAAATAAGTGGACCGCTCATATCCTTGCATGTGTCTCTAAATGTTTCAGAGTAGGTCTTCCTAACATCCTCAATCGAAAACCAAAAAATCAACATAGATGTCGAAAATGGCACATCCTACTATAAAATGGCACAATGGTACGTCATCAAAAAATTGTAATTGTCTGTACATAGTTTCCAGCAACCACTAAAAGTAGATAAAGCAGATTCAATTCCCTTGTGAAATACACCGGTCTTAATATATCTGAACCTTAATTCGCTCATGGCTTTTTGCCCCATAAAAATATCCATATTTATCATTTTTAATTACACGGCCGATTCGCCATGAGCGCCGCTCAAAAAATGAAACAATAACCATCGTTCTCAGAAAATGATTGCAACGTTGTCATATCCGCGCATTAAGCTTGATGGATAATCAAGCCCAACCAAGAAGTCACGCATGAGAGCCAGAACTACTGAAGACGTTATTTGTTGAGCCAAAGATGCAACGAATGTGGAGTTGGTTGCTTTTAAAATTAAAAATCAAGGGACATTTCCAGAGAACTAGTTTCCTATTCTTGAGCTGACCCAAAGCTTCTGGGCAGACTCTAAAAGTGATGTGGATGCGCAGGAGCTTACAAGGCACCTCCACAGTCTGAAACATCAGAGCAGGGTGGCTATTTCACAGATACTATCATGTCAAATGTTCAACGCTTCGAATGATCCTCTCCCAAAAGTTCTGGAGAACCTCGGCGTTGTGGAATGAGCTATCGGAGAGTTTGTTCTCCCATTGTTACAATCTATAGCGTTTCAAGGTCAATGTGCATAGAAATATATCCTTTAGCCGTGCTTCTGGTGCGTGATAGGCTTTCTGTATTCACGAGAGATTCTCTATGAAATAATACAAATTATAATGATTGAGATTGTTGTTTTGAATTTTGGGATCCAAATAGTCCTTTGTTCAATTTCAATTTAAAGTCTGAGCTAATGGTACAAATACGAAGGAAGTTTATTTATTTTCCTGTAAAATCTTCTGAATTTATTTGAAAAATACGCATATCATCTTGCAACTGATTTGGCCTTCATAGATAAGATAAGGGTGATTGCAAAATGCTTGATTTCCGGTGTCTTTGATATGAAATTATCTGTTTTAGCTGCTGATTTTTCTCGGGAGTTGAAATTAATAACGTTTTGCTGCTTTACTCAAGTATTGAAGTAACCCTGCCTCATAACATATATAAAACTGGAAAGAATCTCTAACTAACATGTTCGATGCTCCCCCATATATTCTCAATTTTAGCGCACATTTGGCACCAGCGCAAACTCCCGAAAAGCTCGCGTTCCCGGGCAGGTGTTGATCGTTAAATTTAACTGCTATCCATTCGCACTTAATTAACTAACATTGATATGTGTAATTTATAGATAAGAAGGCACCGGAGGGTCCCTCTTTCGCCGTTGTTTATTGCACCAATTCATGTATTATCAGCTTTATAAAAATACCGCTCGAGTCGCAAGATGCGCTGGATGCTTTCTTCTTGTTTTCGAGTTGCTGTCTCGTTGATCTGGTTGACTACGATTTACAAGGTTTTCCATTGTGCTGAAATCAAAAGCACCTTGACTATGGATACTTTATATTCTGTATCAGGTAATCAGCCCAGATCCTGGATGTCCTGCCACCCCAAACTAGTAACGAATGCGGTGATATGTCATACAATTGATTGCACTTGCAATAGAAGGTCAGCACATTCCCAGAATGAATTATCGTATATATAGCACAGTTGGAGATTGCTTCAAGTATATCATCTTCATATCCACTTAACTCCATATTAAAGAAGGTACCGTAGGTATTATCTACCAAAGAGGCAATCGAAATGTTCATCCCATATGTTTTTGGAGATGTTCTGGAGATCTAATTGTCCTTTTATCTAACTCATAGTTATGTTATTATTGGTGGAGGCATTCAGAAGATTTGGCCGTGAATTTGTGATACTCAAAAAGTCAGGAATGCCTGCCTGATCTGATTTCTTTGTAGGTCCTCTTCTACTTAATATTTCTGTGGACAATAATGCCTTGCGGCTATATTTTCGCTGGCTCTATGTTCTGTCATTTATAATTGATTTAGAGGCTTCTTTATCAGTCTATGAAAATATTAATCAAACTGGTACAACACACTAGATATGTGCTAACAGCGTCGTGCGGTCGGGAGAAAAATAGGGGTCACATCAACGTGTGCATAAAAATCACATTATTTCAATAAATTATTTCGTTAGCCAAAAACACAATATTGAATATTCTCGTGGATAAGTTGACCTAGAAAATCTTCACTCACGGGAATCAAGAAGAATCAAAATCCCCACAAAAAGTGTATGCGCAAGGAAAACGTAGTATATGAAGTACTTTATCTTCATAATTTTGGCACACTCTGAATCACTACCTGACGTTATCCTTATTTGGTTTGGAACACTCTGTATACTACAGAACGACCGACGACCTGGGTCCCGTTCATTTTGTTATATATTATAGGGGTTCCTAGCGACTTCGTGTTTCGTGTTGTGTACCACCTTATCTGTTTCATACCGCCCGTAAATATCAGCCGATGAAACGCCTTTTTCTTGTTATTTTTATTATAGGATGTAAGTAGGACTCTCTGCTCGACCCAAAGACGCGCCACGATGACAACATAAAAATATGTCGATTTAATGTGTTCGGTACTATCGTGAAATTCGACAATAGCTAATTTTTCATGATCTATTTTTACTGATGAGCTGCGTCTCAAGGTTGAAATTTTAGGCCAACTCACTATCTATCAGCAAGATTGTATCTCATGATAATTGAACAATACGTAGTCGAATTACATTTATAAACTTCCGCAACATTTTAGTTTTCTCCTAGACACATATTTTTTGCATTGTGTGCATGCTCTCCACTATATATCAGACATACTATAGTCATGCATGTTTCAAGGCAGTCCAAGTTTTAGAACCTTGACTTCGTAAGTTGCCAATGGGCAGCGCCACCCTGCGCGAGTTTTGGAGATGTGCATAAATATTTCTTTATAAACCACTGTGTGCCTAGACCAAAAGCCAATGTTGAACGGCATATTGAAAATGAAATGAGATGAAATGTCTTGAGGATTCCATAATAAAACACTAAAAGATCGTCTGTTTTTGTTTAATAATATGAAAGTTAGTTGAAAATAAATGATATGATATATGATTTCCATAGATGATTTATATAATAATATAACTAGTAACTGTATAATTGATGAAATGCAATACAGATTTGGTGAACGGAGCATAATCATTAAACTTTGATACATTCCCTTAAACGTGGAACCTAATGCAACTGAATTTACTTCGTGCGTCTAAAATTCATGGTAGTTGGCGTAATATAATAGAAATGAATTAGGTAAGCGCTTGATATCCCTTACGTGTAGGACAGGTGTTTCAGTCTTATCATCACGAACTTCGAATAGGTATTTTTGATATGCATGTTAGGTAAGTCTGACGTCCGTCACACTTGAATTACGTATATATAAAACAGATGAATAGATAACCGAACAACTAAGAAATTAATATAATGGCCCATACGAGGTGCCTTAGCTTCACCTACAAAAGTAACGTCTGTGAATAACCAAATTTTAGATTCGATACGTCAGTCATCTTCACGGAATTCCGTGTGAAAAGAAATATCTGTCTTCATTGGAGATGCCTGGACCGTGGCTAGTTTAAATAGATAAAATCTGTCACGACCTTATAGCTTTTTAATATCTATGATATATAATTTCTTGATGCCTGCTGCATAAACAATATCTGGTCCAAGCACATTATGTTTGATCGTATTAGAACACTGCGTGATGACAAAATACGAGTGGCTTGGAGATAAAGTTATATATGGAATTAAAAAATGAGGTATATTTCTAAATTCCCTCCATATTTCATGTAACAGCACCAAAACAGTGCAATCATTCAAAAGATTGATACATTACTTCCCAAACTGTAATTCAGTTGTATAGATGCTATGATTTCACGAGGTCTCACAGACTCTCAAACCGAACCTGCTTATTTTTTGTGAATCATTGGTCGTCAGGAATTCCTTACTATGAATATTTGTTATGGCAGAATGTTCATTATATATCATTATTATGATAGGAACAAGCTCGCGGAGTTTCCTATTGACATATTTTTCGGTTTATATTCAATTTGGTAATCGCTTCAAATTCCACAAATTGTTTTTATTTCAAGAACTCAAAAAACGTAAATTATGTAATGAAAGTATAGTAGTAAGATTGAACTGGTACTGAAACTGTGAACGAGTTTTGTAGTAGTAATCCCTTATTTACGAGTATATCTTCACTAATTCTGATATGAATCATACAAAATGTGAATTAAGGGATATAAAATGGAGCACTTCTTTTTATTAGGACCTAAATTGAGCAAAAACTTAATCGTGATGGTTCTGTATGTATGAAGTATTTAATCAATTGTCATGCATCGCAATAAAATAATATTGTTATTGAAAAATTTCATAAAAATTTTCCAAAAAAAATTTATTTGATGGAACGTTTTTTTTCTTGGTGCGTGCACGGGCCCCAAGACGACGTTGGGCCCCTAGGCAGTTGCCTACTCGGCCTAATGATCAAACCGTCCCTGCAGATGACACATTCCTCTTCCTCGGTTTTCTCGCTATGATTTCTGTGTTCTGCGTTAAAAACATTATAACTACACTTGCATGTTTTCTAGCGAAAGGGAATCTGTCATCCGTGCATCAGCGAATCAGAGAGCGAGACGTTCCGCCAGGCCAGCCTGCGTTTCGTCGTCCGCCATTGCTGTTTATTACCCTGTTCCGTGTTTGTAGGAGCAAGAAAATAAAATTAATAACGCCATCATTATATTCAACGCCATGGTAGTCCCGGTGGAATTACGCCGATTTTTTAAAAGTAATTGCTTGACGCTTTTTTCAACGGCACCTCGTGTTTTAATAAGTTTTTAAGTCTCAGTGGCGTAGGAGACAGTTGGGCAGAGAAACCCTCATATATTGCTCAAAATCCATGATATTTTCGGTAGAACTATCAAGCGGATAGTTTTTCACTTGAAGTGTATCATGGCGCTACATAATTATGTACTCCTGATTTATAACTCGAGATAACTGGTCGGAAAGTTTAAAAAATGAAAGGCATCAATTTTATACTTTTGGCATGTTATAAAACAATTAATGATTACATAAAAATATATTTATTGCGAAGGAAGTCAGTTAATCATCAAAAATGCTAATTTAATAATTTGACAGTATCATAAACACAGCTTTGTCCTCTCCAGAATTCGTTGCGACATTTTACGCTCAAATGTCGGTCATTTGAAATCCTAACTTTACTAGACTATAACTCAAGCCTGCAAAAGTGTAGCGTTGCCACGTGTTGCGCACTCACTCTAACATTGTGTTCTATGTTCTTTATTTTTCTTATAAATTGGTCCTATAGGCTGAAAAAAATTCTGCCAGTCTGTGAACAATGAAGATTATACGCTCAATATCAATCGTCAGCTTCTGACGTTAACGATGCTAGTCATATAACTGTACAATAATTATTGTAACAGCTTTTAGGACAGATGAGTTGCTAGTTGATGTCTCAGCTTTCATGGATTCCAGCTTCGGCCTCTTAGGTACGCCATTGCCTAGTGTTAATATACAGGGTGTCATTAACGAGCAGCGGGATTTATTGTTGGGGTAGGCATCATTCTGCGAAAGAACGCCGAGAGCTCGCAAGAATGGTCGAATGGATTTCATTAAAGGGTAATGAGTGAGATTTGTAATGGGAATTTGCAAAATGGGAGGAGAAAACGCATTATGCTGCACAAAGATATCATGCCGTGTGAGCACCTTAAATTGGTTGAGAGCAACGGCGATAGTCGTGGAAGGTAATAACTCACACTTGAAACTTCAAGTCGTACTTGAAGAAACAGAAGAAGTTAAATATGGAATTTAATATCATTAATCATAGATTGGTGATACTCAAAATGTGAGTAGATAGCATGCCACACCTAACAATATTTTGCATGTTTGCATTTCAAAACCATTAGTACCACCTTTCGCATGGTGATACTACTGATTATTGACTTCATGTTTTGAACAAAATTCGTAGCTTTGACAAACGTGTCCATACATTTTTTAAGTAGTTCATAGGAACTTCATCATTTTCAAAAAAAATAAACCATGTTGATGAGTGTCGTGGGGTTTTTTCAAGACGAATTGTTTTCAAAGCAGTTCATCTAACATCAATAGTCTGACAAATTAATAGATATTCTGAGAGAAGTGATGAAAAGAAGAACATGTCTGATACACATGCCATCAACCAGAAATAATAAAAATGTCTGAGATGATAATTTACAGACACGAAGTCCATAAAAGTTCGCGAATAAAATTTATCTCAACTGTTCCCAGCATTTTGTGATCTTGGTTCTGTTTTAATGCTGTTTAGATAGTGGTAATTAAGAAGCTACCTGCCTTAATAATATTGTATTGTAAAGATAAGCGAAGTTGTAGTAAAATCGTTCCTCAAGCTAAGCATGGAACAAAAACTTTTGATATTTATCAGAATTGGTACCACATAAATGATGAAGTGTTTTCGTTATCTATGGAGCATCTCATATTTATATACATTGTAATACTGTTATTCATACGATTATTTCGTTAGATGAATATTCATAAGCCATATAGGGATGAATCTGCCCATTCAGATTGAACTTGGAATGCTGCAAATTGGAAGTATTGGGAAATAAACGTATAGCTGTTTTCCGAATTGAGTCCAGAAGCTTCGGTGCTTCGGAATAAATCCCTGCACATGTTAGCAGTATGTTAATCATGGTCTGATCTGAGCCTTGTAGAGTAGTAGTAGATGTTGTTTGCAGCGAACTACTTTGTAAATTTACCTCAGCTAAACCAACCTTCCAGATTTCCCTGTTCTGGTTATCCTCTCATTGGACTCACTGTATATATAGTTCTAAGCGAATATTTTCTCGTTCTTGTAAGAAATATAAACGGCAAGCGACTACAGTAGTTTTGCAACGATATACAATATTTATCATCCTTGATTACCCCTTTGTTAGGTACGCTACATATATATTTCTTATTGTGAACAACGTCACGAAATGGTAACGAACAGTTAGTTACAACAGAAATAATTTCCAAGGGAACCAGTAACTCTTAGATAGTACACGACCAGAATTCCACATGTTCGATTTTTCTTCGTGTCGCACAAACGTTTACAGAAGTAATTCTTTTCAATGTAGCCGTGCAAATTCACTCACGTGGAATGCAACGATATATTAACAATAAAAATTGCATTACGGGTGGATAAATGTCAGCTATTAAAAAATGCCAATCAATCCTAATCAGTTCGATCGAGTGCAGAGGTGGATTCGTAGAATTCTTTCTGATCTCGACGTCGCGAGAGTGGAATAATATATTGAGAGGAGTATTTTATATTATCGCTACCAGTGGTGACTCGTCCATATTGGATTCAACGGAATCTATTCAATCAAAGCATCTGATACAATGAACTGAGCCATATTCTCACGGTAATGGAATAGTCTAAGCAAAGGCCCTTTGGATTATAGTGTTATCCGTAAGAGGGAGATATCTGTTGATACAAACTCGTCATAAGCAAAACTGTGGTGAGTGGCTTGGTTTTGATCAATATTTGATACACGCTCGACAAATAAACTTGACCTTGAAAATGGCGAAAAAATTCGGTAACAAACCCCGGTGCAAAATTATTAATCAGCACGATAAGAATCATTTTAGCACGAAGAATTATATTGCTGTAGATCAGTCTTGGTTCTGAAGGTTACTTCGCTCGTACTGCGAAGATCATTCTATATTGATTGGAACTGGGTAGTGGAAGACAAAATCTAGCGATTCTTGTACATATGAGATACGTAGATCGATCAGTTACCATGGTAGAATCTAATGGATAGCGACATTTCAGCTGGAAATCCGTAGCTGTTTATGAAAAAGTTAGTCCAGTTACAAATTTGTTCATAATTTTTGAGCAAATGCCATCTCTATCACCGCACATCCTTAATTAGCAAATTGGTATCATGTGCAACTTAGCCTGGCTTGGTTTTAAAGAGGGAAACCGTGTAGTGCGAAATGCCCGTTTAATTTTGACATATCTCGCGCGACATTCGCGGGACAATTTACATAACTGAGCCGGCTTAGCGACAGTTTTTGGACAGGACCACACCGGACGACGGAATTCCGACAGAAATGTGGAAATGGACTCGAACAGATCGTTATCTTAACCGCGAGGCAGCGTGAATACCTTTTTTAAAAACAAATTCCCTAAATTTGTTGCAAAAATTCTAACAAAGCTTGATAAGCCCGGTTTGCTTGACATTACTTGAACATGGAAAGTACTTTTATTACGTTCATTTTCTTATTTGTGAAAATAGGTTTTTGATATTCTATGATCAAATTGTGTTGTAAAAGCTCCTGTAATAGCAATAAACAAATGAATAAATAACAAAACTAGAATTTAAGGTTAGTTACCTACTCATAACGGAAGAGATAAATCACTAAACAGTAGAAATCTTTTAAAACAAATGATAATAAAATACGAGAAGCTCATTTAGTGTGTGCCTTGAGGATGACAGATTTCAAATACAAAATCAATCACGTGCGATTTCAGTAATTTTACGATTATTCTAATACAACTTGATCGTTTAAAACAATTGCTAGTGTGCGCGCCTGATTGATTTATTGCTGAATTCGCCCACTCCACATTGCTACTAATTATGAAACAGCGTAAACAATGAACACAGTTTAAGAAGGCTGATTCTTTGAACGATACCGAATCAATGCCTGGGGAGCACCACGAATTTATGAAGACGGTTTGTAGACTTGCGGTTGCAACGTATTTTGTGTAGTTTAAAGATGGCCAGCTCATATGTATATGCCTATTTTCAATCGCCGTTAATAACTGAAATGGATGTATTGGTACCTAGTGCAGTGCATCTCGATCAGAAACCAAAAGCCAAACACCGAACAACAGCAACAAATTTTTTCAGCAAAGTCTACCACAATGTCGTTATGATTTTGTGATAATAATGAAGTTTAGTAGTGAATAGTCTCCACAGTTTAGGTTATGAATATACATTGTCTAGAGATGGAAATTAAATTTCAAATTATAACTGCATTCCGCTCCTGAGCAATACAATTGGCTGACGTCTACAGGCAGCATACAGACAATCAGTCAGTGTGATTTTGTTGTAAGAATAGGTAAAACGCTTCTTCTGGAACGAATTTGCTTTAGAGACAATACATCTTCTGGTAATCAGACGCTGGTCATTACAAATTGCATTTATTTACCGTTTTATTGACTACTTCTCATTTCGTTATAATATATTTTCATCATAGGCACGAGCTATGGTTTTAGTATCAGAGTTATTGGTTTGTATTAATACAGTCAATGTCGAAGTCATTGGAATTTTTTATGCTAGAAGGAAGGAGTGGACATTATGAAAAATCTGCTTTAGTTCAATACCTCTATAGACATATTTCGACATTTTTTTGTTCGAATGGTTACATCAAAAAGACCGTCAATTGGGTTTTACGGATCAATTACCACAAAAAAATTGTGGAATAATGTTTCAAATCTCTGAGGTGCTCTCCCCTAATGTTTAATGATATTTACTTCGACATTCAGTCGATTCATCTCTTTACTGGCAATTTTTCCTTCGACGTTCCTTGAAACAACACTTTTTCTAATCCTGAGATGGTGCTCAGAAATAATGACACTATATCTCATGGTACATTTTTATTCAAGCTACGCCTTCGTGGCTGTTTAGGAATGAGAATATTTTTCCATATAAAATAAGCATAAAGTATACAAATATTTTTTATATAATAATAAATTATGATTAACGGCATGTATGCCGTTCAACCCCATACGAGCATTTTTAGTATCTGAGCAGTGAACTTAAACAATGTATGAGCCTCGTAAAATAATCATACATGTTTTTTTTTGTATACGACTCACAAAATACACTCGTAAAATTGGAATTTATGAGAGCATAAAGCTCAGTTTGAAATGTCAGGTATTCCTTTCCACCTAACTTTATTGCGTATAACATAACGTACAGTGCAATAACGGTGTGTGCTTGTCTATTGTGGATTTATACACAAAAAATGACTGACATAGGTGAAGGTAAACAGGTGTGTAAACTTTAGAAAGCCCAACAGTTTGCTGCAATAATATTAATATTAATTATAAGACAGAAAACAATCAGACGCAAATTATTTAATCTCGTCAAACTCCTAGTCTTCGTAACTGGACCAATAGCTGTAGAAACTTTCAGCGAAACAAAATCACATTCCAAAATTTTCAGAGTTCAGGAAGCTAAGTGGTAATTTTGCCGGGATTCCAACACAGCGCGCTTCGATAACTGATCAAAAATCTACCCCAAGGATCGATCCTCCATGGACGAATTACAGGAGTCGTCGCCTGGCTCTTTCCTCAACATTTCCTCCATAGGGCAGAATGACACGAGAGTTCGTTCTCAATTTCCTGGTTACTCACCACGATTTAACGTGATAGTGTCGAAATAAACGAATAGACTTATGCTTGTATCAGTGTATCGGCGGTAATAGATATTTCATGAGAGTATTACAATATTTAATGGAAAGAAATCCGAGACAAACCAGACCTCATAAACAAGGCAAACAAGTGGACGCTAGAGGATCGCATCTCCTTTAACACGCTGCCCATAATAATAATTTATCGGGTATATAATTACAGTTGTTGACTTAACGAGTCGTTTTGCATTCAGCGCGCTCATCATCGGCCGTTTAGCTTCTGGCTTTTGTGTTAACAGTAGGAGCGCATCTCTTTTCTGTGTATATATTCAGATGATGCACCATGCTAAATATCCTCTTCGGCTCATACAAAGATGCCTTTGTGACCGGTACAAGTGGTCAGTTATTGGCTCTTAATTATAGCGGAAAGTGGCAGTAAGAAGAGCTATCAGAAGTGGGATTGCATGTACTTGTGGATATGCAACGTTGCATGGGGATGCAACGGACAAATCGGATGATTTTTTAGGATCCTGTGCGCATAAAAATGTAGAGTATGTGTCTTTAACATGTTATTTGTGCTTATATCCACATATAAGATAGTTTTGTGTCTGGTACAAGTGGCGATTCAGCGCCCCAAAATTAGCTAGGAAACGATTTTTCGTCTTGTTTGGAACAACTCGATTTTCCGCTGAAAATTGGCAATGACCATATTTTTCAAACTCGGCAGCAATTCTTGCAATTCCTTCGTGAAGTATCCATGGATCGCCTCCATAGTTACGTCTGACTCTGCTATGCAAATATAAAGAGGAACTAAGCATTTTGGATGAAGGAGACCTCCAAGGAGCACTCATCCATACTCATAAAATGTCATCTGATGAAATAGCGGTATGTAATAGCATGTAACAGAATGAAAAGGAAATAACTACCAGTTGCTGAGATACCAACTACACCCGGGTGTTGATGTTATAGTATTAAAGAGAGAAGTGAATGTTCATACCTACCGTACTGATCGTATCATGCGTAACGTACTGCAAATGGGTAATACGATGCGCTTCTAATAACCAACTATTAATGATATTGCCGCCTGAAATGTAAATTGCCTCCCGTTCATCATTCATATTAATTCGAATAATAGTTCGTTTCCTGTTATCGAACACCTGTAGGCCTGTGAGCAATTGAAAATCATGCAGATTTATATTTGTTTACATATATTGTTGCTTGCTTTACGTGGAAGATTGAAGAATATATGAACGGTACTGTGATTCCAACTTCATGCTAAGTTGAAGTTAGGATTCATGTTGAAGTGATTGTAGAGTTTTAATTATTGAAAAATATTCATAAATAATTAATCGATCATATTTATTTATTAATAATATGATTTTTGATTATAAAATGTATTCTATGTATAGCTATGTATTTATCAAATGTAGGGGTGTCATAGCAACATACTACAATGTCTGCGGCAAATGCATCATACGTAATTTTCTGTCAAAAAAGGCTCTAAGGGAAAAAACAGTGAAATCAAACTAGTGAAGATCTGTGGAGTTCGTATGAACTAACATTATTATTAGTTTGTGTCATATCGAGACGGCGCTGTACCTTGAAATGTTAACTGGGGTCGTTATCCTTCAAAATATGAACAAATAAAACTAAACAGCAGTATCTATACAACAATACCAGCCTTCTCACTCTCCAAAGAATGTCTCATCATCTGCATGTAGCTTGAGAGAGAACGCAACAAAGGATTCGATCTGCAAAGTGGAAACCATTTAAGACTACAAATCGAAGTAATTAAAAGATACAATTGCAGAGATGCAGAAAGTGAAATAGTAATAAACGTCCGAACAAATAATTCGAACTTATTTCACAGCAGCTTCGTGCTGAGGAGACTGGACTGGCAGAGCCAGTGGCGTTGTTCCTGGATTATTTGGAAGGCTTATTTATTTCCAAATACGTGATTTTCTAAGAAAACTGCTTTTTGCAACAGAACTGGTACACTCGATGCTAGAAATGTTAGCTGCGGCATTTTACCCCCTACGAGCAGCAATGTCACAGCTTGCTGGACGTCACATATACTCGTATTATGCTACTATAGTATTTTCTTTTAGGATAACCTCTCGCAAAGACAGGAATCCTAGGAAACGCTACGAGAAAACATGCAACTACTTACATTGACCTTAAAGGTCAGTTAATTGTATCCATCCTTTTGGTTGTACTGACGACTCTAGCTGTTATTATGCGAAACCATTCAATTGACTAAAATGATCCAAATTTTTATTATATCAATTGTGTCAAACAAAACAAAACGAACCTACACTAAATGACTACAAGGATGTGGACAGTAATTATATTATAATTAGAATGGGAAGATCATCGAGCAATTTTTGAAGAGAAGCTGTTATCCAGATTGGCCATATTCCAAACACACGATATTTGTTTAGCTTTCTATATTCGTTATCTTCACAGAATCTTCACATAAAATTTTCATGCGCATTTATACGGTTGTTACATTCAATATGAAACGATTTACAACATTACTACTTTCGGGTAATTATATATTTTCTCCGGTGTTAAGGATATGCATTGACCTAACACCTGCAGGTGGCATTAAAATATGTTGATGCAGCTACTGGTATATTGCAAAATGTATCGTTCAGCGGTAAAGTGTAGTGTACGGTATGCGTAATTTCAGGTTGAAACTTGAAGATATGTTGTTATATAATAAAAATTTTGAAATCATGGATAGGCACATACATAATAACGGAATCGTATCTTCCGAAATATTGAAATAGCTCTCAAGGTTTCAGACCTTCGTATTTTGACGACAATAATTATAAAACGAATATGAACAAAACTTTACTTACTGGTTACCTTCCAGGCAATTCCAATCAAGGTTTCCGACCTTCGTATTTTGACGACAATAATTATAAAACGAATATGAACAAAACTTTACTTACTGGTTACCTTCCAGGCAATTCCAATCAAGGTTTCCGACCTTCGTATTTTGACGACAATAATTATAAAACGAATATGAACAAAACTTTACTTACTGGTTACCTTCCAGGCAATTCCAAATTACATATTCCTAAACCTTGAACAACATGAAAGAATTCCAATTCTCAATGAGGTCTGCGGTTTTAAAACTTATTCCGTCCCTCTGATTCAATATATTTTTAACTGTTCGCTAACTGAAACCACATACGTACGGAAGAGAGAATAATTTTTTTTTACTTTGATGAACTTCGCTGATGCAGCTGAAACGTCAGTAAATATTCGTTCATATGTAAGTGTTTTCAATTAGCGGCCAGTGAAAAATACAAAGAATCTCTTTTATTACGCCAAAAAATAAACAGCATCTTGATGAACAAATTATACACAAATTTAGCAAATTATAAAAGTCATCAAAAGAAGCTGCTGGCTTTTTCAACCATAATAAAATCTCGCAGCCTAATTCAGGACACGCATATTCTACCAAGTGAATTCAGTTCGCCGGGCTTCTCGAAACGAAGAAGGCGGCAACCAACACGGCCCTGCTCAATTCGTATCATATTTACGAGTCTGTGCAACGGTGAATTTGATTCACTGCACTCCATATTTTATCCTCCATACAGACAATATCACTTCTTCCACTCGGACTCTCAGTTATACCTCAGAAAATTACAATACGTCACTTTCATCTTTTCATGGACCGAGGCTGGGTTTTGTTCTGTTTTTCACTTAGTACGGGTGGTGACGTCGAAGTTATGGAAACAATTTTGATCTGTGTGCTTCCCTATCGGTGACTTTCCCTCATTATTACTTGGGCGAAGTGACCTCAGTTGCACGTCATAGTTTTTACAATATATGTATAAATATAGTATAATAAATATGCGTAGATTAAATATTTATTTAGATTTTGTAGACAAAGTATATGGTCCAGAACTGTTACCTAGGAATTCCGTTATCTATGCAATATTAATGTTAAAATTGACAAACTTGCCTCTGGTGGCTATTTAAAAACTAGATCATAAAAGCTAATGAAAGACTACATAGGAATACTACAACTAATCATTCATTCATTCTGTGTAAATTCACTACACCTTATTGGTAACAATACTATATGTTTTTTTATTAATTCGTAAGGTTTTTTCTCATTTTATTGTATCATTTTGACAAAGTAAGATAGGGAAAATACAATTGAAGAATAAGTTAGTGTCATCCTTCCCACGCAAGAAAGTATTATAGCATATTATATGTCGTACAGCATAGGCGTATCCAGGGGAGGGGGTAATGGGAGACTTCCCCCCGTACAAGAGCTCTATGTCATTTTTTCACAATAATTCTGATTGTATACCAACTAATATTCCGTATAATATTACATCCAGATTTTAAGTATAAATTAACCCCACCCCCAAGAGTCGATTCTGGATCCGCCCCTGGAATTATAGGCACAATAACAAGCAGTTATTCATATATCTCTCATATATTTTCTGCCTCTAGCTACTGATTCAACCCTCCCACAGACACATCAACCGAACCCAGGATGACTAATTTAAATCGTAATGTCAAATAGCTACTAATATATTCCACTTTTGGTAGAATATCCCGTACTATGACGAAGGTAATAAAAATATCCTCATACAAGTTTGCAACAATCGATTCCGAGCAGACAGTCGAGTTAACCGCAAAACTTATATGATCGCCTCGAAATTTACAGTCTCGATGGCCATAACAAGATAAATAAAAATTGCCAAGCAGCAGTTATTACCACCATCACATCGGCCGGACGCCGCGCCAGGCACGAAGATGTGACGCCTGAACCTACAACTGCTCCTTTTTATTTGCTTTTAGGAAAATGTCGTATGACGCCATGGAAGTTTTCTGCTTCTCATCGTACTTACAGATCTTCTCAGACGAAGAGTCAGTCATCTAATAGATCACTACCTCAACGCTATTGATTTTTTCAATTTTTACGTTTCGAACTTCTATTGTCTATACAATTTTGTGTGTCACGACGTTTCGATTGATGTACTTGATCTTCAATCGTTTAAAGGTGAACTGAAGTCCGAAACACAACATTTGAGACAAATGTTGATGCCTAGATATTTCATTGAAGGTTTTAGGTGACTGTCGCCTTTATATCTGAGAAGTCATATGCATGTATAAGTATAAGTATGTATGTATGTATGTATGTTAGTATGTATACGTCTACTCGTTTGGTTGTACGTTAACTACAATTCAACTGTATAGTGATCATAAATAAAGTGGGTTGACTCTATGTTTCATGTCCAGCTCTATCATCTTATTGGACGTTTTAATCAATTTTAGATTTGTTCCAGGATATTTATTGTTTGAATTTGAAATATGGTGAAGGATTATACAATCCTTTATAAGTATAACACCCAAAATAGCAATTTCTGATGCTAATGTCCCACAACCATCGGCTGAAGCCCTAAATTTGCTCAACTGAAAAATGTCTGTCAAAATTAACCTCATATATATTATTAGTCAAAATAGGTTAAAGGTCGTCTTTCGCATCTCATGACGTTTCGATTAATGTGCGAGATTTAATCGCTTGCGGGAGAACTTGGCAACATGCATGCCATTATATGCTCTCTGTCCTGATTGGTTCAAACGGTGTAAAAGTGAGCGATGTTGTTTGCTGCTAACGGTTCGGTCTTTGCGCGTTCTATTTGTACTTGAATATGTCAGGTGCAAAAATACATAGGAACAGATGTGAATAAATAGACATAAATAAAACTACGTTAGTTCAGCTGACGGTTTTTGAAGATACCATATAAATCTGAACGCTGCGGCTTTACAATCAAATTGTATAGACAACAGAAGTCCTGAACCTCTACTCATCTTTATATAACTTTCACTGAAATAAAAATTTAGCATTTCGGTGCAGCATAACCAACGCTAAATATCCCTCATTATCAACATGCTGCGGTTGAAAGCCACAACCATGAAAACATAAATTAAGAAATATGGATTACAAATTAGCCGGTATCGAATTTTCGCACCTCTTCCCATAAAAATGTCGATGACTGGCCGGTTTTAAATTTGTTTATACTCTTAATATACGATACGGCAGCTACCGAACGATACGTTGCGTTCCACCAATCGCACAGCCGTAAATCAGTGTGGTGATGGTGGCGTTGCCTAGCTGGTGATCGACGTTGCCGGATGCTGTGCTCTCTCATGATATCAATGATTTTTTTCAGTTACGTTGTGGTATCTGAAACTATTGAAAATCGATCAGCTAATTGCTCAAGATTTTCGATCATTAAAGAGGATAGAATTATTATTTGAAACTTGTAGACAAGGTGGATTTATCAAAAGTTTGATTTCGGACTTGTCTATAAACCTGAAGACGATTGAAGATAGCACATCAGTCGAAACGTCGTGATACTCAAAATTTTATAGACAATGGAAGTCCGAAATCAAACTTAGGATAGAATTAGCATACATCCAATATATATAACAAAATATCGTTCCCCATAACTGACAAAAACTTTGGTTTACATTGCAAGCATGGCGTCAAACCTTCGCTCTCAAGGTTGTGATTGCCTTTTTCCAATCCACTAATTTTTTCCCTTTTGCGTGACTGTCCGAGTCATTAATGAATCAGGCAACTTTCTTTCTTGTAACATAAAAATATATTGAACACTATACAAAAATATGATCTTGTTAATGTCACAAGGTTTTCACAAAAATTGGCAGGTATTTTGATTTGAATTATTAGTTTTTCCCGAAGAAATACCAATACTGCATAAGGGACTGAAAACTCAAATATAGTCAAAGCAATATGTATAAGTGAGGAAATATACATAATCATGATTACCCATTTTTTATAATTGAAACAGGTATAAGCTTTTGTTAGATTTCTTTACTATATGGTTTGTAGTGAAAAATTGTCAACTGAGAAGAGATCTGAGCAGACTAAATAGTTTTGTGAAATAATTAGAATTTTGAAAAACATTCTAATGGATTGATCAAACAATATACTCGGAAATGTTAATGTTCAGCGTTGGCAACGCTGCTTCTCGAACCGTAACCCAGCGGCCATTTTTTATCAACACCGCAATTAATTAAAAAGTCGATCCTGACACGCGGCTTTATCGATGTCCATCGAATTTTGGATAATGTTTAATTCATACACAGGCCAACACCATGGTCGTCCAATCCAAAATTAGAGGTGCGGTAGTAATATTTTTTAATATATGGAAATGATCAAATGTTCAATGATTTTTATATTATTAGGTGTCACTTCAACGGACAGGTTTATAGCTGGAAAGTAGGAAGGTTTCATCAGCATAATAATGTATAGGTACCATAGCTATAGAGCAGATTTCAATGTTAGACTGTCGTATATATCCAGGTTACATCAACGGTAACGACACGACGCAAAAACACCCGCAAATGTCGCAGAAAGATATCCAAACATTGCTTGGACATTAATAGTCATATCTGCTTGCTTACGGGTCCCTATTGGGTTTTTATATTTTATCGAGAAACACAAAACGTGTGTCAAAAATGGATAAACCTATTGATGAGGCAGACATTTCAAATGATATATCACAGTATTGCCACTTACTTACCGCAGTTCCATCTGTCGGCAAACACGGCTATTTATTGTTTAGCCATCGTAAGGTATGATTTACCGCAACTCATTCTGAGTACCTTTCTTCGCCGCCTATGAGCTTTGTTGCTGTCGAGCTGACTGAGAGACAATCTACAAAACCTGTTGTCAAATTATTATCTGTGTAGGTGTCCGAAATGGACGGTATTAATCAGCCTTTTAGCAAAAATGCCGAAACGTTGACACATCAGGGACATCACAAGGAAATATACGTTAGTATTAGTATGACCTATGGTTTTTGGATATCTTTTTTGTATCTTAGAGAGCATATTATTTTTTTGTACCTGATACTTGCTTCACTGTGGTTTAAACACAGATTAAAGACACACATTTGGAGTAATAAAAAGCCAGAAATACTTTCGGTATGTGGCGTACGTTCTCGCTTGCCTGACCAATACATTGCAGGATGTCTGAGATCGACTGGAAAACGCAATACGGTTGCCGAGCGGCTACGGCGTCGGCACGGAATGCTGAAGACACGGGTTCAAGTCTCGTCCATGCCAAACATTCGTCTGGATTTTTATCACTCTAGAAAGTTGAAGTAAAATACACCTCAAAACTGATCGTTGTTGCCACTTCTTCTGTTGGGCTGCATTTGACCTAGTCGGTTAAGTTATATACATGTGAGGTAGCAGCAGCTATGGTCGACTTCTTTGCGTAAGCCATGCCAAAAACTGCATGTTATAATACAAAAATGGAGCAATGGCTTGATTCTGAATATAATAAAGCTCAGGATTTATCTCTTCTCCTCATTGAAGAAAAATTCCTGCAATATGTGGTATATTAGGGAAACTATGAACTCATGGATAAGGTGAAAGTGAATGCATAAGGTACATTGTATATAAAAAGCACACGCGACCTCCGAAAATAAGGACTCAAGCTAACATCATTCAATCAAGTTCGATTCTTCAGAGATAATCAAAATTAAACATATCTCAAACCTCATGTTAGAAAAAGCTTTACTAACATTCAGTAGCATTTGCCATAGTACTAAATATTCTAGTAACCCACCTCCAGGTGTATCGGATATATTACGTATTCACATTTAAACAATGTAGTAATGGCTGCAAATACGCTCGTATATCCTGTCTGACCAACAAAGTACCAAAACCGCAAAGCATGCCGTTTAGACGCATGACTCGACCGCACCGGCAGTAGTGGCACCACACGGTACTAACACACAGCAACAGCGTCGTTTAGCCATGGGGAGTGTGACCGAGCGGTAGCCACTTGCAGCGGGGTGCCAACAATGGTTTTACGACCCTTTATGTGTGACTCGATACATGTACATAGGTTTCTTATATTGCTGCTCAATAATGCAATAAACTTACAGAAAAAAGCTGTTATAATGAATGGTATTCTTACCGCCCACACTTGAAAGTTTCTAATGATAAATAATTTCGCAATCGAGATTGCGTTTTGTTGATGTTTCATATTATCACAAAACACTGCCATTTATCTCCATCGGTATGTTTGTCCGTTCGGTAACCCTATAACTGGATTCGGATACTAATGAAATTTTGACATGGACGAAAAAGCTCTCAATATTTACTCATTTCCAAGTGTCGCCCTCTATGAAGATGCCAATTGGCAACTTACAAAGTCAAAGGTCCTAGCACATGGACTGCCTTGTTTCATAGAGGGCGACACTTGGAGATGAGTTCATGTTGCTATCACACCCTTGACTGGATTACTCTCTACAGTTAGACCGCCAGGCTATACTGACGAGTCTAGGCTAAAGACATGCACGTCTATAGCAGCTCTGATGCATAGTGGAGAGCATACACTTAATCTCAAAATTTATTTTGGAGCGTTTCCGAGTGTCCAGACGATTTGATAAAAAAAAATGTTGCGGGAAGGGTAAAAAATTGAGGCTAGGATGTTGAAGAAGAAATATATGATATTCAGCCGCCAACCGCATGTCGATGCTTCCCTCCAGGTAGATCAACATAACATCGATTGAGTTAGCCCTTTCCAATATCTACGATGTTCATAGAGCAAATCTGACCCAAATCAAGTGATTAAGTGCAAAATTGAAACAGCTCACTCAACATTTCTGTAAATGGAATCAATCTGCTGCATCGACAACTTGATCCTAAAATTGCAAATGCGGTTCGTGAACTATTTGAAACCATTAAGATAAGAAAGATATCACACTTTGGCACGTTCTTCGAGGAAACCGATACAGAATCCTCCTGCTAATAATGAAAGGTAGAATCGAGGAATTCGAAGGAAGCAGATATCATGGCTAAAGAACATTCGTGATTGGAGAGAGAAGACGAAGGGATGTTGGGGGATGTCAAATATCTTTTAAAATTGACAGAAAACGCTCTGTTATCTACACATTTTGTACTTTGGTAACCCTTCAGATTTGTTAGATGCATATAATTATTTGAACATTTCCCTCCAACACATCTATTCTCACTAGTTATGGAACACGAGTTAGTCGGAGCTAAAGGGACACCAAGAGGAGTTTCTGGGGTCATAGCTCCCCCGAAATGCTTTCCCAATTATGATATTCGGATTCAGCGTCCCCAAAACAATTTCCAAGTAGCTGCAGCCCTCATCAACCAGACAAACTTGGAACCTGATGTAAGGTGTCCATTTGGAGGTGTGCATCAAAATTCTTCACCACTGCCAGGCCAAGTTACCCAAGAAATGAATTTTTCTCTTGTTTCAAATAAATTATTTTTTTCACCTATAAATTTTCATCAACTTTCGAACGCTGACTTTCTACCCTATTTCCCTGTTTGTTAAACCAACGAGCTCATTTATAGGATGAACAATTATGTTGGCTTAATGGACTTTTCGATTACATTTTACACACCATCTTGCTTGAAAATACACTATATTGTTACTACCCTATATCGCACCGCCTCTGCGTGCTAACAATTTTAATTGACTCGAAAGTAAAATATCGTCCGGCGTAAAGCTCGTTTGGAAATTTAGTAGCAGCGAACAAAAAAAGAGAAGAGGACGAAACTGCCGCTGTAGCGAAGGAAAGAAAGGCGAGCAGGCCAGCAAGCAGCTTGCTGCTGCTGCTGCTGCAGAGAAGAAGAGAAACGCAGTCCCTGGCTACATATCGATACCTCCCGCTGCAACAGGTCCATCACGTATTGAATTGTCGATCAGCTCGTATTGTTTATTCGAATACAATTAAACTTTCGGCAAATGAGCGCTGCTCAAAGGATGCTCCGTCTTTTCTCTGTCTTGACTCCGCTTCTGCCGAGTGCGCGAATGTTCCTCTCCTCCGTTCTTACTGGAAACAGTGGCGGAGTAATGAGGTATTTCAGGAACTTGGACCTCTGGGTCAACCATTTCTTTCAAATCTCATGTCATGAAAAGCTCCATCCGATTGTGTAATTAATCTCTCAGAACTGTTGCTGGAAACGTATCTAAAAAAGAACGGAACCGATGTTTCACAGTGTTATGTCCATCAACCAGCCTTGTGTTTCAAATACCTTTTAGCGTGACGTATAGCACGACGCTGTCCACCATGACGAAATGCATCCAGCACTACGGATTTCAAACACTCATAGCGAATGACCCAAAGGGTTGTTGAGTGATCCGGATGATCTGAGAGTCTCACACTGTGGTCGGGGTGAAAAAATATTGATACCCTTCAAGCTTATTCTCCTGAAGTTACAGAAACTTTCACCTGATTCAAAAAAGGCATAAAAATGCAGAGTTTCTGCCCTGAATGCCTGCCATTAATCTCCCAAAAAACTACGCCACTGCGGGATGCATTTGGAGCTGCATGCCGAAAACGGTGCTGAATGCTTTTTGCGTGGTCTCGGTCGGCCGTGCTCCCCTTAACACATGCCATTCGCGGCGGCGAGGTTTTGTGGTGCTGCCCGATCATCGAAATTCTTTCTCAGGTTGATCTCGTTTTTGGACGTATCATTTTTAGAGGAATGCTCAACCACGGACACCTTAAAAATGCGCTCGCAGGAAAATTGTGAGCTTAGTGAACATTTTGCGAGGCATCTTCGTACGTTGCTATAAGGAAGATAATCTACCTCGTAGATGCCACATTTACACTGAATAGCGATTTTACCACTTCCCATACCAATAGGCGGGGAAGTATTGTAATCGCGAAACATTTTGAAAATGAGATATGTTTTCCTGATTTTTCATGATATACAAGGGCGTATGATAGCATAAGCCTATAAGAAGCCTCGGATTCTTGCACAAAGCTTTAAGGGAAATAAAACTTGGGGAATATATTAAAAAAACTACATTGAGAAATATTATTTAATATAAAAGTGATATCAAGCCAATCCGCTTAGCCAGGCTGCTTCGATTAATCATTAAATCCAATACAATCATTCCAATAGGCCAGTTATAGTACTGAAGTACCACCTAGCTTCCATCCGTGTGAACTTAGCTTTACCACCGCACAGATTAATTGGGATTCGAAGCAAGAAAGGAGGAGGATATTTATGCGGCAAGGGATGTCAATTAGTCGTACCGGCCAGCAGTACGGATACGTGTCCTCGGCTATCCGAAGGTACCGAGGTACCACCGAGCCGAGGACTATTAATTCCTGTCAAACATCGGCGAACGGCTGAAGGTATGCATGTGGAAGAAGAAGAATGGTAATAGGATGCACGCATGGTGTTATATGAAACAATGGAATGTCTATTTGACGACTGCGTCTGTAGGATACTGTATAGCCATACAATTCCCGAGTTTTCCTTTATGAGAATATTCATAGGGATCATTATTATGGTTACGATTCACTTGCTGCACGTAACTATGACAAGGAAAATATTGTTTAACTGAGGTTGATGAATGCATCTTCAGAAACCACAACCCCATCGTCATCAAACATATGTGACGCTTTGATATTTTAGGAGCATGTTTATAACATAATCATCGGTTTAAAGAAATCAAACTTATGTCTTTCCACTACGTTTCATCATTTTCATTGACTTTATTATTTTCTCCATTCCTGATAGGGCATGTTAAAGTACTCAAAACGAAATAGAAATATACATGTTCTGAAAAAATCCTACTCTATTGGTTTGACGTTTCTTAGTACATGTACTTGGTCTTTAAAACGATTCATTTATTATATTCTTTGGCCCTTTGAAGCAGCTGCAATTGTGTTCCACTAGAAAAATGCAGATAAGCATCGTAGCAGTACTGAGTACGTCAATTTAATCTCATGCTATCTTGAAAATACAAGATTATAGCTTGGAAGAAACACGGATATTATCTTTTCTATCTGACACAGTTACTTGGACCATTAGCAGATCGTCAAGATACGCTCACAACAATTTCAGACATGGGGATAAAAACAACGTATAGCTTCGGCGACCTTCGCCTAGCAATCTTCGATTTACATATTCTCCAATTACGGAGCCATCATCATCTCAACGCTGAGTGCATATCTGGCTGTCTGAAGAACACCTTCGATATTTGTTTTTTTCCAAATGGAATGGCCGACGATGGAGGGGAGGAGGTGGAAGGAGAAGTAATTGACTTCAGTTCGCCTGCGGTGGGATATTGACAGTTGTTGTTTGCTGTTAGGTGCATATTCTGAGTTGTAGTTAAAGAATGGCATCATGCAGATTGACGCTGTACTCAAGCAATGGATGTTCATTTTGATATGTTTGTGATAAGTACTGGAAGTTCTGGAAAACTTTAAACCTAAGAATTTAAGAAAGTAGTTATTCGTGCAATATTTTATTTCTTACCTCAAGTGGATTACTGGACTAATATAAAACTTTACGTAAAATACGAAGTCAACCTCTATTACAACCAAAAGAGGTTGAATAGCATTTTCGGAATTATCTATGATACTGACTAAGTTGAAATTTAGTAATATACAGTAATAATTGCTATGAATGGGAGCGCAAAAATAGATTCGCAGATGCTTGATGAAATATTATTCAGGTATGGGAGTTCCTCCATCTTCACGGCTGGCAGACCAATATGCAACTCCTCTATAAGGGTTGATGTAATCTTTTGCGCGTTGAACTGAACTCAATCTGTGAATCCTCGTCCGTAATTTGAACCGCGATTGGAACAATTATCTATATTCAACAGGTCCTGAAGATAACCGGAGTCAAAAGTTTATTGAGCAAACAGCGTTTTTTACCAACTAACTCCTAAAAAAATTATATATCACCTCCTACCTCCACTCCATGAATCAGTCCACATCTAACAGGCTTGATCTATTTTTGATTTAACATTGCCTGATGAATGATAGTTAAGCCAAAGCAATTTTAAACAAAAATATATTTACATACATAATTACATATATCCACTAATAAACAAACATATATAAATATCATCATGCAATTTGAATGAAGTTACATACATACGGGCCTCATTGTTTCAGTTCGGTAAAAAAAGAAGTATTAAAATCTTATTTCTATATTCTCTGGCACGCGAACGCTGAAAAAGGTGCTCAACGCAACGGTGTGAAATGCTTCGCCTCGAATTTCGCACTCGATTTCCCTCTGAAGGCAATTGCGACTCTCGAAGTGTCGGGCTGCCCGGGCAAGAGGGCGCTGCTCGCACCACCTGCGCGCTTGAGCCCCGCCGTCGAGAGCCGTGATGCCACCCGCTGCTCCAGACACTTCCATTCGGTGTTCCACTGCTGGGACCTGGACGACTGTTGTTTCGCGCTACGCCGCCATCACCACGGCTGGATGCTATAGACCAGGACGACTGGACAGTCTTATAGAAAAACTCTACAGTGTAAGGAAGTACATCGTGCCAAACAAACAATTCCAAGTTGTTCATTCACCTAAAGCCGGGAAACATGTGAGATTTCGCAGTAACAAAATCTAGGGACATCCCGATCGACACACTGACAGACAGACCGACGGAAATAAGACATCTACTTTAGTGATTCCGACGTCGTCAAACGTGTGAAAAACGTATGTATCTCAAATGCGAACAATGTTGCGATTTAAATACTTTTCTCGCTCATGCCTGAAAGACGTATTTTTTAAGATTCCTGGTCTATAGCTTGTTTCGTATGCTGGTCGCCGTGGGCTGTTGGAACTGTAGCAGAAAATGATTTAGGAGAAATCGTCTCGTCTCGTCTCGTATTCTGCACAGCGTCAGCGTCTATTATCTCGCGAGCATCAGTTGTTATTCGAAATTGTATTTCAGGGCTCACCCGGGAATCGTGATTCAAATTAATCCAATCTGATTCACAAATTATTTTTATCGCAATGCAGATTAAATAGGTAGAAGTCGCTGAACTTTCTTCCCAAGTAGGATCGCCTTTTTGAGACTTAAATATGAAGAACTATGAGAGAGTTGGTACAGTTTTGCTTTGATTCCGTCCCGATTGGACACTGTCAGCTGAGAAAGCATCACACCTCTGTATACGAGATTTGAACAATAAGATGAGACAACTAGACACCTGGTGTGTGATTGTTCCGCTATTCTATCATTGCGAGAATCCATTTTAGAAGACCATTAGGCCTCTATAAACATTTTGTCACACAGGACTCCGTGCAGACAGAGCTGGTACCTTTTAGGAGAGGAGTTTTTTAGGAGTTTTTTAGGAAGATTTTCTTAAGTACTTTGCTCATCTGCAGATGCAGTGAGTACACAGTTTCCGTGGCCCATTACGCTGAGGAATACGAAAGGCTACAGCTATGGTACACTCAACTCAGCCTCACACTTAACATCAAAACTGCTGAAGCCAATATCCTTATCAGGCTTCAAGAAGACAGACCTATGCATGGAATCTTCCACAAACTTACAGAAGATGTAAGCTTTGCAGGATCATGCTATCACTAGTGTGGAATGGTTGCAAATTCAGTTCCTAGAAACTATTGGGGAGGTTGAACCGAGGATGGGGACTACGTACTGCGACATCTCGGCAGATTACTCTACCTCCAATACGCAATCACGAATGCAGATGGTATAGCAATGTTAGTGTTGTTATGAATAAATCTTTTCCACAAGTTCATTGCCCACTGTCCCGTCACCACTGTGACATGATCATCGAGTTGCGAGTAAAAGGTAATTCAGCACCGTCCAGGTCCGTTTTCGCAAGCACCGAACGTTGTTTGATCCGAGAAAAAGAGGATTAAAAAATGTACAGAAAATACACGAAATTCTCGTCTTTCATCCATAAACATGGTCTGTGGTCGGTGTTGTAGTCGATTTATCAAAAAAGCGGGCGACACCTTGGAGGCGTCACTCGCCCCGACATACAACATCGATAACAGGGTCGCCTGGATAGCGGACGACTTGCTATCGTGAATCATGTACCTTGGATCAGTGGTGGAACCAAATAAGAGTAAAGTCCATATTCATTACAGAGCGGAGAGAGTAGATTATAATAGGAGAGAGTGAAATTGCATAGAACCGAATACAATCTTTATTGCTCTTGTAGGTCGTATTAAATGTCAGAAGAACATTTAACATGTTACTTGAAACTTGTAGACAAGGTGGATTTTTCAAAAGTTTGATTTCGGACTTGAATTGTCTATAAAAATTTTGTGTATCACAACGTTTCGATTGATATATTATCTTCAATCGTCTTCAGGTGAACTGTGGTGATGGTGATCTTTCCATAACCTCAACGCCGTTTCTCCAAACGTTTCGGTCTTGGTTCCAACATTTTCTGTACTCCGCATAAATGAAAAACTCTCCAGTACCATGCATTTTATCCAAGGTTTCGGGAACGACAGTCCTTTTCACGTAGGCATGCAGATCAGCAGATGATCTTTGTATATATTTTGTATTCTGTACCCAGAAGTCATTAACTCAGGCTTGTGGGGGCAAAAATTACCGAAGACATGATTCGGTTCCAACACGTTGCATCCATTGCAGCAGCTTCTTGGAAAACGCTGAATTATTTGATCAAGACTAGGTAGTACTTGTTACCATTAAGTCTCGTTGAGTTGTATATAGTTTTGATAAGGCCAGTCCTGGAATACTGCTGACTTCTACTTCTCTTCATGCTTGATATAGTTCATAGATGAGCAAACCAATTTGTCGGTCAAAGCATATGATAGATCCAATTGGATGATGGTTGATCATATAGTTACACAATAAATCAGTAAATATAGAGAGGAAATCCATGTTGGTAGTTTAAAATTGGCCCTTGTTTGAATACCTTCCGCCACGCCATTGACTTGTAGTGACTGCTAACATGGAGCACACAGTTCAGACCCATATAGGTGACTGTGTCTGCGACTCATACATTGCTGTTTTTCATTGTAAAGAAGTTGTAGTCCGTCCAAGTACACTGTTTCGTACTTAAGATGAAGTGTAAAAAATCGCTACGGAGATGTACGTATCTCGAGGAAAAGCGCTGTTGATCGGGAGAAAATTTTGAACAACTTACAGTAAACACTAGATATTTAGTTCAGTTTTGCACCAGTTGACAGAACGCAACTAAATGCTTTTATAAAAAATATAAATTTATATAAAATAGATTGCGTGGTACTCTAAAAGAAACTTTTATAGTACCTAACTAAAAGAGGGATATCAAAATCAGCACTCGGTGAACATATCTGAGAAATCCGGATAAGTTCCAATGTTATGCAAATAAGGTAAACATCTCAAAAAGAAGCTGGAAGAATCTGCCCTTTTTGTCTTTCCAATTCCTCATTAGACTGTTATCCAGGCTTGGTAGTTAAGATTTAAAGCAATATATTATCAGGGATCTCGAAACTGGTAAATAAACCGTGACTGTTACGGATGTTGCCTTTGTTCGTTCTGAGAAGGGACATGTCAGTAAAACGTGTCCAGAAGTCTTTATTGTTCCAGAACACTGCCGCTATGTCTCTAGATACGAACAGCGCACGCAATTTAAAATTCGGAAAAGGATGGCTATTCGGTAGTCTAACTAATATATCTACTCTGACTGATTGATAAAAGTACCTACGTAGCTCAATGGGTAGAGTTTATGTCCGGCAAGCGGAACAAATTTTTTCCAAAAGCCAATGTTTGTATAAAATCACGAACGTCAATGCTGTGTGGAAAAAACATTTTTTCCTCGAGAGGCATTATTATCACCTTTTATCCAACATTTGTAAAATCTAAGTAGTAAACTGGGAAGCATCTTGTTAGATTCAAAAATTGAGTTTTGATTGATAGATAGTGCAATTATTTTCGTATACCCGTCCACTATCGAAAATGCATATGGAACTAGTGATATAAGAGTTTTAAGCTTTCAATCTTGAATTGAAGAATTACATTGAGCATGTCCGCTTGGAGTAAAAGAAATCTGTACTAAATAAAATAACTCCCCTCTGAGTCTTGTCGCTCACACGGAATCGAAACATTCCAATATGTACGAAGATAAAACGGCACGGCGATCGTTCGCTCACGACGCACACATTTCGTTAACGCCCACATCACGCATTTATCACTCCGGTGTCATCTTTTTGCACTTTCCTTTTGCAAAACGCGGCTGTCACTCTCGTCATTTTCTTCGTTTAAACAGGATGATGATGCGTATTTCGCACGTCCACCCCTTTCGTATACAGGGTGAACCATCGTCAGGTGGACAAATCAGCTATTTCTCATTTTGCCGAAAATGATTTTGTAAGGTTTGAGCTTATCTTGTCGTTGTTTCTCCGATTGATATTTGCGCTATACGTGAATGATGATTGAAACTATCAATGTCTTTAGAAAAAAATTAGAAACGTTTTGGTTTAGGGAATTAGTATATAAACAAATTATCATGTGTTTGTGTACTTGTGTCTGTATTTACGAGTATGAAGATAATTGAAATTAAATAATTGAAAATAGGTGAACTCAAGCTTCTATATGGCATGTCACATCAACAGTTAGGCAAAGTAACTCCACTCTCAATGTCTATATCACCAAGAAGTTCTAATATATTCTCAATTATGAATTTCAATGTACTTTCGTTTTTTGTGGAGGGTTTTTTCTGGGATAGGTTTCAGCCAGATCCCATTATTCAAGTTATGCCACCGACGTCGAAGAGTACTAGTATAAAAATTGGTAATTTGTTTGTTATACTTGTAAGTACCTATTCACACATAAATTTTGATTCATTTGGTACTTTTCCACACATCCTGTATATGCGTTTAATTTTCCAAACAGCTATACTGCATGCTGTGCCGTCATAACAAAAAGATCTCATTCGTCACTGAGCGAGGTGTATTGATGTCAATATGCGAGTCTCTCAACACTCTCATTATCGAGATACCGACAAAATGTACAGCGTGTCCCTAGTATCAGAATCGCGATTGAACTTCGATCAAACTCCACTGGACACTCATCAAAAATAGTTTAGAGTTTATAAGACGATATTTTCTGCTACTCTATTGAACTATTTTTTACGTGTATGCATCAGACCTGCTATAGACATACACGTTTCTCCTTTAGCCTAGACACGTCAGTCTAGCCTAGCAATTGGGCGACAGTCCTTCGACTTCGTTAGTTGCCAATGAGCAGCGCCATAGTGCGCACCGCTTGGAGATGCGTTTCGAATTATTTTTAACCAATTTTTTATAAATATTTGCCCTTCTTTTGATGGATTTTAAGAGCAACACGTGGTCTACTATCGCACATTCTCATCCAAATATCCTCGAGCTACCTAGTGTTATGTTCCCGACACGTCCGTATGGCAGTACTGTGGCAGTACCGTTGCTGTTCTGGTTGAATCGTGGTAATTATATCGACGATGGCACGGAATTCGGTTCGTGGGTCAGCCTCAGCCGGCCTCGTGGACTTCCCTTTGGAAGAGATAGATTTATCCTCGACCACCGCGCCTGGCTGTACCATTGTTTGCAAATTCGCTGCTGGGCTGAAGACCCAGCAGCGTGGTACCAGACGGCATCGCACGTTATTTCAGGCAGACTAGATTCAAAATGCCATGTATTCAGGTCCGTTGTCCGGTAACCAACAACCACAGAAAATCACAAAACTGATATATTTGGAATCGGAGAGATTTTATGAATGTTAGAACGAGCTTTCTGGCATAATAACACCAAGAGATGCCAGAACAGCAAAGATCATAGAGCGCAGTAAGCGCATCGTCACCATGTCTAATTTTCAACACCTTGAACGAGCCTCTTCCAAAAGTCGGGTGTTTGGAAAACCTCGACGTTGTGGAATGAACTGCCGAGGAGTTTATTCTCAGATAGCTACAATTTACAGCGTTTTAGGGTCAATGCAAATAGACAGTTATCCTTTTACGGTGCTTTTAGAGCGCCATAGGTTTTCTGCCTTTGCGGGAGGTTATCAATAAAGAATAAGCTACTGAAGCAATTAAAAACTTCAAGGCATAATTGACCTGCACTATGAGACCTGGAGAGCGTTCTCCTCAACTCGCTCTTATGCCAGCCTTTGAAGCTGTTGCTGCTTGTTAGCCGCCATTGTTCACTGGCACGAGTAAAAAGACACCCGGCCACGTATATACCTCACGCATTACACTTACGGAAAATATTATTCATTGAAAACCTGATGAAACCAATCTTCATATTACTTACCATTATTTCCTTTAACCATCTTCAAGTATGAGTTATACTCTTCAGATGGCGCTCTTTCCTGTATCCGAACCTTGTTGGTCTAGCCTGTTCTCGTTGAGTCGATTGGTCTATGGCTAGGGTTACTGATTGGTGGTGGTGCCTTTTGCTGTTGTGATTGTTGAGATTTCTTATGATTGGCTGTATTGTGAGCTTTACTATGAAGGTCACTGCTATAAATCATGAAAAGTGCCTACTTGAATGTTTGGCCATACTAATATCGTTCATGGTTGTCTACGTACGACCTGTCGCCCCAGGTCTTTTTTGTTATACTCGAAGTATGTTCCAGAGTTCTTTGTCTTAGATCGCTGGTCGTTGGTTCGGTGTACTTTTTCCTTACTTCTAGGAATATATTTTAGTAGATGCAATCTTTGCTATCCTCATTTTCGACATTTCTTGAGAATATTATAAATGTTTTTCCCGATCCGTTAAATCACATTCACCACTAGCTCGTCCTTGTCGATTATCTTAAAATTCACCTAGATTTATGTAGACCGGACTCAGAGGAAGTAACAATATTTGCTTCGTTGAAAGCTCTGATGATTATTTGCGGTTGTTCATCATCATTAGATTATAAAACAATCTTGAAGATGTTCCTGCCTTCAAAAGCATCACCAATTCAACTTCCTAGCAAAATCCGAACAAACTATTGGATTGCAACTGTAATCATATCGATATATCCAACAATCTCGTGAATGAAAGTATCGGTAATAACAGTAATGGGCAGCACAACTAGCTGGCCAGTGAATCAAGCGCCGTCGTAGCTCGCGGGACAATGGGTGGTGTGTATTGTCCTTTATTCTTTTTCAGACGACACGGTGAATGTGAGTGTATGTGTGAGATATGGCGGGATCACGTGACATCGCTACTACTTGCGCTCCCAGATAACATCGTGGCCGCGTGTGTGGCGCATACATGGACACAGACACTTATTTGCTGATTGGCAGAGGCGCGCCTATTGGGAAGCAGATGTGGGAATAACGGAGATATTTGTTACTGCTGATACTGCTGACACTTTGGTCTACAACACACGAAACCCGTTGTGCAATGCACCAATGCGGTCCAATATATAAATAAAAATAGTTATTGGAGCTCTCTTGGCATAGTTGTCAAATTAAGCATCGCGCTGGGTACATTGGAAACCAGAACCTGATGGGCAGTACTCTCAAACAAAATTCTTTTATACTGTATCAGTGAGAGACTTTGCGGATGCATTGTGATCTATTTCATATAACACCAGCCTCAGAAACCGGTCTAAGCTCCAGCATGATTTCGTCTCCACATAAATCCTCTTCACAGTTGTGGAAAGCAGTAGACCTGTTGCAGCTAAATAATGAGACTAGCATCGACTGCATCTTTGTCAAAAGGTCATCATTACACGAAGACACCTGTATGCTACATCCGATTGAAAGCTTTGCGTGGGTATATCTCTTAAGAGAAAGATACTAAATAGTAATATACTTGAAGGAGTATCGTCAACCCAATGATCACTGCTTTGTGTCCATGTTATGTGTATTCAACCCTACAGAATTTGATATATGCTACGTTACTGTGTGTAAGGACTTTAGCAAGTATTATCTACAAGGAAGAGAGTATCGTTAGGACAAAGATAGAGAACAATTAACATCGACATTCATTACGTAATAGTAAGCTTTGCGATGTTTATGCACATAAGGCGATAGTGATGTAGGAGTTGCAGAGGTGAGCAGAGCTACCATAAATTAATGGGTGGTACTATGACAACAGATATGAGAGATTGACCTTGTGAGACAGTTATGCAATGAAGATCAGGATCACCACAGTTCCTTCAATATAAAAAATTATGTTACAATGAAGGAACGAAAAGGTTGCGATTTCTGACTCAACGAGCTGCTGTTGCATTTTCTAGTGACAGATAACCATTAAATGAGTCTTGTAATCAATCAAGTCAGCCAAGGGCGTAGGCCCTAATGCAGAGAGCAGTGTACTTACTCTCCTTCCCAATTAAGGATCGAATAATCATGACTGGAAGACCAACATCACGGAATGTGAATGTTGATGAACTCGTCCTGTTTTTCCGATACAATATCCAGACGCGTTTCAACGCGAAATACGTTAGCGTGCTATTGGTGGGTATGCCGTATAGCCTCAAGAGGACACCGAATCTATATATTTTGAATATAATGAACTCTATATGCGTTAGGCTAAACCGAAGCTACAAGAATAATGACATGTTAGAAATATAGACTTGGCATCTGAGAATTTTATAGCGGAGCCCAACAAAAAACTGTGTGTGTATAAGCAGTGCAATGACATACATACAAATATGTGGCCTCTTCAGCATCCTGACTATATACGCTCTAAGCGGGAGACATTAAATAGACTACCCATGTAATTTGTCATACGCATTCCGCTTAGCCGACGACGAAGTACCCGTATTTTTCATCATAATATCTCTATGTTCATCCATATTCATACTTCACCGAACGCCATAACATCCATTAAGACGTGATATTTGAGTATTACAGATATTTATTCGTGGAGCTCATGAAGACACACGGGCAACGGTTAACGTAACCTTTCAGTAACACGCGAATTCCACGCCTAACAGTTGATACACGGCATTTTGCGTTCACAGGCATACATTAATTGAACAGAAAAATGATACAGTTAGCTGATAGCTTATATGAAACATAACATGAGGTCTCTGTTTGCGTTGGTGATTTAAAATGGTCGTCACATGTTGAGGAAGCATTTTTGAAATGTGGGAGTAAACTATCCTAGTCACAAAATTACGCGATAGCATCCCTGAAGACTAAATCGTCGATGGTCCAGGAATGTAATACCGGTCTGCAGTTGTTAGACAAATCCAAGAACGTGACCCTTCTATGGGTCCCTAAGCACAATCGTTCACAAGAAAACAATAAAGCAGGTCACTTAGCAAAACCAGAGACTGAAGACTTAACCAGGGACTGGAGATTGAAGACTGAAGACTGAAGACTGAAGACTGAAGACTGAAGACTGAAGACTGAAGACTGAAGACTGAAGACTGAAGACTGAAGACTGAAGACTGAAGACTGAAGACTGAAGACTGAAGACTGAAGACTGAAGACTGAAGACTGAAGACTGAAGACTGAAGACTGAAGACTGAAGACTGAAGACTGAAGACTGAAGACTGAAGACTGAAGACTGAAGACTGAGGACTGAAGACTGAAGACTAAATGACTCAAGATTAAATCATCTATGATTCAGGAATATGATATCGGTCTGCAATTGTTAGCCAAATCTAAGAATGTGACCCTTCTATGGGTCCCTGGGCACAATTGTGTACAAGAAAACTAGAAAGCAGTTTACTTAGCAGGACTAGGGACTAAGATCATGCATTGTCCCCTAACCTATGTTAGGTATTAGCTTACGTCAAGTCAGTGACCGTACAGCGAACTGGCGAAAGCATTGCTAGAGAGAGACGACTGCATGCTAGCCAAGAGATAGACAAACGAAGGGAGCTACGGCTGGTGGATAGGAGTAGAGAATCACTTAACTTCCTGGTAGAGACTCACACTGGTAACTGAAAATTATTCCCTTCATGAGACTCGTACAGGTTTCAATGTGGTCTACTTGCTAGGCTCCCTTACTATGTAGTTACTCTATCGCTAAGTGGTTAGAAAGATAGTGTCTTGCTTTAGCGTCGCCCGCACAGAATGCACAGTAACAAACGAAGATCAGAGTGAAGATGGCGCGAATTGGAGAAACAAATATCTTCGACTAATTACAGTTGGCTCTGGTGGTTGTGGGCCTGCGGAGGCCTATAGGACGATTGCCACGCGAGCTGGAACAACTTGCACAGTGTTGTCAGCTCGCCAATACTATTTGAGCAAATACTTCCTACGAGTAGTCGGGGGAAGCATTCGTGGACCGATAATAGCATTACGATAGCCTGGCCATTAATTTCCGTCGATCTGTTTGTTTGTCGGTCAGCGAGCGGTATGATGTGAGGGAAAATGGATAATTGCCACCATATTCCTGATCATTTTGAGAGTACTAAAAATAACTGTTGGATTGGTAGTAATGTGAAGACGAAAACTTCATTTAATTTTTCAGATTTACGCTCAGGTTTATCTATTTTTTATAAAAGAATAATGTAAAAATGAGCAAGTGAACAAGGTTTGGTATAGAGATACTAAAAATTCAATTCATGCACCGATGGTCTTATCTGGGCCTTGTAAAGTAGCAGTAGTTATTCCTGAGATTACAATTCCCTGGAGCTAAAGAGAACAACCACCTTCTAGCAGTATGCGACTTATCTGTCAGGGTGGTTTTGACTGGTCATTAGCCAAAACTAGCTTAGAAATTAAATTAGTACCTATTATTTCAGGTTGCATATGAAAATATGTACCAAGTCTCAACAACGAGACTGTTTTTTATAATCTTGCTGTTGATATCCCTACCGGTGATGTGGCAACACTGTCGCGAAATCGAGCATCGCTCCACGCAATGCCGCCGACTGTTGGTGTGCTGCCGCCACATTTGCATATCGAGATACGTGTCACTTCAATTAACGCTGCTTACAGCAACAGTAATTAATAACGGAATTCCGATGGTGGAGTTGGTGTCGTTTGTTGCTCTTCTTCGTAAGTGCGTTCAGATGAATTCCTTTACTTTCTTTGTTTTAGTTGCACACTTGTACACAAGAATCTATTACAAACACTTTTCTTGTTCCTACAGTTTTTAAGTTAACCACTTACGGTACTAGATAAATAATTTCAACAAAAATCTCCAAAGGCTATAATTTTGAAGATTTTTAAAAATTGGTATCATAAAATTCTACTTGCAGCTACTGAAAGTTTATCTGTCTTCCAGAAAAAATGCAACTTCCGCAATATTCGACCCTCCAAAAATTTTCATGGAAATTTATTGGAAACGTCAGAAACGTCCAGAACTTAAGTGAGCGTTTTTTTAAATTTTTGACATAAACCTCCACTGCCACTGTACAAATTTTCAAATTACCATCTCTACTATAATTCAGTAACCTTGTTTTAAAATTTCAGTCAAATTCGAATGGTATGTCTAGAGTTGCAGAGTGGTCAAAGAACGTATAGGTCGAGAAATATCAAAACAATAATACATCGAACTCGATTTCTTGTCGAACAATGCTTTTCTGGTCTGATGAAATATTAATGACATGATGTAAGACAGTAATTTCTCAGAACACAGTAATCAACAAGTCCCCAAAAATGTTGTAGACGTATCGTCGAAAAACGGCGTGATGGTATGAATGGTCCAATCCATCGCGTTCAACATACAATTTGGCGATTTTCTCCTGCACGACAACCGTTGGAAGAGGCCTGATTGTATGGGTGCTCCACAAGAGTGTGTAGTGTGTGCGCCGTGTTGCGGCGTCGCTATTTATGCCCTGCGCGTCTGTCGGACACGGCGCTCTCTGTTCTTATTTGTTATTGTAATGACGAGCGATGCTATCTGACGCTGTCCGATGTCGCTCGACGTCATGTTACCAAGGCACTACGCCACCGGCTTTATATCTCCATACGGACGGCCGCGAATCCACAGCGAAACCACCTGTTGCTCGAATGCGGATGAAGGGATGCTCGGAATAAAATCTAGGTCAGAAGTGGGATAACGAGAGTACCACTGATGCCTTCTTGTAGCAGTAGTAGTGGTGATGGGAGGCAAAGCCTGGCAAGTAGGCCATCTTTGGGACTTTTTGCCGACCGCGAGGACCATCACTAGAACTATGGCAGACATGGTAGTTCCTTAGTGTCGAACCTTCCAGACCTTTTAATAAAGGTCATGATGTTCAATAGCACTCTTCCCTTTTAAACTCTGATGTGCCGAACACTTCAGCCCTAAGGCCACTGTACACGGCACACTCACCCAGGAAGTGGAACGAGGTCTCGTCCTCCTCCCAGCACTTCTGACAGATTGGGCCTTTGCCCACTCCTATGAGTGTCGGGTGCCTGTTCAATTTGCAGTGATCTGTGAGGACACTTACTAACAAGTGGAGTGAATCGCCATAGCTCCCTACATTTGTTGGGTCCTGCTGTGAACCTCTTGTACTGCCTGCAGTCATCTCTCTCCAACCATGCTTTCGCTAAAGTGAGAAAAACTTATGAAAATCATTATTGCGGATGGGACTCGAACTCATTCTCCGACTCTATTCACACAGTTACGGTAAAGATTCATCCGACCACTCTTCCTGAACCACTGATTATTGTAGCCGCTCCAACCACGTATAACAAATAGTCTGGGACCTGACTTCGAATATGCAAAAGTCAACACATCATCAACTATCACCGTTTCTGCCATACGTCAAACAGTTTTAGCATTCCATGAATTTCGTTCCACATTCGAGAGAGCAATTTAACCTGCCGTCCGTAAAAATCATACATTGTTCTCGATTTTATCGCAACTCCAGATCTGTAACGGTACGTTTTGCAGTCCATTAAATAAATAATAATAAAATAGTTTATTACCGTGTCATTGCCGCGCATTTCATTCCTCTTTGTACCACTAGCCCATATTTTCTGGCCGAACAATAAGTGTTGGTCGGCTAGTCAAGGTACGGCTGTCTTCAGAAAATGGCAAGATCGAATTGCTGCTGACTGATAGAAATTCCGCAAGGTCGATCAGACTTGTTCTACTTCTATGAATGCTGGAATATTTTTTATACCTTCGTAAAAGCTTAGGTTTGTTCCTAAACTCGCCACTACTATATTTTATCTTCTCAATTACTTTGAGGAAGTCAATCAGTTTGTTGAGGGAGGCATTTATCAGATCTGCTGTTAGTAGTGCAACCAAATAGCTGATTGATACTCTTGATATTCTTCCAAATTATTGACATCTGTTTTATAGATGTTATCATAGCACATGTTCAACTGAGCTGCCTGGCGTAATACACGAGTTTAATTCTTCAAAGGTGCTAATGTCAACTCATCTCCAAGTGCCGCCCTCTATGAGAATGCCCATTGGCAACTCACGGAGTCAAAGGTCCTAAAACTTGGACTGCCGCTTCATAGGACCTTTGACTCCGTAAGTTGCCAATGGGCGTCCCCATAGAGGACGACACTTTGAGATGTGTTGATGTTGCTATCACACTCTTGACTGGGTTAGGTATATACCATCTGATTTATCTCTACAAATAGTCCGCCAGGCTATACTGACGAGTATAGGCTAAAGACGAAACATGCATTTCTATAGCAGGTTTGATGCAGAGTGGAGAGCATACACTTAGTTGATAGTTATGTTATTTGATTCGACGTTTAATAAGTCTTGATTGGTCATCAATGTAAAAATTAAAAGACGCGCGGTGCTTTAAATACAGTGAGCTGTTTATATTGAAATTTTCAGTCATTGGTTTTGTATAACAAATACCGACCGAAATTATATGTTTAAATACGGTTTTTGTATATCACTCACAATTTTTTTTATTTTCCAGGTAAGACTTGATCAAGTTGCATCTGTGCGAGTACCATATGGTAAGTTTCAGAACCTATGTATCTATAATTCTTGGAATCTTGCATATTAGCATCATTTGCGATGTAAACAAAAAAGGGCTAAACTGATGTCAATGAAATTTTTATACTAAGTTATTATTGTGACATGATCAAAAGTCCTTATGACTTGTTGAATTGGAATGGTGATGAATGTAACAAAAATACTTTACAGAAAGCGAAACAAAATATAGAAATACCCAAGCGTTGCTTCATGATTCTAGACAGCTCCTGGACCTTATTAGGGCCAGAAAGGCAGGACTGTAGTGCATGTCGTTGTTATAAGGTAGAATGTAGAACCACCCACGTCCAACAAGGTTGAGCACATGCTACTCACAACGTATCTGTTCTCAGCCGTCATTTTTTCCCGTCCGCACTGGTTGTGAAATGAAAAATTGTCACGCGAAGTCGAAATATGTAATATCTATGCAAAACATTCTTCGCCGCAATAATGGTTACCGAGTTGATATAGGGCCTCATAGCATGCTAGCACCACACCAACATGTCCATATAATATTTCATTTGCATATTAATCTATGCCCGTCCATGTCGCTCGTTTTGAGATCATTACTATGATATTGCTTTGGTTGATGGACAATACTAATACAATTTCATAAAAATTCCATATGCTTATACTTGGTATGACAACTCCATATTTAAATATGGTTGCTTCACAGAAGTATCCCAAACTATTTTGTCATTTGATGTGTACATGAAACTGTATTGAAAATATTTTTCGTTTGATTTTGTAATTGTTTCTGATTTTCATCACTGTTTGTTTTTGGTTATTTTATATACTGTATAAGTGGTTTATCATAATTAGATCCCAATCCTCAAGGCTACGAATTCTTTGTTCATTATATGAAGCAAAATTCAGATCATTACATACGTCCTAAACGTCCTAAACCTTAGTTTTTTGTTTTAAAAAATCACTAACTATGAAGGAACCAGCGAAAGACAGTAAAAAGTACTAATTTATTAAGTTTTTGCGAATTATTGTTTTTTGAGGTGGGCAGAAATTTCAAGATGCATCAAATTTTATTATTTATTTTGTAAGCTCCAGATATATTTCCATAAAACAGTTGAACATTTGCGAATCGGCAAAAATATTCACGATGTAAAAAAAATGTGTGTCCGTAATTAGAAACAGGATTTATGTCGATATCTGGAAAGCTGTAGGCAAACTAAAATCATTTTTATAATACTGAATTGTTGAATGATTTCGATCACTTAAGCCTAAATATTTCTATTAGATTATTGTTTCAAACCTAATGCCTTTTTCGTTCTTTTTGCTTTCACCAATCAATTCACGTTGTAGATCAATCACATTTTCAGGTGACTGCAACAAATCATATTCTTTTCTTTTGAATCTCATGCTTGTTATAGACATACCCAACAAAAGCTAAAAAGAGCTGCATCCCATCTAAAAATTTATTCCCATATCATCTCCGAACAAAAAACTTGTCGATCTGTAATCTGTAATACAATCTGCATTTGCATTCTGCCGTCCCAAGGGCACCCATCAGACGTCAAAAGGCGCCTTTACCTTCCATACCTCACTACATGCACCTCAGCGACTGACGTTTTGTAATAAGCTGAAGGTGCAAAGCGCGTATGTAGTCGTCTTGTCTTATAGTGCAGTCAGTAAAATTTTAAAATTTTGGAGCTCAATTTTGGGTAACGTGTTCAACGGTATTCAGATAACAAACCACAAAATACACAGTCTTACCACCAAACCACTTGCAGCTTGGAATGTGCCAATGAGAGTCAATGAATGGTATTTTGAGGGGTGGATTTTTGAAGTGTGTGGTAAAAGTACTTCATTTGAAAAAATACTACCATCCACGTAGAAACTCTCCTACCAGCAAGGAGTGTTCGTCCTGGTTCAGAAGCACTTCCTAAACCACACAATCCAGAACCGAGCAATAGGTCTAGTAAATACGCATGACCTCACAAAGGACCTCCACAGTCTAGAACATCGAAAAAGGGTGGCTGATTCTATAAATATGGCAGATTTTTGAACGAACTGTCTTGCATGCTAAAACTAAGAGTTACCAGTACAGACAAGACCAGACGAGCCCAGCGTCACCAGGTTGAGCTTCTACCAATGAGCTACCCGGGACTGTGTTTCTTGACGTTGTAGACAATCAAAAGGTGTTCGCAAATGAGCGCTTAAAAATCGGTAACAATTAATAGGTATATGATTATAAAAATGAAAAATGAAATCTAACTGCGCGAAAACTCCCATAAAAATCATTTATCGTGGACTGCGTTATTACCTGAACACTTCACATACAAATTGCGCTGATCAAATAATGATTTTGGAATTCCTTTCACTCCCATTCGCCCCTTTGGACCATCTCGAAACACCCAAATGAGCCGCTACTTTTTGAGATTCCATCTCGACGCAGAATGGTCCAAACCGTACAAATAAAAGAAACTACAGCACCGCACAGTCCTGACAATTTAAATTTAACGAAGATTAATCGAAACGAATTTCACGCTGAACACAATAAATTAATAACCTGGATCTCGACGTGGTAGCACTGATTAATGTGGCGGACACCTCTTCTCTCTAATTGTCGTCGTTTTGCTCCTTTGCGACTGCGCTGATAACGCGAATTGATGTACAAAACAGTTGATGCTTTGGTGTCGATGAATTGTGGATATAATTGGAGGAATATAATATTTTATTGCTAAATGCATGACTTTCAATATATAAACTTTCCATGACTGTTCCGGTCTCAACCTAGACTCTTGTCAGTACAGTTCGGCAGACGACAGTAGAGACCGAGAGAGTTGTAAGGTCACTACGGTATGAGCGTTATGACCTATCTTATGATAAAAAGGTATTTTGGAAAATTTTTGTTAGGATAGACAAGGAAAATTTCAGAAATGCAGTGAAATACGTTTGGCTGGATAATAATACAAATCATCACTCTCTGTTGAAGCATTTCAGTAAGTTTATATTGATTTTTAGAACAACATTCCATTTTTCTGGAAACAGTTAATGCTAATGCGGCTATAATCTAATTATCTGCACCTTGATACGGGTTGCCGTGACAGCCGAAACGTAGACATGCTTCAATCACATCTGGTCTTACTTCGCGGTCAGTACAAATAAGATAAATTATTTTCAATATCGACGATATTCCTACTTCTCCAACTCTTCCATCAATCATCATAATCTAATCTAATCTTTCATCGTAACGATCCAAGTGAGCGAAACTATCAAATTGACCCACGTTGCTCTAAATTTACGATGTGCCTATTTCGATTACACACGCCAAACTTTATTACCAGATAATTTACATATGGTATCGTATATCAATCCACGTATCTTATATCTAACAGTTCTAAACGGTATTCCGTGTGATCTGTACGAGGCAGAGTCGAAAAGTTGTCCGTTTATTTCTTTAAGGTGTTTTAACGAACAGATCAACCAGATCTTCTAGCAAAAGTCATGTTACTGGACCATTCCGCTGAGTAGACCTTTTCACTGTTAAACTCCTCAGTTGTTAGGTAGTGGTGGCACACTTTCCTAGGAAGTGGAAGGAGGTCTCGTCTTCCTTCCAGCATACATAATCTTGTTCCACTCCAGTGAACCTACAGTATCCCAGCAACAGGTAGAAAGATTCCCTGTTCCTGTTCAGCATCCACAGCTCCCGACGTCTGCTATGAACCTCTTAGTCTGCCTGCAGTCATTTATCTCCAGCCATGCTTTTGTCACTTTCGTGGGAAATATCAATCTGGCATTAGCTACTCGTAATACCCAGTATGGGTTCGGAGTAAATGCATCAGAACCTTGTCCTCATTCTTGCCAAATGATGTGGGTCTGAGGACTGCGGAATTTCACTGTACTAGCACTTCGCCTCAGTTTTCTTACCATAGACATATTGTCAAACATACCTCGTATCTAACAGTTTCAAATGCAATCCGCGATAGAAATGGGTTCCCTCATAGGAATAGGTGTGGTGTTAACTGTGGACGGATGGTATAAAACTCCCACGTGCTATGGCTTGTGAGATGTGTGCATGGATATACCAGCTTAACATTGTAAATCGAGTAAATCGGAGTTCACTTCCTGAGGTAAAAGAGGTAGGCAGGAATGCACAATTTGCAAATGTGGATTCAACACGGCAAGTGGAATGATAAGTTAACAGTTGAAGGCAGGATACGAATATAGTGATAAGCCGCAATGAATTTTATTCATTATATTTCGCTACATTTTTGTATCTTCTTTTTTTAATAATAACAATATTTAATAGACTTTATTTACGTTTCTGAGTGTATTGGCTTTAGCAGATAGATTGTGTTAGTCACCCCTTGTTGTGAAACTTTAGAGATTTTTGCACTGGGAATATTCGCGGAAGCGGTATCTTTATTTAAGATAGAAATATAAGAGGATTATTGTTTTCTTGCTGTACATCAACGAAAACTGTTGGAAATAACCTTTAATCCCATCTGCTGCTTCGCAGATGACAGCACTCTTATTTCGTGCATGGAACCGGGCACACAATTACGCTCCCCAAAGACTTTGCTTCTGCGTGGGCAGCATGTCGTGTTGATTAATGACATTGAGAGAATTGTGGAATGAGGATCCACAAATGAACTTCAATTTGATGCGCAGAACATTCCTATAACAACTCTTACAAAGAAGTCGCATGGTCTGTCAACCGTGGAGTTGGAGGGACACCTAATACTTGAATTATGTTCCATCAAGCTTCTGGAAATTAACAACAACATTTCATGGCACTATCATGTTGCCGGCCTCACTAGGTCGGCGTCCCAGAGCTGGGAGTTGTGTTCTATTACAGGAAATTGTATTCTACGGAACAACTGAAGTCCCGCTTCGAGTACCGCTCGGATTTTTTGGGGATGCTCTCCAACCCACTCTTCAAAACTTCTGGACACAATCCAGAAAGGACAAAGGATCTCCACCGTCTAGAACATCGATGGAGGGTGGCTGGCAAGAGTCGTCAGTACGCTTAGATGGAGCCTCCTCCAAAAGTACTTCCTTTTTGAGAACCTCAGCGTTGTGGAATTTTATTCAATCCATGTGGTGTCAATTAGCGGTCAGTACTACTATAAGATAATATTCACACACTTTGTGTGATGGCTGATGTACATGTGGAGGGCTATAAAAACTTCCTTGTGTCAAACATTATTTGTCATTGAATCCCTTCACCACATAAACATGTCTGTCCGTCATATCGTCCCGAACCAGCTAAGTGGTAAAAGTGTGCGAAAGATGAGAGCCGTTTGTTAACTACCATAAATATATGCTCATGGGTTTCCGTGTGAGCGTGAAATCCGGATCGTACGGTTTAACGCGTATAAATGCACTGTGGAGGTACGCGGGCAGGATGGCCTGCCTCAAGGTACCGCCCCATTAGGCTGCGACCAATTCCAACAAATTAATCATCCGCTATGCCAGAAGTACCATGTGCAGAGATACAGTTTTAGTGAGGGTTAGTGTTCTTCAAGGCTCTATACTTGGGCCCGCATTGTTGCCACTGAACATCACTCACTGAATGTTAACTTCGTTTTCGTTACACCTTCGATGGCTGAAGCTATTGAAGACCTCTTGCCACTGTCATTGTCAGACCACACTATATTAGTAAGAATTTATCTATAAAATTTTACTTTTTGGAGGAGGATCTCTAGAAAATTAGGTTTTTTATAAATGATGTCTCTATATCCAAATATGTTTTTTTAGGTATTTTGTATGCGCGCAGTTGGAGCGGTGCAGATAGATCACACCTATTATAAAAGAGGGCTATACGGTTGATGGGAGGAATAGAAAGTTGAATTAAGTATATCATTTGAAGTCATATTATGGACTATTTAACACCACATTTGTAAAAACCCTGCACAACCAAAAACTACACAGCCTCTCTCGACCTCAAGGTCATGAACTTGCGGGCTTAGTAGATTCCATAACATACCCATACTCACCTCACATATGCACGCAATTCGAAAAAAGGAAGACCATCACCGTGGCGAATTCCTCGGTCTTGTTTACGATAATTCAGATCTCAAGTCTCCGAACCCCTCTAATCTGAATTCAATCTACGCTATCAGTGCCATTGCCAAGCTGCTCGAAGATCGCCAAGATAACTAACACTATGTATGCAAATTACTCGTCGTATTCACTGCCGTTTTATATGTGCCTAAGTGACCGGTTGTGTATATTCTTCTTCAGCTTCTTCTTCGCATTCTTTACGAGTAATGGCGAGGATAATGGGAAGACTGTAGTTTAGTGTATTTAGGTCGAGGGAGAAGCAACTAGTCGTTGGGCGCATTCAACAAACGGAACTCAACATGTTGAGTAGAAGCTGTCATTTTGTTGAACGGAAAAATCTACAAGGCATCTGCCCAATGCGGCCATTGTACGCACGCCATTGAAGATGAGCATTTTCTGTTGCGAGATTATCAGATTTTCTTATTGTGATGACACACACAATTAGATATGTACTGCAGGGCGCAAAATGTTCGTTGACGCGAATTGCGATTCTAGTTGTTAGGTAGTTTATTGTACACACAAAACTAAGGAGAAAAATAAAACTGGAAAAAGTCGAAGAAATGAAAAGACGCAGGAGAAGGAGAGGAACAAAGAGATTTAAAGTAAGGTCGAGAGGCGAGAACCCGAGTCCTTTATGAACTCTCCTGACTTGTCAGCTTAATAAATACCTATCGTATATTTCTTAAGCGGCGGTGACTAGTTACTGGGGGTTAGTCAGCGATTTTATCGGAGGTGGGAGGCAGGCTAATTAAATATAAAATGTGTATATTAATATTTGGAAAGGTCATTTTTCATTCATTCATGCTTTAATCATCGTCGCACGCGGAACAGATCTGGTATAGTTGTGACGATGGGATTTGGATTCCGGCGACTTCTGGTCCTGCAGGGCAATGAACGGAAATTTTGTTGACCGCTGGGTAAAAAAATGCTCGCTAATACAGGGTGGACAAATCATGTGAAGAAGTAGTAATGCTCCGAGGTAAAATCTTATCAAGGTCTAGACTCAAGAGATATCAATCAAACTGTTTGGAGACCTGAATGAAGACCCTCGAGTGACTAAGAAACCAGAGAAAGGTGACCTTAGTTCGGGAAACGAGGACACTAGGCGAATGAGTTAGTCAGAAAATGATTTCCATGCATAAATTAGGTTTTAGAAGATTCGACTAGAAAAAACTCTCTTGAATAGTGGAACAACCAATCATGGATGAGGCACGGAAACTTGCAATGATAAGAGACCCGCTTTGATGTAAGAAGCAAGCCTTTTTGGTTATTCTAACAGAGCATTGATTCCTGACATATGCTTTTGAATCTGAAGGAAGAAGCCACTTTCCAGTCCAGTCTTGTACTGTAATCTAATCCAATCTAATCTCTTAGACAAGTTTGTAAGTGGTATAATAAAAAAAGTCATCATTTCAAACCAAGAATACGCGATATCTTTATTAACCAATCAAGACTCCATTATATACTCTTTCTTAAAATCAGAGTATCATATTTCACGTCAATGAAAAATGGCATTCCACGATAGATGGCGGTGTCGAGCGTGAATTTTCAATAAGCCGTTTTAGGTTAAGTGTGCTATTTATCAAGTTGGCGTTATAAACGGGATCTCGCACCGTCTGTAATTATCGCCGAGGCAAAAAAGCGGACACAATGAGATACGTGGGGAATTTCAGGCTGGCTCCATTTCGGAAACTTGAGAAGAACAACGTGGAAATGTGTCGTAAACGGATGCCTACACACATATGGGATGGTTGTTTTGTGGGCTGTTATTGAAGAAATTGACAATGCTATTCGGAAACAATGAATTATGCAAGCTGAGTCACCAAGAATGGGGAAAATCAAATAAAAACATGATGCAATGAAATCCTGTCAGGACACTCAAATAGTATCTTGTGTTATATTATCTTTGTTCTGCTCACGTTGCTCTACTAACTTTGAAGATATCACATATACAGACCACTAATTAATACACGCGATTAATGTAATCATTTTACTAACGTTTTATTTCGGCAGCCTCTATCAAAGTATCAAAATGAATATAAAACTTAACGACAAATTTCTAACTTGATATTTTCATTTTTTGCCTGCACGAATGTAACATTTACCTACAGGTAAACCATACGACACGTTTAGGAAGTGTACAGTAATCTGATTAAAAAAATCTATGTCTACTGGATGGCCAAAAAATCTCTTGTGGTATTTTTTTAATACTAAAAAGTAATAGATATCGCAGCAAAGGTACCCGATACAACAAAAGTGATTTTTTTAGTTGTAGTCCACCCCTGTACGACAGACTTTTGCATTAGCGAATGCGCCTCGCGTTTTTATTCCGGAGCTCCGACCGGAGTTGTGTCCGCCGACGTAAAAGGATGCCGTTACGGAATGACAACTTTTTGTTCCGCACCAACTTTGCAGACCTGATACGGAGGAACACTCATCATAGTCACTGCGGTACTTCATAACATCGAACGAAATTTACAACGTTTATTAATATGTAACTCTATCTCTTATTCCTGATTAAACACCTCTTGAACTAATATTTAATACATAAATTTTAAACAGAAAAAACAGGTATCATGTAAATGTACGTTATTAACTGGGTTACGTGTATACCACTCAATTGCCCTGTACAGTTAGATCGCCAGGCTATACTCACGAGTCTAGGCTAAAGACGAGACATGCATGTCTGATGCATAGTCGAGAGCTCAGTTGTCAGCTTCTGACCTGAATGAGCCGAAATATTGATAGATCGTGAATAGTGTTTATGAAGAACAAAGGATGTCGCTGTAAATCAGTTCACCCTTGTTGACATGTCTTAAGGCATATCTGCTGCCGCTTCAACCTTGATTTCGTAAGTTGCCAATGGGCAACGCCACCGTGTGCGACGCGTTAAGATGATTGTTGATGATACATCGCATAGTTTGAGGTATGAAGACTGCTTTTGAAAAGTTCCTCGAATATATTTTCGGGCACAAAAATCGTTGTGAAATAGATAAGCATAAGAATAAAATATGTATGATATGGAGAAATTGGTATTTTGTCTGTTTGTTTCAATTATCCAATGACGCCACGGCTCTTCTAAATTTAATTAAAACTACACATAGTTAATTATGCAATCATCGAATCAAGAATAATAAATATTATTTTATAGATTTTTCGAATCAATTAGGTCTTCCAACAGCCAGGGAGATTAAACATAAAGAAATAACATCTACCTGTGTCATTAGAACAGTCTTCAAAAAAATGACCTAGTCCAAATGATACCGTTGCATATGCAATGGCTTATCGCTAATCCTCAATAAAAATGATTAATTATATTATCAATCAGTATGATCTACAGATATATTCGGAGCAGCATTTAGAGATGCATATCGTTAAGTTGGTAGCATTTTTTGGATGCTACGTTATTGAATGCTACGAAATGAAATATTAAGGTCACATTCTAAATTACAAACCCACCTCTCACTTAAGCGAGAACATTATTGCCATCGCCAAAATTTTCGAATTTGATGATTTATACATCACAAAAGTTATTAAACTTATATCCATCGATCGAAGAAAAAGTTAGGCATAAAAGAAAGAGATGTAAGAGCAGTTGTGAGTGTCTGTCAAAATCTGCATTCCTTTCAATGAAATGCCTAAAAGAAATGAGGAAATAGGCGCAAGGAAGATAGGAAGCATTATATATAACTTAGACAACTTACAACGCCACAGCACAGGACAACTTCGTTCATGGAGATTGGAACAGAAGTTGACTAGAGCAAACAGAACTGGTACCAACACACCAATAATTGTATTATAATAATAACTTCATTCAAAATGACGGAAGGTTTGAGAGTATTGTTTATCTCCTTCCCTGTTTAAAATAAACCTGGACGAATTTATAGGTAAGGGGGCTATAATGCAAGTGGGAGCTCATTCTATAATGCTTTCCTGAACGAGAACTAGGTGTAGTCGTTCTCTTCACGATTTTATCATCGTCCATGAGCTCAACTTCGCAAAGTGCAGGCGCACCTTTATAGGCAGTATTTTTTGCCTTTATCGTCAAGGAAAATAAAAGGCAGTTATATTCCACCAGTACAACTGTACCAGCCAATTTACGTCACAAAAGGACTTATTTGTACCTGTGACACGTAGTTAGCAGATGTTTGATAAATGAAACAGCAACGTTCGCAAAAACTGAACGACAAAAATTATCTGGAATCAACGAATTTGGAGGAGCGGGTCATTAAGAAGCCAGAGAGCAGGAGACAAAAACCGTCGGTGATTCGCAAGAAAACTTATCCTAAATCTTAAATTTTCCAGTGCTAAATCACACGCTGAAAAAAATGGAGGAGAAGATGGAAAGAAACGATGCGCAGGAGGTTCGGTGAACCAAATCCGGCGAAGTTTTTGTTCGAAAAACGAACAACAGCCGCATCGCGCGCCTTAAAAACGTATTCGTGAACGAAGAGAAGTCGATAAGTGTGTACAGGGGGTGGACTAAGACAGAATTTCGTACTATTGGACCGCTCTTACTTCTTACACATGTCGGGAAGGTATCATGATCTGACGAGTTCAGGAAATGAATATATTATGAGAGTACTTCTCATCATTCATCCTCTTTACATTGTGCATGGCCCAGATAAGACCTCATTTTTAATGCTACTCTCATAGCTGTGACCATCTATCTTGTCTATGGTCACCAACTGACCTCAGGTGATTGTGCAGCTTTCTACCAATATATCAATAGAATATAATATTGTGTGCTCTCCTTTATGATATCTTCCCTCTTTGAGCTAGACTGACTGGTTCTCATTGCAGTTCAGTATTTCCCTTTGATCAAGTACAGATCGGTGTAGCTGCTACTTTGTTCATATTGTGCACTGAACTCAACAACTATACCTACAAGGAAACCACATGTCTGACTGCCGAGAAAATATCAATAGCGCGAGTCACCATCTGCTAGGACAATTTTGCTGGTCTTCATAGAAGCATTGCAACAGAACATATATTCATTCACATTGACCTTAAAGCGCTATAAATTGTAACCATTGGTAACAAACTTTCTGGTAGCTCATTAATCAACACCGAAGTTCTCTAAAAGAACGACTTTTGGTAGACGCGTTGGATGCTGGACCTGGCGAGGATGAGCCCATCTGGACCAACATGTGTTTGATGTAATGAAGACTTGATTTCATTATTCGAGATGATTCGGTCAAGCATATGCTATAGTAGTATCTAAAGAATAACAGATAGGCCACCCTCTTTCGATGTTCCAGACTTATTTACTTACTGAAGCTTCTGGTCTCAACCCCTAGTGGACGCACCTGATATTGCAAAGAAACTCGGCAGCATTGACTATTGAAGAAGAGTGGCTTATCTGTCTTGACTCTATAGACCATAGACGAATATCTCGAAACTTTTTTTATAGAAAAAACATATAGATGCAATGTATGATTGAGAAAAGTGTTTACGTAAGATTTACTGTTTATGATATATAGCGTATGAAAAGGTTCATGATGAAAAACTCGTGGACTGTGAACAACGTGCTGTGCTCCCATCATAGAGGTAGATTTCACTGTTGCTGGGACACGGGAAGCCATGTATAGAAATTGCCTGCCCTCAAGTAACGATTTCAGAAGTCTCGAAAGCAATGAGGGGAAAACCCAGAAGCAAGATGTTACGTGTTCTATCTGGCTGCGTGACTCATACGTATCATGTTCATACCGAATCGAATGTTCATTTGAAGTCGGGAATTAAATAGTGGACTGGGTAAAAATGTTTAAGGTAAAGGTGCATCACTTTGTCAGATATTTTATCAGATCCACTTGTCCATTGACCGTACTAAAAGGAAAAACCGTTTTATTCTTTATTTCTAATGTCTGAAAGTCCTCTAGCATGGCATGTCCCGTCCGTTACCATGCTGTACCGATGTAGAATAACGCTGTTCGCGCAAGAAATATAGTTACAGTCGATCTCGATATTTGTTATACTGAATACAGGCCATCAATCTTGGACGTTATTTATTTATATTGCTGGTAGCTGCCAGACGTCGCGAGCGGTTGAAAAATCCTATAGTTGGTTTTCATGCGAATGAATCGTGAGTGTAAAAAAGATGCTTTGGACAGGGAGACTTTTAATAGCAAAGTGGATGTCGCTGTAAGGCTGCACTTGTTTTTGTGACGAGCTGTAACTGTAAAATGTCGGTTTGAAAGTTTGATGTGTTCATCTTCCACCTACAGCAGGCATTTCAATATTTAGTCTTTATATTCTAAACGCTACAAAGCTTCAAAAGACTACCTTATTTTTTATATACTCGTATAGAGTCAAATTATTTATACAGCTGCTGAGGTGAGCCTCTCAAACCAGCCACATCTAGGTACCGATTAATTAATTATGAATTTCCCTTTTTTTTCTCATAGGCACTAATTACATTGAATGCCATGTTCCGGAAAACTTTTAACTATGCAAGAAGTGGTACAATATAATTAATATATATCGTTACCGTATTGAACGTACAGCATGGCATCTAACGAGCTGTTTCCTAATGAGAGATCTTTCCTGATACCGAGACAGTAGGATGTGTAAATGCTAACCAGTAGGTGTACAGAAATAAATGAAAAGTGCATCGGATATGCGCACTGTCAACTGTTTCGGTATGTGGAGGTTTGTCTTTATCGATCTGGATACCTGCATTCATTTGTCAACATTCAAGCCGTCATGAGTCAATGTATGAATAATATTACAAGAATTTGTTTTTAATTCCCACGCCAATTGTATCGTGATGAAAACGATGTCGCTTGGTATGATTTTTTTATATAAATGACATCTCGCACAGACAGAAAGCCTATCGAGCTCTAGATGCGCTGCGAAAGAATGACTTGGATAGGATGTGCTAGATTACTGCATGAGCATAACTACTGTGCAATTTTTCACAATCAGTGGTGCAGTGGTGCCAGAGTTATAGCAAAAAATTGAACAAAAATAGTAAAAACGTCTCCCTAATCACATATTGAATTGGGGGTATGTCCAAAATTGTCTCCAGTACTGGGGTTGTACAGCACTTGATTTCCGAACAGGCAAGTCTTTGCACCTTGCTTAGTTCCGCAGTGGCTGATCGTTTTACATAAAATACAAATCTATTTCCTGGAGGAAGTTAATCATGTCAGTGACATTCTAATTTCAAATTTAAATTTTTCGGTACCCAAAACGTCAGTGTAGCGCTTTTATCAATATGTTTTTCCAATTCTCGTCAAGAACAAGTAATGCAGAATCTGCAATGCATCACATTATCTTTTTTAGCTGTAGAGCCATATTTTCCATTACGGTAACTACTCAAACTTATGCTTTGTTTTTCTGGTTCATTGTGGCAGCTACAGCGTTAGTAAAGCTATTCAGTATTTGGTTTTAATCATCGGCCAGTAAAGAATGTTTTTCAAAGTTGTAGATTATGTATGTATAGAATTTCATGAAAAAATGTATACGGTGGCGGTCTCATCCTCATTCTGAAATAATTATATAACTAGATCTAATATTGCGCTGATTACATGCTACTGATAGCAGCCATATTTAATAATCATTCTTTGAGAATTTATGCCAACAAGCTTAACATCTATCTGTACATTTTCCTGTCTACCGTTCCTTTCTCAGACAACAAAAATGCAGGAATTTACGAGTTATTAGTACTATAGTCCAGTCATTGTGGGTTTCAAAATAACCGATACCACTCGTGAAATAAAACTTGTTTGAATTTTGATCTTTCTTTTAAAATGTATCATACACTTGTCTCTTGTCTTATCTTATTCATTAACTAAAACCACATATGAACCATTCAAGATCTATACTAACGTTTTGAGAGCCTTTATCCTAATACCAAATGAAAATAAATAAAGTCTCAAGATTACAGTGACATCGAAGGCGATTATTATGGAGTTCTCGATTGGAGGCAAACATAACTAATGTATGCAAAATGAGGAACATAACGGCATCGTCACACCAGAATCGCAGAGCTTCTTATGAGAGAAAACGCAACAACAGTTCATCTGGTGACGATACATTTTATCGACTTGATACCGTATCGACTGTTCTATGTTCAACGCATAGAAGTTTCCTGGGTACCACCTAATGGCAAACATATTACAGCCAACGTAAAACAGACAAAACAAACTCAATTACACATTGATATGAGCATTCCGGACGGATTTAGCAAAATATCAGCTCGTATATGACAAACCGACCATAATTTATATGGTACAAGCTATATTTCAACGGTGCTAGGTTGGTAATGCGTGTTTGAGTACTTCCTGTACCAGACGTGTCGTGTTTGGTCTGATATCCTGTGCGTGCGTGTGTGGAGTCCAGAGCCAATCTGGCACCGATATACAGGGCGATCAGAATTATACTTCAAGCGATGCACAAATTCAAAATGTCTAATTTAAATCAACGCTGCTTCAGTTTTTGACTATATTACAATTCTGCACTCTGTATAGCATATCAACCAGCTATATATATTCTTTCAATTATTATCTTCTACCATCAACGGTTACAACATTTTTCACCAAGTCATTCTTTTCTCCAAACAGTAAATTCGAAAATTTACCTCACCGAAACTATATATGGGTTGACACCAGCTTTTATATAAACTGGAAACAAGTACGGTACAATGTAGATCCAATCTTTTAAGGCGATAAAAGTTTGGTTCAAATCAGAGACGTGCGTCGTATTTTTAGGAAGTCAAATCTGTATTAAATGACAGGCAAGCTGGAAGCTCATCACGCTTCAGAAGCCTTTGTAGATAATAGATGTATATTCATCTTGATCCTGAAACTTTGCAAGCTGTAACTCTTATCAGGAAATAGACTTCTCGTCGTGTCAGCTTATTCTATAAGATAAGATTGAAGACCCTGTTCATCTCCAAGCAAGGACGCCAATGTTCGGTCGACGTTATAAATCTTTTTAAATATCCTGTTCTTCTTATCTTCATTGTCTTCGTAATTTCGTGTAAATTTTGTGAATGTCCGCACAAAGAAGGTGTTCCATTTCAAACTATCGTACGCTTACATATCCAAAGTATTCAAGTTATTGTTTCCAATACATTCTATCCCTGCGGAGTAATATAATAAAGCGTGAAGAGAAGCAGTGTGAATGGTTTAGTCATGTCACAACTAGTCCGAAATCCTGCATTTGTCATTGTATGGCAAACATATTCGGGTAGATCTGTACAAAAATACTAATTTTGGTTGTTGAATAGAAGTAGATGATAGTACTTCTCACACTGTCCTAATATAGTTTTACGTTTTTTATAATAATCAGAATTTTAGGACGTCGCGTCGTAATTATTCAAATCAAATGTAATCGCTTTTCTGCACTTCTTTAAGAGTCTTTAGTCGAGCGAGATATGTGTCACACCTCCAGCAAAAGTCCGCATCTTATGACTAATGTTTGATTGGTGGATGTCTTGGAGAGTGGCCTTGTTCCATTTTGACTGTTATTTCCATGAATAAAGTCACAGTTGGTCCGTATTGATGCATGATGAATGAAAGGAAAGATACGATGTGATGTCAAGGTCACCGTTACACCCAGCGGGCCTTATTGCGCCTCTACTCGTGCTAGTAAACCAGACCAGCCTTCTTAACAAATGTATGTATGGCCATGGGTCAAAAAGATCTTATGTCTTTTGATTGTGTTCGTGAGAAATGAGGTTAAAATATGGAAAAACCTCAAAGACAAACAAGTAACAATTCAACAAGGTTCGATCACCCTGTATTTCGGTGTATCTGCTGTTACACTTAATGTCTTGTCCATCTGCCAAATTCTGTGCCCTGAAGACTGCCTGTTCAATGCAACCAGTCATTTTCAGGCGAGTTTCACAAAAATGCGGATGCGCCGGTCTTAGCTCAAAGGCAGAGTTAATGTCTGATGTTTGCCTGTCGTCGCTCGTCGGCCGTCCTCCGATGAATAAAACATGCCGCTGGAAATCTGACAGGTCGTAAAGTATAATAAACTCTCACAGAAAATTATAACTTGTTTAATTACAATAACATAAGCCGGGGGTTATGTGGATATTTCAACCGGGCGGTTGCCGAGCGTGCCTTCGAACTGCCGACTGATGTGTAAATAAACAACAATTTATTGTGATTGATGGTTTGTTAGCAGTGCAATGTTATATCAAAAGCTTTACGGCGGTCTTGTCACTCAAATATGCATAAAATTGTTAGAAATAGTATCAACTCCTTTTATTTGTCATTGTGCCGCGATTTCTTGTCATTGGGACTCGTCAGTACGATGTAGACTTCAGATGACATGACATCTACAAATCTCCATTTGGGAGTTCGGCAAAATATTGGCCTATTGTGGCATTCGAACCCCACATCTTGTGATTGCCGATCAGGTGCTCTAACCAACTGAGCTAAACAGGTCGATTATTTTAGATCCACCCTCCTTGTTTCATGCACCCCAAGTATACCTAAGAAAATACGGGACTGGCAATAGAGAGAAAGAGAAGAGGAGGACCAGCATGGTGGAATGATGTGCATGAAGCCATGCCTGAAAAAAATTTATGTTATGGACACAGGCAATCGTAGAAACACCGGCCTCTCACCTCATAAGACAATCACTCTACCGGAATGAGTTTGCGTCACTGTCAAGATCCCTAGTGAAAGTTTATCTAGTAAATCAGCGTCCAATTAAGACATTAAGTGAATATTTAACGTACAACTCGTACCATGACTCTCGCGGTAGTACCGTTAGCAACTTCTGCTGGGTGTACGCGAAAAGTACTAAAATGTTCATTTAGATATTCACGCCGAGTATAAACTGCGTAACTTTATGTCGGTGCATAACAGGCAGCTGTAATGGTTGTGATGCTTACTAATAATAGTGTTTATTTAATATACTGTGCATCGTTTCTGAGATACGCCACTAGGTGCAATTGCCTAGTAAATTATTGATATGTACGTTTTTGGATAAGTGACAGAGATTAGGTGGTTTGTATAGACACGTTTACGTTTCAAGTTGCTTAATCGTTTGATGCCGTTCAGATGATTAGCTACCAAGTTCCCTTTTGCGCCTGTATATGTGTTAGTTTCCCAAGCCAGCATTATTTCTCTTCACTACAACGTACGCACAACATTATGATCATTTCATATATCATCCAGGAGCGGGTACAGGGTCCAAAAATCATCCTTTCACCCCAACCGTCGCAGTCGCAAGAACATCCGCTATCTCATTAACCATTCATTTGAAATGCAGTAATCTGTTGTAGTAGTTGCTAGAACAGTAGTACAGCAGTACTGTGTCGCTGGCGATTATGAATCCGATGCTGCTGATCCGCTAGGTGGTGGTGGCACGTGATGCAGTTTAGCCTAGACATCAAATATGGTATAACAGTTAGCGTTATTATTTATATTATTTCATATGTATACGCCAAAGACAAATTTTGATATTTTCCTCTCCCCCAACGCCCCACATACAAATTAAATCAACGTCCTAATCACCAATTAGTTTTTAAAGACGACAGGCGAATCGAACTGTTTACAACTAATTAAGGTGGAACGATAAATTGTAAGGGGTATGTATTTGTAATTTTCCGTCACTGTTCATCGTCCCTTTTTCCTGTCTAGATGTGAGGTTATCCTCAGACGTGCAAATTTTTATTTTTTATAAGATTCCTTCTTCTATGAAATGGTAAAAGAATTCGAAACTCCATTTCCCCCTACTGATAAAATACGCTCAGAAGATTTAATTAGACAAGTGAAACAGCAAAATACTTCTCATACGGGCCTGTAGTATTAAGGTCATTAGGCATTATGATTGCCAGTATCGAGGAGACATCGGCATCTCATCTACCGTTATATTTAACGTGTGTGAACGTTTTGCTGCCATATTAGTATCACCTAAACTGCGTCGAAATGTAAATAGAATGCTGAGCATGGAGCTGATTAAACGTAATAATGTCAGAGGTCTTAGTTGAACGACGGTCCGTTTGAACAGCAGCTATGCAGACACAGTTGGTGTTGTTAAGTGATGCTATTTTATAGAAATATGTGGGATCTGTTTGAATTTTAAACTTATTCGTTCTGGTTTAATTTCAATGACGTGCTACAAAGAGGTGTTAAAAAGCCACATAGCTCGACTGAACTGTATTAACGATTCTGTTTTTATCGAAGTAAAAAGTGGAAAATATTGAATGTAATGACAAAAACACATGAGCGAAAATGGAGTTTGATGATTCAATGAACGTTTGAGCCGATCTAAGAACCTTCTCAGCTATCGTCTAAAATGATCAAGACCTTACAGGTCGTATAGAACAATGTTCAAAATCCAACAAGAATTTTCATATAATTTTGATCCCCACAAACATATTTTACTATGCAGTGGAACACGAACGACATACTAAAATTACGTTTGGGGTGGTATTTTTCTGTTTCGCCATAAAAAAATCAATTTTTAAATATGTAGATAGCTATATCTTCCTATTACGTCACACCATTTTCCCCAAATTTCATCAAGGCAGCCTCAACAGGTCCAAGACGTATATGATCTTAAATTGGGAAAGGTTTTTGATCACAGCACTTCCCTTGCTAATGCGTGTGTAGTAAACTTACTAATAATTAGTAACATTAAGAAGAAAAATGTTTGTCGCCAGTGGGGGAAAAATTCTTTGTATTTCTTGTAATTATTAGTTCAGCTATTTTGAGGCCCCAGTACAAAATTGGCCATGATGGGCCATTGTGTACAGGGAGGAATGGCGCTTGATGGAGAACAGTTGGCAGTGGTTAATGGATAGTGGCGCACTATGTTGTCAGTTTTTCCGTCACACTTCGAAGGGTAGCCTGGCCGGTAGTGTTCACACAGTCGGCCATTGTTCAGTTCGTTACCGACCGAACGTCATGCGCCATTGTTTGAACTCCTTTCAAACCGACGGACATGGGCAATGATTGCCTACGTGGCGCATGGCCCATTGTGTACTGGGGCCTTTACAAATTACAGTGGAAGGGGATAAAACTCATTAACAGTTAACTTATATTTTAAAGTAGGCATTATGAAATGTACAAATTCCATAATATTTCAAGTCGACTGGACACAATATGATCTGACATGAGCACAGGAAGATCACATGATATCCCTGAATGGCTGTTTCGGTATAAAAAAGCGAACACGAGCCTTCAAGTTGACTATAACAAACCAACCCTTAGACCGAGTCGAAGCATAAGAAGCAAAACGTCGGCGGTACGACTAGGCGCACCGCACCCATTCAGATCGGAGCGTTACTGAAATTATTTATTTTCGTCGGAGTCCGCGTTGAGCGAAAAGCGCATAAAGACTGAAACTTAACGTTACCGAGAGGCGAGAGGCAGCCCGGTTGTTTGTCTTGGGATATTTTATTATTACTCAAGCGCAGCTGCTAGTTTATGGACCTGCTTTCAAGTTCGTGCAACACACCACACATCAGCTTTAATATGATCCAGCCGGAGATACTGCAGTTTTTTTGACGTATAAGGGTTCAATGCCTCCTGCATGATGCGTTCCTCATGTAAGCACTCATATTGGCACGATCATGTTGCCGGCCTCATTAGGTCGGCGTCCCAGGAAATCTTCAGGAAATTGTATTCTCCTACTACTATAAAAGGACCATCGCTGGAGAACTGTTTGAATGTGTGCCAACGCAGAAAGAAGAAACACATCTAGTGGATGTGCCTGACCTCACAAAAGACCACCCCAGTCTAGAACATCGAAGGCTAGAGGACCTCAACGGGCGCAACCTCACCGGGTCGACCTTACAACGCCTCCAACGAACCTCTTGCAAATGTCGCTTTGTTGGAGAACCTCAGCGTTGTGGACTGAGCTAGCCGGGACTTTGTTTTGAATAAAGTTTTATTCTCGCAGCGCTTATCTGTCTTTGCATGAGGTGAGGACGTTCAATTACCCTCACAGATCTGCCACTTGAGTATTATTTTTGAGGAATCAAAGCTGCAACCAAAATGATCACTGGATCACTTGAGCGTAGGTATTTTATTTCCAAGGAATGTGCTTAGTTTTACTGCGAAAATTGTAGACTTTGAGATAGCTGGTTCGTAGGATTTTTTTGAGCTATTTATCTGACTTTTGGCTTTGGTGTATCTGTCTGTCGTTTGATAGCATCTTTGTTTCGGCGGAATCTCAGTAACCACTGCACCAGTTTTGATGAAATTTGAATGGTGATACTCTGTGAAGTGATTGTTGATGATTCTACTGTATAGTTAAACATCGATGAATTGGGGGTAGACTATGGAAACAATAAATCTATATATATATATATATATATATATATATATATATATATATATATATATATTATTTTGACTTCTTCGCAGAAACTGCATTATAATTATGCAGGTACACAGCTTCGTATTGGAATAATTTATATATTAAACTCAATCATTCTTCTGCTATGAATGAACAAACTTAGCGAGAATGAGTGCCACCTATACAAGAAATGTACGACCCACTTAACCTCCATATCAGTGGCCGTTTTACTGAATAAATCTCTTGTGGACGTTAATTGCTGAATGTTGATGTAATATATCTATCCAACAATTTTACGGTGATTGTGTTTTATAGCATGTGTGAGTTATTTGTCGTATGACATACATGTCTATGTGTCCATATCAGTACTCTTGGTATATGGATGACACCAGCATCACAACATAACCAGGCGAGATTGGTTGAGCTTCATTTTTGAATTTAATTATCTGATCTATTCTTAGTTAATTGGAGTGCTTTGTGGAACAGTTCCGAATGTAGGTAATTGAAAACCGTTGTAGGAATCGTGACCTTGAAGTAAACATGGTTGGTAGACTGATGATGATAGATGATACATTTATTTAAGCAAGTCCAACCCGAATGAATCACAAAAGAAAGGACATTTGATGGGGGCACATCTCGCGATGTGAGACAACCACACTTTCAAGTCGTAGTCGATGTAGAATCTTTGTGAAATGTGCCAAGCTCTTGAGAAACCCGAAAGAATAATAATTTTTCTGGGCTCTTTTACCTCTTTCCAAAGAGGTGGCAGCTTGCATAGCTTAAACAGCGAATGTCACGGTTTTCTATCCAGGGTAAAATATCATCAATACAAACCAGAAAGATTGTGAATTTTGAGCAATTTCAGGAGCTAGAACTGAATTACGAGTATAGATGGTATACACTCAACTATAGAGATTCAACAAATACTTCAAAGCTGCCAATGTGTCATCGGCAGTTCCTGCAGCGATTGAGTCGTGCCTTCGCTTATGTATGGTAATTTGCAAATACTATCCCGAAAGCTAAATAAGCTCACTGAAATGTAAATAATCCTTTTAAAAATCCGAGTGACCCTTCGCTGTGCATAAATTAAACGTCAAAAATGCGTATCCTCCAGCGCTCTTACAGCCTTTACACGTTTTAATGAACCAATTTGTTTAATTGTATAATTATCTCAAATACCTCCGTGAATATTTCCCAATTAAATTACCAAAGATTAAAATGCTCATTTTTATTCGCTCCTGCCTTAAGAGCCACAGAAATAAAATGCCAATTCGGCGATTTAGTTAATATGGAAAATGGTCGGCAACTTCAAAGAGATGCAGTAACGTAGCTCTTTCGCGTTTCAAAAGGGAAAGAAACCTAGACGAAGTGTCAAAAAAGTTGAGTGCTCAAAATTTGATGCTTCGCAGCTGTTTCGTTACTATTAGTGCTTCAAAATGGTTATTAGGATAGCAAGTTGTAAGTGGCGCCATCTGTTTTCGAGATCGCACAACCTACATGCTACATATGTTACTAGCTTTGGGATTTCACGGCTTCAGGTTGCATAAGACCGAAGCTGCTACACACATGTACTACCAGCTTCGAAATTCCATGCATTGAGGGTTGTATAAGTTCGAAATATGCAGTAGCTATTGGATCATTATTAGGGCTCCTCAGTTGATGATGATATGCGATGATTACTGGAAATGATGGTAAGGAGTAGCTAGTGGTAACTGTTATCAGAAACCGTTACGCTCGGTTCATAAACTGACTGCAGCCTGATACTCCCCTTCGAGCAAAAATAACACAGCCGTATTATCGACGTATTAAGGGTTGCATAGGACCGAGCTGCCACATGTTTTCCAGTGCGATCATGGCATACATCATGCTGATAGGTACAGTTTTCAGTTTTGTACAGCAACTAAACCTCAAATATTCAGAGCTCACCAGCAAAAGTGAGAGTATCGTCAATAAATGTAGCTTATAAAAATACATTGATGCTGGTACATTATTTTTGGATAACGATGGCTCAGAAGGCAAAGAGACCCGCAGTCCTTTTCCCATGCATTTTGCGCTAACTGGACGATAAATTTGATCTGTTTCAGAGACACAATTAAAAATTTAACACTCCCCAAAAAACAATTCCTCCAAATATTGTGGCATAAATCTTCATTATGTAAGTAACGGATGGGGTTATTTTATAATTTGGATGGTGTTACCTGGCAAAGAAGCAGTATAGAGTGAAGGTATTTAGCAACATACCAGGTTTGCGATCCAATATAAGGCGAAATTCAAACGCGGTTACTGTACATCGAGAGATGAACCAAGTGCTGGATATTTTGAAAAAACATGAAATTCGTAGTACCCGATAGTATCTGTTGAGTGTAGGAATGGATCAATGATCAAAGTGAAACTAGAACGATTTTGATAATGGAAATATTTGTATAGGAGAAACGTCAAAAATCTGTTAACCATCATTTCATAATATTACAACAAAAATTCAATATTATCTTTATAGAACAATTACAATTTACTTGATTATAGCGGTTTCTTAGTATTCTTCTTATTATTTTTATTCTATGACGCATTTTACACCATAAAATTACGTTCAAGGGATATTGTTGCTAGCCTTTGATATGTTGTTCTTGACACATTTAATGATGTATGTGTACTAAGAAATTACTTCTTATTCTTTTATTTGTGAAGCCCAAATCTCTCCGCTAGTATGTGATATTTTTAAAATTTACTCAGCCTGTTATGAATTACTTCTCCAAAAAGCATTTCTGTAGAATGTGCTGCCGGGAAATGTGTTCCCCAAAATCACAGTTTACAGCCTTTTATGTGAATGTGAATATACATCTTTGTGAGAGATCATCTATAAAAAAGTATAAACTATACTACCATTGCATTGTGAGTAAAATGGCCTATTTGTATGTTTTTATAATTTCGATGTCTCTACAATATAAGCCCATCCCATTGTGGTCATTAAACTGTGCAGAGAGAAACATCTCCGGGCCAAGATATCGCATTACCAGATCAAAGGCGATACAATCTGCAGCAGGTCGGTTGCAGTCAGCTCCACCATCAGACACCAGCACCAGCAGAATTCTTTGGCACCGCACCAAACACAATTATCGTAAATTGATTTTTTGGCGACGACGTCCGATTTTAATTTCGAAAGTGAATAAATTGTAACGTCTCGAGGTGAACGGGCGATGATACACATCGCTGCTGTGGTGCGCAGAGTGTGGACAACTTACTTTGGTGCACGATTTTCACAAGGAATGGTGGAGAAGTATACATTGAGGTTTTTCATATGTTACTATTTTAAAGCTGCTAAAATATAGTTTATGACTAGCAACCAAAATGCCGTCCATGTTCTCCCGCGCCAGATAGATTTTGTACTAGTATGATTCACGTGTATGCATGTTTCGTCTTTAGCCTAGACTTGTCAGTATCGCCTGGCGTGTAGAGAACAATCGGTTGGTATATACGTTACCCAGTCAAGGGTGTGATAGCAACATCAATTCATTTGAGTGTCGCCCTCTATAGGGACGCACATTGATATCGTACGAAGTCAAAGGTCTTAATACCGGGACTGCCTGGAAGTGGCAACAGATGTCGCTTACGACATCTGTCAACAAGGGTGAACTGATTTACAACGACATCCCTTGTTCTTCGTAATGTACTTATGTATTATCTTAAAGAGAGGTATATCTTGAGCTACACCTCTATATAATGATATTCAACTTTCTGGTTCGTCGTAGATCCCCATTTCCCACATAAATATTCTCAACACCTCCATATTTGCAACCATCATCAATCAAGCCAACGGTTCATCGAACCAGCTACTGCGCCACCAAACTGACTGTCCCCAAAATAATAAACAAAACACGTGTAACATTAGCCGATGTGTCTCAACAAAATGATCGATGTCCACCGATGACATCAGTTCAGCGACACCAGCGCCACCTACGCGATTCATTCCCATTTCAATATTAATCGTTTCTGTCCGGGCTGTTATTTTCCAAGCAACAAATGTACGACACGGTAGTCAGCTGATAAACCTAAAAATTTCACCTTACGTCGCATTGTAAGAGTTTAAGTCAGATACTTTCAAAACGTAGACAGGTGAAACTTGGATACATTTTCATTTATTTTTAATCGGATTTGAATTGAAGATTATATCAGGACTAGAATGTTCGTTAGGCAGATAGCGATAGATTCTTTGGTATTGAAATCTCTAGAAAGCCATATTTTTTCTCAAGTCTACATAATACCCAAAATGAAAGAAATCTTAGTTTACCACGGTGAGAGTGGTGCAAAAATGATATAATCATAAATATAAAACACATTTGATATGAGAGGAGGATACCAGGAGCCAGAATAGGCTTACACTAACCTCATATTAAGTGACTCGCTGATGTTACAGACGGTTATGGTGCAATCGTCACTCTTGGTAAACTTTTTTTTTCTAATTTAATAACCAATGAATCTGATATTTAGTGAGTGTATACTCTCCACTATACTTGTCGTCTATTATAGACATCCATGTTTTTCCAATTGCGTAAAATCCTCAGTACAGCTCGGCGTCCGACAGTTATATACCTTTTTCAAGGTGTGGTCGCAACATATTCAGATATCGTCGTAAGGTCAGTGCCACTTGTTGTGTCACTAAAGTAAAAAAATGATGAGGAGTGGGGTTAGAACTTAGAGTGTGTGATATTTAATTATTATTAGGTTAGCATTTTCAAATGAATTTTTTTTTTCAGGTATGTATTCCCTCATATTCCTACACAAGAGGTACAGGTAAGATAAAATAATCATGAGCTTCGAAACCACGTTTGTGAAGCTATATTAATATTTCAAAGATCGGGACAAATTTATCATATATAAATATAACCTCATAAATACAATTTGCAAGTTTATAGAATAGCTTAAAAATTTGCTCTAGAAAATTCAATACCTTTTCCTACAGGACTTCAATTATCTCTTATTGAAAAGTCATTCAACTCAAGGACACTCTCGTTAACCCCGGTGACATCGTTCTAAAGCTTTCAATAAAATTGTCATGTATCTGTTTCAGTAACCCTCCTCTATATTCAAGAAACTTATATTGGGTAACTCATCTTCATGGAGTAGACATGAATTTGATTAAAGGAAGAAACATCCAAATTAAATTACGTTTTCAAAGTTATTAGATACGAATTTTTCCTATCAAATGTTCAATATTGACTTGCCTATAAGTAACATCCAAATGTGCCTCTTGACAAATAAACAATAATACAACTCACAGCAGCCGATTAAAAAAAATGATAAAACACATCGTTTACTGCGCGAAGTCCCTATGAGACGTTGATCGATTTTCAAGCTGGTGCTCCGAAAAATAGATTTAATTAGCACTTTCGAACAGACTCTTGAGGAGCTGACGACATATATTAATATTATACTCTATAAAGATGATGCTATCTTATAAACGTTACAGTTCATTACAACAGAAGGTGTTGAGCCAGCTCAAAACACTCCTTTACAAACGCTGCTTAATACTTCCAATACTTATAATGACGTATGCCGTCCCGTGTCTGCCACAAAATGTTTCACACATCACAATAGGTACACAAATACAGCTTTTCCTGGAGGCAATCGACGCCTTGGGTATTTTGTTGATTGAAGAGATGTCGATCAGAATGAACCCCAGTCCACAGTCTATAGTATATGGTAGTATCTTTTTTCTGTTCTTGTGTACGTTTATTTTGTATTTGCTTATTAGAGACAATGGCATGTCACTGGGATTGTGTAAAATGAATACTGATCAATATAGAAATCAAAAATTTTGGTCAGCTGATGTTTGTCTTGGTTTATTTTTTTAAATTTATCAAAATGATAAACTGATGCAACCCCATGGCAGTTAGATTAGAAACATTTTTGTGGATCGTATTTCAATTAATGATTTTACTCGTATTTTATTTGAATTCAGGCAAATGGTTGAGAACAAATGCTCGTTTGATGAGCACATGGCTTAACATATCACTTCAACTGCAGGAATCCTACCAAATGTATTCGGTATCCGGTCAAGTGGTGCATTGGCCTCAGCTACTCTGTTATAATTCTCGAAAACTGTAAGGTTTTTACTTCTCCCAATATTTTATATACATTGACATTAAGTGCCCTGCACGTCTTTTTGCGTTGCGAGCGCGGAATCGTTGCGATTCAATCCCGCGTACCCGTCGTGGGCCTATTATTGTTTTTATTTCGGACAACGGACCAAGAATAAATACAGGATCGGACTTCACCGTGTTGCTGTCGCAGATGACCATTCGGGTTTCTTTAGAAAAATACAAATCATATTTTTGTAATCACCAACAGAGCAATGTTTATCTCAAACCTGCCGTCCCTACTTTACTGAATGAACCTCACCAAACAATACATGGTTCGACTGATGCGGAAATTGAAATAAAACCGATCAGGTCAATCAATATGACATGTGTGAAACGTCATCTATCGTTATATATAAAAAAAATAGAATCAAGTCAACATTTCTTTTGGTTTCGAAGTTAACAGAGGTTCATCCCTCAGGTTTCAATCAACCTCTGAAGTGCTTTGAGTATAATAAATGTAAGGGAAGCATGAAGGCAACTACCCCTGCCTGGTTACGTAGTGACAATGACCATGGCATGGAGCCACCTTCTGGGTGTGAAGCCAGTGGCCACACAGGCCCTAAACATCCTAGCAGGGTTTGGTATAATCTGTTTATGCATGAGTATCCTGGCTGTTTGTTAATGTAATGTCGTTTGTAGTGTTTTAGAAGCACAGATCATGATCAGACAATAAAAGTGCTGACCTCATCAACCAACCGAGTGAACGCAATGTTACATCAATGATCTCTTTCGCAATGTTGTTGAATTTAGGTATGTCGTCGATATCCAAAACCTCTAAGTTTGATGTACCTATAAATTCTCCTTTCTCCCCTTCCCCGTCTGATGATGTTTGAGCCCCACATAGTTTGATGGGCACCCAACTAGAACTGGGTCTTGTTTACGGTACACCCCTCTATATGAGCCTGTTATTGATACTATTTCTGAGTCAGAATTCCTGGATGAAGGCGTTATCATAACGCCACAGGACTCAGGATTTCTCTGTCAAGGTCCCTGTTGCTGTCTTCTCTATTGATTTGGCATTCTGTCATCGCGCCTCGCAGGATACCAGTTTCCGGCTCCTGCTGGGTCTCGCCTCAGCCTCGACTATACTTCTGGCCTGCGAATTCTGCACCTGCTGGCCCTGAGGAGAAGCCTGCATAGCAGCATCAGCCCTTTAGGTACCGACTGTTCTTGGCCACTAGGTGCCTCGCTTTCATCTGAGCCTTGGTTCCTAGCAGTCGCTGGTTCATTTGCCTCCTGCTTTTTCTTGCTCATTGCATTGTTGTTTGTAGAGCGACAAAATAACATTATTTTTGTTGACTGTTTTATATCATCGCTGACTTGAGTACCTCTCTGTTCAACGAAAATCCCCCAAATCCATAAATTTCGTTGGAATTGGTCAACCGAACGGTTTTTAGCCTACTGATTTACAATTTTTCGAACGGTGTACGTACGCGGCCTGGAAAAATTTTTTCATCTGCGATCTTTTCCCCGTTAGTTATTGTCTGGTCCTTTATTTTTTCACCCGTCATTTCTCATGGTCGAAACGGCGAACGTCGTAAGTGTTTTTTTAAACAGCCGGCCAACTAAGGTAAAAACACTACACCGAATGCTCACTCCTTATGCTTTTTGCGTTTGGTTGAATCCGGATCATGTCGGATCGAAGAAAAAAGGTATGTTCGTTTGCTTTTTTTGTGGTTATTTATATAAGTATGTAATAAGACACTATTATTTAACAAAAATTGGTGATGATGGTATTTATTTGTTTGACTACAAAGGCGACTAATATTGACAATAGGTGAATGCGGAGTTCAAGGTGTCAGTCAGAAGAACACCTGCTTTTCCAGTTTTTTGTTTGAAATGTGTAGACAATTTGTTTCAGTAATACTGTTTCGACTTCCATTGTCTTGAGATTTTTGCGTTACGCAACGCTTAGAGTGATATGGTATCCTCAAGCGTCTTCAGGTGAAAAAAAGACCTTGGGTACTTATATACAAAAAATTAAATCTGCGGTAATCTCACTAAGACTGGTATATAAAGAAGAGGATCAAATTAATGATATTACAAGAAATAGAGGAAAATTATTTATTATGAAAATCCTGAGAGCAGAGAGAAAACGAGAGGAAGTAGAGATACAATGATGTGTTTTGGTATTGGGTACATATAACTATCGGAATCAATGATGGCATGGTAGCAGAATATTTTGTCGAATGGTGTATTTTATCTCACGAATTCGAAATATTTTGCATCACAGCCACCTTATGATAGAAACATGCGCCTTGTGAATTTCTTCAGGATTCCATACTTCCCTACTGATTTGCTTAAAACCATTTTTTCCACTCCAAATATCATGAATCAGTCATAAACATGCATTTTGAGATTTCTGTAAACTCTCTTGGTAAAAAAATTGAATACTCAGTTCAATAAAAATGGTAATAATATGAGTACAACGTCGGAACTTCATTGTTCACCTCAACCCGTAGTGACCTCAGTCCATTTTCAATCAGGTGTATATATGCAGAAAGGTAAAAGTCATTTATTTGGCAAGCGAGAGGGATAGTGCACAATACGCCACCCTGCTGGTATTCTAATAAGCTGACCGTCAGTTAAGGAGGCCGCCTCGGGTCTCTGCTCTTTGCATTTGCTGAGTTTTAATCGACTGCGCTGCCAGTTGGTACCTTTTGTTGCCATGCATATGATTTCAGTCAGGCTAATGCTATTCTTTTTTTAAATATTCCCGGATGCCAAAAGGTAACTTACTACTTTAAACTTTCATCTATATCATACAAGAGATGTCTTTTGTGTCGACATATACTATTTTCGAGTGTGGTAAAGCATGCAATGTTCTCATTTCGTAAAAGTCTGATCAATATTCACCGATCACGTGACCTTACTGTGAAAGCGGTTAAAATAGTCGTTCACAAAATGGTCGAATTTCGCTGAGAATATTGTCTAAAACTGATGAAAAAAGGCAAATCGGTGTTTCCCCTCTGGTTTAATATGGTATCTGCAATTTACGCCCTTAAAAATGGTGGTTGGTGTGCACGTATATGCCTAGCTCGTCAGGTTAAGTGGAAAAACTCAGCAACTATGTTTTCACCTTATTCGAATATCAGTTGGTGGTAAATAATTAATTTATAAAAGTCACTCGTTTCATTCGGTTAAGAACTGGCCATTAAAAAATACCCGAGACACGCCTAATATTGTCAATTATATTGCCAATGGTACTCATTGTTGCATCTAATGGATCCTATAGGAAGCGATTGATGCCATTGCCATTGATGCCATTGGGTGGAAATTTTGTTGAAGTAAATTCATGTTAACGCCAAAAAGGCCCAAATTTATATTTGAAAACGCCATTAAAAATACTAGTTCACAATGAACGAACTATTTGATCCGCGAGAAATTCACTGAGCAACTCATAAAACTGATGAAAAATTGACGTGTTCATTGGATCTCCATCAATTGCAATTGCAATTGAAATCATAAATTTTATTGACATTATTATTGACCGTTGCAGGGCCACTTTACACACAAATACTTGTTTACATGGTCGGAGCCACCAACTTGTTCTATATCCATTGTATTTCAACCAAAGTATCTCAACCAAAAAAGAAGTCCTTACCAGAAGATACACTAGTGTCACATAATTTTTCAAGCATCAAACTATACAACAGCATATAAACACTAATAATAACCCTGCGCGGTTGATGCGGTACTTTTTTGTACATAAATAAATAAAATAAATAAATATCTAACGATTTTACAAAAATACATGATAATAAAAATATATAATAAAACAAAAATATTTCCTCTCGATGAGGTGATCAACTTATATTCCGGGAGTGGACATGCCATTCAAAACAGTGATTCCATAATATTTATTTTTACATAATAGTACAAAATTCCAAAAAAAAAATGGATTTCGGGGTACTTTTTCCTATATTGCCGTTCAGATCGATTAGGAAAAATCCCTCCGTAGCTTTGTTTTTATATAAATTAATAATATTGTTATCAATGCTTTATAGTGACGGATCTCATTCCTCTCATAAATAAAGTCCTTATGACTTCTGAATGCTTGATGCCGAGAAAGGGAAAAATATATTCATATCACCACTGTAAAGGACGAATGTATTGCAGTCTCACTTCTGCGAAGCATTTTGTCCTGTTACAAGATGATTAAACAAAACATCGCCATTCATTGGAGAACAAAGTACTCTTGCATATCTGCAATGCTAGGCGATATCTAGATAACTGTAATAAAAGCTAACTCTAAGCAGCCAGCAATATTAATTTCCGACGTCAGGTTGCATTAACAATCCGCTTTTATGTCTGTAAATAACCATTAAGGCGTTCACGGTACTTTCTACTGAATTCGTATCTGATTGTTAATTATCAGCTCATCGATTTTTCATTCTCACCCAGCGTTGCCACATTTGTGCTCAATTTCTTGATCTGCGAATCTAGAAATACAAGTCGTTCGGTTTTCTGTCAGTCGTATTTTTTTGTTTTACGATTGATATGTTACAAAAAGAATCAACTATATTTGAACCTAGCAGTTTTAAACATGGCATATTATTATCAGAGTTCTACACGTGATCCGCAGCCAAATACGGTGGAAACATAGTCAGGAATTATATAGATTTGTAGGAATGAAGAAGATCACATTAATTTATGGTGCAAAATGAGAATATAGACAAACCCTGAGCCATTTTTCCTGAACATGTACGTTGTATTGTTCTTGAAGTTATCCTTAACTGCATAGTCTTCACATCCTCTCTGCAATACAGTCCTACTTTTTACATGCTACTCGGTAATGGTCATGCCTTTCTAAGGTCACTTTGTTCTCGTTCGCTGATTTCTAAAGACTATTGGTTGACATATACTCATATGTCTGCCTGATTATCTCAGCTATCGCCGATTTCGCCGAACACAATTTTCTTGACTTTTTGCAATAAATTAGGTGGCAGTGTTTGATGTTCGAGCGACTCTAGTTCAAGGTTTGTTGGCATAGACATAGACCAATAACTTCAGACATTACAAAAAGAACTCTAGAGATGTTAAAACCACCTCCTTGGAGGACAATTAAGAATTTAATTTAGTTTCTTTTTTTTAACGTGCCCTCAAAATCATTACTACTGCATCTCCACTGACTGTGTTAGTGAACTCTAAGTAAAACAGCATCCAAAACCTAAGCAAGGATATTTAAAAATCTCCGGATGCCACCATATCTCAGGCCTAGGATCAAAAGGGTATTATCCATCCTGTCCAGCTGTGCAGGTATAAACAGTAAAATTAAATCTGCTTTGCATGTGATTTATATCGAAAATAAACAAAGCACTTTTCGTACATGTTCCAAAGATGTTCTTAACCTTAATGCATGTATGCCGAGTGATAAATTGGCGCTTTATGTCCCTCCAAAACAAAACGGTTATTAATTTTTTAAAGTGTCATGAAAAGAACTGGCACTGAGTTACTTTCTGTATAATCAGTATCTGCAGAGTATCTATAAACTCCCAGAGACTTGGTGATCCTCATTATTTTCATTTGAAAACTTGGGCAAAGGATGCTTGGAAATATAAATAATTGAAATATTTTGTCTATTCACATTTTATATATACGTATACATTAGCGAAAAGGGCTTACGGAGTTATAGAAGAAAATGCTTTGTAGGTTCAAAGGTGGAATTACAATGTTATCTATGGGATAGAACACAAAACTGATAACCATTATTTCAGTACACGTGTGTCTGTTATAGGGCAATATGTGATTGAGTACAATATTAGGATCTTGTAGCTGCTCTTATGAAGTGGAAAATATCATTTCGGCACTGTCATTTTCACAGAGTGGCCACATCAAAGATAAGAGGCATTGTAGTGCCAGTACTGAATAGGAGGGCTTCACATGGTGGTGCATCTCCAGGAAGACCATAATACCCTAGTAGTCTGGTTTAATTTTATTTTAAATCTGGCTAGTTCCGCCACTGTCTGCCAAAACCTTATTACGGTTGTAATGCAGCTGTACAGCCTCACTGGAGGCTGTGAAAAGGAAAAGCGGTAATTTACACCCAATTAGAGACCGTCCAAATTGAATAACGAGGACCAGGTAGCACGACTCTTATAACTGGACACCGATGTGATCCTACTCCAAAATAAGCAGGATGACAGGATATTTTTTATTATTTTGGGATCTCATGCAGTTAGTTGATATGGGATATCAAATTAATAGAATACACCCAAAAATGCAGGGGCATTCGAAAGCAAGCTACTAAATAAATTGAAAAAATGTTACATCCAGGCAAAAATTAAGTTAAACACTTTTTCAATTCGAGCACACGTATTTATTTTTTCTGGACTATTTCAATTTTCTATTCTTTCCTTTAAAATAATAATTGCTTAAAAAAAGCATACATCAAGGTAGTAACTTTCTGTTATATCGTGGGTAATGGAAAATTACGTTAGTCAATATAATTAGGACTTTTTTGCAACTTTGTTCTCGCCGAATTAAATTTTTTGACGAGCGTGATCTCATTTCTCAAGCATTCCAAATAGTACCAAGCTTTTTTCGTAGAAAAATTGTAAATTTCATGTAAAAGATTACAGATATCGAGAATTAGGTTAGGGTAGTAAAGGAATCTTGAGAAACACATTATTATAATTTTTTTTAAATTTTATCAACGTGACTGACCATCAAGTCATTTTTTATTGCATTCTCACACAATACGTTGTTTATCACTGGCAAAAATGGAAACTATCAAATAAAAAATCTTATTATTTCAATGACTAAGATTTCTTTCAGTGCGGCTAGAATTGTTTATATAAATTTGATTAGCAGATATCTGAATATCTTTTTTTGTCTCGAGTAAAATGCAGTCCTTCCTACGTTGAGTAGATATAATAAATACATATGCGAGATTTGCCGTTTCGCTTTTACCGCGAAAGAGAACCCAACGTAATGCTTCACCATCCAGAGCCATTCATCTAAAGCCCAGCATGCAAATCAGCGCGGAATATTCATGTCGCTCTAACGTTTCACGCAGCATAACCTGGTGTCTCGGATTTCTACATCTGACCATTTGTAATGTGATGGGCGCAGTCGCATATTCCTGTACTCCATTTGTCAAAATAAGGTAGCACCTAGATGAGCGATACATTGCTGCCATACGTTTCATTGTGTTGCGATTTTTTGTAACGTGGGAATTAGAGATACAAACAGTCCAATATCATATGTGTTTTCTTTATATATGCTGCTTGGTAGCTACCCCCCCCCCCCCCCCCCCGTCAACCAATCAGATTTTAATTCATCCTATCTACTAATTACTTAGATTTCACAGCATACTTTTTCTTTGGTGCAATTGGCGATTTTCCATCCTGACGTTCGATACTAAGAAAACAGTCGAGTACGAATACTTGGACTAAGTGCTTTAAAATGTTTGTCGTTCTCAGCTATTGTATCTAAACGATCCTCCTGATTCAAATTCTACGTACGCCCTTACACCCTACGTTAACTTTTGAACTGTCTCTGACTTTTTTTTCAATTCTTTCACATTTATATGAACTCTCTAGACCATAATGGAGATCATCCTCTACTATCCTCTCATAGCTAGGCCACCATCAGACATTGTCAACTGAAGAAGACATCTAATTCGCCTTTTCATATGCTCAATCAGCCTTGTGTCATTATCCAATCAAAGTTGCAAATATTCTATTGTACTTCAGCTTCTAAGTTCGGTGGTTTCAGATCCACTGCCAACTCAGCTTTCTCCAGGGCCATCGTTAAGCCAATTTGTTCCATCAATATGGGGATTTTGCTTATTCCATATGACCTTTTCATTCAGTTGTCGCAACATTTTTCACGCGCGCAATTTGAAATTCGTAAGAATGGCTTAAAACATCATCCTAACGCGCTCTCTAACGAGTTTGGCAGGTGCCAAGTTAGCTCAGTTGGTCAGAGCGTCCAACCGACGATCAGAAGTTGTGTGGTTCGAAGTGCGCTCTAGGGCAGTTTTTTCGATGTGCGCAGTTTGAAATTCTGGCGAACGACTTTCGGAGGATTCCGCTTAACATTATCCGCGCTCTGCAACCAGTGGGCAGGTGCCCAGTTGGTCAGAGCGTCCGACCGACAATCGGAAAGTGTGTGTTTGGATCCTGCACTGGGCCAGTTTTTTCCTAATTCCAAAATGAATTGTGTAATAATTCTTAGTTCATCTGTGTGGACTACCAGTTCTTTTTTCTACCTCCCGTTGTCTCATTAAATTATGTCCTCTCATTTTTATAACGTTAATTACATATACAAGATTTCTTTGTCAAGAATACCCAAGAACTGTGAACCATATCGCCCATCTATCGCCACCTTTAGGCGGTAGGCGCAGTCGCACATAGAGATGCCCCATTTGTCAGCCTAAGCGTGAAGCTCGTCTTATCATTCGCGGGGCACGCAACTCGCCAATCCCGAGACTTACAAATCGACCCCCATTTGCCGACGTTAGTCAGTCTAGTGGAATGCCTGTAGCTGCGACTTCACCCATTACGGGGGAAGATGAAGTCATTTGTTTGGGTAATGGGGATATGGGAGAACTATTTGCATTTTTAATCCGGGAGGCAATATGCTTGGTATGTCTCGTAGGCGAATGGGTATGCCTTTAGTCATGATAATATCACTGTTGGTAATAAGGAAATTCCCTTGTTGCACGTGAAGAGAGTAGTAGTTGTATATCATGCATTCGTTTACATGTTGGGGTAAAGTTAATATGCCGCAAGGTGAATGTAACTTCTAAAATTGATCATTTGGCTGTCTTTGGATCATCTTATTTGCACTTGACTATTGTTTTTTATACATCGGCTCACGCAAAGGCAGCCAGTCTTTTGTGCTTCATAAACACTACGAAAGGATACATTTCTATTCATATAGACCCTAAAATACTGTAGATTGTAACCATCGTTGTACCCGTTGGGCCTAGGGTTTGCAGTACTGAGGACTCTTGGTGCCTAGGCAGCCACCCTTCTCCGATGTTCCAGACTGTGGAGGTCCTTTGTGAGGACAGGCCCATCTGATAGACGTATTGCTTATTTCTGGACTGCATCTAGAAGCTTTAACGAGTACTTAGGAGTGTATGTCTGATCCGGGCCTTGTAGAGTAACAGGAGCTGTTCCGGGGAATACAATTTCCTGTAGCGCCGTGGTTCAATGAAATTCGGATGCAGGAAGTTGTGGGTTCGAATCCCACCGGCGATTAATAAAGATCAGAGCATTTTGTGGTTTTCCACACTCTATAAATGTTGATAGGCGACAAATGCAAATTCCATGTTCAGTTAAAGAGGGAAAATAGATATTGCGAGTGCACCTTGTGAAATTCTAACTGAAATTATTATAACGGACAATGTTACGAGTATTTTGACCCCCTACCGAGGCGATCTACTTGTCTCATTTTTTCTACATTTAGTACCACCTTTCTCTCACTAGATCAACATTAGACACTATAGGATAGACGTGGTTTCTATTTTGTATCTATCAGAAGGAAAAATATGACAGAAAATCGTAACCAGACCATTACAGAAGCAATAATATACACTTGGCTGGTTCTGCAACGTGAATTACTGCTCTTAGTGTACATTATATTTAAATGAACACAAGCAATGTGAAGCTATTGAACAGTGTAAATCAAACATTGACTTAATAAGCCACGATTATGCGCAGATAGAGATTTTTTCAAATCCAAAATGGCAATAAAATGCTAAAATGGCACGTTTGCGACTTCTATCAAGGCTTTATTGCGATACATTGGTATAAATAGCCATAAATGGGTTGTTCTTTAAATACGGATGGAACGAAATGCATTCTTGTCTAATCGAAGGTGAAGGAATTTATCGAGTTTTATCTTTACATGAAATGATAAATACAAATAAATGTTTTCGCTAAGTTTACAATACGGAGTTATTATGGAAATCTTCAGAGTGATCGTGTTTATTCTGAAGGAAAAACAAATTAGTCAAGTAATGTTAACTTCATATAATACATTTTTTGGGGTCTAATGAAGTCTTTCAATTAGTCACTTGCTGTGGAGGCGGATACAGAGTTCGCATTTTAGAATCCGGAAAAAACTAGCCCAGTGCCAGTGATTCCAACCAACACCTTCCGATTGCCGATCGGACGCTCTGACCAACTGAGCTAACTTCGTCCTCCCTTTCGGAAGAATGGCTTTAGAGAAATACGCGCTCTGCAATGACTGGGCAGCTGCTCAGTTAGCTCAGTTGATCATAGGGTCTGACCGGCAATCGGAAGGTGTGTGGTTCGAATCCCGCACTGTGCCAGTTTTTTCCGGATTTAAAAATGCGAATTGTGTATGAAGTCTACATCGCTGAACGCCTTTTCACTTATTTTCTCCAGGGTGTCTTGTCTGTTGTCTCCTTGTATATTTGTCTGCATGTTTGTTCACATTTTGATAACCACTAATTTCAGTAACCGCTGCACAGATTTTGATGGAAATTGGACTCGATATGATATAGGAGTGTACTATGCGGTGCTAAATCTCTTGGGTGAGTGCTATAAATGCAAAACATTCAATGAACTTCATAAAGGTGGAGTTGAAGTTACCATCATGCTTTCAGTAGTTTATACAATTAATATTCATAAATCGCCATAAAAGGATGTGTGCTTTGTGACCCATCATTCAAGAAATATTAGTCTATAGAGTCACAAGCAGATGGAGGAATGAGTGCTAAAAGGTAGCACAGCGGTGGTCCTCAGATATACAACGGCTAGCACAGTTTTCACTGACGATCCGTATAAATTATGTGCACGCAGCTCGCTCGGCCGCCGCCTCGGTCAAGGCAGTATGGGAACATGTCATAGCTCAGTAGCATAGATATCGGAGAGATTTTTCTTCATACTCGAACATGCCTCAAGTGGAACGTGCATGCGGTGTACGGGACAGTTTTTGTTCGCCGTGCGCTGTCGTTTTATTGAAAAAGACATCGTAGTTGACATTGCAGACTGATACGTGGAATTTTGATTGACATAACTCTTTACATTGTATTATTGTAACTTCTAAAAGTCAACCTGTAGTGTTTCTATACCTACATACACTGTATTTTAGCCGATACAAGTTTTTACGTAATGGCAAAATTATGTACTTGTTGATTTCAGACAAACGCATTCACCTTCAAGGTAGAGGTAGTTGAATCATGTTTATATCTGTGTTTTTGTTATATTCAACCTATCCTGCTGTCACTAGCTTTAAAATTTGAAAACGTAGAAAATCTTCATCTTTGCCTATGGATGCTTTGGACTCTTTGGATTAACTCCAAAGGCCGGGGGGATTAGTTCAGGAGGGAGGATTCAGGAAGCGAATAGATCATTTTTTTTCCGTAATAGGGTTACGGTTGGAAAAGCTCATAGATAGTCCTGAAATATGCCAGAATTGGATTTGAATCTGTAAATAAGTACTATCTAGGGATGGAAGTACCGAGTCAATATAGACTAGACCTCATCTAGCGAACCATTTTGATAGATAATCGCCGCAAATGGAAGCAGCGACGTGGGAGCAAACAGCACCACCTCATTCACTACAATTAATGACCGAAATAACTTCTGTTGGCTTATAGAATAGCAATAAAATAAACATCACAATCCAATCGTAGCCGAGATAAAACTAAGTAGTCGTTGTTAAGGACACTCTTATAATGCCGGACGATTAATCAAGAGATAGTATCAATGATTCAATTCAATATTTCTCGGCGAGAGCGGTATATCTGATTGCGATAATTACGCGTATTTATTTAGTCGGTACGTGTTGGCCAAAGCATACGAACACAACCAGCTAATTCAGTCGCAGCTATGATAGACTAATCGACACAGTTTTGGTCAAAATATAGCTGTGCTGAAATTAATGAAGTAGTGTTTTTCTTTTTAAACTATCGGACGCTTTTTGCTATCATCAGTTTCCAAATGAATTTTACGAAAAACGAAATAGGACGAAAATTCCATTGTGTTGTGGTAAGGATTTCATTTGATGTGATATGTAAGTTGTGACTAGGCTGCTTTACCAATGGTGGGTTTATGTCTTAGCTCAAGTACCACGTACATATTTTTCAAACAAATTCTGTATTTTTCTGTACAATATTTTTAAAACTTGAATTAGAAAATATGACTATATGACCCAGAGAAATTTAACGAGGAAGTCACATTGGAAAAGTTTGGATTCTTTTTTGGTCCTTATTTTTAAGGTTGAGGAACCAACAGTGGCTTTGGTAACAGCTCATCAAGGTTATCAAATCCTTATACCTATACACTTCGATTCTTCCTCATCAGAATCCAAATTGTATTTTCTGAGTTATAGAAAGACCAAGAATTACCCGACAGGAAACAAACGCCGACGGAACTGAGTGAAACGAAACTGCAAAGAACTATATGTTGAATTCGAATCTTTTCGCGAATACAGTTTTTCCCTGCCTATTTGGCTGTATAATGATAAATACTCAGTAGTAGCAGTTATTCACTCAATATACAGAAATGAATTATTCATATTTAAGTTATAACATATTTGATGCTTCAAACCGTCTTTTTTACTCTTACTAACCAAAAAAACATTGTTTTCAATTGATTGAAGTGAATACAATGATGACTACCACATTCACAATTACACTGAATATAATATAGAACACATTCCATTCGTATTCCTCCACACAAGCATAGTGACGAATTTTGATTCGATGAAAAAAATCCTATTTACATAAACACGTTTCATCCATATACCCGAGCAAGATAAAAATCGGTCTGACTTGTTTGTTATAGTGTCACTAATAAATTTGGACATCATAAATTAATAAGTGGCCCCTCCTTTCTTCGGTTCCCGCCTGCCTGAGGACAGACGAGGACACTTGACACTACATGGTCTATTAATTGAAATTGCCTGCAGATGCCAGTTAACATTAGTCGTCGATGGCTCAGCTGATCAACAAGTTTGGTGAATTATAACCATCCTCAATGTTTGGTATCTTTGGAGCATGCTGACGAACATACCTCATTACATGTATGAAGCAACCCAGATTTTTGTTAAACAAGTATATAATCTTATCGTCTACAACAGAGAATACAAAAGCAGGAAGAAATAATTAAAACCTTCAAAAGAAAAATACTAAGATAACCTTGGTCATTTTATAAGGGGACCCAAATATATACTGCTACATCATGGAATGCAAAATTAAGGGCAAGAGAAGCCAAGACGAAGAACCTCTTGGCTGAAAAACTTGAGGGATTGGTTTGGAATGACGTCAAATCAATTGTTTAGAACAGCTGCAAACAAAGTCAGGATTGCCATGATAATATCCAACCTCCGCTAGGAGATGGAACTTGAAGAAGAAGAAGAATCTTATCGTCAAGTTGGTTGACACTGCAATTCCCACATGAACATCATTTCTTATGCCTTCATTCCTCTTTCCTATTAGAATTGCTGTTCCACGTCTAATTCTATAATCACTGCTTTACTCTTGTTGATGCAGTGGTTCTAATTAAGAGCCCTGGTATGGAGCGCTATCTGATGTAAGCTTCTTGACTCCCAAGCGTGACGCGTGACGTTTTCATTCACCGATCTTCGTTAGTTTTCCTAGCTGAAGCCATATTTCCACTCAATTAAAATTGCTGTTTGGTGTGAGTTCGTTTTATCCCCGGCACCACATCGTGTTTGCTTTATGTTCCTGTGAATAAATCTACCTGTACGACTACCACAGGATTTGATACGTGCAATATATACCAGAGATTTATCGGTTGCGTGAAAATATTGCATATTCTCCTTGGACGTGGCTTGTCGTGAACTTAAATGTTATTTATGGTACCGGACAACGCTACACCAGCTTTTTTGTTCTAGAATTGAACGTGTTTTATGTGGGTAAGCTGAGGCTGAGATTGAATGAGTTTGCTGTTGGCAAGTCTTCAAAAAAGACTGTAAGAATACTCGTAAAGGTTCGTTCCAACAGCTGGTTAGTTCTCTGGAATTCGGTATTGCTTATATATGTGCGAACTTACAATTCTAGAATTCGCTCAGTCCATATTAGAATGACTTAGTACGTATAGCAAGCTTGAACCATATCGATATATCGAGTCAGCAAACACGAATAGAGAAACTCCATTAAGAACTCCTGTGAATAGAGAATATTTGGCTACAATCATTGGCTAAGGAGATGCCACAAGAAGAATAAGCATATCTGTCGACACATCAACCCTAATAAACTAACCTAATGAGTATCAATTATATATTACTGAAAATCAGCATGATAGGTTTTTTTTTCATACTTTTTAACATTAACAGGTCAGTTCTTCGAAAAATAGGATCATTTAAAATTTCTAGTGTCTAATTATTAAAAATGCAATTTTCAATCAGACGTTAACTATGACTGTAAACTGGGTTTATTATGGCAATTATTTTTCAGCAAAAAACGTTAAAGAAAATAAAGATTTATTAAATAACAGTTTGCCTCCGACGTCATTATTGAGATATTATAATCGTTAGCAGCTGAAAAAGCCCATTTATTTTTATATGCGCTAAATAAATATAAGAGGGAAAACAAAACCCTAGGACTCATAACTGGTATTTACTTAACAACATATTGGAACTAACTAGTGGGTAATTAATTTTGTTTTAAGTTTTATAACGAAAGGAACAGTGGCGGCACTGTATGAGAGAATTGAAAGAATAAATCATTCAAATCACACTTGATATATATATATATTATGTCAATTATATTTGCAGGAAAAATGGTTCAAAGTAAAGTTTCATAGAGCATCTAAACAAAAATGTGGGTCTAGAAACCATTTCACTACACACTCGACAAAATTTCCCCTACGAAACGCCGCACATATGACTGCATTATTTTTTGATTGAAGAAAAGTCCAGAATTACTGCATCTTTTGCCTAAGAATTGTTAAAGCCCAATAATTTTTTTTTAGCCAGCTGGCATGTGTCATATTTAGAAGAATCTTCTGAATTGAATACTGCTCACGTAATTGGTAACGTTACATGTATACAAAAACTACTGAATATAGACTTTTTGTACCATATAAAAAAGTTTGGTGCTGTTTTACCCAAGAGAATAACTTGATACTACTTCTATGTGACTTCTTCATTGTTCAGGAAAGAAAGTAGTTACTTCTAGTCACCGATTAATTTGGAAACTCTCAACTAGAAACTAAGGACATAATTATCAAATCTTCTGGTATCTAAGTCTCAGCAACTTCTAGATTATTCAGAGCTGCAAAGAATTTGTTGGCGACCTTCAGTTTCTAGATCATGCTTCTTGTTTGGATGGCATGTTTTCTTTTGTGTATGTTTGCAGACTTATCACTAATCATTCTATGCTCTCCACCCCTGAACTGTCACATGGCAAACCGCCTGCCAGCAGAAGTAATTTATTGTCCAATGTAATTATCAAACTTATAAATCATAATGGGAAATTTATAATACACTTTAATTACTTTTATATTATACAGTATAAATATTAATTTTAGTAAGAGCACAGTTGATTCCTACCAAGAACTAAAATTAATCTTCTTAATCAACGCAAGGTAGGCTAATCACTATATTTCTCAGATCGTGAGTTTAAGGTGATCTTGAGATAAAGTGCACCGTTGTAAGAAGACAGCTCATTCGAGATTTAGGTTTCAAGGTTAATCTATGTTCATCTTTATTGACTGTACATATTGTACAGTGTGATACTCATTTACACACTTACAGCATTGTATTTCTGGGTGACAATAAATTTATTTTTATTACCACGACACGTAAAGATCGTTTTGTTCCTAGGCAGGCAGAAAGCACACAGAGATAAACACCTGTTTAACCGAGCAGTGCAACAACTTGTATGTATTCTGTAAGCTTTGATTACACGAACATTTCGCTATTCCAAAATTCTTATAATTTGGTCTGCCGGTACACCGTCATTCTTTTGTTCTCGCTCAAGCAAAGGCATCTGTTTTCCGTAACGAAAACAATGACGGGCGGCGTGGCCATGCTCGCTGTCACGGTCTCGGTCGGAGTAAAGCAACCGTCACTTCCTATTCTTCTTCTCTTTCCTCTATGGTGTTTTGTTTCGACATGGCACGCTAGGATAGATTCGCTGTAGAGAAGACTGCGTGTTGGAAATGGTAACTTTACGTCCTACGTATGAGCGGAAAAATATTGTGATCACTAAAATTTCATAATCCTATTTATCTGGATTTTAATGCATTTTTATAGAATGTGTTCTTTAACAACAACGTCTATGAGCTTTTTCTCAATAAATTATTAAAACTTACTTGAGTGGAAGAAGACAAACGGTAACACTCATAAATACTAGTAGTGGTTAAAAATGGTGTGCCGCAAGGACCTTTACTGTTTAGTGTATACTCGTATATAGATGACATGTTTGAATTATGCAAACACGTTTTCAATTTATCTGATGATACCGTTTTTCAAATCATAGATGAAATTGAACATTGATGTGCGAATAATGAATTAATTTTATAGATTTTAATTATAAAAAAAATATGTAGTAACATTTGGGTACTGTACTGACAGTCTGCCACGAAATGCTAACAAAATAATTTATTAATTAATAAAGTAGAAAATGTGAAATATTTAAGTTTGCTAGTTGATTGTCTCTTACAGAAGAATCAACAAATGTAGATATTTTTTATATATTGTGTATGAATTTAAGTATCTTCCTATAAAGTTTTACAAATGCATCTGCTTATAGTATTCTGGGATTACTGATATGGAGAGGTGAATATAAAACTGAGATCAAATAGAAACTTTAACTAAGCATTATCAATTATTATCTCAAAGTTTATGACCACAACTAATACAACCAGAAGTAAAACATTATCTTGTCATAATATAATAAAACAATGACAAAGAAAAAATTATATACACAGCTATAAAATATTTAAGCTTAATGCCAAATAATATGGTGCCAACCAGTGCTTCTCTGTAATCCAAACTAATTTAGCCTGACATTCTATCGGTAAATAAAACATACCTTCAATTAAATTTGATGGAATGCGGGTACTTGAAGTCGATCATTAATTACGATAGAAAAGTATCGTTGAATTTAAACCAACTGCATTGATACACAATGCCATTACGCTACATTGAAAGGTGGAAGAGCGAATCAACATTTCTACAGCCGATAAAAAATTCACATTTAATTTGCTGTATTTTCATGAAGCCGTCCAGGCTGAACAAGCGCACCTACCATGTTCGGCGATCAGTCATTTTAAATTTACGAGTATGTTGTACAGTATTTGATATTTTAAAATCAGGTTATTTATAAAATCGTTGTGGAGGATGAGGGAAAAATGTAGATGAAATTGGTAGAGGTTCACAGCAGAAGTCAGATGGTGACCTCATAGGTTTTTGGGTGATTTCACTAAAAGTGATATTAATTTTGTTTTCAGCCTTGAGTATTTTTGACTGAACTGTCGACCCCTTCATCTTGTTAGCCTAATCCACTTAATTACTGTAAAAAGCCTTAGGTATGGGAAACTTTCAATAGATAATTCTATTCCTTTCACGCCAAGTGATAAACTCTCTTACAGGCAAAATATAGACGATTTATTATATGATCATTATAAACTCCAAATATAGACATCTTCAGGCATAGCGCGGTTTACTTCACGTCAGAATGAAATCCACTGCATCGTAGAAAAAGTTGTCAATCTTGGTTGTCTTGTGCGAGTGACGTGGAACAGAGCAAAATTATTACACTTCTAGATGCAGAAGCATTTCCTGACCGGTGAGACTTAGAGATGGGATTTTGGATTCAGTACCGGACCGCGTCCTAATCATCAACGGAAATATGTATAACCCCAGGAACTGCGCAGCTTGTCACTATACAAAATGAGTCTCATCATCATAACTGTATGACCAAATAAATCCAAATTAACAATTTAAGAGCTCGGAAAAAACTGTACAATTGTTTGCTTACGCGATTTTTGGATCTATAGATTTCCGATCTCCAGGTAGCTACACTTCGCCTGCTAAATGGATATAATTCATATTACTACCTTATGTATAATAAAGCATAAACATTTTGAGGATTTCTAATGACTCACCGTAAAATTATTTACCAGAAAAATCATGTATTGGTATTATAATTCCCCGGTTAGACGAAAGCTGTTCATTTAGAGATTTTGTACTTTTAATAATATGTTCAGCTTGAAAACTAACGAGCATATGCCTGTGATCCATCATCTTGCAACAAGCATCGTAGCCATTAAGAAATTATAGGTACCTACTTAATTTAGACTGGCCAATCGTGATAACCATAAAATCGGCTTTCGTAAATCTTGGTACCATGTTCGCTTATCAGTTTCATGCTCGGCGACTCACATAAAACAGGAAATTTGGTTATCGCAACAAGATTACAATTTATTGTTTTTGCAGGATGAGGAAGGGTAATTAATCTAATATCTCTTTATATCTTATGTAGCTACGAGGGAAATGCGACGTTTACACGAAACTGAAATTTGTAAATTACAACAAATAGTTTACAAATTTAGCTTGTTGAAAATGTGTGCATTGACCAATTCTTGCACGTGTCTGGAACTCCGATTGCTTTTTGGTGTAATCATTCAAATATATGAACGTTCAGCAGGAATTGATTTTGATCGATTCCTGATTCAGATCTTTCATTTAAATAGTTTCTCTAATATCCCGGTAGTTCCAATTTTACAGATTTCTGAGTAGCTGATGATAGATGGCGCGACTAGTTTGACGTAGCAAGTACAACCAAAAAAGCGAGACAGACTGTAATTATGATCTGTCCCCCTACGAACAGAGTTTCACAGCCCAGATGCCTTGATTTCCTCCAGGAAATCACCATGTCAGTCCCAAACTGAACCACAACAGCAAACTAGCGATTAATCTATCCATTTGCGCAGTCACCTAATGCTTATCTCCACGCAAATCGGCAAAGAGCTGCCTCTCTTCTAAACAAATCGAGTTGGCACTGGAAACAAACGAGCATCGCCGCCGACGTCGTGGCCGCGTCGATTGTGAACACGGTTATTCACACCCAATCGCATCATTTAAAAACAATCAACGATAATATCGCTGCTGTGTGTAATTGTTCCATTCGTTTCACTAGAAACATGCTGTGCAGCTATCCTCTTTTGTTTTATAGCACTAGCGAGTACATGCACATCATACAGGCGTTATGTAGTAATATAACTAATATAACTTGTAGAAATTCAGAAAAAACGTTTCTGATCTCCAGTCAGATTATCCAGCCAATCGAGCTAAACAGGCACTCCGCTCAGTCTAATGTTATGCTGTGCACTCCCCTGTAAGACACTTTTTCCCGAATTCCGTTCGTATCTTGACGTGCAGCGCCAGTTTTGGATCCGTAAAGATCTCCGACCACTGCACCTCGAGGTAAGTTGTCTGTTCGACAATTAAAAGTGTCTGAATAGGAATTCGTATATTCTTGCGGATTAGAAAGTAAATAATTGTCACGGCTATCAAGTGGCTTTTACATATAACATTTTCTGGTTGTTAATTGGAACACCATTTGACTAGAGATGAATCTAACTAACACTCTCAAGGGAAACTCTTTCATAGTGCAATGACAAAAATTATATTTTGGGAGTACACTATATTGTACATTTAAAATAAACGTTTTATTAAAATCACATATCTTAACGCTCCACCTTGTAGACATTTTTGGATAAACAGTTTTACATAACTTAACCGTCGATCACGTGAAACTGGTTCTCAATGACCTCACCTAGCTTCCCTTCCAGTTTTGTCTCAAACACTCCGGATATGAGAATGCCAGTCGTTTATCATGGAAATATGAATGTTTTGCTTCAAAAAAGTTCTAACCTCTCTCCCATTCTCTGAACGTCTTTCCGGGAGATACAATCACGCTAGTCGCAAGTCGTGGAGGCGCTGCAGATTTAAGGCCTGTTCCTGTTGGCGTGTCGGTCGGTACCACCATCCACGGTGATTGTGTCAACTGTTAATTAGAGCCGGCGGTTATCTTCCTCAACAAACACACACCAACAAGCAGTGACTGTGTATTCTCCCGGCATTATTTTACCGGAACGTATCGCCAGAGAGTCGTGGCAAGTTGTAACCCCTACGGTCCAATGGTCACGTCACGAAACGACAAACGATAGATCTCACTTCCCGGATTTGGTAAAATTTTCTGAAGGGCTTCCTCAACAGAAGTAACTGACAGCTGCGGTACGAATTGGCGATATTGTATCGTTTTGTCAACTTGCTCAGGGTGATTTGAATTGGTTGACGACAAATCAGAACAGAAGGATTCTTAACAGCTGATTAATGAGTCTTATGTACAAGTATACACTGGGAGAAAATAAGGAGTAGTGAGATTAAAATATGAAACATAAACTTTAAATATTTAATCTCAACTATGAATAATATAATAAGTCATTGTCTGGAATTGATAGCACCTAAAGAAGTAGCTCTGGAACTGATGGTGGCAGGCATGAAGAAGTGAAAGTCCAGGCGAAACAGCACTCTCTGATATCTGAACAAAGACCATAACTCACGCTTACACCATAAGCTCGACATTGAAGCTGCAGCTCCCAAATGTTCTCAAAATAGAGTGCTGGATTCCAACTTGGAATAAGACTGACATAATTTTGCTGCCTCTTCCATAGGTTTTGGCAACAGTGGAGTTCGTTAGTTAACATTTGTTAGATGACACTTCTCGGATTCATTCTAAGGGGCCGCTTCCACTAGAAGCAACTGAAAACGGAAACCGCACTCAAGACTTTCTCCTCACCAAGAGCTATTGGCAAAGGAGGTGCAACCGTAATGTTACTTGGCGGTACTTGGTGGTACTTGAATTGAGTGATTTCGGTGTTTTTTTGTTTCGGTAGTCGTTAACAGAACTGTTAATTTCTGTGCGTGGAATTCAACTGTAAAAGGTATGTGGCAATTAGATCTTATTTACATCATGTGCACTCGCGGTTGTCCTGAGTTGAAGTACAACCGTAAACGTTCTGTCTGCTGATAATACGAGGTGTGTTATTAATGAAGAGACACCTCTTTCCGCGGGCGTTCTATATATTTTTCCGTGAACGTTCGCGCTGACGTTAACAAATGGACCGAGCTGGAAAACGCTCGTTAAAAATGTGAGGTGGGCCAGGGCGCTAAACGCACTATTTTATTGTGCAGGTATATACCGCTATTAATATATTTTTATTGAATTTTCATTAGTCACAGAGAGTCTGAAAGTAGGATATAAAATTAGTATGAAGTTACGCATTGTCAGAAATAAATTGTTGTTGAAGTTGCGTCGTTCAGCTAGTTCTGAAGTAGAAGCGTTAGAGTGCCGGAACGACGTTAATTCTGAAAACCAATGCGCACAGTCCCAATCGGAAAATGTTGTCAATATTGAGATATACATTGAGGATTTCTGATTTCCTAGAGCACCCCAGAAGGTTTTATTTTATTTAAGATTGAGTATATAACGGACGCATCCGTGAGTGAGGAAATTTATCTATAATGACTGGACTACAAGTGGGTTCATTGAAGTGGGATACTCGCGCATCGTCGGCCGACAGACAGTACGGGACACTCGGGAATAATTATCGTTTTGACGTTAGACTGATCTCCCAGGTGAGATCGGCGTTCCGCGATAATGGAACCAGTAGTTGGATTCGTTGCACTCGTTTAGGCAGCTCGCCTACTTTCTAAATGTTGTTGAGCTAATGATGAATTGACTTTGGTACGCAACTTGAAAAGTACAAGACCTCTACGCCGAACGTTCAACTGGGAAACATATCATCTAGATCACAGTTTCTCAAGCATGCTTCGACTATCGCCTACTATTTTTGGTCTGGTAAAGGGTTCTATAGCCAATAGCACTTTTCATTTAAAAAATGTTTTTGCATATTTTTGATATCCGGCTGGAGTGTGAGACTCTTGAAAAGTTCCGCATATTCACCAAAACTCCTCGATATATATCTCATAACGCTATTGCATGCCTTCAATCGTGGTGGCTTGCGTCATGTTATGTTACAAGGCATCAAAATGTATGTGAAACCAATTATTGCCATCCTGTAGCTCTCACATAATCAGGAGAGGCACGTTTTGGTGAATTTTTTCAAATGCTTGGCACTTAAGGAAGGAGAAACGTCAAGGACTACGTTACAGATTTTAGCATTTCAAGGAGTAAAGACATTTTCTGATTTTTGATAATTTTTGAACATAATCAGAAAACACTTCCCCTAAAAAATGCATATATGCATTTGCACATATTATTTGTAATTTTAGGAAGTTTAGCTTATTTGTACAAAATACATTAAACATAAAACCGTAGAATCCCATGAAAATAATTAGTTCACAATACGGTCCTGTTTAATTCATGCCTCATTTGGCTGATAATAAGGTGTTCGCCTCTATATCGTTAATGCGTCCAAGACATAAAATCGATCGATCATATCGATAGTATTTAGCCCATTTTCTGTTTGAGAACCAGTATATTTTAGGAGAACATCGCATGAGCGTAGAGTGACCATTATCAATATACTTTTTGTGATGAAAAAGTAACGGCTCCAGAATCATTTTTCAAGACTAAATATTATTCATAGATGTCAACTACGGGCCTATACAGGGTTTTTTACAGATAACCTCTGACAAACATTGACGTACTCGAAAACATTTACTTTTGGAAGAGACTCGTCCGAGGTGTTGGGCTTCCCTAGTGTTTGTTGAACTGATTACTGTTGCTATTAATATGCGAGACTCTTTGATTTGCGAGTGGCATGCCAGAAATGCTCTGGTCTTGTAGCTATTCGGGTAACACAATGATTTTGTGTGGAGGAGAAGTACCTTCTTTTCAACTCCCAACCTAGTAGGGCCGTACTACTCTATTGGAATCTGAAGAAAGATTATTCGAGTATTAGTCGCCTCTCCATCTCCGCGGTTTTCAGGATAATATGCGCTTTTCTTCTCAGGGTAGTTCTCTGAATCCGCGTTGCACTGAACTCCATCTGTTTATACCCATTCGACAATAATTTCGACGTCGTTCATGTGTATAAAAAGTTGCTCCCGCCGATGAAGGTTTCTCGGGATGATGGTGCTTTGGCTGGTCTCATGCAGGAAATAAGGGTGCGTCATCTACGAAGCTATGGTTTGGATTATATTTAATTTCCAACAGTTCGCTCTTGTACAGCAAGAAGAGCGTTAGAGATCCCTGGGGAATGGAAGCATATCAATCAATCCAGTCCCTGTTTAAAAATCGAATATGACCGCCCATGCTAGGTCAGCCCTCGATGTCCACTAATTACTTCAAACCGGATAACGGGCAGATAACGTTAAACTGACACACGCGTCCGTCATTCCAACAGATTAAAGACTCCGTTGATGCAGATATATTTACCTACAGAATTTTCGAGAGCTCCAAACATCTGCCGAAAAATTCATCAATAATATTTTACTTGCTTTTAACGACAAAGACTTGGAAAGTGCAGTAGTATTTGAATAACCTTTCCCCAAAGACTAAGAGATGTTGACTGCTGCTCTAGCCTGCTAGATTCGCGGACTCAGTTTCACACCATCCTTATTTTTATACTAGCACAACGTCATGTCCCACAGGACAGCAACACTGGGTTCCTTTTCTCTTTCTGTCTTTCTTGCTGTTCCATTGATACCTATACTCTTAGCGTTCAGACCAACATAACGTCAATATCGCTTTGACACTTGCAGTTGTTTTTCGTGAAAAAACTCACACAATACGGAGATTTCCCGGTTCACTGCGATGGTTGGGTCAACTTAGACTTCAATTTTCAAAAAAAAAAAACTGTTCTGTATAGGGGCTCGAGGTTCTGGAAAATAATAAATTTAATTGTTTGATGCTTCAAATATGACGTGACGTCGTTTTAATTAATGACATTTAAATATTCATAAATAATCCCCATATGTTTTATTTAACGCACCGGTAGCCTTACAACCTTCTGCCTTCGTCATTTTTTAGAATATCTCCACATGAACAACATTTTTCGATGTGCTTTCCCTAGAAATAGAATTTGAGTTATTGAAAGCCTCCGTATTACGCTATCTCCACATTTTTCATATTTATTGTACCCCACTTAATTGCGCCGATATAATAGATACAGATATAAAAAGGTGAAACAAAACAAGCTAAAAATAGTCATAGAATTCACATTCTCGACCATTTGTCACTGTCTGAGTCTGTCAACTTCTAACAGCTTCCTATCCAACTTCTAAGCACCATATATAATATGGAATATGGATAAAAAGAGCTTTCCACCAGATAGATATATCTGACTTTGTTAGTGAGTAGTTGAATCCGATGGATGCACATTCATGCTTTCTTGCCAACAGTGTCCACACCATCTCGAATCTCTTACAGCCTCCCATAAATACCGAAACACATATCACACCTAACATCGTCATTTTATTATGTTCTCACATGTTTGCAGTACATAGACAGCGCCGCCACCTCGGCAAAAACCAAATGACAAAGTGATATTACACACACTTTCATAAAAAGGAATTGGCGTTCATCACGAATAGCCTATTAAGTGATGAGAAGGTATTCCGTGTGGTGCTTTTATTTTTCGCGAAAGTCGAGGTCTTCGGCGAGGTGTTCGATAAAAATTAGCACCATAAACGTCAGCCGAACACAGTTGGTCGAGGATTGTAAATGGAAAGGTAAAATAAAGCTGTATATTGTCGGTGGGTCTGTTGTCCGGTGGTATTGGTGGAATTTTAATCGATTCGTTTTTGAAGAGGATCTGTTGGAGTGAAGTATTGCTGAGATATTCACGTTAGAGGTTTGAACCAATAGAGCTCTGAATTCGCCATTAACTTCCAAACCTCAAATAAGAATATGAAAACCAGTATAGTATTACAGTAGATTTAAGATAAGAGATGGATTGTATTGTAAATATTGCAATGCTTACTACGATGAAAGCAGATATATTATAAGAAGATAACAAACACAAAACGTAGGGATACACTGAAGGTATAATTCCCTGTTATCTACGGAGGACACGATTGACGTATTTCATTGTTATGTTTGTGAATCAATATGGTTGCCAGATTAGCAAGAATTCTTTGTGAGGTTTCCACATCGTTGTATTTATCTGTGGATGATATACTTTTTTCTTTCAAGATTGCAAAATAATCGATTGATTGGTTGCTACGAATAGTACTAATCGCATAGTTGAACTCATAGGTCTAGTTCATCAATAAAGAACAATTAAAATAGAAGATGTACATTTTTTCAAACATGTATCATATTTCAAAAACGAGTAAAGTATAATGTGTCATACATATCATGACAATATTGAAAATAAAGAGGGTGCCATCAGGCAAATATGGTCACTCATGAAGCTCTCAAAAAAATTATTGCTACGATGTAAAAGAAACTGAACCACGTTGATGTTCGATTCTGCCCTTCTATATTCTCACATATACTCACTCTCCTGAGGTTTTGGCGTGCCATGTAAATCTCTGAAGTAGATTAACTCAGTAGCTATTACACAACAGACATATCGTCAAGAAACTGTGGCATAATAGATTGTGGTAGTCAATCTAGTAAAATTGTAACTAATCGAAAACAGTTTAAGGCCAATAATATACTTGATCAAATAGGTTCTTAATGGCTTCACCTAGCTCCTCCTGCTTTCTAAAATATCTGATGTATTTTCTTGAGTACGCATCTTCGTGTAAGTTCGAACACCCTGTAGGCAAGTGACCTGCTCTTCAAAACAGCATCATTTATCTTTTGACAGCGAGCCGTTCCGGTTTTTTACCAGTTTTTTACTTCTGACTAATAGCACTCTCACGGGCGACAGCAATCAGATTATGTAACAAAATTGATGCATATGAATAATCATATGTATCAAATTTTGTGTCATATGCTGTAAAGTCGAACATGACCTTAAAACGGTTTATTATTACTGCTGCGAATAAAACTGTTATAACTGTATTGGAGTAAACTTTAGGGTAAACAGCATTGATGTTCCTGATTGTGGAGGTCCCTTGCAAGGTCTGGTGCATAGTCTAAACGTATTGCTTGTTTTTGGATTCCGTCCAGAAGCTTTAGGGAGTAGAATCAACCTTCTGGAACGGAAGAGAATGCCCAGCTTTAGGACTTCGACTTAGCAAGGCTGCTGGTGCCATGACACATGCTATTGTTAATATTGATTTCCAGAATCTTTATAGTAGAAGTACTGCTTGCAAACCAGCATGAGACTTTTTGTTAGAGTTATTGGAGTGTTCTGCTTGTTAAACTGGACTCTATTTGCAGATCTCCAGTCGACAATCCTTCCGATATCCTTATTTATCTGAGAAACGTGTTGTTTTCGTCGACGTAAGATCTCTCTGGATGGCAGTGATTTCCCTGCTTCCATGCAGGAAATTTTCCTATGCATATTTTCATTCACTGATTTCCGATTTTGCGAATTAACAAGGAAATAGCGATTCAATATGCTTGTTATACTTTATATATTAGCAATTGTAAATTCAAACTGACATGCTGTATTTCATCAAGATCCTATGGAAGTAATCCTAGCAAAAAAATACCGTCTGTAATGACCTGCTGGAATAGTTCCATATCCTTATTAAAATACTTAACGGTTCTAATTATACGTCTAATTTATATAAGTCGTATTAAAACTATACCACAATGAGCCTCGTTAGACGCCGTACGATCCTCATTTTCTACAATATTAGCTACGTTCCTTCGGTATTACTGGACGAAATCCCCCCGAGAGAAAAATGTATAAATAATTTAACAGTCACATTAATAAATATGCATGCAGCAGCACAATTTATTAAAAATAACTAATCTAATTTGTCGGTGCTCAAAAAGAAGTATTAACGGTAATGACACGCTAAGCCTTTAATCCCGGGGAAGAGAGACGGACGTCAATTTAAAAGCTTGTCTAATAGAAGCGGCTAGAAAAGCAGCTCATGAATTATGGGGGATACGAGGGCCGATTGATAAGTACCCGCGTTCTGCAGTGTACTGTCATTTATCAAAAGGCATCAAACTATACAACAGCTAGTTTTTAATAATAATTAGGAAAATGATAAAGAAAAATTGATCGCCAGTGGGGATCGAAAACTCAACCTCCTGTATTTTAGGCATGATAGACCTGTCAGACAGAACGGCAAATATGCTATGGAAGGCGTCTGTCTAGAATGCATGAGATTCTGGGTTCAATACCCATTGGCGACAAATATTTTGTTTTTGATTGCGGTGTTATCCGATAAAACTGTGTAGTGGTATTTTCTGTAGGTCGCAGATTTCCTCATTCGGCTCAACATGGTGGAATCATGTCAGTTGTGTCTAACCTAAGATCGAGCGGTACAGGTTAGAAAATTGGGAATTTCGCGGTGGGATGTATCTTCTTTAGCATATTTTCCGTTCTGCCTGACAAGTTTGGCATGGCGTAACGGTAAGGGGTCTGCCTAGAATGCAGGAGGTTGTGGGTTCGACCCCCATTGGCGTCAAAAGTTTTCTTTCTGATATATATTTCTAATTTTTATTAGTGGTCCCTCTTACAAATATCATCGTAATCTGATAAAACTCTCTTCAGGTTAGTTTTTGTTCGGTATCCATTCATAAAACAGGTGTTTTGTTTTTCGCGATAAAATGAAAAAAGATCAATATCGATCCGTAATCATTATTCCTTTTTGCGTTCAAAAGCAACAACAATAAAAACGCTATGACAAGTGTCAGGTATTGATTCAACTAACATAAACATGGTCTTGCATCATTTTTTAATGAGCTGAAGCCTGGCGGCTCAGTTGAGGTGATTACCGCTTAGGAAATCTTTTAAAAGGTCATGGAGATGATGATGAAAGCAGCATTGGCTAATCCGTGTCCTTCCTGAAATTCATGAAATTTGGTGAAATGGTTACTGATCAAAAGTTTGATTTCGGACTTCCATTGTCTATAAAATTTTAAGTATCACGACGTTTCGATTCATGTGCTATCTTCAATCGTCTTCAGGTGAACTAGTTTGACGATTGAAGATAGCTCATCAATCAAAACGTCGTGATACTCAAAATTTTATAGACAATGGAAGTCCGAAATCAAACTTTTGATAAATCCACCTTGTCTACAAGTTTCAAGAATGGTTACTGATATTACGCGGTGGTGGACACGCAAACAGACATAAAAATCAATGGAAGGACATGAAAGAGACATGAAATAGGAGGCGCATACCGCTGAAATGCCGTTGACGAAAAGGGTGATGTGAAATAAATGAATTACTTGGAAAGCAGCTTATATTTTGGAACCAAACGATCATATTGTTAAGGCGGGCTCTGAAATTTCCAACCCTATATTCTTAATCAAATTAAACGGGGCGCCATTGGAAAGTATGATTACTAGAAACTATGGAATACTTGTTAGAAAATTATATTTTTCTTTTAAGTATATTTCTTTAGAATATCGCAAATCCTGGATTGAGAACTCATTTCATAAGTGTTGATTTGAGAGATGTAGACAGCATAAAACATTCAAAAAAACTTTTCCCTCAAATTCGTACATTTTTGGTGATCACATTATTCTTCTCGTTTGGGAAGTAAAACGGTCCGATTACTCGAAATATGTGCAAAAAATCCAGTGCACTGGGAGGTCTGGGTAATGGTAATGGACTCGATCAATCGGCGATGTTTCAAAGTATCCCCTTCAAGTTGTGTGTAAGCATGCTGTCTTCACCTCATTATACCACAATATCCCATCCAGTCGAATGATGACGAGCGCGATGATAAATCACATGATCGTGGGTGCGCACTGTGGTATCTCGTATTACATAAGTGCTCGCCGGTCGGCCCAAAAACCAGCTCTTGATGGTGGACCAGGCCTAAGTACGCGCAGTGGTGGCCTTATAATACTTGTGGGTGATTTTTCAAATTCTCAGGCGATGGTATTCCAAACCAGCCATATTGTAGTTGAGAGAACCTCCATACAGGTGTTACAGAGGATGGACTTTTCTCCAAGTGCCGCGCAGAGTAGCGCTGCTCATTGGCATCTCTTACAAAGTCAGGCTCCTAACAACTTGGACTGCCTTATTACGGCAACAGATACCAATATCAATCAAATCCTATCTATATACTTATGAACAACAAAACCATCAGTACACAGCTTCACACTCCCTGAGAAGTATTGTCATATTGATCTCTTCCGGGGTCTTACCAAGGAATTAAACATTTCGTAATGTTTACACATCCACTAAAGAGCTTATTACAAATCATTTAATCTTTATTAACGTGGTACACTGATATTGCTAGCCATATAAATCACTAAGAATAACACTACCAAGACTCCCGAGCTAATCTAGAAAAAAGTCGAATTATTAACTTTAAATGATTACTCAACAAAAAGTTAGGTGACCCATAATCGGACAACAAAAAATCTCAAATAGCAGCAAATAATACCTAAAGGTCGAAATTTCCTGTACAGTATGTTAGAGTAACTTTTCCGTTCTACGCTACTGATACGCACAAGTCCATATTCGAGAAAACGTGACTTACTCTGGACGCGGGCACTGTAATCATTCAATGCAAATATGTAATTTGGGGGTTTCGGCCGAAATGCCAGCACCCATAGCGAGGTACATTAACAATGCTGAATAAATAATACACCATCGTTCTACCTTTAACAAACTACATCATGCTTGTTTAAAGCACTATACTCACGAATGTCATTGACGCACAGATAAAATGGGTCCGAATATTTGCGCCTGGGTCCAATTATCTCTTTTATCATCAAAAAAAATACAGATGAAGATCAAACAAAAATGTTAGAATGAGTACGCGAATTAAGTTTTGTAATATTTACTATTTATTATGGAATTCACAATCTTACCTATTCTGTAAAAAAGTACCTAACCGAGATACAATGAACAGTAACAATGTTTTTTCTTATCGAACTGTCATTTGATGCCTACATATCTAATAACAGAATGCCTGATGCAGTCGCATGTATGCCGACCACACGGTGATCACCGATAACATTACTTTCAAGACGTCCAGATAGTCATCTTGTTATCTGTTTTCGGTGTATATATGGACGTAGTGGTACCGCAGAGTGGTACTCTCGATGGATTCAAAGGAAATTCAATGCTCGGCGGCCGACAGCCCGTCATAAGTGGCCGTGAATAGGCTGCCGCCTTTTATTGATGTGCCGTTTTGAAGAGCTGCTCCGACACTAAAACAGGTGCTTATCGTTTCAATTTGGGTGTGGAATTGTAGATTTAGACTGATTCTACCAGAATTAGTGTAATAATACTTAATACTACATTGTTTCCAATAATTATAATGTAACGTTCGTAAAACACTAATTTATTCAAACTGACTTCTGGTTCTTGACTGTTTGACAGCTCGACGTTCCTATATATATTCAAAAATGCCCATTTTGAATGTTCGGTAACCAAAAACATGCCAATTTCGATAGATCTCAACGTTCTAGTCTGTCTGTTTTGACAACTGCTCACATGCTCTAGATGATTTACATACATGTCGATCTTTATCTAGCTGATACTCGTTACAATAATATAAGTAGATGGTTGAATAAGTTTATGTAGAAGTAGCAACACTAAAAATGATTTGTCCTATTGACGAACGCCGTTCACTAACAGGTAGTTTTTTGACTCAACGATCTTTTCTATTAAGATGAAGAAACGATTCGGAAATCAAAAAAAAATGGATTGGTCAGTGTTACTAACGTCGTCAATCAAATTTATCATATTAATTTGATCATTATTAGCTTCTATATTTACATTTAAAATGTGAGCCAATATTAGGCGATGGGATAATTTTTGAGACCTCAAGATAATTTAGAAGTTCCAAATGAGTCCAACTAGTGGAAAATTCTAGCAAATTTCCAAAATAGTATGTGAAATGCTCCCATTTCCAATAAGGATGTCGACATAACAATTCATTTCCTTCGTAGCGTGATCAAAAAAATGAAAGCTTCAGATCTAGGATTGAAATATGGGTGCCCCCCCCCCCCCCCCGCCCCATCGTTTTCGAAGGCTTCATTTATGCTGTTCCATAAATCCATGGCTTACTCGTATGGCCATTCAACTATCAGTTACAGTACTACTTTTGACTAACATTTTATGAAGTATCTATTATAACAATAAAAAATTTCCACCCATATTTCTTCAATTCCCTCTTTCTAGAAGCAGAAAGCGCTCTCATTCAACTCACTTCCGTGTCGAGGTCTTTGTGATTATACAAACCCCTCCATAAACCCGCCTCACTCCCATGTTTGCAAGTGCAGGCATCCAAAACAGTTCGTTATCCAACAGAGCGTCGGCTGTCTGCCATTATCGCTATCGCGGTCGGCGGCGACGCGACGCAGCTGGCGAATCCGAGCGAGCGTGGCCAATCAGAGGCCATTATTCTGCCAAAATGTTTGCTGTGGGCGGAGTTACACAGTTCACGCTCCCATACCAAACAGCGCTTTTGGTTACACGCGGATGCACCGCGCCGACTCGGCCTGGAAAAGTTTGTTGAATGCTTTTTCATAGCACGCAAAGGCAGATAGACTATCGCGCTTCATAAGCGCTGCGAGAGGATAGATGTCTGTTCACATTGACCTTGAAATGCTGTAGATTGTAACCATCGCAGTAGCACACTCCACAATGTCGAAGTAAATATTTGACTCAGATTTGAAAACTGTTGGTCTTCTGGGATTATATTAAAATTACTAAAGCTGTGAATCATTTATCAATATTGAAATTTTGCACTTTCACGTTACTCACGGTACTACCACAACCTGCTTTACATCTTCTATGAACTGAGATTATTGCACACGAAATACATAACCCACATTCTTGATGCCATTTTATAGAATAATTAGAAACATAAGCGGAAAGAATCAACCCCCTTTAGAAACAAACAGTTACCAACGTTATATAATACCGTACAACTTATCGGAAAGAAATTCATAATTTCTTCGTTTTGAAGGCAAATGTGTGATCAATCATCTTTGCCTAACAAGTGCTGAATATTAACGGTGATTAAAAGTTTAAAAGATGATTTAGATCATCTTTTTGGAACATCAGAAAAAATGATTGATGCACGAAATGTATAAAAATGCTCGATTTCGCTTCGTTCTCATTTTCAGGTATTCTATTGATCCATGATCGTTGTAAAAGTTTTAGTAGAGAGGGGATTGAGTTTGGTAACACCTACATATTTTATTTAATGATACTAATGCGAGAATTTCAGAGTTAACCCTGATGCCATTCTAGAATGTATTTTCATATCTCTCGTTACGGTGTTACATTTCAACGCATATTTACCCGTTGACTGGCCTGGTATATTTCACATAGATCGTATCGATGTTTACGGGTAAGGGGAGGCCCCGTTATTATCCTTACGTAAGAAGCGGCCAATATGCCTCGTTCGTCGGAGTATTTTTCATCCGGCGATATTTGACGTCGATACTCCGGTAATTATTTTTAAATATACATAATTATAAAGTTACGGTATACGCCGCGTCGTTTATCGCGGATGGATCCCTCGCGTCCAGTACTGACAGTACCGTTGACCTCTACATGCCGAAAACCAGCCAACAAGTAATATCTGATGGATTGCTGTATTATACTCTCTGAGAATATGGTATCAGAAATGCGAGAGTCCTGTTATGTATGCCATGACCTGGGGGGTGATAGCCCACCAAGATTGAATCCAGCATATAGTGGAAATATTCTTCTTAGTTTGAGCGCAATGACTGTGAATTGGGAAATGTTTATGTGGATTTGAGGCGCGGTTTCATAAACCTGTGAGTACAGCCGATAAATAATACTTACTTAGGGATTCATATATTCATTGATAGTCCACCTAACAGAATCACCTGGTGGATGACTTGACGCCTTGCATATCGATGGATTACATACTTATTGAAAATCCTCGAAGACCAAAGTAGTATAAGATGTTTGATGCGAAGAAAGCATGTAGTGTTTTGAATTCTAATTCAATATTCTCATTGAAAATTGTCAATTTAATATAAAAGTCATACCAGAAGATAAGGTATGAACGCAATGGTTTCAGTATAGAGATAAATATGCCCATTGTACTTTTGGTAATTTATTGACATTTGAAAAATACTGAAAATATTTGTGCATTTGAAATCTCATTGTTTTATAATTTGATAAATTTCCATAAATTATACAATTTTCGTATTTTTACGAATGTGAAATGCTGTGGCAATCTACAACACATTTTTTTCGGGAATTTTTTAGAGACTAAACGGCACTTCCATGAACAACTATATCTGATCCTTATTAAATTAAAAAATGCAATACTATGTAGTAGTTGGAGTTGCTAAAACAGAAACAGAACAAAGTAGTCTAATTTCTATAATACCAGATATGTTTATCGACAAAACATTACAAAAATTTCACACAAAAAAGTGAATCCTTATACGAACAATTTGTAGTTTCATTTAAGTATACCTTATATTCCTATTTATTATTAGAGTTGAGTTGCATTCAGAATGAAATCAAATGAGTGAAAATATCTAAAACTTATCCTTGAAAAGAAGAATAAAAAAGTGTCCAAATTGTGACTGACTTTTTAATTTTCTGTGTGTCAAATAGAATTTTTCCAAATTAATGTTAAAATGATATTTTGTACTAAACATAGAACAGAGAAAATAGATACTTTTCTAACATGTCACCTACTTGCTATTTAACTTCGAACACCGCAACACCAACCTTCAACAGCTGAGTCATCTTGAGATGGGTTAATAAAAATAAAAACCTATGGAAAATAAAAGGCGCGGAATAAATGAATTACTTGGAGCTAATAGAGGTGTGCTTGGCAAACAGCGTATATTTTCGCACCAAGACTGTTGATGATCAAGCATTTCCCCAATTTCTAAGATATTTATATTCTTGATCGAAGTTAACGAGGCTCCGTTGGAAAATATGGTAACTTGACTGAAAAAGTGTGGAATACTTGGAGTATTTAAATTCCAGTTGTGAAGACAATTACGCTGTTCTATAGTGTATATTTGTTCAAAATGAGTATTGTTACTAAAAATATACTTTTCTTGGTTCAAGTAAACAATAATTATCCTTTATTCATATTCCGAACATTTTTACCCACACTGTAGTAATATCGTAACAGTACGTCGACTCACAAGTTAAAAGTAAACAAACAAAAAACCCTTTATCAGCCAGCCTGCATTCCAAAGCGCTCCTGAACGGATGCTAAGAAATCGGTATTAAAATTGTTATTTTTGGCGTGTTTTTAACCTCGCATTTTGTAAAAAATGTCGAAAAGGTACTCTAATAGTGATTTGGAAAGTGAAGATCGTGCTATAAAACGACAAAAAATGGAAAAGAAGAAAGAAAAGTTTGATAAGCTTCAGCGAAAGATGGAAACTCTTCAAACAGAAATAAATTGATTTTCATCTGATGACGCGTCAGGTAGGACATTTTTCTATCAAGTAGGCATACTCGGTCCTTAGTGGCTATTTTTAGTTGCCGAAAACCGATTAATTGTATAAGGCTCATTTCTATTAAGATATGCATACTCGGTCCTTGTGGCTAGCTTTAATTGAATTGAGAATTTATTTTCATGTCTGTAGAGTTGAGTAAAAATTGCCTGAACAAACAAATTACAATGAACATACAGAAACACGCGCAGGAGGATGTGCGTGAGAATAGTATAGATAAGATAACAATATTTGTAGTTTTTTTAATTTCAATATTGAATATGACTAACTTGCACAATTCATAATCTGTCATACTTTGAACTTGTGATGTTGGTATTCTTTGTTTCTTGTGTTATATGACTGAGTATAAATTAGTGGAGATTATCATGTAGATGACATAAACATAATATCCCTCTTTGGTACGAGTGAAATAACTAGATTTTTTTTATATTCTTGTGCTGTAATCGCAATTGCTATATTTACATATCAACGTATCGGTGAAATTTCTGTTTCGGTGCAGCCCATCAAATGAATATATCTATCATCGTCTGTCACATGTACAGGCAAGCAGGCACGTATGTAAACCGTGCCTCAGAATCCTCACAATGCATCAATTTGCCACTTGCTCGGCAGCCGTACAGCAAGCAAATAGCAATTGGATGCCGACCTAATTATGCTATCCTGCCAGTCGTTCTACGTGATGAGTTTATCTGCGGAGCCGCTGCACTCTGGCTACTTTAAACGTACGCATTTGTGGCTCTAAACAAGCACAGTGATTTGTAGCAAGTGCCGTGGAATTTAATAATGCGTTTGAAATATTCGTATGGCTGCTACCGCTGGAAAAGCGGTTCGTTTATCCGGTGGGAATTATACTTTATGTTGTAGGTAATACCTGCTTTAGATACGACTAAAGTTACTACTCAAAATGTATATCTTGCATTTTTTTAATTACAACTAGATGCGATCAGATGATTCAAAATATTCATTATGTGAAGTTCATCTACTGATTCCCGTGGAACTGACTCTGATTTTTTACAAATAATAAATTTGAAAAATTTGTCGCCGGTGGGGATTGAACCCACAACCTCTTGCATTCTAGGCAAATGCTTTATTTTAACCATTCAGCCGTGGCGAACTGTCACACGCTATGGAAGGTACATCCACCCACGCAATTCTACTTCCCAATTTCCTAACCTGTATAGCTTGAGGTTAATTGAACATCTAGTGCCAGTGATTGATACTATCTTCAATCGAAACGACCTGATGTCACCATCGTTGAGCCAAATGGGGAAATTTGCCGCCTTTTGAAAATGCCATTACAGAGTTTAATCTGATTCCATTGCCATCCGTAAGAGGGACTGAACTAATAATAAACAGAAAAATCTAATTTGCAAACCGTGTCATTACTGACTTCTGCATCAACTTTACTTTCGTTTCGCCGGCGTCGTAGCCTGTCCCAAAGATCAAAGTGACTACGCAGTGGTAACTGTTGCTGGGTGTTTGTATCCCAATCATTTATAATCAAAACAAAAAAAAACAGTTGTTTAGTTTCACTAATTTAATGTATCTCAAATTGCTCATGACTGGAAGGCATGTTCCTCATTTTTTTCACAATTTCAAATCCCAATTCCCGAAAGATTCGCACCACCTTAGCTAAGCTAACCTGTTTTGTAGTTCAAACCAGATTTAAAGCTTTCGTAATTTTCAGTCTCCTTGTTTTGTTATTCCGTAATCAGGGAGTTGTAGTGTTGATAAAAACTCCATTCTATGTGTGTGTGTCCTATGAAGATATGTGAGAACCACAGAGTCAATTCACTTGACCCTATTTTTCTCTTTATGTAACGTCGATGTTACATCAAAATAATAATCCTTATGACGTCCTAACGAGACAATAATTGGTTTCCTAGAAAGCACTGGATAGATAACAAGGGAACGTTACGTATATATCATACAAGTTTTCTGTAGGGCATTATAGAGCCAGAAGATTATGTCTATCTGGTGATCGTGGCTCTACTATTAACGTCAACACTGATTTGAAATAGATAAGCTGTGGGTGGTGTAACCGCACATTATGCGTTCATATTTTCGACGCAAGTAATTTTCCTATGTGGTCCGTTCACCGTAAGTTAAGCGATGATGCCAAGGAAACTGCTAAAATTGGTTCGATAGATCCTGCTCTTTATCCGACGTGTTTATCTGGCCTATCGGAAGAACCACGTATATATATGACTAGGAAATTATTGATAAAATCAAAGACTAAAAAACTTGATTTTAGGTTGCTATGATTCTTAGGGTGCTTGGGCGATCTTCACTTTCGCGTTACTCATAGTAGGAAATCCAACCTGAATCGACCTTCTCACATCTGTTAACCAGATGGTAGGAATTTTACATGAATCATATATAACATTTTGAAAATCAATTTGGTCCAAACTATAACTACATTGTTTTATTTGGTGGCTAAGTGCTTATACACATATACGCGTTAGATGCTTGCGATCACAAACTAATAATTTACTTTGCTTCTGGGGTCGGTAAAAAGGGCTAAAGGTGGCCTACTTGCCAGGCTTTGTCTCCTCATTACTACTACTATGTTTGTAGGATTTACTTTTATAATTCTTATGACTGTTTTTAATAATGTAGTATAAGTACAAATTTTTATATTTCCATCTTAGCTGTAATGTAGCCATACGCCAAATAAACAGGTTCGTGTCTGGCGCATATCAGTGCAGACGCTTTCGACGCCCAATAAAACGTTAATAGACGATGGCGTTGGTCCATTATTTTAATTGGGGTAGTCGGGCGGTAATTGCGGCCCGTCCGCTGCTCAACTCTGATAATTACACCTTAAACAAACACACGCGAACCTCTGCCAGCCGCGCTGGACGGAGTCAACGCAGGAAAACGGCTCAACGAGGTTGATTAAAGATGGCGACCGGGTATGGTGCGTATATTTTTATGCAAGCGCCAAACAGAAAGCATAGCAATGCCTCATTTCTGACAAGGACAGGTTACACCCTATGGGTCACCTATTCCGTATAGGCAAAAAAACTCACTCAGTAAATATACTGAAATATTGCATTATGATATTTCAATTCTCCTCCTTCAATTTTCATCTCTCACTAAGGTATTGTTTCATATTTCACAAAATTATTTCCTTTGCAGTTCGAAATGGCTACTCCTGCGTACCGGTAGCGTTGGCTGAAGGACTGGACATCAAACTTAATGCTGCTGTGAGGAAAGTAGAATACAATCATAGAGGCGTGGAAGTCACTGTTTATAATCCCAGAAATCCGTCTACTACCAATACATATCATGGTAAGTGATGCAATACAAATGCCATCGGAAGATAAGATTTTTTATGTATTTGTCACGCTAAACCTTCAGTTTCATACTCTGAAAACCGGAAAATTCATGAACGTATCCTGTTTGCAGCCGTATGATGATCGCTATTTATCTCGTCAATGATTGAATTCGTAGGTATTCAGTATACATGTACAAATACATAGTAAAAATGGGGATGCAAAGCCTGGCAAGTAGGCCACCTTTGACCCTTGCCGACCCCGAAGACCATCACTAAAACTAGTGTCGAACCTTCCAGACCTTTTGATAAAGGTCATTATGTCCGAACATTCCCTGTCAAACTCTGCTGTGCCGAACACCTCAGCCCTAAGGCCGCTGTATACAGCACATTCGCCCAGGAAGTGGAACGAGATCTCGTCCTCCTCCCAGCATTGACAGATTGGGTCTATGAGTGACAGGTGCCTGTTCAATCTGCAGTGACCTGTAAAGATCCCTACTAACAAGTGGAGTGAATCCCTCTTCCGGTTCAGTAGTCATAGCTCCCTACGTTTGTTGGGGCCTGCTATGAACGTCTTGGATTGCCTGCAGTCTTCTCTCTCCAGCCATGATTTTGCAAGTTCGTTATATGCCCAGGCATGTAGGGCACTATGAACCAGCAAGGGTTCGGGGCCAGCGCATGCATCTCTTGCTCCTATCCTCGCCAGGCAGTCTGCTTTCTCGTTAACCTGGTACCCCGCTGTGACCAGGGATGCTATACATATATATGTTCCCTATTTGCTTAGACTAGTCCAGTTTAACTTGGCGGCCTGAAAGTAATGACAGTCAAGAATAAATAAGTTGTACGTATATATTGACCCCTATCAAGGATAAGTTGTAACCTAACCTTATAAGTGTCATTTTTCTCACAAACGTCACGAAAAGTGGCGCTGCTCCTCTGCGTCTTCAATCCAGCGCCACAATAATCTCGATGCTAATATGATCGTTTTCAATATCCGCGGTTAGTGTTCGCACATTCTCATCATCTAAAGAAAAACTACGAACACATTTCTGATCAAATTCCATGCACGATTCTAGTTCCACTGTACTTGTAAAAAACTGCCGACATGGTTCGCTTAATTTACTATATGACGACGGGAAGACACTTAAAAAGGAACACCCAAGCGGCAGTAGCTTACCTCCGCCATAAAAGTCGTGTCACCTTCGTCCGCGAACAATTAAAAATACTAATTACAGAAAAATTATCTGTCGAAACCATTAATTACTGGTCTGAGTCTGGTTGCATAGCTGGCGAGAGAAGCGCGCACAAAAACAAAAGACGCTCGTTACGCGAGCAAGGTTAGCAATGTTCGCTAGGAATGGTTATTCGGTTAGTTTGGATTAAAAAGTCCAAGTACGTGAGACATTTTTTTATCGCTACAATGAGCATCGAGTTGAATTTATTTCAGCTCTGACGGTATCAAAGCTATATTGTGTAGCTATTCCTCAAGCAGTAGTTGGCTTGGTTCAGAGCTCAGACTGGATTCGATGCCTGGATACATATCGCATGTAAGTCCCGATAATCCCACCACTGGATCGACAATACTGTCAAAAGTCTCTGAAAATCATTGATTTCCTTTGAATTTCAACACCAAATGGTGAGGAAAGATTTGATTAATGAAATAGGGCACTTTCTGAAGCTCACACCAAGTTTCTGAGCCTGGCAGTCCACCATCTATAAGTGAAAATTGCTATTTCCCCCATTTCACAAGCTATAACAAATCACTATTCTCCACCAAAAGGATTTGAGGAATGTGAGGCATTAGGATATCGATTTTCGGATGTATCAAATTCATAAAAATCTAATGGAGAGTATTGCAATGATTTTTATAAAGCTACATAATACTGTAATAATATAAATACCTGATAATTCACTAAAAAAAGGATATATAGGAGGCATTTCACAAATTTCCTTATTATTTCTATTACTTGTTAGGTTCATTCATATTCTACAAAAATAAATGCTATCCAAAGCCTGCTTGGTGTCCAGCACAGGTATCCAGCATTACAAAAATCCTTATGGTTGAAGGTATAACGAAATAAGGTTGCACGGCATTCAAAATATATAGCACAAACAGTGAAAAAAATAATAAAAAAAGTTGAGCTACAATTTGGATATTTCTATAAGCTTAGCCCTGCTTTTCAGAAATAATTGTAGAATGAAATTAACAAAAACCATAAACAAAAACAGTTGAGTTGATTACGTAATCTGTAATCTGTACGTCACGTCGTCACGATTCACACGCAGGTCTAGTGATGGGTGTTTTGAATCTCCATTCCAGTTCGAAGTTGCTGGTTTTGTAAGTGAGTAAATTTCTGTATTATTCATAAATATTCAAAACACTTTGTTCAATATTTTGACATAGATATTATCATGGTTTTACTGACACTACAAATAAATTGAATTTATCTGTGAGCAATTTCACATGTATTATTATACGTATAGAATTTTACTCTGACCAATGTTACATTACTTGCTGCTTCAAACTTAGCCACTTCTGGTGAGTGTTATCCCCTGATGATGGATGCATATGCATATGAAATCTTGGTTGAATGAAGTGAAATATATATATATATATATATATAACATATTATATTAAAAAACAAGCGAAATACGGCGCCGGAGCGGACAGCAGGCGGGTACTTTTGTTGTCTGGAACAAACTTTAACGCTTTTTGATGATTCGCAGACGTAAAATACAGTGTTACCATCTAAGCAAGTGTTTAAATGCGAATTTGATCACCAGAAATACTGTTTTTATACGTTACAGTTATAAATTTTAAAATGTGAAAATGTGAAAACTCTCTCGTAAACGAAAACATTCATTCGAATACGTATTCACAAGTAAGGAATATGAATTTTTCAGAAGTAAATGAACAGGGTGGGAGTGCGCTTCTGTGCATAGAAGGAAACGGGTAAGGGTAAACTTATATGTATTTCAAAATGATAAATTCGAGAACCCAAGCATTTCGGGTTATTTGGCAACACCGTTAGCGGAGGTTTGTTCAAAACATCGCTGTCTGCGGTCCGCACGGTGCCGTATTTTCTAATGCTTCTTGTAGGTACTTGTGCAATGATTTTAGTTCTAAAGTCACTATGCATACTGTTGTCTATCGAAGAGTATATATGAACACATGTTTGGTGTGGCCACGCTTACTAAAGTTGGACCTCTATATGCATTTAGATATCCCCTTACTGAGCCCATCACTATGAATTCACAGCTTACGAAATAGCGACCCATCTATTCTGTGGTTTGAAGTTTGAAAAGACAGATAAGCGCATAACTGATAAACAACTGATCATCTGTGGCGCATAACAAGTACTGCAATTTCCTATTTTCTCAACGTATAGCAGCAGTATTATGTTCCAATTCAAGAGCTTATGCATCTTCTGTAAACAGTTTATGATGTTAGTTTGTCCTTGATACAATCCGTATTAGGTATTTTCTATAACCCTATTAAAATCAAGGAATCTGTGTCCAACCAGGGGAATGAAAATGATCGGATTTCTCTACTGGATTTTGAATACAATTACTTGGCAATTACTATGTTTCTATGATAATGTTTCTCACCAACTGAAATATTTGTGCAGGGTGGTCAAATTGTAGAATGTTTATGTATTTATATAAGGTAGGTACCTATATGCAAATAGTAACTCAAGTAGAACTCCTCCACAAATAGTTATATGGAAATTAGCTGTGTATTCCAAAAATAAAATTGTAGAAACGTTCACTACAATGGAAAATAATTGATTTTATCCGAAAACTACAAATTGTTCACCATTTTGATTCAAATTTCTGTAAATTTAGGAATATTCCATAAGTAACTGACATTACAATGCCCATCTGTCATCTCAGAAGTTTGAAAATTTTGTTTCATATAGTCAAACACCATTGGATATCTTAATTATAACGAAAGACTCTGAAAGCCAATTGGTAGAGCTCGATAAGATGTCATCCCATTGGCTCGATATAACGACTGGTTATTTGATGAAATCGGCTCTTAAATTGATAATTTTAGGGTTCAGTATTTATGTATTGTTTCTTTCTCTAGCTGATGTGGTACTATGCACTCTACCTCTTGGCGTCTTGAAGCTGAGTGCAGCTCCATCTAGTAGCCAGTTGAACACTGTTCAGTTTTGTCCCCCGCTACCTGATTGGAAGACTTCTGCTATACAACGATTAGGTTTTGGAAATTTGAACAAGGTATGACGACTGGTTCTTCCAAATTATTTTTTTCTGTAGTCCGTGTTTCTTATTATTGAGGATTAGGATGATGTTATATGTGAACAAGTTAGTATGCAAAGTGAATAAAGTGAAATAGACTCCCTTTGTTGTGCAAGTTAGATCACATCAACCTATTAGACTTCACCTTCACTTTGACCTGTCACGTTGAAGTGTGACCGCGATTCCAAATATTACAATTATTTAATTATTAAGATTTTGTTGTTGATTTTATTGTGAAAAAACGTGGGATAATAGATATGAACATACTCGTATATACCACTTTTATTTGATCCTTCGTCTAGGGTCTAGATATTGTTCACTCCCAAGATATGAAGCAATCATACACATTCACCTTTCTTCAAAATTATAGGTTCATCCTTTATAATGGTGACTTATAAGCAACGCGAAAAGCACAAAGTCATAAAACCACTACCTACCTAAACTCTGCGATTGACAGATAGGAGTGAGCTTACATCTATTCCATTATTTTCCTACTAAAAACCTATAATATTTTCGATGCAATTGACATTCATGAAGCCCAAGGGATTCAGATCTCCTCCCCATCAGTGAATATACACTCACTAAATTTATATAAAAACAACAAACAAGGTTACGTTTATCTTATTCATTTAGGCCGGTAGACCAGATAGCTTTGCCTACCTGAACAGCCATTGTATCAACTTGTATTCATTTGGTAAACTTTGATACTACCAACTTTCCTTCACTCACAAAATTGATAAAGAATATGATTTCCATATTTTAAAATTATTTTTCTCATCAGGTTGTGTTGTGCTTTGAACGTATTTTCTGGAACCCTCAAGCAAACCTCTTTGGACATGTAGGCAGCACAACTGCTAGTCGCGGTGAACTGTTTTTGTTCTGGAACCTGTACAAAGCTCCAGTACTGCTGGCTTTGGTTGCTGGAGAAGCAGCAGCTATCATGGAGAACGTCACTGATGATGTAATTGTTGGAAGGTAAGAGACTTGTGGTTTTTCAAACATGACTTTTCGCAACTCGTGCGCTTACAATATTGGTCCAGAAGTTATTGATATTTACAACCAATTGAAGGTATTGTTGCTGTAGTGAATTTGTTTATTTCATTACCACTTGAAATATTTCATACCGATATTATGTGATCAATTTAATCCACAAGGATCATTTTCTAATCCTCTAACCATAATACTAAATGAATTCCGTATTAGGAACCTCATATCAATAATTAATTCTGGGTAACACAAAAATATTAGAATAGAATAAGAACATTTTGGATATTATTGCTACTTTTGGAACTTCATTATCAGAAGGTATTGATTCTGGAGTTGTGAACATGCCTGGATTCAACTTTTATAGAAAGGATTGGTTTTCTCGAGGGGATGTTGTTGGTTCTTATGTTTCAGATCAAAAATTAATTATGAAGTGCTTGATTTCAACGGTGATATGCTTGGAATATCTTCTTATAAAATTTATAATTGGAAAAGCTGTTACTGTCAAGGTATGCTGTATAGAACTTCAAACAAAAATTTACTAAATACAATAGAATATTCTGATAACATATTGCAAGTACCTCTTCTTGTTACTTAATCTTGCTAGAGGATCTTAATGTAAATGTACTCATACAGACTATTGAAACCATACGGCCTGACGCAAGTTGTATGTGTATAGGTGACACGTATACCAAGCAGTACACTTTTGGAACCAATATTTTTCTCTAACGCCAGCTATTTTACTTCGTAAAGACGGTAATGGGCAGCGCGCTATTACGACACTCACAGAATGATTTAGAAGAATTTTATTTTGTTAATATGGTAAAAGTGACAGTACATTTCTATTTTAGGTGCATTGCAGTACTGCGTGGCATCTTTGGCCAATCAGGAGTACCGCAACCCAAAGAAACCGTGGTAACCAGGTGGCGCGCTGATCCTTGGTCACGTGGTTCCTACAGCTTTGTTGCAGTTGGTAGCTCAGGCAGTGATTACGATCTGTTAGCATCACCAGTCATTCCGCCAAACGCTCAGGGAGTTTCTGTTACCAATGGACCAGCTAGGTACGTTCAACGTCTATGAACGTTTTATGATCTTGTCATGACGAAACTTTATAATCCTCCGCAAATTCTGGTACATATATCTAGTTTTTATCAATTTTTACTTCGCGGTTCAGTCGTATTTGGACAAATTTTTCTTTTATAAGGCTATAACACTTGACACAATTTTGTTTGAGCTGCATAATCGCTCTTCTCTCATAGCTGATTCAATTTCTTACAGAGTATTCTTTGCTGGAGAGCACACAATCCGAAACTATCCAGCCACAGTACATGGTGCCTTTCTCAGTGGATTGCGCGAAGCTAGTCGCATCGCAGACCAGATTATCGGTAATCCATGTATGCCTCAACCAGCCGAATAACAAGAAAATTACCTAATGCTACAGTTTCACATATTTTCGCCCTTCATTGTCAACAATTTATGTTCGATTTATCGTTATCATTATTTAATGCTGTTCGGGAAAAATTATCATCCTAGGAAGCTAGGAAAAATAATTATTATGATCCGTCACATCCTTATTTGTTAAGATTAAGCTATTTCTTAGTAATTACTATTTGTTATTATAAGTAGACTAAGTATGTTATGTCATAATTATTATGTACGGTAAAAATCAGTATTGCTTTTAGACGTATGTCTTATAGTTCCAGAACCTAATGATGTTGAAGACCTTTGTGAAGCATTGTACTTTTTATTTTAGAATAAAATTGATTTGAGAAAATTAAAGTGATTTTATTTATTTATATTATTTTACAATCTAGTAAAAATGATTTATGACACAAATAATGTTTCCACAATCCTATGAGATCTATTGGGTGAATTTGCAAGGTGGTATTGACATGTTGGGAAAGTATGCTTGTAAGGTTGGCTAATTCACTTAAATTAATTCAATATTATATCTTAGAAAAATTATAATATAGAATTCTCTTTAATGTGATCTAAATACTTCATACAAAATTTGTTTTTTGTGGACATAAACCAATTATTCATACGATTTTCAATGTATGAATTCTCAATTGGCTTAATCAAGTCAGAAAATGTATTTTGATTTTGTTGCAACGAAATCGAACTGATTTTGAACAGTAATGAATCGATAGATTCGAATAAAGACAGATTTAGATTAAATCGCAGCTCTGCTCATTAGTAACAAACTCCTGAATTGTATCATTCATCTTATCGGGTCAATGAGATAATTTGGATATAAATAAATAACAATTAATTAAAATATTTAACAGGTAATCCTCTAGGGTTAGCAGGGGCGTTACACTAAAGATTAATGGGCCGATTAAAATTTTAATCAACTTTTTTTCCAAAACTTGTTGAGTGGCAGAGTTTGTATACAGTAATTTGTGCTCAGTCGTTATACACAATTTACAGTCAATTTGTAGCTTTTAGATATTTCATCCTTGCTATAGTTATTTCATTTCCCACAAATTTATATATTCTGGATAATATATTAATTCTGAATTGACTCTAAAAATATGGAAATGGCCATGTAAGCCAATGACCCACCTCAAACCAATACCTCATCCTCGTATATAATATTGTGGAATCTACATCAGAGCCGTGTTGACCTGGCGACCTTCAGCGTGGGTCCCAGTCCATCTTCAGCCCAGCCAGGACCAGCGCAGCGCCACAGTCCATCTAAAGTGGACTGAGTTGTGGCGATGCGGCGTGCTGGTTTTCTATAAAACGCTAACATCATAATTTATGTTGCTCGCCCGAGGCTAATTATACATGCGATGATGGCCGGTCGTATTTTGTTGAAATATGAAATAACTCGATTTATCTGGACGTCCATCCGCTGGTTTGTTATTAGCGGAGATCTTGTTGATACTTTACTCTCTTTAAACCATGTCGGTGAACGATTACTGACTCGCTGTTATCCTCTCTCTCTCTCTGCTATATTTCGTACATGCACATGTTGATGAGCATTGGCGATTGTCATGTTAATTTATGAGGGTACTGGTCTCAGTATATATACAGCTGACAATGTTCCTTAAATTAGATCGTCCGTTTTGACTTTTGACATAAAAAGCCGACATGGTACATAAAAAACCATGAGGCGGAAAGAATGGAAAAGAAAAACATACAAAATTTAAATCTGAACAATTTATTAAAAAAAATAGGACAAGAACAAGATGTCTCTGCATCAACCATATATGAGCATTACAAAAAAAAAATTGATCTAGTGCTGGGGATATTCTGAGTTCCCCCATGTTCCCGCGGCGAAGATGGTCAGGCTCAGCAACTGGAGGCCAGCATTGTTTGCCCCTGCGAAGAAGGCTGCGAAGCAGGACTGCGCCGAAGAAAAGCTTCAAAGCTTCATAAACAAACTTCGGTGTAGAAAAAGAAAGAACTGGAGAAGATGGCTGAAGAAGAAAGCTGGAGAAGAAGAAAAAGGGGTGTTACTCCTGGAGAGAAGGAAGGCTATCGTTATCAGCTGTTCTTTGTCCAAAATGCTTCTGATGTCTTGCGGCGATTACAAAGAACAGTTTATTGCACATTTATGGCAGGAACATCAGAAACATTTTGTCTATACAATAAAGATGGGAAAATAAAATATATATAGCCCCGAAAATGCAATGAATTCAAACATAAAAAAATAAGTTAAGATCTTACATAGCTATGGATACAGAAAAATAATACGTGGGTGCTCATGTTTATAATGATAATATAATCCCTCAATACAACATCCCTGTGAAGCATAAATTTTCAAACAATATAAATAATGATTGTGGATGAGGTGCACCTCATTTAAGGGATTTTGCAACACATTACAACGTAATTCGTGCACTCAGGACACATGGTGTTAAGTCAAGAAAAATAATGATTTTGTATGCCATTGGTGAAAATACATATAATATTCAATTCCTGAAATAATTTATATGATTTTTATTGCACAAGATGATTTGATATCAGGATCACAGAAACGCAAAGGGGTACAGAAAATGTAACAGGCTCTGGATATAAAAATGTATACAAATTTTCTGTGGATATAGTCTTGGAGTTTCTGCGATCCTTATACAAACATTCACAGAAAAAGTAACAGGCTATTGATATGAAAATGAAGTGAGTAAATTTTCTGTGATCTGCTGAACATCGAATCCTTGTCTTCAGCATTCCGTGTCAACGTTGTTGGCGCTCAGTCAACTCACCATGTTGTCCATCATTCAAGGAGTCTATTAAAGTAAGGTAAGGCCTCTCCGAGTCTCTCTTACTCCAGATAGCGCAGTGATCTGGAGAACACGCCATCCAAGCCAGTGATCCTCGTACCATCGAATAGAACATATCTGAAAGATGATATAATTATGAAATTTTTGTTATTATATCGACATTGATATAAATTAACTGTCTACCGCGTTATAATTAGAACTCAGCATATCAAAGACAGCTACATAGTTCTAGAGTATGTTGAGGCACTGGATTCTTCCCATATATGTTAGGTAGGCGTAGAGATAACTTCTTGAGCTTCTTGATCATCGCTATTAATTGTATCAACAAAGGCATGCAAGCAGGCAGGTCGACGATGATCCAAGCAAGATAATCACCTGGCTAGCAATTGTTGTCGGTCGGTTGAAAATCCGAGCCTTCCAACCGGCCCGGTTCATTAGTTATGTAAATCGAATTCGTTTTTACGATGATTTACAGCTCTGTTTCTCAGTCCTGCAACACCGATGATTAAATGGATAAGAAATTGCTTTTGTGTTAGTGCGTTTTCGTTTAACCGATGGATCTTGAACGGACCCCATGAACTGGTCTGATGGCGGTTACGTTCAAAAGAGAGTGCGCAGTCGTTTTCCTTTCATCCATTTTCAGGGATAATCTCATCCCACTTCAAGTTATATCACCTATCAACAGGTTCCATTTGTCAAAGTTAAATGAGATTCCTTCATTCTTCACTCTGGAACACATCCTTGAAAGGTTCATGTTGCAAAGAAATTTTTTGCTCACTGGTGGAAGGGATTATTATTGGTTGGGCTATTCCGTGACTTGTTGTGGTTGGTCTACATGTATATCACTTGTCCAAATATCTACAAACGCCAGCGCTGTGCTATAACTACGTGTGAATGCAGCGTTCTTTGATCTATGCGCAACAACGGGCATCAGACCAGATCGTCCACGAACAGATACAAGCCAATACAAATATCGGAGACGTGAATCCCTATCGAAGTACTTGAATATCACTCAATATACTCGAATTATCACTCAAAATATTATAAAAAATGGTTTTGCAATTATCCAAGTGAGCATGCTCGAAAAATTACTAGTGGTGACCTGTACTTACGTTTAGCCTCTCTGTCAAACTGTACGGTCGTTTTGTCTGTATGCTTGTTTATTTTTCTCACTGCGTAATCACAGTAACCATCTACTCCGATTCTGATGATGTGGCTATATGTTTGAAAATCACAGCGTTGGTGGTCTTCTTCTCTTCAGTGGAGGTTAGCGATTATTGGCAAATGTGTCTTTGTTCAATGCGTCTCTGAAAATAGATATTGAGTTTAGGCCGTTCCAGTCTCTAATATTCTGCCTTCCTCCCCCAGTTTTTTCAATAATAAACCGTATTTTTCCATTCTACTCCGAAAATGTATGAGAAAAACACAGCTAATCTGAACAAAAACAAACATAGAACACGAAAAACAAGCTCTCAAATTATTTTGCATGATATGTAATAAAAAACTCACTTGACGTTAAACAGCGATCTAAACTTGTCAATGGGAAATATATTCTTATTCACCTTTAATACGTAATATTGTGTAATTATTAATTGTTCAATTGATGTAACCAATAACAGATACAGTTTTGAAAAACAAAAAACAAAACCATCATTATGTTCAAATTGATCGACCAAACATCACATCAACTCCCAAAACAATTTTTTTCCGTCATATTCCAACTCCTGCAAATAGGCTCAAATTTATGACCAAGATCTACAAGTTAGATAATTATTGGAGTAATCCTGGAATCATTCCTTACAGCCCTCATATCCTATTGATAGGTCATATAAATACAAAATCAATATACCGTCCGCCCTCTGTTGAGAGAAACTGAGAGTGGTGCACATGAAGGCCTTTATCTTTATAGAAAATTATTTGGTTTGTTTGCTGCGCCATCTAGAACTGGATACGTTAAGCTTCTTTTGGCTGTGTGGCGAAGTGGTGTGCAAAACAGGTTGCTCGGCGAATATTGACAAGGGAGAAAAAGAGTAAGATGTTCAACTAAAGAGGTCCTTCCATATCTTTGTAGAGATGGTAATTTTGAATCAACTAAAATTCAAGGCAGAGAATTTTCAGACGTTTCAAAGGAAAGGAAATAAGGAATAGTCCATTTGGCTTGAAGTTTTTTGAGAATTAGGTTACGTTTGCCTCACTTCTTTTGATGTATGTACATTGTTTTCTAGAACTCGAGCAGGATCATATAGATTTAGAATTTCAGAAATGTATGTAAATACAAGTTATGAATCCTTCACCTTCCAAAAATATTTTTGATAAGCTCACTTCTAGGTACTTTTACATGCATACTATTATCAAGAAAAACCTTGAGTTCAAGAAATTTTGGGGGTAAACCGTCTGGTCCAGAGGCTTTCCCAGACTTCATATTTTCTAGTGCTAAATAAATCTCATAAGATGTGAATGGTTGGAGTATTGTAGATTATCTACCTATACTTGTTTCAGTTCTCTCAGCTCCTGTATGACCTTAGTAGTGTGAGGTAAATATCTGTGGGCTCTAGATGTGTTAGTGATAAGGGCTGCAACCACGTTTCTTCCTCCGAACAATTTTCATAGTACTGATGATGTCTTTCTGATGGATCTTGCAAAGTCCAGTTGCTCCACAGTCTCCATTCATTAAGCTCGTCCATCTGCACCCAGGCCTGTGTGTTAGTTTGTCCCCTATTTTGCTGTCACCATTCTCCAGGAGTTGCTTGTGAACCTGTTCGCTGTTCATAGTTCCAACATTAGTATACTACTGAGGCGGAAACGTGAAAAATGTATCATTTTTTCGGATCAGAATCAAAGGACGAACGAAAAATTAAATGCAAAATAGCCAGGCCTAATTTTCAGGTGCATGTTCTGAATATTTTCTTAAGTTTTAGGGCGTTTCCAATTTTGGGAACAAAACATCCTATGATAACTCGGAGCTCCAACAACAGTAACAGTAAAATAAAAATAAAAAACACACAAAACTTTGATCTCAGGATCAATCGCGGTCTGTTAGACATTTCGAGAAAGTAGATGAGCTTCCAAGGATATATCGCAGAATATTTTTGTATTCATTTTGATTAATAATCTGCGGTTATTAATGGACGTCAATTTATTAATTTCAAACTTTCAATTGTTGAAGAAATGAACACGTAAAGCATCGCTCCTTTTTCATTTTGATCCACGTAGCCAGACGATATGCTTGTCGCTGCAAATCATTTTTGACGATGCCTCAGGTCAATTATCTCAGTTAAACCAGCAGAATATCAGAGTTAGCCAATTTCGCAGTGAGGGTGCCTTGAAGGGCCGATGCTCAGTTGTTATGCCTTTGAAGGAGGACCTTTGATAGGAACCGAAGCGCATAACATCGGTATTTGATAATTAAGGGTTCGGGAGGTTAAGAGACATGAGGGATGAAACGATAGGCGTTAAAAGTGGCAGGGGTAGCAACGATGAATATGAATCCTGGGACAGTTACGTTCTATATAGCAATGAGATAGCCAGGGGCGCATCCCTAAAAGCAGAATGAGCATAAATGTTAACGCTCATTATTTTAAATGAGGCTTGGGTGACGCGCACGGTGGCGCCGCCCATTGATAACTTACGAAGTCAAGGTCCTAACACTTGGACTGCCTTGAAGCGACAACAGAAGTCCCTTAGGGCATCGTTAGCAGGAAATGGGCAGCGCCACCGTGCGCGACGATTTTTGTTGCTATGATACCCCGGATAAAAACTGAAATAAAAAAATAATCAAGGCCACATAACATCGAAATAGCATATCAACCTTCAAACTCAACCAAACATCTATCTACAAAATTGAAACCAAATGCAGATGATTGGGAAAAGGCTAATGTTGTATATATGATTAACTGTAGTGATTGCGAAGGAATTGGACAAACTAATCAATATCTTCAGAACAGAATCAATAACTACAAAAATGATGTAAAACCTAACAAGGAAGGTACAAAACATGTAGAGGAAACAATTCATGTATTTGGCTTTGATCATGCACAATTAATCGAGCAGCAAAATAATTACCAAAAGGGATGCATCAAAGAAAAAATCCATATAACGAGCCACTGCGCCGTTGGAGGCAATGCAAGATTCAATACAGATCGATTATCTTAACCTTGAAAAGGTGCTTGTCAAATACTCCACTTTATGTAGAAGCAAGAGTCTTGATGACGATTATTCATCAGTTTATATAGTAGACTACAAGACGAAGTGAAAGCTTATTCCATATAAATACAAACTAATATATAAATAATTATTCTCCAAATTAGACAAGCCTGATATTTAGGACAAAACACGACAAATTTTGCAAGGAATCTCAAATTGGACGATTTGTTTCATTTTGTGGGAACCAAAATTAATTAAAACATCGCTTTGAAATTGTTTCGCAGCAAATTAAGAATAATTCGTTCTGATAAAACTTTCGGCATAATATCCCTCCAAAATTAGAAGTCTATACTCCAGTCAAGTGGGACTGAACATGGATATTTCAAGATCTTCACGTACAATTTTGTGAGATGTGGTACATTTCTGTAGTCTTTCTAAGGAACAACTTGTACTACACTACTTTTACTATAGCTAAGGATAACACCGAAGATCTTTGCGATTTAATTTCTATCAAGCTATTGTCTGCTTTGTCAGCTCATTAGAGATATCTGAGGTTCTCAGAAAGAATGACTTTTAGAAGAAGCCTGTTCGAAATTTGACCAGCTGAGGATAAAACCACTAGATGATTACAGTTTTCAGTGTATCCATGACAGCTCAGTCGAAGGTTTTTATGGTTGAAGCACCAGAATAAGACTAAATCAGTCACTTTTCATCTATGTTTCATACTATGATTTTATTTTGCAAATGTGTTCCTATACGTATCGATCTTGTCTGAGTTGAGTATTCCTGTGAGCCTCGAGTAAAAGTAGCTGGAACGATGAATACAGTTTTAAGGGGCAGAAGAAAACCCCCATCTGTGACGCCGACATGTTTCTGAAAACGGCAAAAATTAAACAACAACAACAAGTTCCACGAGGTGAGAGCATTTACACCTCGATTAGCTGATATTTCACCTAACTCAACCAGACTATTCCTTGGAATTGAACTTCCACAGCTATTAATGTTTATTTTGTCAAGATTCTCCACTTCCCAAGATTTAATGAGTTGGAAAGTTCCGCCCCACCATCCATCCGAAGTTATCAAGCGATATTTGTTCCATCATAAGTGGTAATACATTTTGAAACGCTTTTGTTGTGCAAAATTTGTATTTCATGCGTCCGTAGACGAAACAATATCCGAGCATTGGGAGAACTCTGGGATCTCCCTCCTGAGGAACTGAAGAGAAAAAAGCCTCTGAACAACTGAAATAAAAAGAAATTGGCATGCAGCACTGTAAAGTTAAGAAAATTAATAAATTCTTCCATTACTTGGACTTACTTCCAAGGCTCCTCTCAACGGGGTTGTCTGTGCTCAAAACTGTAGACGTTTTATTTTTGTTGTCTTCTATCTTATCCTGGGAAATCAAGCACCTCCCCGATGTTTTCAGCTTTTCAGTAACCTACTGCCGGAATCTACGTTTAGCATCAGCTTTAAAAGTCAGGTAAAGAATACAATTTGACGTGTTTACTTTACTTAGATAAATTTTGGATAGTCTGCCGGATACAGTAATTCTTTTGACTAAGTTCACTCTACTTATTGCTCGGATAAAGTGCTTCAGAGGTTGCATTAACCAATTCCGAGACACTAACGGTTAAGCTCCAAGCATACCTGTACAGCGTTCTGCTAGAATAACCGACCTACATTCGCGTAGATTGCCATTGTTATGTGGAAAATTGGCTGCTGGAGAAGAGCCCTCTTCGATTAATTATGCATTCTAAAAAGACGCTTACAGCTTCTGACGCGGCAGTCAGCGTCCCAAGCCTAATCCGGAAATAAGATTAGTTATTCCATCATCGCTTTATGTGCGAGCGTCTCAGCATGCACGGTAATTACCTTCTAATAACCAATAATTAGTAGTGCAGGGTATACGGGATCACGCGGCGAACCCAGGGCCGCTGATGATCTGCATTTCAAATTCCAACAACGGCGGCGAAAACTGCCTGCGAAGAGGAGGTGAGAGGAAGAAGCAGGCGATAGAGAGAGGGAAACGGGAGTTAACATTGGTGTGGCACAGGGCTCAATAGTGGGATCCCTATAATTCCTTATCTATACATAAATCAGTGGTTACAACAATAACATGCCATGAAGAGGCGAGCAGTCAGCAGAGAGGGGAGTCACTGGTGCGCTACAGACCTCAGTATTGGGAACTACATCTGTTTGTCCAGATCTGTTTATCCAATGTTCCACTCTTTGCATCTGTCTTTACATGTCCTGGTCGGCGATCAAATAATGTATTCTAAAAAATTTGATACTTCCACTCTTTGAGTGTATGTTCTCCACTATGCATCAGACCTGCTATAGACGTACATATTTCGTATTTAGCCTAGACTCTTCAGTATAGCCTGGCGGTGTAACTGTAGAGAGCAATCGGGTGTTACGACCTTTGACTTCGTTGCCAGTGGGCGTCCCCATAGAGGGCGACACTTGGTGATGAGTTGAAATTCAACTTTGTTTTAAAAGTAACTTCAGAGAAATTTGTTCAATGCGTTATATGCGGTATCAATCAACAGTTAGGACAGGTAAAGGTGAAAAAGATTTTGAAGAAATACTGAAAATTACCATAGATCATAGTCAATGAGAACATGGGTAACCAAAAAATCAAAACGAAAACTCCGATCTGGGAATTCTTCTAAAAACATCATCAATTATGAATTGAATGACTTCCCAATCCAACTATTTCTTAAAATATAAGAGAAGGAAACGCTTTAAATAGCCAAAAAGAATTCAAATCCACCTCCTTGCGCTCTTCATCTCAAACCATTATTTTGTTAAATTGCCTTCTATCCAGTGATACGCCAATGCTTTTAGGAGAATTCCTGAATATTCATATGGGCGGAAATCGGTTGATATTTTACATATTTGAGGGTGGTAAGCTGAAAAACCAGGGTGATGAGTTTATCCGGAACTCAGAACTTTTACCCGCTAATTTGAATTTAAACAGATACTCGGTGGTTTATATTTTATATCGGATGCTGTGAACCATACCTCGGAAACTATCGATAAATGCAGTACGCTACATGAAGAATTTAACACGGCTAGGCAAAAGTGGACCAATAATGTATACAATTGAGCAGATATATTTCTATGATCAGTAGTATTTTTGAGTACAGATTAATAGTTTTTGATATATAATGATTTGGATATTATGTCAAAACCCAGGTTGGTAGGCCTTCAAACAAATGGAGAATCTGTAATGTGATACTATAACAAACAATCTCACTTCAGCCAACACCATGGTCCCCTGGTAAAACATTTATGTGCGATCTAAATATAGCCGGATGAAGGATTTTTGGTTCGCTGCTAAGTCAATAGTGAAGTTACTTTTTCTCCTGAAATCAGGCTCAGCTAATCTCCTCTGTAATCCTTGAACTGTTAATGGTAGAAGATATTTGACCTCGGAGGAAGTTACTCAATTTTCAAGCACGTCTCAAGTTTGTAGGAGCGAGAATGGTGTGTACGACAGTAAATCATACTAGGAGTGACATTTTTTCGAGTCTGGAGGAAAAGTAGGCCGTTCATAAGCAGCTTAAGGAATTAGGGCGAGACACTTTATGACTTTTGACGAGAGGACAATCTAATGAAGTGGAGCTGAGCTTATATCAGGACACATTTGGACTACTTACGAACTTTCTAGGAAATATTTTTAATTCAACTTGCGATTTTCATTTTCTCTATGCAAGCAAAATTACGGATATCTATCGGCAGTTCTTTTTTTATTATGGTGGGATCATATTTCTCTGACTGAGGGTCTAGTAATTTCGTAATTAATGTCGTGTTGTCTTTTGGTCAAATTGAATAATTCAACCTGGCTTCACGAACTGATTAGGAGGGCGTATAAATAGCATCGAAAGAAGTCATTTCATCTGGAAAGGATCGAAACGTCGTGAAACACAAATTTTCAAGATATTGCAAGTCAGAAGCAGTATCACTGATATATGTTGCACAACAGACGTTTTATTTTGTTGTCTACACATTTCAAACAACGCATTTCTTGTCCTTTCTGCTCCCACAACATTTGACTTGCCTCCCACCCTTTTCACGGCTGCGGTTCTGGGATCTCTCATCAGATAAGCAATTTCAAAGTTTCCCGTAAACATCATCCCCGATGTAGTCCGACGATGCACATGCAGCCCGCCATGCCAGCCGCCATGTTGTTTTTGATCGGTACAACACGTGTCTGGTTCAATTTACTCTGGGGATGAGAACGCAAACTGACGTCAAAAGTTTAGCGCGGGCATTTTCCATTCAGCTGAAAATATCTGCAGTGCAAATGTTTGTTCTATTATTATGTTCTTTCAGACACAGTATTGTGACAGACGCATAACTTTTTTTCTAGATCTTTAACAAATCAAGCAATGATTGTACTCTGTACGAGGGACACGCTGAAAGTTCCCCAGAGAAGCCACAATCTCGATGTACCTCGACCTGTGCGAGGTTCATTAGCGAGTGAGACTCGGCCCCTTTCTCTCTCAGCAAACCAATTAAAAATTGTAGCCCTAGAAGGGGCAGAGTCCCCAAAGCAACTCACTAAATTTTCTGGCATTCCGCTTATTTTAGTTCCTTTTTATAGGCATAAAAAATCATGGCTCGAAAATCGCGACTACCCGGTTCCATTTTCACGTTAAAATTCGGCCAACACTTCGATGCATTCGAGACCGTAGCAAGGCAACTAATGAAAAATTCAAACGCTGCCTTGGCATGTAAGCACTCACAACTTTAGACAAAATAGCTGCGTGCTCAAACTTGTTTAAACTTAGGAAGATAGCATAGATTAGGAATATCTGAAGACAGTGAAATGGAACTTTCGTAGAGCGTACTTTTGTTACCAAAATCTGATAATAGAGTGAATTTTTAGTTTAGAATGTACTTAGAATCAAGGAGATACTTTATGTAGATTAATTTTTGATGGTGATATAAGTCTTTCAGTACATTAGTACAAACTGTTAATACTCTCCAAAGAGTGATAATTATAAGTACCATGTTTAAATTTTGGTGGAGGAAGCTTTCCGGTCGACTTCAGTCACATCTAAAAATCTTCACTAATGCTTTAATACTGAAATAACGAAGCTCAAGCTAGACGAAGAACTTTTCTAATTTAAGTTTTCGGATTTTTCTGTCTCTGTGCTTGCTGTACCGCCACCGCAAGTAGCGGACTTTTAATTGACAAAATCCTCGTAATTATATTTGAAACTGGGTTTAATATTTTGCAGATACTTTCTTTCATGTCATCTCCAATGATGTTCCAGGTTATAATTTGCCTCTATTCAGAAAAAGCATAAATATGATTACTATGCAAACTATGCTATGACTTCAGGACAATATCGGATCAAACCCTGCTTCTTCAAAGCAATACCTCAAACTAATCAGTATTACTAATATCAGCTTCACGTTATTATTGTGTCGGAAGGGTCTCCAGGTGAGTATGTAAATTTCACCTGGAAGTTTGTCAAAATAATTAGCTTCCTCGCACCCTAAGGGTTGCCCTTTTAAATGAAGACGATGTACGGATTACCGTGATTACATTATACTCAGGCCTGAATGGCTCTAGAATGTGTATGTATGGAAACTTTTGTCTCAGGAGTCTAAGCTAGACTGAATTTAATTTTTTATTGTAAAAACTGTATATTTTTAAGCTTTTGCTTACATAGTTCTTACGTCATCACTCAGAGACAGCAATTGTATTTCTCAGATGTCAGCAGTTACCGTATGAGGTCTTCATGAACAGATCGACAAGAGAGCCTGAGAATATCAGCTAGGCGATCTTTCAGTCAAGATTCAGTCTCAGATGATCACTTTTCTATTTTTTGGCCAACTATCCCGTTTTCGCTAGTCGAGCGACTTTTCAATTCCGAACATTATTTGAGTTATTGTATTACAGATTTAAGCGTTACAATTCAGTCCCGATAAAAAAATGTTGGATGGGGAGAAATTCGAAAGAATGATAATAATAATAATAATAATAATTATATATATATATATATATATATATATATATATATATATATATATATATATATATATATATATATTGCTGCCTTCTGCCAGCAAATGTAAAACAGCGATAAGGTAGAAACAAGTTGACGTTGATGTTCTCGGGTTGGGCCCATATTTCAATACGATCTTCCTTTCCATCCAAAGATGGCATCTGCTGAGTAAGATATTCGCTTTCTTTACAAAAAGAACATAGCGCCGAATCTACATAGGTGAACTTCAAAGGACGGCGCACGTATAAAGGGAATAATAAATTTTTGCCCTGACAGGGATGTATTTGGCAACAGGGTGGAGTAGTCACTTAATAAATTAAAGTGTAGAAAAATAAGCAGTGCACTATGTCTGTAGTCTAAAAATGTGTAGTGTGAAAGCGTTGCGCGGTTTTTGTAAAATGGATTGAATATTTTGAATCACTTAGCCTTGATTGGGGAAGAAAAAGTCCTCCGTATCTAACCCCCAACTATCACTAACAGTGCCTCTGTCAGTACCGTTTTTTAGGCGCAAATTATACGCAGCTACTGAGCATTATTTGTCTTTTCATAGATAGGAATTCTACATACAGTTCACATGCATGTCTAGTTGTGATGATCATGATACTGTCGAGATGCGTATCACCTTTTAAGATGGGCATGAAGTATTGACGAGGAGAATATGACATTGTGAATGAATAATCCGTTTTATCTTATGTCTTGGAAAAGAATTAGTGAGAAATAGTGATGAGGGTAGTGCTCTAATTGGTACAAATGGATGGTTCAATGGTTATGAAATTGCTGATGCTCTAATGTATTGAATGTGTAATTGAGGAATTTAATTTAGATACTTATTCAATTTGAATGATACTAAGCAAGATAATGATTAGATATTTCTGTAGTTTTTACAGCAATTTCTTTGTAGCGTCTAAAACTAATTCCTTCGATTTGTAAGGTCGTTCATTAGAATCTATGAATAGAAAAACATATCGACGTATCAAGAATTTTTTTTAGCGTTTAACACAAAGTTTCACAAATACTTTCTGTGAGGCATTTCTATCTAGGTATATTTGAATAATAAGTCTAAGACAGACAAAATAAAAAATAATGTAATAGAACAGTAGCTGGACAGGATGAATAGTGTATTACATTTGAGGAATCTAGTTTCGTATTATAGGATAGGACCTAGTAAGCTAGTTGACGATTAAGCTGGATAGCTTTTGCAATCAGCCAAATCTGACAATTCGACGACGATTTCAATATAAATCGCTGAACTGATCGAAAGAAAGTATTATTCGTTAAACCTTGTATTAAACACACATTTTTTTATCTGAAAGATAGAAGAATTCCACCAAGTGAGAGCATCTACAATATACACGACACCTTTTCTGGTGCATTGGCAGACATGCCTTTTCAATTGCTATTCATACACTCTCCCAGTCAAAACGTTATAAAACGCATATTCCATAGACAACCTAAATTCGAAGCAATGCTTTTGAATACAAATTAATCGTAAAACACCAAAACAATCTGCCTCACAAACGACCATTATCGGTGAAAGATGATGAAATACATGTGCTTCAATACGGCCCTGCAAAATAGGACTGCTGCGGAGGGACTAGATAGAAACGAAACACACCGTTGTAGAATAACAATCAGCCAGTTCCGTAGATGTAATAAAAGTGACAGAAAGTAAGTGTGGCAGAAACAAGAAATAACTACGGCTACGTGTTGAAGACGCGACGTGGGTTATTGCTTTCATGTAGGCAGGTGTGTGGAGGGAATCATTCAGTTGCGACAGTCTTTTATTGCAATACGGCACTGATAATAATGTGAAAATAGGAAATTAGTCGAGCAGGTCGACTCGGTGAGTCTCAATGTGAATAGACATTGAGATTCACATTGACCCTGAAATGCTGTAGATCAGTGGTCGATCGCGAAACACCGGTAGCTCACAGAAGAAACGCAATCGGCGGATACTTTGATGTTTGAATGAACGGACATATGTAGAAGAGTCTCTGGCAAGGTTGAGCTCAGATCTCAGTTTGAATTCCGTTTTGAATTTTGAAACTGAACAGAATGAATTGGAGCTAGCCTGCTGTTACAAACATTATGGCAATCAGCAGTTAGAAGATACCATTTTCATTCAGAATGGGTGGAACGATACTTCGTCACAGTTTTTGTTTAAAAATAGTCATTTTTTCATTAATTTCATTTAAATTTCGTGTCTCACATGGGCAGCGCCATAGTGCGCGATACTTGCAGATGAGTGTTGATGTGCATTTGAAGATGCCATTAAAACATTACGCCGTAGGATTCGAAATTATTGTCTGGAATATTTTTTTTATTACTGATTTGTAGATATATTTCAGTTCGCAACGTCCAACAAATGGACCACTTCATCCATGCAGCTAATTCTATTAAAATAATATGCTCGACATATCAACAACATTTTTGCAGCCGTTACAGCGTAGTGAGTTTTAATTCATATAATTTCTCCCGGTATTATTGTAAATGCCTATTGTCCACTAATTCCGTATTTATACCGCACTAATTGATTTATATTGGATAACTGCTTAAATTGGGTTAATTAACTTCTGTCAGCTAATCAATTCGCCTATTTATTTATTTACATCAATTTCGGCTCTAGAGATCGTTACGATAAACTTGTTTGCTGTTCGTGATCAGCCTGAACAATACAAATTAGTCAGCGTTATAAATACCGGGGCTCGGTGAACAAAAGCTGACACGAAGAGAAAACAGCCTACATACTTTTGAGAATCTGGATTAGGTTAAAGCGACAGTTTTCTTGAATTTCCCGGACATATGCATCCCTAAAATCTCTAGCTGGTCTGGAACAGAATTTTGAGCGTTTAGAGGACCGGGAAAATGAATTGCTTCGATTTCCAAAACGAAAATCCGTGCGACTCTTTCTGTCTGTCTGTCTGTCGCTGTCTGCCGGTGTGTGCATAGTCCTTTGTCATCGCGTAATATCAGTAACTGCTCTTATTATTTGTATGTCATTTGGTGAGCGATATGTTAGAGCAGCCTAGAGAATTCTGCCATATTAACGACCTGTTTTTTCCTCGATCTCACTTTTTTTAAGACCTCAATTGCTGAGTCTAATCATAAAGCTACATACATTATTCAAGGAAAATTTGTTAGTTGGATTAAAACTATATGTGTGGTATGGAAAAACGTTTACCTTTCATCATTTCAACAATTAAAAACATAAACTAACAACTACCATAATCCAGTAGACAAGCATGCAGTTCTGAGTGGTACTTCAAGAAGCGCATTCTTCTTAAATGAGGCTTTGTCCTTCTAGGTTTCTAAAATTCATTCTGGAGTCAGCTTGTGGAAACTTTCGGGCGCGAAGTGGCGGCTGTGGCGGCTTGCAACTTCCCATCCTCATTGCCATACTCACTGTCTGACTCCTTTCTCTAGCCTTCTGCTGGTAGTAAGCATTTTCTGGTTGGCGTCTGGCGTTATCTGGCTTAATATAGTCCCACCATGTCTTCTTGATACGCAGTGGCCCGCACTGGCCGAGAGCTTTTCCTGGTATAACTAAACTCTTCACCATGACTGATTAATATTGACATTACTACAGGAATTTTGCGATGTATGACAGTCAACGGTGGCTGACAATAGGCATGGCATTGCGAATACTGCGGACTTTGGAAACATGTAGTCCAAAGGTCAGGTGAATGATCAAATATTATTATATAAGGTATGCATATGGTAAGAGGTGTATTTCAGGTAACTATTTATCTTTAATAGAATATAACAATGCGTAAAAGAAATTCGATTGAGTTATTCCCAATAATGATGAAGGCACATTCTCGTATGTTATAGAATCCATTGAAAAACAGTTAATAATTAATTATGATTTTGATCACATTAAGGGTGACATTAGAAGATATTTTAAATGCTTATATCTCCAGAAACTTACTTTAGAACAATAGAGGAATAAAGATGATTTTTTCCCTCATTCCCCTCACTTACAGAAAATATCAAATGTGTAGCTGTAGTAATCATTTGATAGAAACTGCAAGCGCTTAAAATGAAAATATTTTTTTTTATAATGGCGTGTAGTCTGAAGTTACGAATACTTGCCTTCAATAAGTTTCACCTTGTATGATAAACTATTCAGTCCTCACCAATTACGTGTGATATTCGACATTGCATTTAACATATAAGATTCTTATTATGAAAGAAGTCTGACCTCCCCCGTATATTTGAATCAAACCTATTATATTCAACGAAACGGATGGAATTTCTATGTTCCGGCAAAATAACACAATCTCGTCCAATGCAACGATTCATTAAAAGTGGTGCAGTTTTTATGAACCGACGGTGTAACGTTAAACAATATCTGAATGGACATCACGTGGAGGTGACGTACCTAAATGCATCTGATTGTTCTCACGTACTGTGGACAGAGCATGCGAATCACATTAGACTTGCGGCAGTCGAAATGTGGGTAACAGTTGTACTAGGTATTTGGAGAATGTGGATTAAATGCTGGCCTATATCACAATTTAGTGCCTTCGAATGCCTCAAGCTTTCAGCAGCAATACAATCTACCAGATGGACAGAGAACGAAGCCAACACAGCGGCTCTGTTTAGTGGCATTTGTGCGTATGCTGATTCTGAAACGCCTCTACCCAACGTGACAAAATACAGCTATCGTCGTGTAATACATTGCGTATGAACAAGGGGTTTTAATTAGTATGGAGAGTCTCACACTTCGGGTGGAGAAGGCTGATGGAAATCTGAGCTTTTCCACCTGAGAAAGGATGTGACTGTTATCCGCAGTCTGAAAATGATAATTGCTAGAAAAAAGGATACTCACATTCCAAAGGCAATATTAAAGTTTATCAATAGGTACAAAGGTCCTTGGATCCGAACCCCTTTCCGATCAGCACACCAAAAAGGCGTTTAACCCTAGTGAGAAGGTACTGGAAAGCTAACTCTGTGTAGATTGAACAGGCACATGACATGAAATGATACTGCTTATTTTTTATCTGATCTGGCTCAGTCATGCTCTATCCACGATAATACGTGCAACAGCTTGCAGCATTATCATAAAAGATGCAGAACTTGTCCTGTTGATGTGGCTCCTGAAGGTGACGTTAAAATTCGCATTCCCTTCAGTGCTCAGCTAAATGCAGCAGATAAAACATGCTTTATCTCTCAACGGGAGACAACCAGGACTCGTTTTATAAGTAATTATGCAAATCAGAACAGAGGTATAGTTCCTGCAACATTTCGTTTTTATCAGAGTATCTTGATGATGTTGGCTTACCTGTTCCCATTTTGTTTTATTTATATTATACACCTAGAGGGAATGGAAGGTATTAACGTTTAGTGTTAGATAGGAAATGAGAAGAGCACTTAAGGTGTGCACATACAACATAAAAGTGATTTACATCATACAAAAAGGATTCAGTACAGACTTTTGGTACAGGCTTGTGATGCGTTGTAATGGAAAAATATTTGTTTGCAGGAACTGTAACATTTATTACTTTGAAAAAAGTGAGAAATCTCTAAATGACGTTATGATATATACTTAATAAAATGATATATACTTAATAAAAGCTGTCAATACTTGTAGTGCCTACTAAGTCAAAGCACGTATGATCTATAGAACAAATTCTATTTTTTTCTCTCGTATGACAGAAAATAATATAATTTTATGCAGCTCTTCGCTTGGAAAAGAAAGCAAATGGTCATCCTCAGGCTACCCCCGACTAGAGCAAGAAGATCCCCTGCGAACTGCATACACCGTACAATATTAAACTCGGACGTGTCCAGCGCGGTGAAGACCCGCTGTTGCAGCGTGGCGCCATCTGGCGTGCGGGTTTTGCGGCGATGCGCCGTCTGGACGAGTGACGTCACGCAGCAGTGGTTTCCGGCGACGAGGAGCTCTTATTAAATTTTCGGACAGTCCCGGGGGATGGATGGGGGTGGAGGAATCGGGGTGGTGTGATTAAACTGAGCGTAGGGGTGATCTTGTTGCAGGGCTTGATGATACCTGGGGGACTGGAGCGTTGTCGTAAAATAGTGCTGGTTTCATTCATATAGTCATAATTTTTGTTTTATATGCTTTGTGTCAGTTTCTCGCTCTCAGCTAAAAATTAAGGAATGGAGCCTTTGAATACGGTATAGTATGATAAAAATTTCATGAGCTTAGCCTGTGAGCTGAGCTGATCAAGGTCACCTTAAGGATAAGATGAGGATACAATTGTTGATATGCTGAGACGTTTTCGAAGTCACTAACATGACGCGGTCAAGCGGATCCTAAATTTGGATTTGGCGATTCCAAAAATGCCTATTTTCAGTAAATGTATTTAGAAACAATGTGTGATTATCATTAAGAAATCTGAAAAAGCGTGTATTTAAAAAAAAATGTAAAATTGTCTAACCTTGCCGGCATAGAAGAAAAATGTATTCAGCATAGGAAGACAATGTGTGACATACCAGTTTGGTTCTTTGACCTTCGCTCAGTAAAAGAAGCTAACAATTTCTGGAATATTAGAATACCCTTGTTTTCAAATATGGCAATAGGAATTATAACAACATTTTTCTAATCATATATAAAAAAATTGGAAATGATATATATACTACAAAATTGCGTCAAATAGGTTGACGCTGTACTTTGCACGCCACCGTATTAGTTTATCAATAATTGAAGAACTAAATAACTTTAAAAATTTTAATTTTTAAAAATACTTGACGCCATTTTTAAGAAGCTAAATAGCGCTTGCCTCATCATTCATGATGCCTATATACTTAAACTGCAGTAACGACACAAATTAACCTTTATTAGCACAAAGCCACTGTTATTGGAAAAATTCAAAAGATCATTTATTTGTTGTTGATCATGTATATCTGAATAATCATTCTTGATAGAATGGCTACAATCATAAGAATAGAATCAATACATTGACCTTTAAAAAAAGGTGAAAGTTTGTAGTCCATTGTTGGCACATTCACTATTTCTGAATAATTCATTTTAGTACCTTGTTACGGTTTACTCTCCACCGAAAACCCTATCAAGGTTATAATTTAGATAAATTCAGCCATGTTATGTTGTTACAGGTCACCCCCAGAGGGAATCATTGTTATAATAGAGATAATGTTAGTTTAGATAATTAGATTTACAATTATTGTAGTAGTATAACTTACGTATAAGGTTATTCTGGACATAATTATAGCAAATGTCACCCTAAATTATTCTCCATCTATCATAGTACAAAATCGTTAATTCGTGAACTTCTCTAATGGAATATGATTATTACTAGCAAAGGTTGTATAAAGCTTCCATTGAAATCATCTAAAGAAAGCAAGGGTAGTTTTGGTCATTATAATTCACGATATACTTCCCAGTTTCAACCTAGAAATTGAGAGTTACTTGGTTAAGCAGTTTGTTTACATTCTCAAGAAATGACGTTGAGTTATCTGACAGGTCTGTCACTTGACGTCTGTCTAAAATTTGACAGCGTGTGCCGGGTGCGCGGACGAACAAATATTTGAATCTTTTCCCTTGTTACGAGATATAATCGTAATGGTGAACACTTGAACACATTTCTTCATGGATTTGATTCAGAAAATTATAAGCTAAAATACCTAGATCTTTTGCATATTGCAACCTAAATTTTGGAATTTTGAAATCAAGGAAGAGCTCAGAAAGCCGACCAACAGCTGAAGGTATGTCTTAACGTATAACCTTACGTGCGATGCATGTGCCTTGAGGCTGAATAATAATAATAATAATAATAATAATAATAATAATAATAATAATAATAATAATAATAATAATAATAATAATAATAATAATAATAATAATAATAATAATAATAATAATAATAATAATAATAATAATAATAATAATAATAATAATAATAATAATAATAATAATAATATCTAGAATCATTAACTTATACTTGTGATTATTCACAGGCTTTTTTCTTTTACGTCTACTCATAACTGAAAGCTTGATGTCTACTTATCAACTTACCTCGCTTAACAGCTAATATAAAGATTATAAGATCCGTTAGCTGTTTGTTTCTCAGCTCAGTACAGCTTAATTAAAATCTGAGGGCTACCACTCTACAACTTCGACCTCGGTAGGAAGCTCTCAATTACTAAGGTGGAAGTAGTTTCACCCCTATTTATTTGCAGGAATTTAAAATATCAAACTGTTCTATATAATATTATATATAAAATAATGTATTCGTTATATTTTCGAAAATATGGACTTATTCATTGTTACTCCGCATTCAGTGGCAAACGACAGCAGGTTATGTATTCGAGCAAGAAATCCACCTCAGCTAGAAACACACACAGAACTCTCAGCAAACACACAAAACACACTTAAAATAAAGAAAGGAACCTGGGATCAGGTTAGAGTAATTGTATATACAACCTATATTTTATTCATCCTATTTACACCAGCAATGGTTTAGGTGGTTCGTATAAGTAGACAGTATCACTGAGATGACCAGGCAAGTCAGTTTCAGACAAGCAAAATAAATGTGACATGAAATAATATCATATTATAACTGTTTTATGTGGGAAATCAGACATAAATCTAATATGCTCAGAATTGTGATTGCGTTTGTTTATAGGTGAACATGTGATGATGTTTATTATACTTAAGTAGTACCTGTTTGTAAATATCTAAGCTTCCATCATGATGATATAATACTGAAGATTTCTCCAATGCTTATGAATATATTGTGGATGCCGCCTCTCCGTAAAGGTATATTTCTGACGTAATTCTTATATGAGAAACTACCATTTCATATTAGCTGGTGATTATGCCCCACATTTGTTTTAGAACACCATATAATGGGAGGATGCTGAGGTGGTCTTCCTGGAAACCAGCGGGTTTGTAAACAGAAATTAATTTACCTAACCGCTGCATCACGGAAATTACTATGTCCATTGTAATCACGTGAAAACGTCAGTATGTTGCCAAAAACCATTGGCCGACATTCGCATATTATGCATCATGTTCGACGTGTGCAACTGCAGCCAACCTGTGAACACAGAGCGGGATTTGTTATATTAAATGCGACACATGGTATTAGTATGAGCGGTGCGGGAGGGATTCTATGGGGGTCAACAAAGTACTGTCACCGACTTTTGCAGTTTAAATGGTACGACTAGATAGACACATACTGAAAACCAAATTTCACATCATTCATCGAACAAGCATTAAGCGCCTTGAAGGCCACCGGTCAAGCTTTCCAGATTCTATAAATAGTCGAAAAAAGCCTCTTGGTATGTCTCAAATGACGCTACATCGAGACCTAGACGTCGAGGATGTCGCGTTCCAGATGAGTTCGATTTCTACCGGCGGCAAATATTGAAAAGTCCAATATGTATAAGCTTCAACAGAAGAGATTTCAAGCTAAAATATACTAGAGCCAAGAGATTCAATTCTTTGCTTGAACATTTCACAAACACTGCAATTTGGTAACAGTCATCAGGGGCGGCAATGAGCGTCGGCTTTATATGTAATTTTGCAACATCCGGTTTGTTATTAACAAAGCGAAGAGTTATTGACCAGACTGCGTTAATACAAATGAAATGATCCTCCATCACTTTATTTCACTGTTATTTTCCTGCGAGTGGTTGACGCTATAATCGTTTTAACGATGCGTTGTTTCAGTGAATATGTCGCAAGTTATGGTCATGACAATGTATCCAAAGCAGCATTTATACTGTATCACTTTTGATGTACATCCAAAGAGAATCATTCATGGTCAAATTGTCCAAAGTGACTTGTTTACATATTTCCATCTAGATAAGTGGTACGCGTATTGTCAGTGTTTGTGTCTGTTTGGTGGAAGAAATTTTAGTATTCTATACAAAGGCAAACAACTGGAGTCAAATATGTCGACAACTGGCAATGCTGAATAGCGCTGAAGGGCTTAACCTAGACCTAACATTTTTGTAGAATATTCATGGGCAAATATCTTACAATGTGCAGTTTTTAGAGTTAAAGGTCAGGAATAATACCCACTAACGTCATAACTGATGGTATTATATGCGGGAAGTTTTCTCTATATACCCCAGGGAATGGGTAATTAAGTTTTATCTTGCAAAACGTGGGGTAATCTGGCTCTCCCACCCCTTCCAGCGTTACTAGATACTTAAACTATCCCTAAAAGCTTTGCTCGATTAAGAAATTCCCGAAGCCACCAGTCTTCTCAGAAAAAAAATGTGTTTCAAACAATATTTTCTTCCCGCGAACATCCCAACTTTAATCCAAAATAATTATGGCATCAAGAACCTCTTAAAATCCAATATAACCGCAGTGCTCACCGACCATGCATAATTTACAATATTTTTGAGGTTAGAATAATTTATTGAAAGGGACTCTACAAGTCGAGAGCACTCTCAGCGCCGTTTTTCTTGTATAAACTCAAGTTGGATAAGAAACTTAGTCGCTAAAGTTGGGAGTTTATGACTTCGGCTCTTACGATTTTGCTTCCGAGACCGAGGGCGCTCGGAAAAGTAATCTGACAAGGTGCAATCAGAAGTATCCGGTTTTATATTTTCTAAAAAGAAATGCATTAACAGTGTCATCAACCCTTAACCAACCATGTGGTGTCTGGCAGGCTACGGGACCAATCAAGTCACATAAGCTTTGCGAGGGTCACGCTGAAAGTCTTTAGATATTCCTAATCTATACATGTTTAAACAAGTTTGAGCACGCAGCTATTTTGTCTAAGGTTGTAAGTGCTTACATGCAAGGCAGCGTTTCAATCGTTCAGTAGTTGCCTTGCCACGATCTCGAATGCATCTGAATTTCAACGTGAAAATGGAACCGGGTAGTAGCGATTTTCGAGCCATAACTTTGTATGACTATAAAAAGGGACAAAAACAAGCGGAATATCACGAAAGTTTAGTGAGTTGCTTTGGGGACTCTGCCTCTTCTAGAGCTACAGTTTTTAATTGGTTTGCTTGGAGTTTAAAAGGGGCCGGGTCTCACTCGGTGATGAACCTCGCACAGGTCGACCGCCCACTGCTGTTACTCCGGAAACTGTAGAAGCTGTGCAAAATATGGTACAAAAAGATCGACCTATAACCTATATCGAAGGACAGTTACTTTTGAATTCAAGAAGGTATGATTTGAGAGACTGATCAAATTGCCTATAAGCTGCCATAGGGTCTACGCCAATGGCTAGTGGCTTTCCCAGGGGTATAAAAAATGCTGGTGAACAGAAGATACAGATTTAAGCATGACAAATTATATTTGCTATTCGAATACTTAAATCGAGATCAGTATGTCAAAAACCTGTCATCAATCTTATCGTTTTACTGGCCGCTGATCGAAATTATATGCAGTTTCAAACACTGGTCAGTATAAGTATAAGATTTAAACAAATTTACAACCACAGGATACGTTTCTGAGGTTACAAAAAAATAGCTTAATTTAATTCAATTGCAGTGGGTCATAGTGACGGTATGTCGCTGATAAGGTAGCAGTCCTTCAACATACCTTCAGAATGTTAAAAATACTGTATACTTTGTTACATTCTGGTTCAGCCGTTTAACATGTACTTAAAGTGTTCACAATTCACAAAAATAATACTGGACATTCACCGGAAAAGGGTGGAAAAAATAATGTTCTCCCATTAGCGGCGAAAAATCGAAACGTTGGCCGCCGGTAATGAAAGTACACAGTTCAGCGGATATATGACTAACTTTTTAATAGCCTGGATGCATAATTTGTCCAGGCAAATGAATTCGCAACTTTCGATTCGCGTGTTCCTGTGAGTTTTTGAATAATTGCGAGTGATATCGGACAATACCAGCTATTGCAATGATGAGTCCGGACCATAGATAACTTTTAATAAGAAAGAAGGCCTACCGCGTTCCAAAAGCACTGTGAGAGGGTAAACGTCAATTGACATTTATCTTCAAATGCTTTAAATAGTATCTGTTTGGGAATAAACACCCTAGTGGCCCATTCAATTATGACGAGGTTCATGAAAATGATGACTTCTGGAAGGGACTCTTTAACGGTGCTGGAATTTCCTTTTTCCTTATCGAGTGAAGAATTTTTGGTATATGTTTGTAATTTATTCTTGACGGTAACGATAAATGCTGCGAATTTTTGTTAAGCTAAGGTGACAGCGGCGTTATAGTAATACAGATAAAACAGCAGCCCTGTATGCCACTTGAAAAGTTCATATCAATGCATGTGACATGTCCTATAACAGTTCTGCTCTTAGGTTAATGATTACATAAGAATCAATTTATTACAAATAAGGTCAGTTAATTATCAAAGTAGCTAATTTAATCATACCACTTTATTACAAACACTGCTCTGCCTTTGCTTATTAATCATTTAAAATGCTAATTTTACTAGACTATAACGCAAGCCTGCAAAAGGGCAGCGTTGCCACGCGTTGGTACATTCGCGCTCTCATTATAACATCTGTATTCCATGTTCCGTCTTTTTCTTACACATTGATTTTATCAGTACTGTATAGTGCTCCATTTATTACTATCATTGGCTTGCCTGATCCAACATTGCAATGGGCTGATTTGACCAGTAAAAAGCTACAAAGCAATCGAATCCCGCAGATCCGATTAAAATCGATTCAAATCAGATCTCGGTCATTCGAGCGGCATCGCTAAATAAAATGCCACCGGTTCCGGTGCAAAAACCGCCGTGGGTCGCTGACGTAATTAATTTGTGTGCGCTGGTGGTGGCTGTGACCGAATGCGGGTCACCAACTTCAATGCCTTCCAATCACCTCTCATGGTTTTATGAGGCGTGTATGGGATACTGAAGCTATATGCAAACATATTTTTGCAAAAATCAAATACTCGTAGTGCAATATAATCATGAATTCTATATATATATAATCAAGAATAGGTATAAGGAACTAGGCAGCATAATTAGTACTACTTCATGCTCACAGATACATTCAACCGCATGCTTGATATATGTGAAAGGGGCATTCCACTAAAATTTGGCTTAATAAAGTTGTGCCTCGCGGTTCGTCTTCGTTTTCAACTCTTCGGAAGAACATAAACATATCAAGCTTGTTTTTCAGTGTTGCTACTTTTGATACAAATCCCCAGCAAACCTTTCAACCAGCTAGGAGAGGTGTCATCCATCAAATTTTGACAAATGGAAATAGGAGCAAGTAATATCTTGTAGAAAATATAAAATGTACAGCACACCAGGACACTGAAACACAGGCTTGAACGAATAATTAACGTTTGTCGTAAAATAGCACTAGAAGTTTTCCATAACGGTTTAAACAACCTGTACTACGGTTTGGGGAGATGTAATAGCATTTACATCATTTAGTTGACTAATTAAGACAAGTTCTTAGGTACTTATTTAACCGATTTTTGAGTTTTTCTAAATTTGTAATGTTGACATCTCAAAGCTCCGGATTTTCAACTGGATTGATTTTCAAAAATGAAGCTACAGTATTCAGGGAATGAAAAGCTATTTTCTGCGACGGTCCGCTCGACCTCGCATCCTATATGAAAAATTGGGGGATGACACCTTCTCCGAGGTGGTGGAAGGTCTTGCAATGGTTTTTGCAGTTATGTTGGTTGTGTCTCTGATACACAAGCTTGAGAACTATTTCTAGATTTTTACGAAAAGTTCCTTCCCTAAGCATTGATTCCTTGCGCCACACGATTTTATTGTGCCACCCGGTATATAAGTTCTTCGTTATATGATGTGCGGTTGAGTTAATCCGAATAATTTTCCTTCCTGGAGCCGAATGTGGCTGAAGTCGAAATTTTGCACCCTATCATAATCATTCTTCTTCATTCATACATGTCTAAAGGATTACCTGTCAAAACATGCATCTAGAATATCAAGATTGTTGGAAATTGGTGGTGTAACATTCGAAATGAGCATTTCTGTATATATTGGAGCATCAGCAGTGACAGGGGTCAGTCAGTACACAGACGTCAAACAGTTAAGAGCGGTTAAGAACTAGAAAATATAAGTCGTTGTGCTGCGGTTGAAATAAGTATTATTATATAATATACAGTACTGCCACAAAAGCTTCTCTCATTGAGCCTGGCATCAGTACAGTGTTTTAGCAGGCAATGTGCGCTTGCTCATGGCCGCTTGCATTTAAATCTCTGGCCGCATTCCACTATCCGATGCCAGGTGATGGTCGAAGCACCGTCGTGGCTGTACACAAGAATAAAGCCCACATTGCGTTGTGTCCCGCAACATAATATATTTGCGGTCTGTACATTCACATACTCACGCACGAGTACAAGCGACAGAAGCAACTGGAGGTACAATCTGCTAATGCAATTTACAACATTGTTTCAGTAAATGCCTAGTTGAATTGGATTTCCAAGCCATCTATTTAATTAAATTGCATAAATGTCCGTAGTGGAGACCGCCGTATTAATATTTGTCAGACGAGCCGACACGCGTTGTCTTGACAACATTGTTGTTAATGAATTCATGCAAATAATGAACCTCTCAACTCTATTCAGGCTTCGCCTTAGAGGCTGCTTTGATATCACAATCATATAATATTACTTCAATACAGACCTGAGCCAAGAAGTGATTCAGTGCTTTACGACTATCGATAAAGCATATCGACGAGATTCAGTCGATATGCTTTATCGATGGGTAACGCTGCACATTTTATTATCCTTATAATTCTCTACCCCATCTCTATAGGAAAAAGCGGAATAACCAAAGAGGGTGAGGGGTGTCATGTGGACTCCGGAGGCTCATAACGAAGGCATTCTTGAGGTCATGCCATTAAGCATTTCCGATAGCAAACACGACCCGAGTGGGTAGTAATTGCAATTGGTATGCCGGTTATGTGCCAGCCCGCCAAACTTTTATGTATCGCTTTTAATTGAAATTCTTTCAAGGGCCCAGTCTTGGGATCAATTCGTCCGGATGAACGAAAAAGTTTTCCCTGCTGCTTTGCATAATTTGATCTGAGTCTCGTCATCCTCAGCTGACCTGATTGGAAAAATTCCTGTAGAATTTGGGAGAGGCATAATGCGCAGTATTTACACATTGTCTCAGTATAATATTGGATCGTTGCAAATATTTTTGAATGCGGGATAATATGCTTTGTAGTCGGTTTATGACGTCAACATTGGGTATGTTTATTTGTTATTGTTAAAAAGCATACAAATGGAGATCTGATTTGCATCGTTAAAAAGTATTCATGCCAGCTTTCTCTAAAATGATTGTATGATTAGATTGCAAATGAAAATACATGGCGCTACCCATCATGAATAAATGCCGCAAGTGTCTCAAAGCAGATTATTGGGGGATTTTCGTCTTCTGGATGCTTTGAAGAGTTCATTTCAGGCTGAAAAGGCTTAGAAAAGTAATCCTTTTTTGCCTGACAAGGGCAAAAAAATGTTCAGGTTTGAATATAATTTTGAACATGTCTTTTGAAGTATTTCTGCTAGGCAGACAAAATGATGGGGAACTTGATAACTCCGCCTCAGCTGGTACACAAATTTACCATTGATTGAGAAATTTTATCGTGACCGGAAGTGAATCGAGCTGGGATTTCAATCGTCCGTATAGATGTATATTGGTATCTGCAGTTAAAGCTATAGCTTATCATATCACGTAATACCTAAAAAAACATATCACACACGGTCTGAAAAGTGGCCTTAGTCGGTCACGAACTGACTGCAGTACTACTCGTATATAACACTAAAATCATTGGCGTAGCTAACAGTTTTTTCTGTAGATGATAGTGGCTCTTACTTGGTGAAACTATTACTTCAGATATAAAACGTGTTATTCAAACACAAGGTGAACTCATCTCCAAGTGTCGCCCTCTATGAGGACGCCCATTGGCAACTTACGAAGTCAAAGGTTCTAACACCTGGATTGCTCTCTACAATTAGACCGCCAGGCTATACTGACGAGTCTAGGCTGAAGACGAAACATACATGTGTATAGCAGAGGTCGGATGCATAGTGGAGAGCATACACTCAAACAAAAGGATTAACAAATGAAGCTGTCACTGAAGATATTTCGTAGCACCAAACAGACGAAAAAGTTGGTAAGCAAGTCTTGGGCTTCTATTTAAAATATCATTTCCTGTCCCAAGGTGTAGAAAGGTCCAAGCACTCCTCTCACTCATCTGCACATCGATACCCATATATCCATGTCAACCCACCTAATTGTGTGACAAAGACAAACGTTTCCTCGCCTGTGTTTGGTTCCGTGGAAATTTGCGACTAACCCATTTCCTTTCTGTCCAAATTGTTATTGACGTTTGTATGTTTAAACGGGCATAAGGGACCAGACTGATGGAAAAGCGCAAAAAGTGTCCCCCGTTGTTTTCGTTTGTGTACCTGCTGCCTGCGTTTTTTGTAGTATTCTCTGGTGAGTATCGCTGCTATATTGGATCGATCTGATGGAATTATTTACCTCCAAATGGAGAAAGATTATTTTGTTAGGCCCGTGCGTTCATTATTCAGAAGTGGGATATGGGTTACTTGGTTGGCTAGGATGAATTTGTCTGTAAGTTTTATAAAGAAAAATACCTAAATGCTGTCTTTATTTTAGTGCTGTCTACAAGGGTCACGCTTGAAGTTTTTAGATACAGGAAAACTACAAGGTTTTTAAAAAACTCCTACCTCAATACATTTATGCATTCGGTAAAACTACTTATGACCAACGGTCTTTTGAAAGGTTGCTAATTCCCTCCTCAAATGCAGCGATTGCCTCTTCGTCTGTGGAAAAATGGCGACTTCGTAACTTTTCTGTGATCTTAGGGCATAAGAAGAAGAACGGAGCTAGGTCCGGAGGATAAGGTGGGTGAGCAACAGTTTGACACCCTGTTCAGTAAAAAAATCTAGTGTTCTAGCGGCGCTGTGGGCGGGTGCGTTGTCATGGTGCCATTGAATACCCCGCTGACCAGTCTTTGGACGGTTCTTGCATAGTTTTTGGAAGACTACAGGTCTTATATGGGTATATACCACTCAGAAGTAACTGTCCCTTGTTTTTACCATATTAGTAGTTTGGTACCTACTAAATAAGGATATATCCCCTGTATCTACGTCCTTGATCAACCCATTTCGCACCTTCTGATAAATGGATTAGACGAGATATGTCCGCGCGTTGCAGAGCACAGAACGTGCCATACTGTAGCGGAAGCAGTAATTTTCGACATTGCGGACTCGCCTGAGAAACGGCTACCGCACGTGCAATAGCCAGTAACGGTCGACGAAGCTCTGGATTGGCGATATATTGAAAACGGATTATGTATAATCAAAAGCAACTATATGGCTATAAGAAATACGTGATGTTGGATCGGTTCTGAGGCAAACCTATTCCAATTGAGACCTAATATGTCTTACGATTGAAAGTATCAATGGTTTTCATTCGATCCAAGCATTCGGTGGCCCAATCCAATGGAATGAAAGGATGGATTGGTTTCTCAACACTCAGCTGTTTCCTTAATACATTTCCTTTTGCAATCTAATTCAATGATTCAAACAAAACAGACATCCACTCTTACATATATCAATATCAAACTAATTGAACGCAGAAGATACGAATCACCAAGCTGCGAACGTGGCGCAGTATACCGAGGCACACGCCACACAACATGCTGTGTGACGTGTTCAAACTGGTGTATACGAAATGAGCAGCTAGTGTTTCTTGTTATCCATGTCACTCTGAGTGCCACCTTATATGTTGTGAACCCAGGTACTGATTTATCATGGCCTACTGCGCATTTGAACCACACCGCTTCTCATTGCCGGTCTGCTGCTCTGCCAACTGAGCTAATTAGGCACTTCTCTGATTCCCTTGGGAGTTGTGCTACTAGCGAATTTTAAACTGTGCGCATAGTGCTACTGTGGATGTTCGATGCAGAGATCTATTCTCAGTAAGCGCGGTTGGAGGTATTTTGATCGGCCCAAACACTGTCATTGCTGTACCTTGAAATACGAAAACTCGCGTAGTTTGAAATTTGGAAGAATGATGATTAGCAATCAGAAGGTGCTTTATTCGAATTTCGCATTAGGCCATTTTTCCAGTTTTTAAATGCGGTTTTGTGTATTGTTTGGATCAACGAGTGAATAATTGTTTGTTATACCCTAGTAGCATATATTACGAAACATGTTGCGCAACATGTCGTGAAGCACGTGGCCCAGTGCGTACGGGTTTATTATGGTGTGTACGAAACGACTAGCTTTCATTTTATCATATTCTGCCACCATGTTACGAAACATGTTGCGCGGCATGCAACGATGCATGTTGCGTAATTCGCCCCGTGACATTTGTTCTATGTCTATATGTGAGCTAAAGCGCGAAAAATAAGTAACGATATCTGTGATTCGCATACAAAGGTTTCGAAACTCCACCTTGTTTTTGACCCTTGTGAAATACTCCCCCTGTATAACCGCTGTCTGCGTCTCGACTGCCGAAATAAGGGGATGATTCAAGCACGTGCTGGTCTGCGTTCCTGACCCTGGGGATCACTAAATCACAAATCGAAGATCATCCTAGTTATCGTCCTTATAAATAATATCGAGGATGGGATGGTCTTTGCTGCTCTCCGTTATTCCAATCTACGGATGCTATCTTACTGAGTCGCCGCCATCGAACCTAACGAAATATTTGTTTTAGTACAACGACCATACAGAGTGACTCGAAAACGTCAGGAAACTTTAGCATCAAAATGACGAAATGGAGTGCAATAGAAATGATGTTTGTTGAACTTTCAATTTGTCCTTTTACAAATAGAGATTTTTCCATTGGAGTTTCAAACTTCTTATTGACGACAAAGAGAGGTAAGGAACTGCTACAAAAATGTCTTGTAATCATAAAAACAAAACAAAGAATATTTAAATATTTAGAATTTCATCTCCAGAAGAACATTTTTATAAGAGCCTTTCATACTATTTTCTTAAGTTATAAATGAATATCAGAGATTCTTGACGTATTCTGGGGTATACGTAGATGTTCAAAGTGATGTACATCACCCTGTATTCTCATCCCTTTTCTGTGGAAAACTAGCGGAACGACCACAATCCATTTTCTTATATTCTTCCTCGGTTGAGTTACTGTCGATAGCGCGCTGTAAAGTATTTTTATTATCAACTCGCGCGGGAGCTGTCAACTTTAATTTACCCTTTATTTTACACTGGCGGCCACCACCATAAAGGAAATATGATATGATTGTTCTGGAAATATTACCCGTCCTTGAGTGCATAAGATAATTGTATTCGAGGGGAAAAGCTGTTGTAAAATAATTCGTAGATAAATGTGAGGGGTACTGTTATAGAGTGAGACGTGTTTTAGGTTTGACAGAATATATACGAATTAGACCAAAAGCAAATGTGTATAATTATATTAATCACTACTAATTTTACTAGAGTATAACGCCAGCCTGCAAAAGGTCGGAGTTTCCAGAAACGCGATTTCTGTCTTTTCTTAAACATTGATTCTACATGCTAAAGGAAATTTTGCCAGTACTGTATACAAGTTTCTTTTTTACCTTCGGTTTTTTGCCTAGCTGTACTATTGACTGATAAAACTTGCTCTTTAATTTCAAGTATCTCAACTTTATCGAAAAAAATAACTGCATACAGGTTATTTCACGAAGACTGCCCCAATTCCTATTCTTACTCAGAGATATTCCTACAAAACCATCCCACATACCCTATTACGTTTTATACTCCAGCCCATCCTCAAAAACGAAAACAAAGCTCTGACCTGCGGTCAAAATGTCCCGTTTCATGCCTGCAGGCCTTCGCTTTGTCCATTTCAGTCGACAAACTGGAATCTTTGCAGTTAAAGCAGTGTGTTTATGGAATGCTGCCGGGCCCCAGTCGCCGTTTGTCGCTTTTGTTTTTTGGGTTTACTGTTATTTTTATACGCCCTTTGCTGTGGACCACTTGACGACACAGCAGAGGGTATACAAGAATATAAAGGAGATGCAATGTTGCCTTTGCACATGTCTGCGAATATCTTTTCAATGTGAAACAACGTTAACACATATCAATAACTCCTACTATTCTGGTATGTATTTAATCTTTCCAATACAAGGATATGGTCACATAATTATATTATTGACGACACACATTTCCTCCATTGCTAGAACACATAATCGAAATCGATACTTGTGAATGAGCAAAATGTCTTGATTCACAATTGCAAGTATTAGCAGATTTTATGTCAACACCTTTCATGGTGATTTGGATAATTAAAACTGCTACAAACATTAATTTAGCATTTGGAAAATATATACTCATTACTCACGTTTCGCTATAGCAGTGAAAGAAGCAATAATTGGAAGAGCTTGATTTCGCGACCTTGATCGTGCACTGACGATGTCATAGCAAAGCTATCTTGTCCTCTCTGAACAGAACTAACAAAGCTTCAAGTCCGTGTTTGACTTTCCAGATATCACTTGGACATCAAACTAAAAGGGACATCACAATATGAGTTATAAAGTTAAGGGAAAAATATTATATTCTGACAGTGCTATCGAGCTTCAGTGTAACTGGAAGATCAATATAGTTTTCGCACGTTTCTGCACTATGTTTTAGTTACAAGAATATTTAAATCTTAACAACTTTGTAGTTCAGTGAGATAAAATAGTTGTGTACTAAACACACAGTTTCACAAACAAAACTCAATTTGTTTCAGTGCCGCGTTTCGATTTGTGTTTAAATCATTGTCGAACTGTCAGATTTGACTGTTAACAAAAACTGACAGCCCGAACATGACTTAAATGAAAGTAGAAACGCGTCACTCAAAGAAAAAGAGTTTTATTTGTGAAACTGTGTGTTAATTACACAATCTTTTTATCTGCATGATGGAAGAGTTTCACCAAGTAGAGAGCACATGATTACTAGTTCAGTGTCATTATGAATTCAAGAATCTTTGAACAATTATGTTTTCTTCGATCAACGAGATCCTTTTGTTCGCACTATTCGAAATATTACTAATAAAGTTTATTTATTTGCTCGTTAGTGGTTATGATATCCACGCAATTCAATACATAATAGCGCCTGGAAATTTCACTGACAATTTCATCCTCCGACAACGCCGTCTCACACCCTCCGTTGCCGCTTCTAAACACAGCGCACTTAACTACCACTTCCTGAACCCAGCTACCCGAATATGTCCTCCATTTTAGTGTCTGCTCGACCTTCCGACCCTGTTTAGCTCTTGTCCTCAATTTTCATTACGGTCGACACATCTAGGCCTTCTTCACATAATTAATCACTTGCGACTCCAAGGGTTGCCTTTGATCCAATAACGTCAATCGCCTGTAGCGAATTCGATAAAACTTCAAAATCGCTGTTGTACGAACTCAGTGTTGGAGTGCAGAATGAAAGCAAATGTGGGTCGGATTCGGTTGATTGTGATAATATTTATAATTTACACGATAAAGAGTAGTTCAAAAACTGAAAGAAAAAAGTTTTATTCGTGAAACTGTGTGTGAATTACACAACTTTTATCTACATGATAAAAAAGTTACACAAAGTAAGAGCATCCTCAATTTACACGATTTCGATACTACCGTTAAAAGCTATACTAAGAAAAAGTTTTTACCGTATGTCATAATAATGAATGACACCGCCACCAATTTTAAACAATTTTCTAAGAGCACACCCACCGTTTATTGAATATGTTAATGCAGCAAGTTCAAGAGTCGTTTGTTATAAACGGGAATCATTGGCTGATAAATTACGGGATATGCACATTTCAAAATAAAATTGTGTAGTCTACACACAAGGTTTCACAGAGATTGAAGTCGTGTTTTATGTGCGTTTCGCTTTAATTTTCAAGGCATCGTCAAACTGTCAAAATTGGCTGTTTACAAAGGCTACTTGTAATCTAGATTATAAGTATTATTATCCATATAAAACTAGATTTATTAAATTTAGCAAGTCCTGTCTGAATATCTTTCCATGATTTTTCTTACCTTTTCTGTGTATCAGTGGTAATATTTTCTTGGTTACTGTATTTGAACCTAGAATAAATCAACTATTTTGATATAGGTTATGTCATATAATATTCTGTATTGTTAAGAAATGCATCACTTGAGGTCTACTACTCTTTAAGCTATTTCATATTTTTTGTTTTGCGGTAAATTGTTAACTCAATTTTCATCAATACGCTTGTATAAGTTTCCATATATTTTTGAGTATACTACGTCTTTATGTTATCTTACTCTTGTAATATCTGTCATAATATATATATTGAATAAATGAAATAAATATCTTAAGGTCATATTGACGCAAGTTTATCTTCACCATTCATACCAGGAAAAATCTTTGAAGTGAGAATACCAAAATCTCAAATTGAGCTTATCATGATCTTGGCACAAAACCGAGAAAATCTAAGAATACTATAATCTTGACTGAAGCATTTCATAGTCTTGCTGCAAATAGTTCAACTTCATTATAAAAGTTTCCTTTTTTTGGAGGAAGAATGTAATAGTATTAGTATAAACATTCGGTAATGTTGTTGAGCTGTAACCAAAACTACTGGTGATTCCTTAACTTTAAAAAGAAGAACCAAAAAAATCCAACTTTTCAACAACTAATTCCTCCCAAAAGGGGGTAGGTATAAACAAAATCCAATGGAAAATAATAGGCGTGGAAACAGACAAACGTGTACCGTTGAACTGCGTTTGACGAAGGTGGCGATGCGAAATAAATGAATTACTTTGAGATAATCTCAAGGTGTTTGTATTCTTGATCGCAGTAAACGGGGCTATGTTGGAAAATACTAGAACCTTGCTAAAAACTATTAAATACCTGTTAGAAAAGCATTAAAATCTTAGTTGTGAAGAAAATTGTATTTTATTTAATGTATATGTCTTCAGAATGAATATCGAATTCGAAATAAAAATTCTTATAAAGTAAATTGTCTCGTCGTAGGATCAGATATTCTTCTTCATCTTTACAAGAACACCGCAATTCTTGAATTGAGATTTTTTTTATATCTGCACTCAACTAAATATTACAGTACTCCAATTGGAATCGCGATTTTACGGATCCTAGAACTACAGCATCTGGTCATTATCCTAAACCAGCTACTTATACAACACAAGCTCTGATTCTGTGCATCACGTTTGAGTGAAGCTGATATTAATATAGCAGTACTTATGCATATGCACGTCCAAACTGAGTAATGTAAACATTATAGGGATGAACGAGATGCTGATTTAACTCGATGTATATTAAGTTTACATAACGAGATATGCAATTGGAAATATGTTATGGCCGAATTGAATAGAAGTCGGATATGCTGCCAACATACAACCCAATTGTCTATCTAGGTGCAGGGGTTTCCATAGGGTGGTCCACATGTCAGTGAACCATGACGCTTCGGAGTCAGGCCTGAGATACCAGGTCCATTCAAATTAAGTTTGGAAAAATCACATGTAGGCAGACGCACAGAGTTGAGCATACGTGATAGAATTTAAAGAAAATGTTTCATCGTGAGAGACGTGTGTGCACTCACAGCAGTGAAATGATGATAAGATGAAGTCAGAAAGTAACTAGGAAACGATTAATCTTATAAGGGAATCAAATGTTAGCATTGAAAATAAACTGCGATCAAAAATAGATTTATGTTCAAAGTTATATCTTAGAGCGTATGTCTAAAACCTTTTTCAGCAATTAAATTCCATTTCAGAAGTCCTGTCGCGGGTTAATAGGGAATGCAGTATAATCAACTTTAATCTGTGCAGTTCCTCTCATATGGTTAGATGATTAGTTTCTATAAAAAGGTCGATTCGAAGTTTTATTTCTATCTGACTCTAAAATCTAGTGTCTCTACTCATGCAATGGTGTTAAAGAATTAAACAATATAAAAGTTACGCAACTCAGAAGAGAACATCATAAACAATACTCAGCGAAACTGGTTGTGGAATAACATATAGTAAAATAGAACAAAGCTTCTATGCTACACAAAGGAAGACAATGATTTCAGAAGAAATATAATCAATTCTCTCCAATACTTAAGATTGAAGGTTTTCTCCAGGTTCTCATACGGTTTTGTCTTGGATTCCAAAATAGGAGAAACTAGTGTCAAACAAAGCAGACTTGAAGATGCATTAGATAGATTAGACTTAGCCGCGAGAAGGACTGTTAAGAGGATATTTCTGGATACCAAAAGAGCCCGTCTCGACGTAGTTGTCTCTTCAAATCCGCCACTGCCTTGCGTACAATATTCCCATCATTCGCACATAAGGAGTGTATCAGGTAACCCCGTGCAATGAAGGGAAACAGGAAAATATCTAAATTTCCCAAGGGAGAAAACGGAAAATGGATTTTTCAAAAGTGTTCTCGCGCCGTGAATATACTTTGCAGTTAAACCGCTTGTCGCCTGCTGTATCGAATATTTGAATGTATTGCTGCCACCGCACCAGCCACTGTCGGTTGTTTTCCACAACAAGATCTATCGGTGGCTTTTGAAAGGGGGTACGAAACCCAAAATACACATTTCGCGAGGCTTTACTCCTTGAGCAGGAATATCACCTGCAAGAGGATGGTATTGTTCGGTTTTGTGATTTATTCGTCACACCAACAGGCGGGGAAGTATTGTAGTGGAGATACTTCTACCTGATGCTTCATGACACATACATATCTGTCTATCTGTTAGTCTATACATGTCAAAATAAATTGACAGATAAAGGATATGTTCTTTCATTCAACTATTCTATACCTTCCTATATGCGTAAAGCTATAATAAACTTAAGGTAAGAATACTGATTTTTTATACAGAGTTAAATTTCAGTTCAAACCTGGAAAGTCTTGACGCACAAAGTTCATCGTCATTGAAAAAATTTGTTCCTCTTGGAAAGAGAATTCTCTAGTCTAGAAACATTTTGCGAAAACAAATCATTTTACGTAGAAAACGATACCATAACAACATACCAAGCACTGAGCCAACCTGCTTGATTCCATTTGTCTGCCTCTTTCCAGGGGTATGCCGCTTGTTTATAAATACAGCAACACAACTTATTTGTTGAGTAAGTTGTTTCCAGCTATCCTTAATGAAATATTCTGCTTAGGTACATTGCATGGAAACCTGGAACGAGCAGCTCAGATTTCTGGAAATCATTAGTATCTAACTGAACACACCCACGTGGGTATTTGAAATTAAATTAGAGCTAGACAAAGCGCGGAACATCCCATTATCTAATACGGCCAGGTGTTACACAGTAGAAAACGGAAACTTTTCCTATTACGCTACACCGACTGAGCATTCTCCCAGTTCCAAAGTTTATAAACATTCGTTCTACTTGGATTGATGGTATTACTGCTGTAGGAAACCTGCTTCAAACGTCTACTGTCATAATTGAGAGAAATTGTGTCAAATTGCAAGACTGTATCAATTTAATTTCACGTAAGGCCGAACACAACATTGCCAAAAATCAACAATTTTCAAAAGGTTCCATAGAAGCAATTTTATAACTGCAACATTTTGTGGGCTTATCAAAACAATATTGGCAAAAATTATGGAAACATTCCAATGCCCACTTAATCCAATAATTTGAAGTGCAAAAAGTTTAAATTCCAGCTTTTGCAGCAATCTAGGTGAGCTTTTCGGGTACATTCATTCAATATTCTCCTGATGTATGTCATTATCTGTAGTCAAAGTGCTGCTATATAATTTGTAGTTTCATAACTCCATAAGCGTAACGTTACAGCCAATTAGGTTCATTTTTGCTCCACAAGAGTAGTGAGTAGCTTCCCATGTCAGTCCAAAATTATATCTAGCTCAAAAACCTTCAGCGCTCCGAAGTATTCAAACAGCAAGAGATAAAACTTTGGAAGTTGCTGAGTTGCAGACGGTATTCGGCTTAATTTCTGAATGAAAGCTAATGAAACTTTACTGTCTAATATAATTTTACGCAACGTGAAATCCAATCTGCACTCTTGAAGAGTCTATAAACTTAAATAAATTAGGCGGTAAAATAATTTTTCGATGAAAATCTCTATTAGGATAAAGAAGTTGGGACAAGTAATTTTCGCTACCTTGAAGCCCAATTAGATTAGACAATGTCTTTTAAGACATATTTTCATTGTTTTTCTAGATAAACTGCTACTAAAAACAACGAGATATTTGAGAGAATCATCCATTTGAAGCAATTGTGATCATAATACAGACATTATAATATTCATGTAATTTGTATATCGGACTGAAACAAGATTTGTGGTAGTCTGTGGTAGCAGCCAGTAGAGATCACCCTGTATGAATAGTTGTCAAAAGAGACACCTTGAACGTCGAGACCTTCCGAAATTGGTATGTTTTTGGTTATGGAACATTAAAGATAGGAATTCTTTTATATATTGAAGCATCGAGCAGTGACAGCAATCAATCAGTCGTCAGATGTCAAACACTCAAAAACCAGAAGTCGTTACAATACAGTACTCTGAATCATGTTTCACAAACGCCGGTATGTAGATGGATAAGGTGTTCATATCTTCCCACAAAAGAAAGCCTATCTATCCGTTCACATGCACTTTAAAATACTGTTAACTTCAACTATTCAGATTCAAACTTCCTTGCCTCACTGTACAACGCTGAGGTACGTACCTCAAAAGACTTGAGGTATTGGAAGTTCCTGTTGAGCCCTTTTAGTCTTCGTTGCTCTTGATGCTATTCTCTGAGACACATCGGTTGAATAATTACCATAGTAGAATCTATGCGAAAGTAGTCTGAAGATGGACAAATCTGTGCCCCTTGCTTTGGGGAATAGCATGTTCCAGAGCAGGAGAAAGCCATCTTGGCCATCTTGGGAAGACCATCAGCATGGTAGTGCGAAACATATTATTGTTTATGCCACCCCTCACAACATTGATGGAAAATCTCTCATGTCATGAGCATCACTCCATCTCCAGGGCTGGCAAACCGGCGTATGAAGTCTATGTTCTCCTTTATACATCAGACCTGCTATAGATAGCTTCAATAGTGTTAATGAAAAATAAGGGATGTTGCTGTGGATCAGTTCACCCTTGTTGACAGATGTCGTAAGGGACATGTGTTGCCACTTCAAGGCAGTCCAGGTGTTAGCACTTTTGACTTCGTAAGTTGCCAATGGGCGTCCCCATAGAGGGCGACACTTGGAGATGAGTTCAAACCAGCGTATGACTTCCTAACCAGAGTAGATTTTCGGAACTGCTTAGCATTAAGGTAAACTCTATTTGTAGATCCTCATTCAACATATTTTCTCTAATTCCCATTTTTCAAGACATCCACCTAACATAACAGTCTGCAGTTTCGTGAAAGATCTTTCTAAGATAGCATCTCAAGTGGAACGTGGCCGTATTTTCAACACAAACATAAAACAGATATCAATTCAACCTCTCCAGTATCTGTAAACTAGTTCGAGCAAAATAATCAGGCCTCGATATAGCTTCCAGAACATACACTACCGAAACGGGGTGGATCAGCGCTGATTTACATGGTAGTTTAGGAAAATCTACACCCCCATGTGTATCCGAAGAGTGCAGGAAAAGCTCCATAAACTTATATTGCTGATAGTCGCAAGACAGGGGCGGCTCTGTTGCGGTTAGAGAGTTAAAGATGTATGTATGTAATTCATGATGTATTTTTTTTAGATACAAGTGTACCAGCTGTATTCGTATTTTCACGTTCGATCTTTTCTTTGCACATGGCTTTTCTTGTTTTCGCTGTATGCAGTGTTAGGATTTATGGGTTTAGTATGCATTGAACGGGATAAGTAAAAATTACACTATAATTTTGTAATTCGTGATAATTTTGAGGCCATGATATTTTATGAGTATAAAATATTCGCCTCCAGTGGGTCGAGACTGTACATATTTCTATCAGAATTTAGGAGTATCGTAAGGGTTTTTGTGATTTAAATTAAAACAAACATTTTGAATACACTGAAAAACCAAGTGTGTCAGACAATCCTAAAATTTTCCAGTTTTTCAAAATACGTGTGAATTCAAATATTCCCAAAACTTAGTATATAACTTAGTATATATATATAGTCGGATGTGATGTGATGAATTCATAACAATTGTGAATATTTCTGTGTTTTGAAAAAGCAAATCTATAAACCGTCATCCATCTCATCTCAAGTACGGAGGTTCACACCTAGGGAAAATAAAAAATAGCAGCTTCGTAACCCCCAAAAACATATTTGACTCATTATAACGGCTTTCGCATCTGCCAGGGTAGCAAGATAAGATCAAAATTCAAAAGGTACTTTTCGAGTTTGATGAAAAATTTGTGTCCAAAACCTCTAAAACCAGACATTTAAACATATGTTTCAATTTGACCAGACACATTTTATATCTGCTAGAAATAGAATCATGATTCATAAGTTAATTGTATTAAACTCAATTCATTACATAGACTATTTATTTGTTAACTTTTCCAGGAAGATCCTGAATCTTCCCCTAGTACACGCCGCTGTCTCCGGAAACCGCGAATAGTTATAAATTTTGCCGCGATTTGCTTCGAAAATAAACCGGATTTAATGGGTAACGGAACCAATCTCAGCAAAAGGGATCGCCTAATTCTGCTCCCGAAAACATTCCAATAAAGTGGGGTGGCAACAGGCGGAAGCTCCGAAAGGGCTATAGAGGACATTTGGCTTAATATTTATAGCAACATAACATATCTACATGACATTCCTGCTGACTCGATGGATTTGTTATTAATGGCGAAAATATAGTGTTATTATATCTTAGATCCTATAACCTGGATTCACATTTGCATGTAATGACAATGATTTAAGGTACTTTGTGCCCAGTAATGAAATTTCAAAGAACACGTTTTCCTTGCAGATTGTAGATGCTTGGTGAAGGGATTTCATGACTACTATAGAGTTGTATAAATTTTCTTTTATCCGAAAAATAGAAAAAGTTCCAAGGCCAAGGAGCATAAAAAACCAGAAATACAAGTATAAGTCCAACATTAGGGTAGTACTGAGACAACTCTGTTATTTGGCCATAATTTATATAATATAACGTGCCCATATTATATAACACATACCCAACAGACCAACAGACAAACAAACATACTGATGAAAATAATTTCATAATAAAACATGCAACAAAACAAACTTTGTCACTCAGAACACTCGCTCATGCGTGGCAAATAAGATAAGAGGAAAAAGATTTTATAATTTTGATTTAAATTGTTTTTAAATGACATGAAACTTTATGATCAAATATTCTCCATCTTCAACATTATACATCATGTACAATCCAGTTTGTACGCCTTCCAAAGCGCGCCAATCTAGCCAGATAAGTTTGAACAATTACCTTATGGGTGGCAGGGCCCGAACAGAGGGTTTAATCAGCTTCGCAGGCAGCTGCCAATCGAACTGCAGCTAGTAAGATAGGGCGGGAGCGGCAAGGCGACCGCAAAACGGTAGCCTAAGGCAATTGTACATTATCTGTAAATCAGGAACCTAGTCGACTGTGATATCTGCTTGATATCGATCGAGTGGCTCGCTTCGGTGCATAAAATGGAGAGATTGAATTGTGATTACAGCACAGGATCGATATAGGGTTATAATTGTTGGCACTTGACATAGCTCAGTACATGTAGATTGTAGATTTTCTTACTCTATAATATTTTGATCTTGGTAATCATCTATACTTGTTAGACATAGATAACCGTTGCCATCAAAATGCAGACATGATAGTGAATACTAGATGTATTTCGAATATTACGAACAAATTCAGACATTTATCCACGGTATTTCAACCGAGTATAGATCAATAGTAATTGCAGAAGTGCGATTTACTTTCTAAAAAAAATGGCGTCAAGTAGATTAACTCGGTACTTCACGTGCAGTGGTATCAGCTGATTTTTTTTAACCGGATATGAGAAATGTTGATTCAGTTGCAGTTTTGGAAATAATTGACATTATATACGCTTCGGAAAATTGAAAATTTTACCAATTTTTCGAACTATGAGACATTTAAAGTTGTTCAATATTTTTCAATTCCAATTCCAGACGATCAAAAATCGGATTCAAATCTTTGTTTCCAAGCAGTTGCGTCAACTATCTTGAGGCTGTGCTGGGTGTTAGCCAAGCTTTGCCTCCCCACCACTGCTGCTAGTAGTACTACTACTACTTAACGTCATTTTTCATGACAACGCAGCCACAAAGGTGAGATCGAGCTCCGTCTGCACTGCAAATTTTTCAAAAATTTTTCCACCTAAACTCGTCTCTTCCCACTGAATATTTTCGCTTTGGTGTCTGAACAAAGTCTAGTTTCAACCAGAAGATACAAATAAACTGCATTACTGGAAAACATCCAGAGGAGTTCCAGCATCCAGCGCCTTACCATAAAATACAAATTAAGTCGACAGGATTCGGTTTGCCGGTTTTCTGGCCATGGAAATTCTATTAGGAAATATAAGTGGATTTTCGTTTTTCATTTAATGGGCATTTCTAAGCCGAAAACTTGTGGTTCCTGGGGAATTGTCATACATTAATGGAATATTCAGACTCATACCAAAACTACAGCACTAGCAACGGTCTGAGTTGAGAACTGAACATGTGTGTGTAACAGGCTACGTGTTTAGTGAATAAAATAAACTATAGCAAATATTTTGGTACTTAGGAGATCTTAGTTATTATATCAATCAAAACCTTAGCCAACAATAGGAAACTTCCATTTCTCCTGTTAAACAAGCTAATTCGCAAACTGGCATTCCCACAATAACTGGTGCATATCCGGCTGCCGTGGTGGGTTGACAGCCACAATTTTCGCGTGTGTTGTGCTGATATGAAAGCAGAGCCAGCTTCCACGGACCTCGCTTTAGTCGCTCGAGCGATCTGTGAAATGCTCTTATTGATGTCTTCTCGCCTCCACATCCTCACACTATCGGGAAATGCTTTTCTTTATGTTGCTCGTGCACTACATATTTCAAAGGAAATTGCTGGCGGACATTGCGTTTCCCAGAAAAATAACCATTTTCTTTTAGATTAATATTGCTATAGAGGTTACAGCAATTCTTATTGTGTGCTTTGGGATATTAGAGAATGAGGATTGTATTAAAAATCCGGAATTTGCGAGAATTACTGAAGTGAAGTTTTGTAAAATAACAGTTTCAATCGCAAGTGAACTTATTCTCATATTGCTACTTTTTGATCTTGATTTTTTGGCAAAGTTATGAATCCAGTACATTGACATTTTGTTTTATTTAATCTCTGCACTAAATAGTATGGATTTTTCTAGCAGTTTCAGATAAACTCCTTGATTACTTATTCAATGATGTACAAGTCGCGAAAAATCAAACATGCTTTTCAGAGTTTTGCTATCTGCGTATTTTGAAACCAGATTCTCATTCATATGTCGAAAAAATGGAATTAGTCTACATTATACCATTTTCTCTATTTTTGAATACTTAAAAAACAAATCAACCTGTTATCTGGTCCTTCAGCCCCAACCGAAAACAACGGGCCTGAAACTTTTTTATCTCTAACGTTAGCAATGAGTACATATAGATTTCCTGTGGGTCCCATACATCCAGACAGGCAGCTTTTTTATCTCCCTGTCCTCCGCTTGCGTTGAAATTTTCTTCGGTCTAATCAGATATTTTTCCTCCTCGATGAGGCCGAAAATAAAAGCGGAGATGACATGAAGTGGAGACAAAGGGACGGCAGTAAAAGATTATGGTTTATCGAGGAAGGGACGTTGAGTTTGACTCAGAATTGTTGGATTTTAAATATTACGATTGCTCGTTCGGTTTGTCTTTTTGTTATTCTCATTCTGTGTGGGCACGGAGAGATTTTCATGCACTCAATCGTTTTGCCTGAATAACTTTATTTTTCGAATGATTTTGTTCTTTAATGCTTACTAGGCTTTAGCTTTTTGGGCGCTGTGTTACCAATAAATTGAAACCTTCTTTGAGCTGTGACAGTAGAAGTTATTGTTGATGTCAATCCCCAGAAGTTTGATCGAAGATGACTCGAGTAATGGGATTTCACCACGGCTGAAAGACGAGCATGTAATTTTCTTGTCAGTGCAGTTATTTGAGTCTTGGTTGCATTAAACTGATCTTCATTTCCCCATTTATCAGTGCTTGATAAACACGTTGTTGCTTTGAGCTCCTTTCCAAGCATGAATGGCTTGCAAGTTACCCCTTCTTCAGTGACAGGAGTCAGTATATTACACTTCCAACATCATCGACTGGGCTTAAATCACAATCAGCTATCATTGCCAATCCTATCAACAAAATTACTTTGATACAAACGACTTTTTATCCTTTGTATATTTCCTCTACAGAATTATTTTATGGTTCTGAGTGCCTCGCGAAATATTAACGTCGGTGCTCGTTCTGGAACTGCAAACAAACTCCTAATACACCCCCAGAGCCTAATTTTCCTCCAACTTCGAGGCCTGTATACGTGCTTTGCCCCGCTATGGCACTGATCTTCTAGCGTAAGCCGATTTATTTTTACGGAAATAAGAAATCCTATTAGAGGAACAGCTCGCCCAGCTCTTCTCTCCGATGTTTTGGATATATTAGATTGCCGCTGCAGAGTTTGAGATGAAGTAATGTATGAAGATATACAAGGTGGGAACAAGTGGCTACTTAACCTGTTTGTCAGAGCTGGCACACTAAAGGTTCAAGGGTGACTGCTTTCTGCTGTCCCTATACGAGAAGAGAAGATAAGATATTTTAAGCCTCTTTCTACTGACACAGTGATTCGTATGGTATCAACTTGTTATTCATGGGTGACATACGAGGGTCACGCTGAGAGTTTTTAGATACAGAAAAACTACAAGACTTTTTTAAAAAACTTTATTCTGTTTTTTCAACATACTCTACCTCAATACATTTACGCATTTGGTAATACCACTTGTCAAATTCTTGTGACCAACGTTCTTCTGAAAGGCTGCTCATTTCCTCCTCTTCATCGGTAGAAAAATGGCGACCTCGTAACTTTTCTGTGATCTCAGGAAATAAGGAGTCGCACGGAGCTAGGTCCGGAGAATAAGGTGGGTGAGGAAACAGTTTGACACCCTGTTTCGCAAAAAATGCGAGTGTTCTAGCGGCGCTGTGGGCGGGTGCGTTGTCATGGTGCCATTGAATACCCCGCAGATCAGTCTTTGGACGGCTCTTGCATAGTTCTTGGAAGACTATAGGAACATATTTGGTTATATACCATTCAGAAGTAACTGTCATTTGATTTGTGATGGATCCAGTTTTAGAAAAAAAAGATGCGACCATTCTCTTTCCAACACTCTTGGAACGACGAATTTTCGTTGGAGGCTGCTCACTTTCAAAGCACCAAACTAATGACTGCTGTTTAGTTTCGGGATCATAGTGAACCATCTTTCGTCTTCGGTTATGATATTAAAAGTGTTTTTACGGTGCCCATTATCAAATTTTTCAAGCATGAGCTAAGCCCAATCAACTCTTGCTGCTTTTTGCTCACTGGTCAACAAAGGTGGCACCCACCTGGAGCACGAGGTTCATCATCGAGTGAGACCCGGCCCCTTTTAAACTCAGCAAACCAATTGAAAACTGTAGCCCTAGAAGGGGCAGAGTTCCCAGAGCAACTCACTAAACTTTCGTGACATTCCGCTTGTTTTAGTCTCTTTTTATAGTCATACAAAGTCATGGCTCGAAAATGGCGACTACCCGAGTCCATTTCCACGTTAAAATTCAGTCAACACTTAGATGCATTCGAGACCGTGGCAAGGCAACTACTGAACGATTCAAACAAAATTAGACAAAATAGCTGAATGCTCAAACTTGTTTAAAGTTGTATCGGTTAGGAATATCTAAAGACTTTCAGCGTCACTTACGTAAAGAAAAAAGTGCTAGTTTATGTCATTTGTAAAAACCAGAATTTTGGCAGGTGAATTGCTGAAAATGTAAGGCAATAATCACCCACATAGAGATAAATCAGTATAGAATTACCGGACAATCTTATGTACAGCATATGTAAGCTGCTGACTTGTTCTGAGTTCATTTGGTACACACTGCAATATGGCATCAAAAGGATTTATTAGTAGATTGATCTATTTTTATCATATTCACTTATCTTTATAGAAAACAACCTCACACTAATCGACGGACCTGGTTAGAGGGGCAAACAATCGGTTTCACTGGTGGCAATACAGTGTGGAAGTAACAAACCAATTTTTCTTAACTTCGATCCTCCGTTTCTTCACCAGATTAGTCTCGTCATACTGTTGCTCTATCTATCGGTTTTCTGCAGCACTTCGATAAAAAATCACCCCACATCAGTCGCTCTGTCTTCTTATTACCACTATTTATTTGTCCAATATATCAGCGAAGTAATCTAGGAAGCCAGAGGTGTAATGGGCGGCACATCCGCCATATGTCAACAGAGTTATTGAATTCGGAAACAATTTTGCTCCTGAGGATGTTTTGTTGTCACTTGGTTACGTGTCTCGATCGGCTTGTTTTGTTCGCATTGTATGATACAGAATTTATTAGTGGTTTATTCGGACAAAGATCATACAATCAGGATATAAAATATTGTACTCTCTGTGCTAATATATCCAAACACCAATAAGAGGTTTTATAATTTCAAGGATTTTTGAGCCATCAAAAAATTTAATTTGACTGCACAACAGTTATACATGATTTAATAATAATATCTACATACATTATATAAATTAATAATAATATGCACCTTCATTGACTTTACACAAACAAATGTAACGTGTGTGGTGGCGAGATTCAAAACATGCTACTCATACATCAATCAGATCATTTATCAAAAATTATACTATGCTTAATTAATACATTCGTTATTATTCATTCATTTGGTATCAATATTTGGCATTTGTGTTTTTATTTTTGTATGAGTACATGCGACGAAGTAAAAGTTAAGTTCGACCCCTCACCATCTTTGACCACTGTCAAATACACACAAAAAATATAACTAGATACTAAAACCTCTTTTACCTACAGTTACAATGTTTGTCTCGTCTTGACAGTACAACATAAACTTCATTTGTATGAAAAAACCACTGAAAAAACCCTATTCTGTTATGAAGCGTTTCCAATTAATCCGGAGGACAACATCAGTAGCGGAATAAGCTGAACATGGTGTGCCTATATGGGAGAATGGAAACTTTCTCTTATCACCCTCGTCCCTTGATGGGCTATTCTATCGCTGAAACTGCAGATGAAATTACTTTACTGCTACATAGTTTAGCCACAGAGAAGTATTAGCAATCCAGAGGCGAATGCTAAAAAGTTCAACTACAACTCACTGAGGTCTTATTTTCGAGGAAATTGATTATCTGGAGTAGAGTTAGTGAGAGACAGCAGGAAATAAAAAACCTTTTTCAGATGGTGTATGATTATATGAGTGTCGATCGGAGAATATTGAGCTCGATTCTTTTGGAGTAGTATTTATTGTATCCATCGCATTACTGTATCTGGTTGATGCTTGGTGTTAAACCATTCGGCTTTCATCTATGTATACCATTTCGATAGAGCTTGATATATATTGTTATGGTTAGTAGAGTCGTATTATACGTTGCACTGAAGCTATTTACTTTAGCTTAATAATCGCTGACGATGAGATTGACAGTCGGCAAACGTTGTCATCACATTCTAGTCCACAAGGAGTTGGATCCCATAGATACACATAACACAGCGAATGAGGCAGGAGGTCCTCAAACCATTCCCTCAATACAGCAACAGTACAACTGTGCAGTGCTACAATAAATTAAAATTCTCAGATCTAGTTCGAAGAAGAATTTCGTGTAACAATAAACTCGAATTTATCGATTTTAAGTCACTGATTTTGACCCAAGTGTTTAACTTCTAGTCGGCGTCGATCTGAAAATGGAAAGTACTCAGAAATACCCTTCCAGAAAGCTACTACCACTAACTAGTACTATATAAGCAAAAATCAGTTTCAGCCTCTCTCTATAGCGTACTTCCACTATCCAATACACAGCATTTTTTTCACGACATAAAAATTTATTGTTATTACAGACCTCCCGCTTCTCGAAACTCCCATAATATTTTTAGTAGGTTTTTCTTTCATGAAAATTCATAGATATTATGCCTGTCTCATCGCGAGTTGATAGAAGTGAAATTGATATTGGTACGCCCTATTAACTTGGAAAAATTGAGTCGTTACTCCTTTTTATGGAAGGAAGTATAATATATTGATATTACAGCGCGTAAAAAAATATGCATATGGAAGGTAGCAGAGTGGAAAATGAACACTGTGTATGTAACTGACGAATAGTCTATTGCTTTTTAGCATTCGTCTGTAGTTTGCTGATACTCTTCCGTAGAAAAACTATGTGTCTGGAATCCTAGTGATAGACTAGTCCATCAAAGGATGCGGGCAATAAGGGAAAGTTTATATTATCCCATATACGCACACGGTATTCTGCTCATCCCACTACTGATGTTATCGTTTGGATTAATGACACAGCACAGGTAAATGCGTAGGGAGCTTTATGATATAGTAGCGTATTATCAGTGGTGTTTCATGTTCAGAGTGATGGAGTTTATAAAAATCTTTGTGCTACCTGAAAAGAATAGACTCTAGATACAAGATTCACATAATAAAGTAGTACTTGGTGAATCTCTCAAAAAATATAATTTCATGTGGTGTTGAATGTCCTACTTATGCCTTGGAGGTGCAAATTGGGGTCTTTCTAGGGGTTTCTCCTCAAATAATAGATTTATAACTGATTACAACAACGCAAAGCAGCAAGTTGACCAACCACCAACTAAACATTGTGAATCAAAGCTGGGTTCATCACGTAGAATACGAATTTTCTAATAAAAAAACCAATGCCAGTTATACCTGATACTTACCATAGATGAAGAAGGACTTACGTAGTACAAACAGTGTTGTAAACCACCTTTAGCAGCTTCACTTGTCGGCAAACACAGGTAGTTAGTGATCAATCCTTGTAATTAATAGTGCTTGAGTTTTTCAAAAATAAGAATGTTTTTTATTTTAATAGAACCCTCTATAACTGTAGGTGCTCCTACCACTGAGGGGTAACGTAGCCTCAGGTATGATGGCACAGAATCTCAGTTTTCATATACGTGAGCCTCCCCCGAAAAACTACCCCTCAGGGAGGACAACTTGTGTTGCAGAGCTAAAGTTGGGGGTAAACAATGGAGGTGAGATAGTAAAACAAAGGAGAATGTTATTATCTCTCTGAAATTATCTTTCCTCCTTATCTAAATTGGGGGATGTCGAGGGCGACTGGTTGAGTGCTAATTGAGTGCGTAGTTTATTGAACGAGTACATTTGTAATGGAGGGGCAACGTCACAGTGCGTTGTGGTTTTTGTAGCTTATTTAGCTTGTGAGGCTTGGTCTGACTATTGGTTCGGTGGATGGCATATACGCTTTCCAACGTTTACCCACCTGTAGAAATTGTGTATGGAATTACTTTTTATTCCTTAAGCCCTAGTCTCCAGTTGAATCTGATTTGACAATTGTAGAGTAGCAGCAGCTGTTGTTCTGGTGAAAACAACTTTCTAGAGCGGAAGATTCTGTCCTAGCAAGTTTTGCAACAGAATCATGCCAGAACTTGTTATTGTTGATATTAATTCTCGAAAGCTTGGAGGAAGATGGACATTGTAGATAGACTAGACTTATAGCGATTTCCAAAAGTGTTTCGCCACCTAAAATTCTTATTCTATAATCGAAAACTTACAGCACGGAAGCAAGTGAAGCAGCAGCTGCCACATACACGCTTATTCTCTCCTAAACATCACATCGACTGCGAAACTCGATCGTCACTTACCCCTTTCTCAAATTACGCAAATATTTGTGCCGCCTTTCCCTCTATTAGATGGAAATTTTGGGATGCTACTCCGGTATTATTGTAATATGAAGAACGCGGCGAAATTCGATCCGAATATGTAAATGGCTCCTACGGATTCGGTGTCTTGGGAAAATACATCTGCTAGTTGCGAGAGCTGCTTCTGAATCAACCATTTATGTTGTTTCCGAAAATATTCAGTTTGCATCATCTTAATATACGTTTGCAGAAATAAGTAGTCTTTATACGAAAGCAACGCTTTTGTGGCCATTAACCACATATGATAGATACAAAATTACTAACGTTTCGATTATTCCGGTAGCCTTTTGAGGTACAGAAGTGAAAAATAATCAAAAAAATTACTATTTAATTGATGTTATAAGGGAAAATGTTGTGAATGAGAAAAATTAGATTTGGGTGCATGCGTTTTTTGTAGTTAAATCATTATTGACGATAAGACAGTGCTGAACTAACTTATTTGCAATTCTGTATGTTTTAGAAACAACTTTAACTCTTTTGATCCCCAGAGATTTTATATCCATATCATTTTTGAAGTCTGCACGTTGTTGTAGGTGATGATCTACCTTGATTGGACAAAGTCTGCCCACGTTTTTGTTTTTATGCTCAATACAGATAAAATAGGGGCCTTTATCTAATATTTATTTTCATAATCAAGGGTTGTATGACTGTTTGGTATATAAGAATTAAAAGCATGAATTGGAATGCTTCCTGTGAGGAGGGCCTCTGTAGATAAGAGCGGTCCCTGACCGCCCGAATTTTCACCCATTATCTTTGTCAATAATACTTAAAAACTAGATCTCTGACCGATACCAGGCAAAATATATTTTCACTTCGAATAACGTGAAAGGAATGCCACTTTTTTAGGTCGCCCGGCTCTGAAAAACACGTCTGTTCAGTCGGAGTGTACGAAACGGAATGCATCAATAATACATGTTACTAGGGTTATCCAGGTTTGGAGGCCATATCAGTACTAATACCAATACTAGTCGAAATGTACTTTGCTTAAAAGTGCATAATAGAAGGAATCTCAGTTTGACGTTCTACAAAAGGGAAAATTTTGCTTTCATTTCTATATATATTGTGAAATAATGATTTTTTTAAGCGATTACAGCGTAGGGTAGACAGAGTAGCGTAGTGAGAACCACAGCAGGCGCAAAAATCATTAAGAGTCATTTTTTGCTTCTTATTAACCATTGCGAATAAGGGGAGACAAATGCATCTCTTGACCATGAGAACCATCAATCTCAGGAACGCAACTACAATCCTGCTGTTGTGTAATGCTATCCAAGGAAGAAATTTCTTGTAGCCTTCAACTATCCCCTTTTCGAAATGCAGATCCTGTATATCAATCTAGCAGCTCTGTACTCATAGCCGCAACTGTAAATATTTTAATTGGAGCGCCCTGTACTTGAGCCTTGTGCGCATCTGAAGTGTGCTCGTTAAAATCATGAAATGCGCATATCAAAATCCCCATTACGATAATTACCTTCAGATGAATTTGACTTGGTCTCAAGGCATATTTCCCGAGCGGTTAACCTTAACGTCGGGAAAGAGCAGCAAAAGAGATGTTGCAGGGTGAAAAACGGGATCTCAAAGAATATTCCACAGACTTTTGAAGCTGATCTAGAGTGATCTGTTGCTTCACGCGGAATGAAATAAACTAATCATGAAACTTATTCAAGCAAAAATGTTCTCACGTAAATATTTATAAACTACAATCATGCGCAAATCAAGAAAATCGTCGTTTCACTATTTTTGGCGTTTCGTTAGGTGATAAGTCTATGCTTCAGGAGCGTTAATTCAAGAAAGACTTTAAATTAGGGATAAACATGGCAAAGTAAAAAAGATGATTTCTGTAGAAAATCTGCGGAGGTCTTAATAATGGAAGTTCATGCTGTTACTCTAGACAACTTCGCAGTTCCTCGGAAGCTCTATCCTCAAAAGATGCAGCGCATTTTATCTGGATGCTCTGGCTGGAAGGATGATTCAAAAGCTTTTTCCGAGGCAGAAACCGTGTAGGAACGCCGACGCTGTGATGATGTTTCTTATTAGCGACTAGGCGAAAAAAGTAATTCGTCTGGCAAAGAGCGCCAAGGTTATTGCCTGAAAGGAGGACGCTCTGGAAATTTCCTGTGTGGCTCCTACGAATTCCACTCGGTTTTCTTGATACGTATGTTGCTAGGAATTCATTCCACTAACTGGTTTATGTGGACCGGAGGGAAATTTCTTCTTAGCTGATTATGTTTTATTCTTCGCGTACACCAAATTGTGATCATACTAGTATGAGAGAAATCTTTGCAAGTAAAATGATCACAGGTACGGTAAGTGAGATGAGATTGTTTGTAGTTTCTATGCAATGGTATTAGTTCAGAAAAGGAAATTTGGATCGGAGTTTGGACCAGTTGGATTTAATTTCAAGAAATATGACAGATGCTTCATGGGTCACGTGTTCTCAACCTAAATCACAGAAGATTAATGTCGTGAAGCACAAATATCATTCAATATCTTTGAAATATGCGCATCTTGAAACCAATCATCTAAGTGAGTCTTTAGCTGTAGGATGCTCAAAAAGTGTTCTTTCGGTAATCCAATTTATTCCTCTATGAATATAAAAAAAGTATTCCCAGAAAGGCAAGCAAAAGGTCTCCGAACTCCTCCAAGAAACTCATATGCAAAAGAGGAGAATGGTAATCGTCTCCAACAAACAACCGTATCAGTCCAAACTTTTTCTATAAGCATACAGATAGCCAAAAAATTATATTTTCCGGTGTGTACTCGGGCTGAAGGAGCACAAGGAACTCTTTCTGATTATCCTAATCTGAGTCTGTCTGCTACATCCGAATACAGATAGGCCAATCCAGGAAACTTTTCCCATTAAGCCAATCGCCCCCTTACATACATATCAAAATATTTGCATTATTGAATCCGACTTTCATTTTTGCATGGCGAATCGAAAGAACACCTTTCGGTCATTGGCGTAGGTCACGACATTTCTTTCGAGAAGATTTGCAGGATAGCAAAATCCTCTTTCTTACACAACACCACAACTAGTGTTCTACAAGGGTCGCTTCTTGCCCCAATATGATTTCTACAATAATTGTATTTTTTTACAGCTTCGCGGATGGACGTAATTATCCATGAAACCTGTAGATGTCCTGTTTGAAGCAAAAATTTTTCCATCCTAGTCCTAGCCAGCAAAAACTTATAAAAATCCAAATTTCTCCCATTTTAACTAGCACATATGTAGCCAAAAATCAAACGCTGCTCTTTGGTTATATACGACACTTCTGGTTGTTAATGTAAAGAACACTACAACGAAGGGTGAAGGGATAAACAGCCTGGGATAGCGATGAACACCATCCACCTCTAACCCTCTTCCTACGTACACAGTCGTAGAAAGCCCTAAGCGTACGCACTTAAATTGTCATTATATTGTGCTTGTCCTTTGTGTAGCAGATAATAGACAATTTACAGGGCACAATCAGTGTACACCGAGTGTACATATCATCGAGAACAATGAAGGTGGGGAACAACCATTAGCTTCATACATGAGCGCCGTTCAGGGGGTTAGGGTGTTGCCCCCAAAAAAGGAAAGCTTCACCTAGGCCGGAATCTTAGACTAAAAGGTCTGTTGGATATCAATAATATCCTGCAAAATGGTACAAATTTATTGTTGGACCAAATTTTCACACGAAGCTCTGGGAAATCCCAGAATGCATTCTTGAAGTCATTTTCAATACCTAGCTTCCATACAATGCGTTTATAATGAGATTTGACCCTGGCTTTTCATTTTATTTTATTCTTTTTTTGAAAACATTGTTGGTTTGAAGAAAGATCGCCTAATCGATGTACCAATGAATTAGAACGGGTAATTTCATGTTGGGCTGGTAGTGGTAAAACAGTCTGTGAACGTTCATGGTCTGGCATATATAAGTGGAGTGCTTGTCACTCATACAGAATATAGTAGGAGAAGGAATGAATGTCTTGTTGGAATTTATTATCACTGTTATAATATGTATAATAAGTGACTTTGACTATATTGTAGTTATTGTTTTGGAGATAAGGTTCATTCATATTTACAAGGTCAGAGTATGATGAAACTTGTCATCAGCATTCAGGGGTAAAGATCATTACAGTACGTAACTTTGGAGGATATCTATGGATACCATGTTGAACTATTTTTCATACTCCGATTTCCATTTGAAAATATTATTTGGTTATAAAAATTAGAATTATATGAAGCTCCACCGTAAATAGATTGAATATACTTACGGAGCTGGAGTCAGTACAGGCAGTGAGATCGTCAAACGGGCTGACCGACAGTCATATCAATTGAGAGATATAAATAAAACAAAAAGGTTACACCTAAATACAGGACTGATAGTATATTAGAAAGTAGAAATTCTGAATATCAAATAAAGTTTTAGGAACTAGGATTAAAAAAGATCGTAATACAAAGCAAAATAATGTATAAAAATGTGAAGAAATTCATTAAAAACTGTGAAAGAAGAAACAGTTGATTTGGAGCAGTATAATTTTGAGTCGACTGTGGAATCAAAATATAGATAAAATTTCTTAGGAAGCATTTCTCAAGTCACTACTTGTTCCAAAATCACCAAGTTTACTGATTAACCCTAAACTTGACAACATTGCATATATATACACCAAAAATCACAATCTGCAATCAAGATGACATTCTGCATCGACGAATGAACCTTTATATGGAATAAAATGCATCCCAACACTCACTTCCTGCCAACTTCCCGTTTCTTATTGGATTTTTTTTCATCGACTCCGGGCAAAAGTTAAGGAACGAGAAAAGTTACCATCGAACAAACTTTCCTAAAAAGTGTTCGACTGTTTTACAACGCAATACAAATCCATAGGAAAGTTCTGAAAGAAAAATGACGAACGTCTTTTATTAGATTTGTGGTCGTGCTGTGTGATGGAAACAGTGCTTCTGTCAAACTTTTAAGTCAAATCCATATTGGATTGATTGCTCTCATTAATGTACTTGGGAATTATAGGAAATAAGATGAAAAATATTTTATTTTCTTTAGTACCGTGTAGGAGGATGATGAGTATATACGAAAAATAATGATAGGTGTTCTTTGGATTACTAGTTCATAATTTCATTTGGATATAAACAGCAGCAACACAAACACTGACGCTGTTGTACCTCGAGGTACGAAAGACGCGCGCAGTTTGAAATTCGGAAGAATGGCTTTTGGGGGATTCTGCTTAACATATCATCCGCGTTCTGTAACGACTGGGTAGCTGCCCAGTTAGTTCAGTCGGTTAGAGCGTCTGATCGGAAATCGGAAGATATGTGGTTCGAATTTCGAACTGGGCCATATTTCCTTGATTTCAAAATTCTTTCTTTAACTTTTTTTACTTCTATAGAGGCTGTCGATTTCATCGAAATGTACAGTTTTTCCTCAATCCCATATTGATCAGAGTAAGTATAAGATGAAGCAGTAGGCACATTAAAAACTGTTACCGTCTTTACACCTCACAAATATATGTGGGAAAACTCCAGAAGAGAAAAAGTGACCTTTATTAGATTTGCGCTATCGTGTTGGAAACAGTGTCTCTGCCGAATTTTGATGTCTAATCCATAATGCATTTATTGTTTCCACAGAGGTATTTTGAGGAGAGGATTTGCTGTTTATACCGCAAAGCAATAAAATGTACATAAATGTGAGATGTGTCATCTGCAGGATAAAGCTATTGAAGATATATTATTTATTATGAGAAAAATAAATATTTTTTGCTATTCGCTCTCTACCTTTTTAGATTCCCTCTGATATCAAGTAAAGGTGCTTCTACATGGAATGTAGCTGAGTTCTAGTCAGTGGGAATAAATCGATGCTTCCCCTTATGCCTTTACAGGACAGGGGTGCACTTAGTTTAGCTGAAATTAATATCAGACTCACTTGACTTGAGTCATATATTTACGCATCAAAAAAATGAAAACAAATATATAAATTCATAGATATAAATTTGGAAAAAAGTCTAGCATCAGTAGTGGTCAAATGACACACCTTCAGTTACTCAATTAAATCAGTCGTATATATTTTAATGCTATGTATCTGTTCTTTAATTGGAAAGTGTGTGTAAAACTATACAGTTTCTATGTAAGTAAGAACAATGATAAATAATCAAAAATTGTATTAGGGAATCACCATTTTGTTAACAATAATGATGCTCAGTTCGGGGCAGCGATTGACATATTATTAAGCAGGCGTAGTGTAAGACATCACTAAGAAATCTTTTTTTAGGACCAAACAAATAACAAAGAAAACCGTTTTTCACTGTTCCAGGACATCATTTTATGAAGGACTTTAAAATCGGCTGTCAGTATATCATGCAAAGTTCCATATAAGTATCTTATTATCTAACACCATCCGTTAGAGATCATTGATGCTACCACACGAAACTAGATCTATGAAAGTGTTGATGAAATTATGTGCAGAATGTTCTGAAATCCTTATATGTGTAAACATAATGAAAATTGACGAGAAAGGGGGCTAAACGGTGTCAGAAGGTCGCACAAGGGCGCAAATGGGGGAAAACATTCCGGTAGCTGGTGTCAGGAAGTGACCATTAAATGTACTGTGTGAAAGTGCTTTGAAGCAAGATGTGCCGCTGAGTGTGAAATTGTTGACGCGTATTCCTCTTTCGGGAATGAATTAAATTACTGAATAAAAATGACATGGATATAAAGTCGTCAAGCCAACGAGAACGCACTTCGGTCAATGAAATTGAGCAAACGAAATTATTCCAAAGAAAGCAGATTACAGTCTTGATAATCCTGCACTAAGTGGAACAAAATAATAGTAAAATATATACGCAAGACAGTGATATAAAAAAATATTTTTTTCTACCACTTCGAGCATTCATTTTGGTTACATAATCTTATGCTACATGGTTCATGATTCTATCATGTCCTAGACTCTCGAGAGTGCTGATGGGCGAGCATCAGTACAAATCATATACGTGAAGGTAAATATTCTGAAGTACAAATAATTAATTTTATCCAATAATTAACCCAAAATGTGAATCTATTCTATTTCATTTGATTTTTCATTGTTTAGTTTTCAAAACGTAAAATGCTCGGTATAAGGCTTGAGCTGCTTTTGCTTGTAGCATTTTAAAATTGCATTGACATCTTGCTTCTGATATTTGGCTCAAAGGTGGACAACATGCTGTATAGGTAAAACATGTACAGTTTACAGAAGGAAGTAGAAATGGTAAGTAGTAAACTAGTAATCTGAATAGTAGTTATAGTGTTATGAAACGTGATAAACCATTTCATGGGGTTTTCGAACTTTTTGACATCACCTTACCAAAATTCAATCAAACCTATTTGCATATAAGGTTACAGATAAATAGAGTTGAAATAACTGCTGAAACTTGTAGTTGTCACTTTGACGGTCCAGAACCGGTCGGCAAATGAAGCAGCTTACGTTTATGAAGTAGTATGCAGACATATGTGTTTCAATTATCATCAGTTAGCTACATATCGATTTAATAACTTGGACTGCCACAAAGGCATAGCTCCAAATTGACAACTACTGTATCCAGTTAGTCCCTGTTCTTTAACTTTACCTGCCGTAAATGAATCGGGAGTTTAAGCCGTGCATTTGTCAGTGGAAACGATTGCTGATACAGCAGAAAAAAAGTAAAACTGAGCAGAATGGAGAGCAAGGGATTACCTTCTGTCTAGCGCACAGATCCTTTCATTTTTTATTCCTCGACCGGTAGCTTCGAACATATCCGAGAAAAATCACGTTTTCATGAATAATTGGAAACTGAGATATAACGAATTAAACTTTGCCGTATTTTGTTATCATCCTAACACGATTTCCACTGGAAGTGACTTCAAATTGATAGACATATTTTCCATGTTCCCGCTTCTGCATTATGAGATGGAAGCATGAAATTTGTATGCATCTGAAGGCAATTGAGATATGCGCATATAGAAGAATGGGGAAAAAACAAATCTGATCACACATAAAAAGAAATTCTCAATTCAAGGATTTCCATATTCTTGTAAAGATACACTCACGACAAGAATATCTAATCTTACTCTAAGACAATTTACTTCATAAGAAAATTATTATTAATTTGAACCAACAAAGATATATTTTGGAATTTAATACTCGTTCTAAAGAAATATACTCTGAAGAAAAATATAATTTACTTCGCAACTAAGATTCCAATGTTCATTTGAAAACTATTCCATATTTTTTTCTAAGATTATCGTATTTGCCAACGGAGCTCCGTTGACCAATAATAAATTATATAATGAAGTGGACCTATTTGCGCCAAGATCATCAAATGCTTCAGTTAACGCTATAGTATTCTTCTAGGTTAGATTTTCTCTAACTGTTGTTTGAAACTTGTAGACAAGGTGTATTTATCAAAAGTTTGATTTCGGACTTCCATTGTCTATAAAATTTTTGAGTATCACGACGTTTTGATTGATATTCTATCTTCAATCGTCTTCAGGTGAACTGGCAAACACGTTCCTTTCACGCTTATTTATACCCCGTCCGGTGACGTGTCGTTGTGCGCGGTCTGTTCTGATTGGTTCCCGATGCGCGGTATTCCGGTCTGCTGACGTGGCTGTTTGTCGGTCATTGTTTGTTGTCTGGTCCAGTCATAGTCTATTGATGTTCTTTATGAGTGGCTGCCAGATTGGTTTAATGTCTACGCTGGGTTTGCTGTACACTTTGCTGTTGTTGGTGATGAATGCCGCCTCCTTGAATTTCCTTCGATACCAATGCGGTTCCTTGGCAATAACCTTAGCGTCGTCCCAAGCTATTTTACGGGACGGGGTATAAATGAGCGTGAAAGGAACGTGTTCGCCAGTTCACCTGAAGACGATTGAAGATAGAATATCAATCGAAACGTCGTGATACCTAAAAAATTTTATAGACAATGGAAGTCCGAAATCAAACTTTTGATAGATTTTCTCTGTTTTGTGCCAAGATTATGATACATATTATTTTAGATTTTGGTATTCTCACTTCCAAGACTTTCCCAGGTTTGATTTGAATATATTTACTCAAATTTATTCTATATGATCAAAAATACAGTATTTTTATTTTAAGCCTACTAAAACTTTGCGCATTTAGGAAGATAAAGTAAACTTGAAGGAAGTTTCTAATCACTTTCAGTCGTAAAAAAATATTGGCGGCATGCAAGCATTTTTGGTAACTGACTAAACTTAATTTTTACGTGTTTCAGGACGAACTAATAAACCATTTGGTTGGCTAAAACATTTTCAATTCCATCAAATGATTGTTTCTCAACTAGAGTATCGTATGTGTACAAACACAACGTTGAGTTAAATTCTTTTCACAACTTCTCCTCCTGCCTATCGGCCCGCATATTAGTTGCTGTTTTTGTCAACGCGTTCTCTCAGTGGCTATTGCACAGTTTTTGATGAAGTGAGACGAAACATCAATACAACGATAGATTCTGCACTAAAAGAATCTCTTCTTGTCCTCTCACGTAGAGTCAAAAAATGACGCTACTTGAAGACTCCTGTATAACCTGCAAGCTGTCAATAATACAATATTTTAATAATAATCGTGCAAACTTGCCTTTTCGATTTCCTTCGACACCCTGTAGACAGAAATCTCAGACAATAGACATTGTCTTTATCCCTTACATCAGCAGTGACCTACATAAAGCGCAGAGCTAAGCAAACTACTTGTCACTAATGTTAAATCTCTCCAATTTCCACGGACATGTATGAATTGATGTCAGAATTGCATGACCTCAATGCGATTTCTTCTTGGACAAAAATCCTGCAACGGAATTCCCGTCAAACGGTTTCGCTGACAACTTTAGTCTCTATCGACGTTTACACGGCTAGTGAAAGAAATATGAGTAACGACCAGTCGGGGGCGATAGGAAGTAAAAGGAGCTTTTAGCGAGAAAATCCCAGCTAAAAGTAAAACAAATATAAAACCGGGCTAGTACAAACAACATTTGATCGGTTTCTCATGCTCCGAGTAAATAGAAAAAGTTGAATTTAAGGATCGTACTTGTACCGAGTTCTGAGATATTCGACTCGGATACTATAAAAGGACGATGGGAACCTGATATTGTTCTTCACATCTGACTTTGTCAGATGTGATCTCAGGAAGTGTGTTGTTATTTGTTACAGAATGTTATGATTTCTTTTATTCGAAATGACTAGACGACGTAGATGTCTAATATAATAATAACTGCATAACAACACTTTGTTAAATATGATATATTAAATTGAATTAAAAAAGCATGGAATACAATGAAATCACCATATATGCGGATGTAATTGTTTGACGTTTTGTGGAGATGGAATTGAACTTATTGACATTCAAAGTTGAGAACATGGAAATTAAGAGCAGAAATGCTATCAAGTACTTGAGTGTATTTCGAAGAAAGTTACCAGCCGACTTTACACCCTATTCATAACCGTATATCTCCGTTGCGAACGCGATGGCCATAACGCATGCAGTATCTCCGTGCTGTCCCCTAGATGCGATCGACTTAGCACCCTCTGGGGAAGCAGTTCTTTTAACGATGCCAGACACCCCACCGACTGTATTTATGGACTCATAAACCGCCGTCGTATCGACTGCCAAATCCAAAGACACTCCAGGATTTCGTATAGAACCTACGAAGACTTCGAGCATAGTGTATTTCCTATTGAAGATATTGATAGAATATAAAATACAATATATATATATATATATATATATATATACGAGGGTCACGCTGAAAATCTTTAGATATTCCTAATCTATACAAGTTTGAACAAGTTTGAGCACGCAGCTATTTTGTATAAAGTTGTAAGTGCTTACACGCAAAGGCAGCGTTTGAATCATTCAGTAGCATCTAAGTGTTGGCCGAATTTTAACGTGCAAATGGAACCGGGATGTCGAGATATTTCGAGCCTTGATCTTGTATCTAATCCTATAAAAAGGGACTAAAATAAGCGGAATGTCACGAAAGTTTAGTAAGTTGCTTTGGGGACTCTGCCCCTTCTAGGGCTACAGTTTTTAATTGGTGTGCTGGGTTTAAAAGGGGCTTGGTCTCACTCGATGATGAACCTCGCACAGGTCGACCGCCCACTGCTGTTACTCCGGAAACTGTAGAGATTGAGGCTTCTCTGGGGATTGGATCGGCAGTGGTCCGAACAATCATTCATGATCACCTTCGCCTAAGGAAGCGGTGTTCCAGATGGGTGCCACATTTGTTGACCAATGAGCAAAAAGCAACAAGAGTTGATTAAGCTAAGTTTATGCTTGAAAAATTTGATAATGGGAACGGTAAAGACACTTTTAATATCGTAACCGGGGACGAAACATGGTTATGATTTATTTATTTAGTTATTATGATCCCGAAACTAAACAGCAGTCATTAGTTTGGTGCTTTGAAAGTCAGCAACGAAAATTTGTCGTTCCAAGGGTGTTGGAAAGAAAATGGTCGCATCTGTTTATTTTCTAATAGTGAATACATCACAATGGTAGCCTTGGAAAATGAATGGTATAGAACCAAATGCATTCTTGTAGTGTTCCAAGAACTATAAAGAGCCGTCCAAAGACTGGTCTGCGGGGTATTCAATGCTAGAACACTCGATTTCTTTGCTGAACAGGGTGTCAAATTGTTGCCTCACCCACCTTATTCACCGGACCTAGCTCCGTGCGACTTCTTATTCCTTAAGATCAAAGAAAAGTTACGAGCTCGCCATTTTCCCACCGATGAAGAGGCAATCGCTGTATTTGAGGAGGAAATTAGCAACCTTTCAAAAGAACGTTGGTCACAAGAATTTGACAATTTGTGCAATGAGCTGCCGGGGAGTTTGTACCCCTACTCAATTCACAGCATTTTAAAGTCAATGTCAATAGTCGTTTGCTCTCTCGCAGCGCTTTTGGAGCGCGATGGACTGTCATTTACCATCAAGCAAATTGTCCATAAAATTTCACAATCATTCAAATAATCAGCTTTTCATACCTTTTCCATACCTGTTTTCATTCACATTTAGGCTAAGCTCCGGTACCCGTTTAATTTGTTTTGATTCGCTAGCTTTTCAAAAATTGCTGTTCCAGACTACTTTTTTATATTAGCTTTTTAATGAGTACCAGTTTTTGTTGAAATTTCATGTGTATGACAATGCAGTATTCATAAATAGAATTGATATTGTTTTTAACTTCTAGCAACATTTGATGCAAGTGACTGCTAACTTTTTAGTCTTTGACCTGGCAATTCACGCTATTCACGCTCTCTAGCTGTCTAGAGAGTTCTTTGGATCCAAACTCCGTGGTTTCTGGGTGAGTGTAAGATGTTCTTTCTAATTGAGCTCATCTCTAACGGACCCTCGGCTATTATACATTCCTTATAGACTTTCTCAGGCATTTTATCCCTAAATTCTGTATGTCTGGATAAGAAATCAAGTCTCATTAGTGACTGTTCAGATGGCAGCTACTCTAACTTACAGCCTACAAGCATTGCTCCTGACTAGTATTGTCTATAGAATTCGAGTTTCACAACATTCCAAGTGATGTGAAATTTTTCTTTTGTTCCCCGTTGATTGGTTCCGTCGGTTTGCTTTTTGCGTGCACAATTTGAGAATGCGGGAGAAGAACCAAGCCAATCCATGTGACTTATGTTACTCGGCCTATTCTTCTTCAACTTCTTCTCCCTTCTATCTCCTCCGTTCTTCCTTCTTTTTCTTCTGCTTTTTTGAAAAAAGCTCCCCGATAATGTACTGTTTTAGAAATATCTCAACTGACATCCGTTAATCGACATTTTTTGATAAATTTAAATAAACGTTTACATCTAAATCTTCTAGCAATACAGCCTCCTACAGCTGCTACAGGCAATATCCAGGAAATATGGCGGTTATGTGATTTTGCATCAGTCTGCATTTTCATATATTATTTTATTTTTTGATACGTAAAGGGAGTTCAAAGAATGAGGGAATATTCATTCATATTACGACAAACCTTGTTTACTTTTCTCAAAGACACAGAGACAATACAGCGTGCCTTGCATTGATTATAGGCTGGAGAAATAAGCAAAACGGATACTCGGTTTGAGACACAGTACTCGTAATCGAAATTATAAATTGTACGTGAGATATGATACATTTTTTTAATTAACGGCCAAAAAATTAGAAAATCCGTAAAAATACGTTCGGAAAAAAAGATATGAAATTATTTTTACATCTTTAACTGTCAATACCTGATGTTCCTGAGGCTTCTATAAGTTTATTTGTACCAAACGCACAAAAATGTGTTAACACACACTATTTACGTCTCATTTTCTTTCTATAAGGACCTGTAAGTTTGTAGCTACTCAATTGTGTCACATTTGCCCATCGCCAATTACCCCTAGGATTGTAAATGGTACCGTCAAAACGTGCATACCATTTCCCCTTTCTGTTGACTCGAATAGCGAAGAGAGGCTGTAACGTTACCGCTAAATGAACGAAACAGTCTTAACTTCCCGGGTTTCCTTCAAAGGAAAATTATATCTGTAAAGCTCTCAGGATTCCTTTCATGTCCTGTCGGTGAACTGCCTCTTCTTATTTATATTCTATACATTTTGAGATGGCTACACATGTGAGGTAGGGCGTTTCACTTAGCACATGTTATTACACACACTGTATTTGTAAGGCAGCTGATCCTACTTTTCGTTTGGAGGAGTAATCATCAAGCAATACCAGTATTAAACGTTGTTTCAAGGATAACGAATCGTTTGAGAATAATTGAGTAAATTTTTCTCTATCCTGGGCCATGTGGATTAAGTTTCAGTACGTACGCTAGGCAGCTACGACTTTCCTGTACTTTTGCTTTGATCTTAGCTATTAGTAGGAATAAGATGTATTCGAAAAAGTTATCTCAATTTGAGGGAAAGTCGAGGCTCATTCAAAATGGTTATTCACGACAGACATGGAGAATCATTCGTCCTGCTCCTTGTGTTATTGGAACGAAATCTCATGGATCCATTTGATCGGGACGTTTTGAGAAATTAGTTGATAATGCTACTATTGCACTATTTATTACTTAGTCTGAAAATGTGTTCTTTTAAATTACAAAGTGTTTTACATCAACATCCTGCAACTACCTTTAAGTTAACTCAGTTGTGAAGCAGTTGAAGTACTAAAATATACAAGGCACTTACATCGAATACACGTAAAACTTATATTGAGAGAACTTTAATGCAATATATTTCATAGCAGCTTCGCCTCGATATTGGAACCTTAATAAACCACCTCCAGTAGTATTAGCCGGGTTTTCAGTCTCCAAACTACTTCCCTTACACACGTTAACACGTTCCCCATTCAAATTTAATAACCACAAAAATCCAACTAGACTGAAGAAAAAAAACGATAACGGTTATTGGAGGAGGCACAGTGCAGTTCGTTTACTCAGAAGTGGGATAAACTAGTTATGATGTGCGTGGTACGGATATGTAAACAATGCCTTTTTGGTATAACAAATCAAATTCATCCAGTAGTTTTCTTTCTACAATAAATATATAACTATTCAAAGGTACGTTGCTTCGATATGTGCTAGCTAGTTTTTTAGAAAGTATTTATCAACTTAGGTAACAGCTCCATCAACTTCAAATCAAAAGGTTCATGAAATATTCTGTCTGCAATGTTGCCGGCAAAGAAACAAGAAGCATTAAAACTTTTCCAAACTTCATTTGTTGAAAGTTGTCGAAACCTGGTTTCTACCTGTTTCCCACAGTTTCTCAATTTAGTGATTAGTAAAGCAAAGTACTTCATATTTCAGTAATGCTGCAACCTCCTCATTCCATTTTTCATGCTTCTTATGTCCTTGTTCATTCATCGCAAACAGAAGCATTACAAGTGGTTTAGACTGTCTACGATTATACCAAGCTGAATTTGAACCAAGTGTATCACACAAGTTGTTTGAATTTATTTCTACGGGAGGACCATAACTTTAGATTCCATTGTACCTCACTCTGATACAGCTGGAACGTGAGGACGAATATAAATTCAAACAAATGTGGTTTTAATGAGTACAAGTATGAGATGAAGTAGCAATATAGACACAGGTTATGTTCCAAAAGTTATATTTTCTGCTATTATTGATCCTCTTCCACTTCAGGCTCCAGGAAATTGTATTCTCCAGAGCAGCTGCTGTTACTCTACAAGGCCCATATCAGACCATCGCTGAATTATAGCTCGGATGCACTCCGAAGTACTTCCTAATGCTTCTGGACACAATCCAGAAAAGAGCAACGCGTTTAGCAGATGCACCTGACCCCACAAAGGACCTCCACAGTCTAATATATCAAAGAGTGGTGGCTGATGTGCCTCTGATCTGAGTTATTATCATGGCAGATTTTCCACCGAGCTGTCTGGCATGATAATACCAAGAGTCGCCACTACAGCAAAGTCTGGAAAAGACCAATTGGCGCATCCTCACTAGGTCAAGCTTGCAAGGCCTCCAAAAAGCCTCTTCCAAAGATCATTCTTTTGGAGAACCTCGGCGTTATGAGGTACCGGGGGCTGTTGGTCACGATCTATAGGTCAATTTGAATAGACATTTCATTCTCTCACAGCGCTGATGTAGCGCAAGAAAGTAAAATAAAAAATACACCTGTGAATGCATACTGAGTCACTCTACTAGATTTCATTTTCTTATACACGCCACTACTTTTGTAACTTGTCCACATAAATATAAAGGCAGACCCTGTTAGAGAGCGTAGCCGGTTCAATTTCTCCAGTATAAAATGTACCGCCAACCCACGAAATTGAATTCTCGTCGTCACAGCCTTCTTCAAACCGATACCAAAATTTCTGCCGAACAAAACGATCAGTTATATCCGGCCTACAAAGAGCAAACTGGCGAAAAAGATAGGGTCTCTATGACGGGGCCGATAACGACCGGAGAGAGAGAAGCTGTCTGAGGAATATCAAGTGGATAAGATTTTGCAATTGGGCCATTTTGCAGAAACGGTGAGAAAGATTACTGTGAGAAAACAGTAGAATGCGACTGGAAAAATTGAAGGCTTACTAAAAGTACAATGATAATCAATGGTTCGAAAATGAAACAAAAGATTGTGTTATTCAAAAAATGATCGTCATAGCATCCTATTAACAATGGCGCAGGGTATAAGAGAGAACTACCACCATGTGTTATTTATACAAAACCGAATCCTCTTAGCAGTAATTGAAAAGTATCGGTAACATCCCGTATAGAGAGAAAAAAGATGACAATCACAGCGGGCGTTCGGGGACACTTTTAATAAATTCAATGGATGTGGGTTCGTGTATTCTACATCATCAATGAGATAATGGGTTATTGAATACATGGAGCAGTTGGTACCCCATGCAGTCACATTGTGTGTATTTTTTTGGCGATTGGAATGGGAAGATTGTCTTTTTGCGTCCCATTTATAAGTGATGGAATAACTGTGGTCGAGAATTTGAGATAATAGGTTTCTTGAAAATGCGGATTACATGTAACCCAGTCAAGGCTGTGATTGCAACATAAAAACTCATCTTCAATCGTTGCGCAATGTGGCGCTGCCCATTGACAACTTAAATACGTAGTCAAAAGTCCTGTTTATGTCGGGTAAAATAATTTCACCTCTGTCCTGTTATGTTATGTACTCTCTCTAATCTGGAAATTTCCATAATTATCATACTTCCTCTATTTTATAATACAATGTCTGAAGTGCCCTTTGCTTTACACGTGTATATACATTAAGTGAGAGAGTAAACCTGATTCAGATATTTTGAACAAAGAATTAATCTTATTTTTGTAAAATCTCTATGACTGATTTGAAGTCACGTTTTGTCTGCGGACCACCATGATTCTATAGGCAAACAGCAGCAAAGGATACGTCAACACAGCATATCAGAAATCCTTATTTATGTTCCTGTTGTTGTGTAGCACGAGGTCTTTATAAATGGGATGCATTTGAGACGGCATGATGTCTAGTTCATAAATTACCATCTTACTAATTTTCTAGTATATGTCTGTAACGAATTGTACGAATGCTCTCTTAGGGCTGAGTTTTTTAATTCTATCACTTAAAAACTGAACAGTAGAACTCGTGGTTGCATCCATTTGTCAAACAAAAGGTATTGTGTTTTGTTACGATTTTTCTCTATTTCCATGTAATGTAGACTTCATTTTTTATACGAATTCAGGACCGGTTTCCTGGAATTATATTTAGATATTCTTTCCAACCGATCAAAAAAGTCACGTCAGTGAATGGTATTAGTTTGGAAAGAAGGATTTTGGAACGTTTAACAGTTGGGATTGAATTTAAAAATATTTGACACTTAACTCAAAAATGTCGAAATGCTTCCAAACCTTATTAGCAGATTGATAATCTGATTGAACTCTTCAAGATACTGATACAATTGCAGGTGAAATGTAACGTACTTGACGCCATCTTTTAAGAGGCTAAATAATACTTTTGTTACTATTCACGATCCCTATTCAGTTAAAATGCGCTAGTATTTAGTTATTTAGTGTCAACGTTCCACAAAAGTTGGAATGGTAAATTCCCCAGTTATCCAGGGCCAAGAACTACCGGACTGAGTAGAGTCCAAGACACCCAAGAAAGTGAGTGACATAAAGACTCAATATCGTAATTTTTTGCAATCTCAATACTTCCCCGCCTGTGAACACGGGAAGTAAAAGGAACTTATCAAGTCGTCCCGTTTTTAATTCTCATTCTATTCTGGTAAAAATGAATATAATTACATTATCACGAATTTCTAAGAAGCTTCTAATGGGATTACAATATGTCTATTTTTTTGGCTTATATGTTTGTCTAATTTAGAGGATGGATAATTTTCCATGAAAATTAGTTATACAGTTCATGAAACCTACTGATAACGGCGAGAAATTTGTGATAGATATGGTCACAAAGCCGTGATTATCACTCCTTTATTACCTATGAAACTGATTTGCGTCATTGTTCTCATTCATTTAGGCCATATACCTATCGATTTATTCGAACTTTTGAACGCTGGCTTTTGACAACCATGTGGCATGAAAAGGCCATTTCTGCACCACTATTTCACTTGATTCAAAACGGGCAGAAACTCGTTCCCTGGTTGATCTTGAGCAATTAATCATGAATACAACCTCTGTCTTTGGCTTGAACCTAGGAAGATCCCTGAGGGCACTAGGAGACCATTTCAAAAATCCGAATCAATTATTCTAAACTAACTCATTGCTTGTGACATATAGAATCAGCCTACTTGATACCATCTTTATGTGTATGTTGCTGAATCCTTATAGATTTCCTCTTAAAGTCACCTAAAACAGAAAAGCTCATATCCAGAAGTCTGATGTGGGCGGTTATGGGCCTATCGCATAGTCCGGTACTGTAGCCATACCGCTTCTGCGGACGACAGTCTTTTATTTTCCCGACGGCAGCCGGATTTTCCGAGAAAACGTGAATTTATTTGCGATACATTCGAGTGCGAAACGAATTAAGTTTTATTGTGGAATTTAAATTCAGAGAACGTCTGCCAAACTGCATACGTCTACTGGGTAAGGAATACTAAATATGGGTTGGATGTGTCTGAGAGTAGGGTTGGTTGGCCCATCGAAATCAGCATTGCCGATGTAGCGAAGTACGAGGTAGGCAACTCTCAGTTCGGAAAAGTTCCTTGAAAACGTTAAGCTTAAAATAACAACAATAATATTCCTGCTAACTAACTCATACTGCTCGCATAAAATGCGAGTTCAAACTTTTAACTATTATTCATGTGGAATACGAGAGACTTGCTTTGGAATTAGCCAAGACGCTCGTCAGTGCAGCATTTCTGTACCATGCCACGTGTAAATTGTCTTCTATGCACAACTTGGAAACAAGGTTCTTCACATCGAAGATATATTTAAGGTCAATATTGACTTTCGACTTTCGATAACCCCAAGAAGACCCTCTCTTAGGTTCTGCATCTATTATCTATATTGCTTTCTTGTAGCTGTTGTGGTTTTCAAATAATTTGAAAGTGGAGCATATAACGTTCCACTGTGACTAAGTTCAATCAACTTCAATTGAGACTCAAAACGAGATAAGCACTGAGCTCCACAGCAGATACAAAACTAGTAAGATTCTGCATGGTAACCTTTTCTGAAATTCCACATAATATCCATTCACCGTTATCTGTCTTGCTGGATATGGTACATGCTGAATGGATATCATGTGTACGACCTGAATAGATATAAGTATCGTGATATATTGAAAAAGGTGAAAAACCTCTTTGACAAAACATGTAATAAGTTCGCCTCAAATAAAACCATTTGGAGCGGAAAGATAGCAAATAAAATTCGTCCGAGAGGACGTATTTGGTTTTTTGCGAGGATTCAGAATGTATATGCGTGCAAATGGATCCTATCCTGTTGAGACTCATAAAGCGTATGCCGACAATGGCAAAGGAAACGGCGAACGCCAATAAGAATCCAATTTCCATTCAAGTCGGGTACTTGAGGCGTTTCATCCTTTTGCGAGGGTTCCATGTTGAAACTCGCGTTAAACAACAATAACGGGCGTTCGTTGTCATCTTATTTTCCAGCGAGGTAAGCACATCATGACATGTGACAGCAATAAATGTTAGAAAAGCTTTCACTTCTTCGATAGAGCAAAGGATCTGAAAGAGAGAGTGATTTCTTCCCCCCAATTGTATAATACGTGAACAATTTAGAGTATAATTAGCATTACAAATGACAATCGGATAGTAGATACGATGGTAGAGATCTGCGTATCATAGAAAATTTGTATTGGAAGCAAAATGCAGCAGTTAGACTCGATGGAAGACAAACCAATGAATATTACATTCAATGAAGAGTTCTATGGCCGATATTATTCATTATATAATGAGATATAATGTTCCAACAGGCTTTGCAAGATAAAAGCCTTGGAGTGAGGATCAATTGTGAACTGTTTAGTACCATTCAATATGGCGACGACATGGTCATCTTGAGCGATATATCCAAGGCATTCAGGACTTGTTAGACTACGTAAACATTATAGTACACTCCAATTTGTGCCTTCAATAACTCTTTACTGTATGTGTTACTCCTCTACTGTGTTCCACGTAGTGGTCATAGGGGACGATGCCCAACGGTAGTACGAGATCTCTCCAATGACTAGAAGATTACTGAACTGGGCATACGGTGGGTGTTAGAGGGATTCATATTCAATCAATATTGATCTTCACTCACAATGAATATTGAACCGGAGGAAAGATTCACTCCACTTGTTAGTAGGGATCCTCACAGGTCACTGCAAATTGAACAGACACCTGACACTCATAGGAGTGCTCAAAGATCCAATCTGTCAGAGCTGAGGTGTTCGTCACAGCGTAGTTTGACAGGACGAGAGCTACTCAGCGAAATGGTCGGTCATCACGACTCTCCCATGTCTGTCAAAGTTCTAGTGATGGTCATCGAATTCGGCAAAAAGGGCCAAAGGTAGCCTACTTGCCAGGCTTTGCATCCTCATTACTACTACCACTAGTGTGTATGGTGAGCTGCCAAGATACCTTAGTAATACGACACCTTATTCGTGGTAGTTTATGGATAAAAAAGAGAAATTATTTATATGTGTAATGTTTCATTCGTTACCTCTATTTGTCGCGTCACGTGGCTGGTGCTCTGTTAAAAATGCACGCAGTAGCAATTCCAACGCTTTAAAATTTCACAGCTGGAGTATATCGGCGGTAAAAAATTTAAAGCCGGCATTAAAGTAGCTCCGATGAGTGAAATGTATTTTTCAACAGTTTTACTTTGTACGCAGTCCATTTTTATTTGTTACAGCAAGAGATGTGGGGATTAACAGCTTCCATAAAAATGTATGCAGGCTAGCAAGTGGTGTACTTTTTCATGAAAAATATACTGGATAAGTTTGTTCATGTAATATTCATTATTTTGGAATTTTCAACGAGCTCTGATTTATTTAACTCAGTTAGTTCAACAGAAGCGTTCACATCCAGAACTTTATTCCAGTGTATCTCGGCAATTATTAGTAGTTTAATAAAGTTACTTATACAATCATATACAATTTCTTATCTGGCGAGTCAAAGTGAGGTTAGTCATAAGGTTATTCAAATAATCACTTGTAGAATATATATTTATGAAGTTACGATGTTATTGAATTGATAAAGAAATATCTAGGAATTTGCCTGTATATAATGTATAGTAAAAAGTATGTTTAATATACTTAACGAGTAAAGAGCCATACAGATTTTTTTATTTGAGGTGCAAACATCTTAACTTTACAGGCAACGAAACCAGAATTTAAAAAAAATAATATATAATAATTTTCTAAACAAAGTTCGTAAAAGTTTTGAAAACCCAAATGCACAATCAAAAAGTAAGCAGTTATGCCAGCAATTTAAGACTGCATTTCTCGGACTAATAGGCATGGCCTTTTAAATTATTATTGTTTTGATTATTTGATTTATTGTTTAAACATTTCACAGTCATGTATGTGTAGAATAATGGTCCTTGAAAAACGCCATGGAAAATGGGAATCGATTCAAAAAAAATCTTAAGCAATGATGACATCAGAAGTGGGAACATCACAAATCATTATGAAAATGTTTAATCCGTGCGTGCGTCCTTTGCTTCTTTGATGGATTCAAATGTGGTCAAGTTTATCCCAACTTTTAGGTCCATACTATGAAAAAAGGGCACAAACCTTATTCTAGGAGCTTCCTGCCCACAGATCGCTTATAAAATGAGAGCGGGTCTCATAAAGAGGAAAGTGGTGGGGCGTTGGCATATGCCTCAATAATCCCACCGTGTCGGAATTTGAGAGTCTACCTACTTGATGCGATTTTTTGTTTCATAAACGCTTTCCTCTCATTGAGTTGGTATTTAAGGACCAGGTAACAAACATCTCGTCTTTTGGTTTCTATGGTTTCTCCCATTTCCACAAAGTGCGATGCAAGTGTATGCCTTCCTTAAGGTAAAAGCGCTATCAGGATTTTCTTCAAGCGAAACATACTGTCGCTCTTAGACGCGACGCCTCAACGAGATAAAGAATAATAACTTCCTCCTCAGCAAATGAAAATATAAAAATCTTCCAGACGCGGAAAAAAGGCTCAGTTACTGTCAAATACGGTGACGGCAAATAGAGATGAGATTTAACGCGAAACGACTTACGACCAAATTGCACAAGAAGTGCGGTGTTGAAATCTAATTTCTGTCATTTTTGAGTCAACACTGATGGTAGTTGGTGGAGTGTCTCTTTGGAAGTTAATTGTAGAATCGGCAGCAAAGGTGTCTGCTTTCTATATTGGAGTGGATGCGATGCAGTGTGGGTAACAGCTGGCCATAGGGAGCTACCTCGGTTGTGAAATTGGCTCTTCAACCCTATTGGTACATGCTTCGTCTTCAACACTGTAAGTCGTTATTATAATTGTTTCACCAGCTATGTCAATAAACAGTACTAACAGCTATCATAGGCATAATCCTTGCGTCTTCATAAAGTGTGCTATGTGCCCTTGTCCTCGCCCATCTCTACCACCTCATGGCTTGGAGCATCAAGACGGCGACGCAGAGGTAGCCCAAGGGAGTGACTGTTGGAGACGCGATCCATTTGCATCTTCTAAGCGCGCCTAGAAATGCATTGTGAACGTGTCATCCTCTGCTGATGAGGTCCCTTAAGGCTATTAAGAGAGAGGCGTCTAAAACGGGGTTTTTTGAAATGTTAATAACGTACTAATCCGCAAGGTTAACAACTTAGGTACAAGGGCCGATTGAATCATTGTTTGACATGTGGCATTACTGTTGTGTACTGCCATCTATCAAAAGGTACCAGACACAGTTAAGCAATTCCATATCGCCTATGGGTGCATGAAGTCTATTTATTGCTGCAAGACTCATCAATGAAGTCATTCGAAATTTTCAGCTACGAAAAGGACAGCTTTGACGTCAGGGCCGGTGATTAAACATGCAGTTGCATTTTCGAAAATACCGCAGAACTATTAACAAATAAATATAATGAATACAGGCGGACCATGCTTCCTCGAACTTCATAAAAACTGTATGTACATACACCACTGACCCAGATTTTATTTGTTCACGAAATTTATTGAAAATCAACATCTGCACATGAAGGTATGCAGAAATTGCGGTCTGTGCACTAAAATGCGTCACTGAAATGCTGCTGCAATAGAATATCATGGGTATACACCGTTTTTTGGTTCTTATATATTGAGAGACTTATTTTTGTAGTTTTTGATGTTTTATTATCTACAATAATTATTCAGCATGCACTAGCATTTTTCATGAAATTACTTTGTTTCTATGCCTTACTTCTCAATACTGTACGTATTGACTCCATATTTTATGGCATTTGAAATATGGTTGGTGTGAACTGCAATACCGCACTTTATTTCTAACCCAAATGAAAACCAGTAAATATCGTCATCGAAACATTCCTCTACTTTTAATTAAAAGAAAACCGTTAATTCGTAAGCCTGGTAGCTGTAATAACATCTTAAGGGCGCTTCACTTGGAATTGGGTCAAAACACTTAATTGATTTTCTTTAGAGCTCCGCGCTCGTTCTCGGCATTTTCCATAGAGTTTTCTGCTACTGATATTTTTCTGGTAGACGAGAAATCCATCGACGGGTTTTTAGGAGCTGTCTACACTTCTGATTTTGGCCTGGAAGTTACACCGGATGTATTGGCAGTGTTTGTGAGAGGACAAAATAGCAAAACATTCAAGGATTTTGATAGTACAGCAAATATAGAAATATCTTAGCATTATATACAGCATGCATGATTCATCATGTTTATTAACAGTTAGGTCAAAGCAAATCTCAATCTTTCATTTTAATTGCGATACTGCGAGCACAGTGAAACTGTCCCTATCATAAAAGGAAATCACTGGTAGTTCCAATAGAGATACTTTGAAGAACATCTACACAACATGTAGCACTGTTTTGTCCTCATCCATGCAAACTCTGTGTTCGTCATTTTCAGCCATGCCAAACTTGTCTTTTTTAATCACATAATCTGCTATAACAAGTCAACAATCCTACCATAGTATCATCGTTTTTCCTGCTTAGCCATGCCAGGAAATCTGTTAGACGTACTGCTAGAGTTAACAGTGGACATGATGTAAATTCTTAAACAACTTCAGATTTTAACATTCCAAAGAACACAAATCAGTGAAGGATAATAAATAACTTGAATTTTTATTATTTAGTTTGAATTTACACAGTTTCAAATACTCTTAAATGTTGCTCGATACAATATGAACCAAGGATTACCCCCACAAGTGTTGAACCCTGTACGTCAATGGTGTACGCAGGCCTTCAGAAGACATCAAAAAATGATGTCCAAAATAAAACTTTCAGCACTGCAAACTCACAAAAACAAAGTTATCTTATCAGCTTCAGCTGTGATACGCGTCCGGCTTCAAAGAAGGCGGTAGAATTTTTCAAAAACTGCACTTCAGAGAGACATCTCACCCTTCCCCTGCTCCTGAATAAATGATTAAGCACTCGAGTAGCGAGTGCGAACTTTGAATAATTGATCAAAGTCGCGAATACGAACCGGCAGCAGATAGAAATGTATTATTCACTACTAAACCCTTTTTAGTGACTGTTTATTTCTCTTGTTGAGGAGTTGATTGTTTTTCTGTTTGGGAACTTGAGACGTCTGTGTTCCCAGACTTGTTCGCGATTATCTCTGCTCCACCTTCTTGAGGCTAGAATTTCAGGAAAGTATCAGATATTGGAAGATGATGTATTGTAGCGAAATTTTGCCTTGTTCGAAGAAATGAGAGACTTCTGATCAAGCTTTCTGCCTATGGGTTGCCAGTGTATGGACAATTTTGTCAAGGACGGGTCCTTATATGTGGTAATGGATGGATGTGCTGCTGGTGTTCCACATGGTTCTGCCCTTCAGACAACGATCTTCTTGCTGTACATCAACGAACTATAAGAGGTAACATCCAATCCAATTTCCAGCTTGGTGCTTGCGTCCAGACAAATGGGCACCCAAAGACACTTTGGTCTGGACGAGTAGATTTTGAAGTGCTCAACTTTTCTAGAATGTAATTAATATCCCAATACTGGAACCTCACTTCTGACATTTCTGTGCCCACGCTGATGGAAGCTGATGATCTGATTTGGTTTCATTTGTTCATCTGAAGCTCCAATCGTGCTGAGAAGTCTCAAAAAGGACGGAACAACGTCATCTTTGATTGACATTCATTGCAACTCTTTTGTGTAGACACCGTGGTGCTCTTTACTCCCGTTTTTCAACTCTCAGGAACCTTAAAAGACTGGAGGAAGGACTACTAGTTCACAGTGTGTCGCACTTGTGGTACTAGATATCTGACTTTTTTCCGATAGAAGCATGCATTCCAGGATCGCGTTTGAAAATACATATATTATGATCAACGATATACGGAAATCTCCCAAGTAAAACTTCCTTAACATCCTTATCGGGTGGTACTCTCTCATCTCCTAAATTATAAAACAAACTTCCGCGCGGTCGATATTATAGCTATGCGGATTCATCCGCAACAAATGTAATTTATTGTTTTTGATTACAACGGATAGGTAGATTTATAGCCTATATACATTAATATGAATTATTACTCCGAAAGCTACCAGAACAGCTTCCGGATAAAGGTTCGTTGTACGCATGGAGTTTACAAAGTTTTCCAACTTCTTCGTAACAAAAAGTTTCGATTTTATGACGGCGACGTTGAAATATGGGCTTCTTTGGTAATTGGTCCCGTTTAAAGTATCTGTTTATTGCGTTTTTGTATTCGTTGAAAGCAGTCGTTGGTCAAGGAAATTGACCTAGTGATCAGAGATGGAACAATGATGATGAATATCCTCATTGTATTAAGTCTGTTTGAGGTTGGTGCACTGAATGAAAAAAAATTGGTCTTCTATTCTAAATAAGTGTTCAGTTCTTAATGATTTTTGATAAGCATGAATGATGAACAAAAAATAACCTATAAAGCAATCAGAAATTCAGGTTTGATGACTTTCGATAGATAACAGAACAAAGCAGTAATACCAACTCTTCACCTGTCAGTCAACATCGGATGCTTCTAGATCGGCCCTTGTATAACGTTTTCACATCAGAATCATCCTTCTCTAACTCTGTCCAACCCTCGATTCCACTGTACCGCATCTTGTTGAACCGGACAAAGGGCTGCAGATTTGAAAATAAAATAAAAATGGAGGAGTACATAGCTGGACTTTCGAGACTACCGACCAGTTCAGTTGCCCGAGAGGCGACAAAGCGTAATTTGAATACGTTTGAAGTCGGACACCTCTCAGCACGCGGCTCCATTGGGAAGCACCGTACCGTTAAATAACTTTCGGCGCGGTGATGTTTTAAGCCCTGGCCGAGGTGTTAACGTCCTTGTCTACACGGCTGTTATAAGTTTTTAGTGGTGTAACATGGAAATGAATCTCCATCCATCTATGCGGTAGTTTTGTGGCTCTTCGTGCCCACGAAACAAAAGGATTTATCGATATTTCAAATAATGGTGGATGCGGTGACTACAAGGATATGTAGTACATTCGCCTTTTTTTGACGCACATATTTAATTTAATACCCTTTTCTATAGATAACGCAAAGGTAGATAGCCTTGCGGTCTTCATAAGCGCTGCGAGAGGATGAATCTCGAACCACATTGAGCTTAAAATGATATAGATTAACCGAGCGTTGGAGAAAAAGTAGTTCCTTGAGGAAGACCCACATTGATGGCGAACACATCGAAAGCATATCCACAAATAAGAAGCGATTCCTTAAAGGATCCATACCGTTTATATGAATATACTTCCTGTTTATCATTAGGTCTTCTTACATTGATTTAGTTTCTCCGCTTTCATTAGACTTTATACATGCTCTACAGCTTACGTAACAAAGAATTGAGGGATCGTCCACATCCGTGAAATAAATAATGCCTGAAAGTTCAAGTAACACATTCTCAAAGAGCAGATGTCGATAGATCTTCGCTTCAACCAGTATAAAAAATGTAACACCAACCAGTGAGTATATATAATACCAATTTATCACGTAAATTCGGTTCGCGATATAAATCTACAAACCAATATTTACCCCGATGCCACTCTAGGTTCGCGTAAGTTGACAGGCACGGAAGTCGCGGTGAGATTGCGTACGAGGGATGATCAGAAACTTCTAGAGAAAATTTGTACACTCTCCATAACTGTGGAGGATGTAGGAATTAGTACTATCTGCTCTTATTAGTTTCCTAAATGCATTTTTAACCTACTGTGGCCACATGTCTGATGTGTTAGTTTGAGATCAAGGTAGGATTCTCTAGCTCCTGGTTTAGAGCAGCACTCTTTCTCACTGCCCGTCAGCCGTTTGGTCACGCCTTTAGAGTATGTAATGCTTCAAAGCACAACGTTACATCTATGAACCCGGCAGAATCTTCTTGAGAATTCCACAGCATTCAAAGCTGCTTGATTATACCATATCTATATATTTTGCTTCACTCACTGTTCCACAACTCAGTATGCTATGCTGAGTATGATTATTGAGATGTTAAATATATTTGCTTGAAACAGCATCGTTTAGGCTCAGAGTTTAATGTGCAGGTCATTACCAATGTTCCTTCTATGGAGACGAGCTTTGCAGCTCAGATGCTGTGCTTAGCAACATATGCCACCTTCCATGGCGTCTCATGTATTGTTACTATTACAAAGAACCTGTTCAAATAAGAGTTGTTGGGTTCAACACAGACGTTCCACAAATAAGATTGTCTTTCTTTCAGTAACGCGTTTCAATTCATATTTGAATCATCGTCTGATGATAATACATAAATAAAAATCGGAACGTGCGTGAAGTTATTGTTCTTCCCCTGTAAGCGCACAAAATGCATTAGGTCGCCGTATCCCTAAAATATTGATGATGTAGAACGTTGCCGTAGCAGAAAAGGATAGAAAGCCCATTTCCTTTCCATCATCCATCACCAGTAAATCTGGTCGTGTGTGCAGACGAAAATGACGTGTGCCCCGTTACTGGAAGGGTTTTCCAGATATTAGCTGCGCGCGATAAAATATGACAACTTTCAGGATGCATTCCAGCTCTGCGTTCCATTGTTACGGAAGTTATACCATCGCTAGGATATGGAGTGCATTAAGGAAGCGATAAAGTGTGGATGAACGTTCGTCCTTTTTTACTTTGCGGTACGGGCAGGTACATAGCAGAGTGGAGATGAATAACGGATAAACTGATTATGATCGATTTACTAAGAACTACTCCACAGAATCGTAAACTTGGGATGGATCCAAGGATTTTTTGATATTGAATGCTGTGAGATTTTGCTTATACTTAAGCAGCCACAACAAGGAATGGAAGAAGTCTGCGCGAAAGAACTACACAGACAAGGAATTGCTAACTGCTGGCCAGACTGCACTGAAAGCAAAAAGTCACATGTCCAGGCCAGACAAGGACGGCCCTCGGGGTCTAGGGGGCATGCAAGCAATTTTGAGATAGGCAGTCTAACGAAACATCACAGAATATCAGACGTGCAAACTATAGTAGGTTTGTCTTACTGATTTCCATCTACATGGGCGCCATGCTATTGTTAGAATTTATATCATGAAAAGCATATGAAGAAGGCGAAGATAGACTTAGTTATTGTAATCAACGATATATTGCAGGACGTTAAGACAAGCAGATTGTCCAGAATTTCATAGTATATCCATGATAATGACAATAAAGTAACACTCCACACTTTGCTTTGCCATCTCACTCAGACATGCCCCGCATTGGATAAAAACGTCTTGGTTGGAATTGATATCTCCCTACACGACTTAGACATCAGGTAGAGATAGACAATACTGAGTTGAGATATTAGTTTTATTCACTTATCTGCCAGTATCAATCAAGGGCCAGCTAAAAACGTAGTTACAGTATTAGGACCTATTTCATAGTAACATACCATCATCAGTTAATGTTTAGAGTATTCAAAACAGCTGGGACCACTTACCTTATCTATTTATGGCGTAGCCATAGTCAACATTCATTTTAATAGCTATCCGTTCTATTCGATCAAGGTATAGCTTTTGTGTGGCAAATTCATCAGTAATTAAATGAATGTTTGCATAATTTACTTTGTACAACTACCACGCTACATATAAACCTATCCGAACATCCTTCGAAGAAGTGCACCTTATTTCCTGTTTGAAATAAGCCCCACTCAAGTCTTCACTATAATACACCAGCTCCGGCAAATCCTCTCAGAGATTTATTCGGCAATTCGCAGACCTTATCGCTTCTCCATATTGCTCGGACCACGACATGGCCCGAAAGTATCCAATAAGAGTAAATTTCAGAGATTAACCGAGCTATCCAACGGTGGCTTAAACGAAGGCCCACTTCCGGTTCCGGTTTCGATAAGTCCCTATTTACAAACGACTGGAACAACATTTAATCTGGAGGTGGGGGAATGGAAGTTCTCCGGAATCCACTTCGACTGAACGTTTTAATCAAACTAAGTTTTCGCACTCTGGCGTGCTGAAACTGATTACGCTGGATGCTATTTGAGTTTTGTGAGTGAGTTTTGTATAAAACTTGTATAAAACTATTTAAAAAACTAGCTTTTATTTGAATGTGTTAAAAAAATAAAATGGACTTTTCCTTCAAAACTTTTTCTAACAAGTTATAATGTCATTACACAATTTATAAGATATATCTTTTGAGTTTTGGTAGAGAAACAACCCTAGTATTAAAGACTAGGTTATTCATTGTCGAAGTCCACAATGCTTTCCTACTGGATATATGAACATTTAGCTTGGAACCAAAACAATACCGTGTAAAACACAAACCAAAAACGACGTGCATTCAAATAGCGCAGCCTCGTTCGTAAATAGTATTTATATAGAATACATTTGGATTTTGTTTTACAAATACAGTCCGCATTTATCCATTGACGCCTGAAGCAGTGATAACTATGCACAGTAAGCTTTGTTGATGCCTATGCAACGCTTTGTGCCCAGTTCTATGTACTGCTTCTATAGAATGGTGAACATAAACATATTATGGACAAAAATACCTGAATCTGCAAAGATAGCTGACAGGAATTACTGACTCTTACGTACCGCAAATCAAGGTTGAGACTAGATTAGATCAACCATATGTGAATGGTTTAACATGTCTGTTAGGTGGTTAATAGAACATTGAAGTTCTTAAGGCAACTTAAAGAGTAGTCTTCCCAAAATTATTGTTTTTATTTTAAATAATACCAAGCATGACATTTATAAGCTATCATTGTATTCCATGACAGAGCATCTTACTCTGTTATGATTAACTAACTAAAGCTATAGATCATGTGGCTACGTATTGATACTATAGACCATTGATAATAATATAATCATTAGACTATATTCAATATACCAACTCTCAAAAATATACAGGACCTTGAGATCTATCGGATGAAACACAATCTTCACGCTCAGGGTTCGATTTCGAAGTGGATTGTAGCAGTTATGGCCCACAAAAAGTGCTTGGCAACAAAAAAAAAACTAATTCCATACGATTATTATTATTATATTATTACGTAGCAAGGTTTTTTGTTTATATGTACATTTTTATGTTTTCTCTATCCAATCTTCAACTTAGTGTATACACATACTTTTTTAACCATTATATAACAATAGATGGAGGGTCAAAATATTAGACTTTTTGGTATGACGTAGGTCTGGTGACTCAAAATCTAACTGTGTATGCCTACTAGAACTGAATTTAATTTACCCCTACCATAAACAATAGAATGCTCCCTGCTATTCGGGTCCAAAATTAATACTCGCTATATCCAATAACTCGGCTATGTCCATCGGCGGTTGTGTACATTCGCGTTGTCGGCCACGTTGGACTGTTGAATATTTGACAAGCCGCAGCCGACGTTCCTGTTAGCTTACGCCGCATCAAATCGGAAAAGCCATAGACTACAGTCCCGTTACTGTTTGCGGCGGTCATCAAAAGCAACAACCTAAAACACAATACGATTTCAGATTTCTAGTGTTTCCAACACATTGGTCGTGGAATTCTGTGTTTCACAACGTTTTGATTCATGAACTTTTTATCTTCAGGATCACTTACAGATGAGCTGGTAACTGAAGAAATCAGTTCAGTTGAAACATTATAAGGCATAATCATGTAGAAAATGGAAGTTCGGAGCAATGCTTATGAAAAACTTGACAAATTCGCGTTCCTTCGAAGTAGTAGGTTCTTTGAATCAGTGAATTGTGGGTGGAGATATGACAAGCCACATTGACTGAGATGCATGTTTGCTTACTTCTTGAACAAATATTTCAGTATTATAGATCCATCCTTCGACGATATACCAGTAAATTATAGATTGAAGTATTTATTTGAATTCGCGCGCGCACACTTGACAGTATTAGATTGCAGGCTGAAATTTGGTTGTCGGGTATTAGAAATTTTGGTGTAACTCTGTGTATAAAGATTATGAGATGTAAGCTGCTTGTTGTGAAGAAGATTATTTGATGAACAAATGCCTACACGGTATACAAGCTTCGAGGTTATCTTAATGATTCTAGATGACACCCAAAAAATCATGTACGTTAAGACTATTAACATACATAGATACATACATCTATAAATTTAAAAAATATACATACATGAAGCTGGTCCATTTAGCTTTTGTTTGTGTATACTTAGATATTGTTTCTGGTTGATGTCATTAAAAGAAAATCCATGCAATTCTGTAGATTTGTTTAGATGCACTAATTAGATTATCGTGTATATGAAAAGTTTGAAATTTCAATAATACTACATTGAAGGAACCCCGATTTGAGGTTGTTTGGAAACACATACAAATCCTTCTTTCTCTCCTCATCTGAACACGATGGTCACTAAAGGCCATCTGCGCAAAATGGCGGTTGCTACGTCAACGTTGACATCTAGAAACAGGATCGCCAGCAGCTGTCGCGTCACATTTAGCAAACAGCGACACAGACTCGGAACAAAGTAACAGGTACTAAAATTAATGACGTCATAAATTACCTCCTAATTATGTCGCACGCCAGCTAATACGTACAGCATTAATTATGAGCATATGCATACTAGTATGTACGATAGCGAGAAGTATGAGAAGCCACGCTAATTGATGGTGACTTTGTTTGGATTATTAGCGTACAGTATACTAACGACAAACTGTACATAGATGTAGTATTGCTGTCAGTTCATCTGATTTCCCTTCCCATACAGGGTCTACGTACCTTGATTCACCGTTTTTGTAATTTTGTGTCTTGTTTGAAGCCAAAAATCTTCTCCAGCACGTTTTAATGTGTGAGTGACTCGGTACAAGTGACTGATGAATATTCTATAGTTCTAAATGTTATCAATGGTAACTTTGGCTTCTACTCATGTTAGGGCAAAGAAGAGCATATTTCTGGGTCGTCAGCCCTCTAGGTATTTCAATATTGATATATACATATTCAAAAATGTTGCATAAGTACGTGAGATGCACCAAGATAATATACTTAAGTCTATTTCCCACTGAGTGTACTCGTATGCTCTCTACTATGCATCAGACCTGCTCTACACATGCATCGTCCGTCTTTAGCCTAGACTCGTCAGTATAGCCTGGCGGTCTAACTGCAGAGAGCAATCGAGTGTTATATACGTAACCCAGTCCAGGGTGTGATAGCAACATCAACATTCATTTGCAAGCGTCGCGCACTACGGCACTGCCCATTGGCAACCCAATAAGTCAATGGTCCTAACACTTGGACTGGGGTCCATTGCAACATTTGTCAACAAAAGTGAACTGATTTACAGCGACATCCCTTGTTCTTCATAAACACCATTTATCCGTTATCTCGGCTCATCCACGTCAGAAGTTTGATCCATAGTTGAGAGCATACATTTAAGGGTAGCGCCATAGTGCGCGAACCTTGGAGATGAGTGTTGATATTTCGATTTCCCACATTTGAAAGCAGAGTAAAGAACATTATCTACCCAATCTCCATATCTGCAGCCATTAATTTTTTACAACTGCGAAATAATAGCCATAAAATCACATTCCGGCGTATACTGTGCAACCCTTAATGGTCCAATAAACCTCACCGTTCTTTCAATAACCCATTTGCATTCTTATTGAATATACATGGAAGCCCAACACGGTTTATGTGCCCGACATAAATCAATTTTTACGGTGTTTATGTACTAGATAATAGTCCAAGCGAACAAGTGATCCAAACTATCCACAACGCGCCTTTTAGACCTGTGGTTGGATTTATGTTAGCAAAAACGTTATAAATCTGAGAACCATTTTTAATGAACAAGGCCAACAAACTACTTGAGACTTATCTCGAGAATAGTTCCCTTAGATATGATTAATTAAAACCCAGGGTTTTATCTTGACTACGTTACTATAAGTGATTTTCTTTTATATTCTCTCAGAAAGTAAATAGCGCTAGTGTATCTTTACTTGAGTTTTCAATTATTAATTTCACAATATGCTTGCTTCAGCGAGAACTCCATTAAACTAGCAAAAGAACGAACAATACAAACAATATTAAAGCTAGCTATAGACAAACTAAGCAAAGAGATTCATATCGATAATTTTTAGTACAATACACGTGTATAAAAGACTTGAAGTATGAACATACGTGCATAAATGAAATTAATAAATAATATAATATAATAATAATAAAATTAATTCCGGTCGTACCAAAACGTAGTATATTTATAATTCTTCAACCTCAGAATTCTAAAACACTAAGCTAGTCAACATTTTTCCTCGAAAGATTTATCGTATGGTGATTTGATGATCTCATGTTTGAAGGAGGATACAATTTTGTATGTCACAACAATTTTTGTTTCATTTGACTTCCAGTCAATTAGTCAGAAGTGGGATAACAGCTCAACAATAATTACCACATCGACCAGCTGAAAATCCATAATTCTAGTCGAATCCCTATGCACACGGCATCGTCGTCCAGATGGATGTGTGCCACATTCTACCAAATTCAGTGCTGCACTCCAAGTTACATGATCCGACTCGGCAAAATTGGAACCGACTGGCGAATTGGATTGCTTGATAACAGTAATTATCCTACAAAGTTACCGAAATTGTACCGGTCGGTCATGTAATATCTGAGTACGGGGAAAATTTGCATGTGACAACCCGTATTTGTATGCAGATTTGAAATAGGAGTATTCTGAGATGAGTCCTAATAAGGTTACGGGAAGATATATTGGTACAGCATGAGGTGTCACCCGGGTTTCGTGCATTACGTTTTGATCTCTTGTTTTAAAATACAGTACAAGTGATGCAAAAGCCCTTCTGATAAACCTGAGTCTTTCAATAAAATTCGCAAAGGAAGAGGAAATTGGCAGCTGCCTTCCTTTTCTCGATGTAGTGACAATACCCAAAAACAGACAACTCTGTATAGAAAATCGACTAATACAGGACTATACTTGCACTATACCTCAAATCATTTACTGGATACGAAAAAGGGTTTACACGAACACTCGTAGATATATCAAATATCAGCTTTGACTGATCAAGAGAGACCAACAGCGTAGATATATTGCCGTATGCTTCTTTCAAATCCTACATACCTAAGACTCCCTACACAGAAGACATCGGCAATGGAAAGATGAAATACTTCCCACAATCGAAGCCAGAAGTAGACGGCATAACCTTTTACGGCAGCCAAAATACACAACATGCTGAATGGACAACTGCAAGTGATAACGTCATGCAGACTACTGTCTGGTATCTGATAACCAGGTCTGCAAAGCATTACCGTCTCCATTCTACGGAAAAGTCCAGCGCAGCCAGGAAAACGTCACAAGCAATACAGTGTGCATTTAGCGTTCCTATCGCGCTTCCAGATACGCTTCCTAATTTAATTTGCAGCCCTGGCGAATCGACATCGAACGTATTGAATTCCTTATCGTCCTTCGTATAATAAGAGTAAAAATTCCATCATGATGTTATACTCGTACTCGTACTACATAATCGCAGCGAGAGGCATTGAATATAATGGGCAGTTCATCGAGAAGCGGTGGTGAATCTAATTATATACTGGAATACAGAGGAAAAATGGCTACATTGATAGTGATGGTTTTTTCGCCTATTATTAATGAAATTTGGGAATAATATACTGTCACGAAGTCATCTCCTGGAGGATATTTAGAAAAATAACGCACTTGCTGCTTTCCATACTTTTACTTTCAAATTGACTAACATCACACCACCTATTTATCCCCAAGATGAGCTCAAAACAACAATAACAAGCTCAAAAACGCCATCGAAAGATATAACTTCATATAGAAACGTGATTCGCACTGTCGAACGAGATAAAACAGTACATGACATCGAGTAATATAAGTTGCTATCACTAATAATACACTAACTATAAGCTAAGCTTTGCAGTATGTTAGAGAATAATACACACAAAGGCTGAAGATCTTTCGTCGCAGTATTTTAATCATTATTTTTAAATGCAAATTGTTCTGTTCATGCGTATACTAAAATATATAAAATACCAGCCCAATGATGTATTAATGTGTCACTAAAATTCCTCTTCGATGACCATGATCTCCCGATAGGTGCGCGGTTAGAGCGAGAGCGAGTGTAGGAAGTAAATGCTATGGAAGTACCACAGGGATCTATCCTCGTGACATTACCATGGAATGGGCTTCTATGATGGAGTAGGCTTGGCTAACCTAGCAATATTATGATAGAAAAAAAGCATACGCTTGAAGACATGGAAGAGTACTGAATCACTCGAATCACCAGTTTGGTGATACTCTCTGGAAGACCAAAAGAGATTGGAAGACAAATTTGGCGACACTAAAATCGAAAGCGACTATGGAATGGTATACTTTGTATTTTATCTGGATAAGAGCACAAGGGTGATTGAACATATACAGACAACCGCAGCAAATACGAAGAAGACTTTTATATACTTGATTCGAGTGACACCGCTAAAATATAGGCAGCTGAAGCTGGAAAGTCATTGTGTGTGGTTTGGAGTTGCACCAATCGACTTGTTGGTAGAAGAGCGGTATCAGGTTTGCGAAAAGGAGGGAAAACTAGTATATATGAAAGAGGAGTGTACAGCAAATGGTAGAGACGATGGTAAGAAGCCATACATGAAACCAATAGATGATACAGGTGCCTTGAGAGCTACCTAAATCAATTGGTGAAGAGAATGTATGCAAATTGCGTCTATTGTTCTAACGAGGAACACCACCCAGTAAAATGTAGTCCTGACAGATTTGCCAATTGTGTAAGCCAACGCAGGTGGATCACAAAATGGAATGAACACCACCGTGCTCATTGCAGAGGGGCTTTTGTATGCCTTTTTCTTCTGAGAACGTCACACTTCAGGTGGAGGTTGGTGAATTATTAAAGCTCCTTCGATAAAGACTATAGACGTTTTTCCATAACTGAAAGAAAAACATAAAGCGTGAACGAGATAGTAATACATGCACCTTACTCGTTTGTTAGTGCGATATAGATTTCTTTTACAGTTACAATTGCTTAGCCATCTGAATAGTCTTTCCTATGGACGAAATGAGACGTGGTGAAGTAGAACACTTGGAACAAGTGTTTTTCAACCACTTAGAGACTTAGACAATACATTAGTAGGCAATGCCACTTAAATTTTAGCAATCCAGTTTCAACATCATGCCATTGTTTAACATTGTAGTAAATGAATCGTCTTTCCTCGTAAAATCTCATTCCGATACACGTTCTGGCATTGCATTGGCAATTCCCTTACAAAATTGCGTCTTTCCTATGGAGGAACCTATATAATCGTCGGCATCCTCGTATCGAATCTCTTTCCGGTTTCCGGTTGCTAGCAAGGTTTTATTGTGAATTTCCGCAAGTAAAACTATAGGCGGCAATAACCTGCGATTGCCGTGTCAAAAGCAATTTAAGTTAATGGGAAACGAATCGGAACTGGCTCCGCTCCTATCCATGATACATTTTAACCTTTAAGTGCTGCTTTAACGGCTGCTCCGCAGTATCGGTTTATCTTTCTATTTCCCACGAGCAGCAACAAACCATGTTCAACGCTGTAAATGTTTCGGCTATCTTAGAGCAAAAATCTAATTTTTACTGGACTCACGAATTGAAGAACTAGAAGGTTTTTTGTGATTTTTATACATTTCAGGGCTGAAAAAATATATGCTCTTATCACTAAAACTGACTATATTCATTAAATATGAATTTATTCCACCACAGCTCTTGAAAACTGATACATTTATTTGTGCTTTATGATGTCTACGTCTTTCACCATTTTTATTAGGGCGAAATATTTTATTGAAAGCTATGGTATGAGTCTTTGTTTATTTGCTGGGCATATTCTGAGGATATGAACCAGTTTCAATCGAACCAAACAAATTTAAACCACACTTACATTCACACGCGTATTCCGAGATTTTTGTTTAGATAAATTGACATAACCAAGAACGCTACTAGCATCTGAGATGTCAGTAGGTACCAACAAACATTAATAGAAAAGAATCAGACTTACCACGTACAATTAATACAAGTGCGAAAAATAAACATTCATTTTGAGGATCTACAAGGTCTCGAAAAATTCATGTCTCTCTCATTCACTCATATCGGAAGTATGAAGTTCATCTACTTGACTCCATATGAGAACCCATGATGAGATAGTTTTATCAATTTGAAGCTTTTGTACATAGGGAAGGAGGTATAAGGCACCCTCAGAAGGAACTAGTAACTAGTCATTTCACCTGAAGACGGTTAAAAATAGCACATCAATCGAAACTTTGTGGAACCAATTTCTAAATCAATGTTAGTCGGAAGCAGTATTATAAAAAATATGAGATGAATCAAAAATCAAAACTCATGTTTATTCATAATATTTTGAAGATTAACCAGCAGAAACATACGCAATCTTCTCACGAAGCAAAAATAGCCCAATTTTCGGAACTTGATTGTTCAAAAATTTTATAGAGAATCCGATATCAAACTTTTGAAAAATCCACCTCGTCTACAAGTTTCAAACAATAGTAAGAAATTGTTACTTTGCAAATATGTAGTAACTGTACATAGATCAAATACCACAAATGGTAGTTATGTCATTCGGTAAATGCTCAAAGGACCCTTTTATGCGTGAAATTACTACATGGAAGGACTATGATGTTAGGAAACGGGATGGTAATTTGCATGAAGGGTAGGTAGTCGTATATTCATTTTGTGGTAGGATGGCAGGTTTCTCTCAAGTAATCATAGTTGAGAAATTAAACACAGTTTCGGTTTATCTGTATTAACATAACGCGTAGCTTTGCATAATACACTCGACGGGTTGCCCACCCAAGCTTACACAAATTCAAATTATTCAGACTGACACAAAGCCAGATACTCTGGTAAATGAGATTTTTAAATATCTTTAAAATTAATAAGTAAACATTGCATGCCAAGAACATAATTGATGCTTTGTATTGCGCCCTCTAAAAATGTGTTTGGCTGAGTCCTGAAATCACTAGAAATCACTAGCTACACTGTGGTAGGGGGTGGAGTCGTTTCCCAAATTCACCAAAATCGATGCAGCGGTTACTGATACTACGCGGTGACAGAAACGCCAGCAGAAATATAAACTGAAATATAAAATTGAGAATATTTGTGTAGAGCTATACACATTACATAAGAGTTTTCACAGACAGCCAAAGACGTTTCTCCAATATTTCTTCGAACATAAAAAAAGAGAATTTCAAAAAACCTCGAACCGAAATCCTAAAAAAATACGTCTATAATACTTTCGTCAGAGTTGCCAGGATGACGATCCATTAAGATTGTTTTTCCATCACAAAGTATCGGGGAACCGTCAAAGTTTGCTGGAACTCCCCAAACTTGATTAATATTCAAATAACTCGCCCTTGCATCGATAAGATCCCCCCTCATTCCCCAATGCGGCCGCACTTGCATTAATAATGGAGTCGGGATCGTTTGATACAGCTCTGCATATATCAAGTCGGCAGAGCAAAAACTTCCTGAAGCATCCGCCAACATTTCGCATCACGGCTAGCCATTAGTTGTTGTTGGATGCGGTCCCGCTGAATTTTCCATAGTTTCGCCGCTGAAATCAATTTTGTGGCTTTTTTTGTAGACTTGACGCTTGATCTCCAAAGTTACATGCATATAGATAAAACTCAATATACGAAAATTAAGATCCCGCCAACGACGCTACGGCCGCTGAAATTTCATTTAACCGCTAAATCCGCACTTGCTAACTCCAGCAACTTATTGAAATTGTTCTAACTTCTAAGAATGGATTAGGGCGGAGACGGCGTTACCAGATTATATACATGGTGCATGTACCGCGCTCTACATGACTCCGGGCTCCGGGCTTGTGTTATGAATTCCAACAGGGAAGTTTGTTGGTGCCCCCCCAGAGGCAAATACTGTCCATCCCGAAGTGCAAATTACTGCTATGTACCTGGTTGCTGCCCCATGGGGTAATTGAATGTCGCTGGGCTTCTAATTAATATTTAACTTATTAAATACCGCTCTCGTAGAGACTTGCATTCAGTTTGTATAGCTAGAGAGGTGGCAAGGGATTTTTCAATATCTATAAGGTACTTTGCACACAGCTGTTTCAAAACCTGAACTTATCGTTGGCGTTGCTGCCTTAAGAGACACCAAAGATTTTTGTTTCACCTCTGTAGAAGCCTGCTTCCAAATATTTATTACGATCAGAGATGGATTTATCAAAAGTTTGATTTCGGACTTCCATTGTCTATAAAATATAATAGCTTGGGACGACGCTAAGGTTATTGCCAAGGAACCGCATTGGTATCGAAGGAAATTCAAGGAGGCGGCATTCATTACCAACAACAGCAAAGTGTACAGCAAACCCAGCGTAGACATTAAACCAATCTGGCAGCCACTGATAAAGAAGATCAACAGACTACGACTGAACCAGACAACAAACAATGACCGACAAACAGCCACGTCAGCAGACTGGAATACCGCGCATCGGGAATCAATCAGAACAGACCGCGCACAACGACACGTCACCGGACGGGGTTTAAATAGGCATGAAAGGAACGTGTTCGCCAGTTCACCTGAAGACGATTGAAGATAGCACATCAATCGAAACGTCGTGATACTCAAAATTTTATAGACAATGGAAGTCCGAAATCAAACTTTTTTAAATGATCTGCATAACTGCTAACAGCTAACAATAATAATAATGACTCAATGACTGAAAATTTTTCCACCTGAGAGTAAGTGAGCTCATATTCAGCTAGGTTTGAAAACTACATTATATTACGGATGCCAAATATTATCTCCAAAACAATAATGGGGCATGAATCTGAATATATATATATATATATATATATATATATATATATATATATATATATATATATATATATATATATATATATATATCTGCAATATGTTTTAGGAACTATTTTAATTGTTTGTAAGGTTAGATTATTGTTTCTAAATGGTTAAAAGACGCTTTTTCAAATTGTGGGTTAGGGAGTTCTCATGTAGCACGTTTTACCCATTGATTTCACCATTTTCAGTATATTTACAAACATTCCATCCATTAATATGTTATTCATTTCGCTTCATATTCAAATGAGTTATAATTTAATATCTAAAGTTTATTTCTACTGTTTGAACGTACCTAACACCTACCTTCATCAAGTGTATAGTTGTGCTGCTATCTCTTGATTGACAAACACCATCGATAGGCAACTAAATCATTATTGACGATAGACTATGCTGAACTAACTTTAACTCTTTTTATTCCCAGATATTTTATATCCATAATATGATATTCGAAGTATGCAGATTGTTGTAGGTACTGACCTACCTTGATTGGAAAAAAATCTGCTGAAGTTTTTGTTTCTATGCTCAATACAGACAAAATTGAATTGGTATTTATTCTCAAAATCAAAGGTTGTATAACTGTTTGGTACATCAGGTCCCTGACCGTCCGAATTTTCACCCATTATCGTTATCAATAATACGTAAAACTAGATCTCTTACCGAAACAGGCAAAAAATGTTTTCACTCCGAATAACGGGAAAGGAATGCCACTTTTTTGCGTCGCACGGCTCTGAAAAACACGTCTGTTCACTCGGAGTGTACGGAATGAACAGCAAACAATAATAATAATGACTGAATGAATTAAAATGTGTACACCTTAGAGTGGTAGGTTGAGGAATATTTTGCTTTTTGCAAGTAGTTCTAATTTGGAAATGATTTGTTAAAAACCGAATGTGCGATTTCTTATCAGCCGTAGTATGTATACTAATTTTTTTATAGTCTGGTAGTCAGTATTTCTTTGAGATAAAAAGCAGGTTCGATATATTGACATTGTTTCTTTACGGATCGCTATCTGAATATTTTTAGAATTCCTTCTGAAACAATAATGGGGCATGTATATGTATATTTTTATCATAAACGCATACGGGTGGGCATCAAAAATATCCGAAATATGTTTTTGGAATAATTCTAATTGCTAGATTACATGTTTCGCCGTGGTTAAAACACGCTTTTCCAAATTGTGGGTTAGGAAGTTCTCAAGTAAAACGTTTTACCTATAGATTTCACCATTTTGTAACATTCTTATGATTCTAACGTATCTAGTAACATAATTTTTTTGTTCCATTATCTTTAAAAACATACAGTCCGTTGATGCGTTATTCATTTCGCTTTACATTTAACTGAGTTATAATTAAATGCATTTTTGTCTAATATTTCAATATGCCTACGTCTTTATACGGATTTGATGTGCTTGTTAATTAATTTAACCTAAATATTATCCTCTGAGCATAGTCGGAAGTGTTGAAACGACTACCCTTAGCAGGTCAACAAGACGTAACAAGATCTTCCAACGTACAAATATTTGTAAGATAGCTAAAGACATGTGCGAAGTGCTGCTTCAAAACGCAGTGTTAGTATTTCTAATATATATTAAGATCCGTAAATTAAATGTCCATGATGTAGATTGGTATCTGCATGGATCGTAATTAAAATGCTCAAATGACGCAATACCTCAAATCCAAAAAATGAGTAGGAATCACATTGAAGAGTAATATTAGTCTCTCTTGTGTATCCGTAACATCTACTCTATCCCGAGTTACCACTAAAGCCCCGGTAATGGCTACTCTGGTTCTAAAGTTCGCCCCTCAAACCCTATATTAATAATCCTCCTCTCCAGCATGAAGCGTGTGTGGAACTCAAAAGTCGTTGCCGGCCAACTTTGATACACATAAAGTTAAATAAGGTTTATGAACAGTTAGTGCTTGAGAATATGGTGAATTAAGCATTAATATTGACTGGAAGGACATTAAACGATAAATAATGGTTTCGGTTAATGAGAACGTTTCAGTGAAAAAAAAAGTGTTTTATTTGTGAAACTGTGTGTTAATTACACAATCTTTTTATCTGCATGATGGTAGAGTTTCACCAAGTGAAAGCATCTACAATCTACAGTTCTAAAACTGTTTTGTATAGAGAAAATACGTTAAAGTATGACTTTTAATTGAACTGATGCTAAATACTTCACGGCTTCCAAATTTCTCTCACCTATTATTACCTTTATGATAGACGCCCTGGATAGGTGATACTTATAGTTGAGAAAGGAAAGTCACCAGAAGACTTTAAAACGTGAAAATGAATTATTTTTAGATCTGTATCTTCACATGAAATGATAAACTGATCAAAAGTTTGATTTCGGACTTCCATTGTCTATAAAATTTTGAGTATCATGACGTTTCAGTTCACCTGAAGACGATTGAACATAGCATATCAATCAAAACGTCGTGATACTCAAAATTTTATAGACAATGGAAGTCCGAAATCAAATTTTTGATAAATCCACCTTGTCTACAAGTTTCAAACAACATGATAAACTGAAGTATGCTGTTAAAAACAGATAATTGAATGATTACAGACGAAAAGCGTTCTAGATTTGGATTAAATAATCCAGCAAAGGCGTAGAGCCAGGCATAGAGGCAATCGATCATATCGAAGATAGCGGACAACGTCACGAATAGGGTTTCGTCGTTGGAGAGTTCTTTGGTTGTTTTGCTTTCCGACGACCCGAATGAGTACGCCGCGTCGGTGCCGTCGACAATGGTCCGTTTTTCCAAGAGGCTTTGGCAAATTTTGCTCGCCCGCCCAGGGTCGATGTCGCCAAAGACTCTAATCTAGCCGAGATCCTATGATTAATGGCTGGGATGAGATCCTTGATTGAACGTGGGACAGCTCGCGAACTCTGTCAGAAGGGTGAATGATGAAATGTTCAGTTAAGCCTTGAGACGGTAGAAAAGTTGTGAAATATGAAAACATATCTTAAAGTTCATAGAATTGTAGGCTATGACAAACATTTTTGACAATAGACATAAAGATTGTTAGGAAGGTTCTAGTAGGAATATTCTGTGTCATGCTGCTGCTATCATCCTTCCGCCAATGCACATATTTTGGAAAATGTTGAAGCACTACTTACAGAGAACGTCAAAGAAATGTATGGTTAGTTAGAAAACTGCTGTATTAGTTGATTATAATTGGGAAATATAAAGCTTCACTCTGGAACTAAAACTTATTATAAATTATTATACTAAGTACGGACGATTGCTTTTGTCTTAAATCTTATCAGGTAAAGATAAGAATTACACATATCCTTCCAGATGAACGCAAACCATAAGTCTTTGGATTAGGCTGTATGGTAGATAAAAAAACTTTTCTAAAAACAGGCATTTATTTAAACTTTTCCTTTAAAACTTTAACTATCAACTTATACCGTCATGACACAATTTATATGATATAAAAGCTTGTCGAGAGATTTAAGTATTCGTATTTACTTAGTTTGACAATTTAAAAAACCAATCAGATCAAGTTATTCTTACACTTCTTATCTACACAGACTTTTTGAGGTCGTAACTGCTTTATGAATGAGTACGAGATAGTTAAGTTGACTAACTGAGATATGTTCAGTCACCTAGGATACTTTTCAGTAATAAGATCATAACACCTTATTTATAATTGCCTGATCAAGACAAGGAAAAAAATCAAAAATACAGATTTGTTCTTGTTTCATACTTAAGGATGAATTTATGAGCATGAACTGTACGAAGTCTTAAATAAGGTTTTTCAAAAGATTCTTAACATGCTTAATGACTAAGCTTTTTTGCTATTAGCTTCAACAGCTTCGTAGATCGCGCAGCTCCTGAATAAGCATTGTACTACTTTTTAAATGGAGTGTCCATAGAAAACGTGAAGTATACTGTAACTCACAGCGACAATTCTCTAATACAGCAACTCCGTATAACATATCTAAAGTTCCAGATACACTCCGCTAGTGTGGTTTAAACTGGCACTGCCGACTTCATCCTGCGGTTGAAATGTAAATTATGGTGACACTGAGAATATGGGAAATAATTGGGAATACAAACTAGCACCGACTTCTACGCTCCAAGCCAGCAGGCAAAAAGGAAGACGATGAGTGATAAAAACTATTCCGTAATCCTAGTTAAATATAAACGGTAACGCTAAGACGGAATAACGAGGTATGGATGTATAGTGTACATAGACTCGTTATCAGTAATATCTTCGTTCTGTTTCCCTTAGATGGGCTCCGGAATAACGTTTACTTACTTTTGTTTAATATGCACTCAGAAGGAATTGTCTTTCTAGCTATAAATGGTTGCAAATACTCGATATTGTGATTGTAGCTGACAGTGAAAAATCTTTACAACGTTTGTTGAATTAAATCACGCAAATAAGTTACGAATCTGAGCAAAGTGGTAATATCATGATGGTTTCTAAGTTAGGTCATAAATAAAACATTATTTGTGTAGTAGGTACACAAAGCCTACCCTGGAGAACTCATTTAGGAAGCCTTTTTCATACAGTGTTATTCATGTTTTCAACGACGCTTAACGCATGCCGTTTTTGTGATACTTCATGCAAAGCCGTTGGTTCGTTGTAGTCTTGAGTATGATTTTACTTTATACAAACAAAATGAACATATTCACTGTGTACGTTGTCCATCTTTCATACAGTATACTCAACAAAAATAATTTTCGAATTTTGTGTTTTAGCTTGAACGATATCAGTTTGAGAAATGTAACCTGGTGTTACAGGATTCAAGCTTTGTACTGTTACAACTACAATTTCTGGTATCCAGTATTCAAGCTTTCTTTGTTTTCTCTTGAACAAGAATGTCGGGAATGATGAGAAACTACATGCAGTTGGAATCAGCTATAAAAGCATTACAGATAAATTAATTTCTTTTCAAATACCATTTAAGAAATAGTACACAATAATTGCTTCTGCAGTTGTAACAGTACAAAGCTTGAATCCTGTAACACCAGGTTACATTTTATCATCATTTACCTCACTGTATTCTATGAACTCTTGGTATCCTTCAAGCTAAAACACAAAATTCGCAAATCATTTTTGTGTAGCAGGTTGATTATACTCGTACAGTATAAAGAATGTACAATGTACATTACACAGAGAATATGTATATTCTGTTGTATAAAAAACGTTATACCCAAGACTACAAACAAACAACGGAGCTCCATAAAGTATCAGAAAAAATGGGCATACCGTAAGCACCGATGAAAATATGAATAACGGTAGTGAAGGTCTATGTAAAAAAGGTTTCCTAAGTGAATTCTCCAGGGTAGATAGTGGAAAAGTTATCTTTATTTATTGCGGTCGAGCAGAATAGAGGAGAACACCCGGTCAAGAGAGTTCAGCAGTTTATATACTACGCAAAGCAGCGTTAACGGGGTAAGAACGGGGCAAGTAAAACATTATTTATAGTTATATAAGTCCTAGATCCTAATTGTGACTTTGAGACACTCTGTATGTTTTAGAGACTACAGTAATTTTCTATAAACGAATAATCCTTTTGAATGGCCTTTTACGAAAACATAACCTGATAAAACCACTCCAGGTATCTCCCAAATTATCCCATTTGTGTTATCGCCTGAACGCTTTTTTCCACCTCAGACCACTCACCGAGAGACTGTAAGACTCCCGCTGACTTCCAAGCCAGTGAAATTGAGTCGCGGCGATTACCTGCGGGATACCTCCATAACTGCTCTGAGTTAAATTGAATCTTTTATGGTCGGGACCATCATCTCGATGGCTGCTGTAATTGAGATACGCCAGTGGATCGGATAAATTTGCATTTCTTTGTATTACGAATAAAATCTAGGCACCCATGTGACTTCTGAACCAACTGAACCGGATGCATCTTTGAAAAGCCTCAGATGTTATTCAAACCCACACATAACGATTAGCATTCCACGGTAGCCGTAATCGAAATGCAAAATAAGAAAACTAAGTTTTTAAATTACATTAACAGCAACTGATTCCAGAAATACAAAGTCTGTTCCTGAACCTAGTATAAACTGTTACATAATGCTTGGATCCAGACTAGTGCATTTACATTTTTGAGTGACCTAGAATGATGAACAACTGAAATATAATCTTGTATGGCTCATGGAGAAAATCCAGCATACGTACAATCCCATGATAATGATGCAAAACCCACCTCATACCAAGGTACCTATATTTCATTCATTTATCTTTGTATGTCGCAAAGGAAGCGTTGTGATTGCCAAAACAAAAAAATCATTAACATTCATCTCCAAGCGTCGCGCAGTACGGCGTTGCCCATTGGAAAGGGACGAAGTCTAGGCTAGAGATGGAACATGCATGTCTATAGCGGGTCTGATGCATACTGGAGTGCATACATTAAAAAAATAATCTAATGATTTTCTTTGATGTCTCATGATGATCACAAAATCCAAATTCTGTCTGTCGACCTGTCGTTCTGTCTGTCTGTCTGTTGGTTTGTTCAAAGGTTAGAGGGTATATTATGGCTAGTTTCCTTAGTGCATGCTAGTGCATTTACGGAGAAGTAAAAGCTAAATAAATTAAAACCTCCATGTTTAGTTTTTTATGTTTCTGGAATGTCCAATGTTATGTGGTTCGTCAACATTTTTTTTTAAAGAAACATGAATATCTGGGTTGATCCACTTCACTCCATTTTTTCTTTCCCTACGAGATGAAACAATAGCGTAACTACAAATTTTCATCACTAGTCGTGATGGATAAAATTATCTGCTTCGGATGCAGGAGATGTTGGTTCCACCCTTATCGATGTCAAATAGTTTCTTTATACTTTTTCTAATCATCAATTGAGTCCATGCTACGAATGGTAGTTAAATTTAATATAAAATCTTTCCTATGCTCAATGTATTGATCGTATAATAGGAAAACGTTAGCTCCTTGTCCTTGAAGTGCCAACAACTGTTAAATTTATCCCACAGAGTTGGAAACTGTCTTCCCCCTGTTTACCAAAGCATCAAGTTCGGATACCGCTGCATCCGGATTTTGATTAGTTCAGCTGCATCAGGTATTCCTTACCACGTTTGCATTACTGTTTACCGATAGCCACTACCAGGAAATTTGGCCGGTCAGTTTAACTAGGAGTTAAATGTTATCTGCTACTCGGAATATGCTTAAAGGGTGGAACCTAGTTGGATGGGCACAGGTTGTTTACATCCAGTGTATATTTTTAAAATACTGCGTTCGCCGTGTCTAACAAATTATAAATAAAATAATTAGTGATACTTTAAAGAGGACAGGTCCTAACAAAGATACAAGGGCCAGGCAGACAAACAGTTTGACAGAAATATCGACAAAGAATATAATATTAATAATATAATAATGTTTATCGACAATTAAATGAATACTAAGAATATGATAAACATACAGTACTCAAACAAAAATTGAAAACTTGTGTTTGGGGTTGAGTTTAGAACATGATTATAAACATTGAATTGTTGTGGCATACTGATGTGGATGAATTTTTATTTTACTAGTATCTAATAACCAACTTTTTAGATAGTATTCAAATGAACTCATGGATACTGTAACATTCTCTGTCGTTTTATACATTCATGATATAGTCTTAGTCTCAGTATAGAATTAATGATACATTTTCGACTTAAAAATGTCAAATAACTTGCTCCGGTTATATCCGGTTATATGTGATTAGTAAAACTATAGCAGCCACATTGTGTAGAGCAACTGTATCGAAAGCAAATGCGTAACAAACGACATTTCGGCCCTACATTTTATCTACATTCATGCGGCCATTACGCCTTCACTAAATCAGAGCCAAATGGTAATATAACAACTGTGAAATCGCCTTTTTTATCGGCACTCGTTTAGGCACAATTTGCCACATTCCTACTCTCGCTGCTGTTGCGCGGGACATTTATGTTTGTACAGGGTTATCCACCAAAACATGCATTGCTAAAATTTGTTCCTTCCAAAGAAGTTATGCTCGGTTTATTCACAAGATGGGGACGAAGACAAGAATTGGCTGAAACGTTGATTAAAATGAGGTCCTAGTCACAGATCTTCGGTTTTCTGAACAAACTCTTATCTAACTGAGCCCTTTGACCTTGCAGGAAAATCTATATAGGGAAGTAGATTCTCTGGAGAGCGGAATGTCGTGGCGTGTTTCTAGCTCAGTTAAAACCAAAATAAATGGAACATAAAATGGAAGCGGTATTTTCTTCTCAAAATCAGATTCAATTAAAGCTTACTACATTTCAACTGAATGTATATTTTTGGATATTTGAATTTTCAATATTCAATATATAAAATCAACTGCATGTGTATTATCCTAGTCTCATCAAAGAAGTTAAGTCGCTAAAGAAGAATAATCAGAACAAAATCGTCACCCAGAATAAATCTAAAAATAAAAAAAAATTGAAAGCACATAATTCCTTGATTCAAATCTTGAGACGAATACCTAGATAGTAATGAACTCACTCAAACTACCGCAATGAAGGTACGTCTAAAACGAAAACTATAAAAATAGCTAAAAAAACAATTAGATAAAATTAAAATGCGCTTGAAATCCTCTACAAGCATGAAAAAATAACAGTTAATAATTAGATTCTGACCCATAAGCTTCTGTGTAACAGGACAGATCGAAAGTTATTCAGAACCAAAGTTAGTGAAAATAATCGAGTAGTGTCCAAAGCCGCCTCATTAAGTATCCATTTTCGATTGCTATACCTTTTGTAGCTTTCAAAATGGCTTTTAATGATCTTTTTAATCAGTTTTTTATTTCTAAATAAATGGAAGACCCTGTATAGCGAATTCGAACGAGTGGTTCCATCAGAAAATAATCATCAGGGTGATTTAGGCTGGCAATTGCGTAGGCCTATCGCGGGGCTATTCCGTCGAAATGAGCGTGAAATACGTTCAGCATTGATGTTGGTTTTATTTGAAGATCTTTAAAAGATATGGCATACAGGGGATTTCGGAAAGGTCAGCACCGAACGTATGATACAAATATAGTTGCAACTCCATTCATCCTATTACAACAACAATTAGAGATGATCACCTTCTATCTTGTTGGAACTCGCTATTCATTTAATATAGAAAATCATCGTGTATAGACTCACCCTTAAACAACGCTACCAGATTCGTCAATTTCCCTTTGAAATTTGGTCGTCGATTCGCGAAACGTACAATTTACTTCCTGAACTGTATTGCACGCATAGTTTTCCACCTGAACAAGCCATTCATTACACTGCGATTCCAGCCAGATACACTTTGAAGGGTGCAGAACACCAATACGTCAAAGCAGCTGCGTCATGAATATAATATTCCCGCTGTGTACGAAAGTGTACAGTAAAATCCATATGATTGGTTTGTTGGCGGGAATTTTTCTGTTCATTACACAAAAAATAAGCCACAAGATCATCGCTTGGTCGAACTTTTGTTGATTGGGCTCCAAAGGAATTACGACCTGATCCGTTGTTTTACCGCAAAGTTTTATTCTTCTTAACTGGTATGTTTATAAGCAAAATATCAGCTTGCCTGCCAACTGGCCACCTAAATCTTCGGATTTGATCCCACTAGATTATTTTCTATGGGCTTTCGTACAGTTACGGGTTTATATTAATAAACCAGCAACAATCAATGTTTTGGAAGCAAATATTCATGTGATTCATGGTACAATGACTGTATTGCTTGAAAAAGTCAACAGAATTATCAGAATGTGCTTCTTCAGAAACAGCCGTAATGGCCATATGACTGAAATGATTATTATTAGCTAATAATGCTATGTAGTAATTGTGTTTCAAAATTATGGATATAATATGGGCATATTGCACTTTAGTCTGCAGCCCCGCGAATCAAGATCGATGATAAGTAATATAAACAAACACATTGGCGGGCAGAAAATAATATGTTTGCGTGAACTGAGCAGATGAATCTCAGATAGTTCTCACGCAAGACCCGCACGGAGAAACTCAGAAAAAAGAGCATTATCTCCGTTGAAGCATCAGACAGATTAAGTACCCGGAGGTAGTAATTACAAAAAACATCATTCGCAGCAATCAAGAATACATATTTCACTTGGAAATTGCCACTTGCCGAAACCAGATCCAATATCTCGTACCAAGCCGCTGTTCTGAGAATTACAGGTAGCGCGGCCTCATAATATAAACATTCAGGCCTTAATATAGGAACCACATAGATTAATATTAAAATAACTTTACTAATGTTCCGGCTAAATCGGCTGCCTACTTTGAGAATAATAAATAGTACTATTCAATTTAGCAGGAGACTGAAACTCTTTATTTGGAATAGCATGACGTGATAATTGTATTTCTCATGTGGAATAATGAATTTATTGCCCATTTTTATTGCTTAAATATTTTCTCGTTGTTCGTCACACCTTTTTTGATAATTTATAGCTCCATATACGATTCAAACGCTGCATTTGCGTGTAGCACATACAAGTTTAGACAAAATAGCTGCGTGCTCAAACTTGTTCAAACTTGTATAGATTAGGAATATCTAAAGACTTTCAGCGTGAACACGAAAATCCCTATTTTGGTTTTTTGATGCTTAGGCTTCTTTGTCTCATCGGAATACAAGTGAACCAAATACCGAATAATTTCTAGAGGCTACATCAACGTGTTGTATTTCCTAGTAACACTAGGAATTTTCTCTGTGCGTACTCGTATAATAGTAAAATACAGATCCAGCTCCATTCGCTCGATGACAGGGGGAAAACCTTCAAACCGAGTACCAATTGGTTGCACACAGATAGTCGTCAGCGCGTAACGTTTGATGAGCGCGAATTAATTATTCTATCAAAACGGTACAATAACACGCCCAGCGCGTACACACTTTGTCATCATACACCCGGATGACTAAGGATGGTTTTAATTAGACAGACAAAACGTTGCTAGGTGCTTCGACGCGTATACGTCATCCAGGGGCGTGTACATACGTTTATGAAGTAACAATATGAAAACTTTAAATCCAATCCATTCGCTGATTTATTATGCAGAGATGTTACTTTCCAGGTAAAATGGTACCGCATCGACATAGAAGGTCAAAGGACAAGGACGCAGTTCGGATGATACTGACTCTAATTCAGTGAATCATATTCTTGAAAGAATGCCCGCTTTTTGCGTGTACCTCCCAATCCCCGCCCCTAGACTACGTTTGCTGCCTTTAGATTACATATGAAGAATTACTATAGGTTTGCTCTTCAAACCATCCCTAGATGAAAATTGCGCCCTCTTAGAACCATTGTGGAAGGCTTTACCGACTCTTTTATTTCCACTCCAATATTATTTTCTTGATGTTGCGGGCATATACATTACGAAAAAGCATGTCACTTATTTCCATCTGCCTGTCTCCTAAGAATCTTCAGTTCATCTTGCAACTCTATGTGAGGAATATAAGATCAATAAACACATTTCCCTCGCGTAACGTCTATGGTCCACACGTAACGTCGCCAACACGCTTCTATAGACTCAGTGCCAAATTACAAGATGCTTTCAATCTTTAATCATATCCCTGATGGAGTTAGTTATCTTGGAAGGGTGGATGTTGTTAGAAGGCAGGGTTGAAACTCCTCGTTAGCAGGGTGGTGAGATGCCGTTTATTCAAATGAGTATGTCTTTTCAAAGGTGATATCCGGAAAAGGTGGGTGTAGGGTTTTGCTCTTAGCCAAATAATACAAAATAGGATAATTTGGTGAAAGAGTATGTCCTCTGTTTGTTGGTTTCTCTCTCATTCATCGTCACTTGTCTTTGCCGGTAAATAGAACCAAATAAGATTAGAGAATATACGTGTGAGCGGTTACCAAATTTATTATATTTACATATGATACAGTCCATGTCATTTATAAATGACGCACCTTGTACAAATTAACTCGATTTCTCCACCTGTATCCATAATCTCCATGTATCTCCGACATTCCGTATGTTCAATTTTGACCATAGCTTTAGTAAAAAACACTTTTCCAATATTGTAATCCATAATGCTGAAGCCAATGATGCATGAACCCATTTATGACATCCTTTTGCATTCAACTGGTGTATCACGAGCATAATTTTCACTGATAGGGCCCAACTTGTTATCTCATTTCCATGAAAATTATTGGCAGTGAAATTGAATCGACAACAGCAGCGGGTTTCTGTACGGCCGATGCTGCGAAATCATTTGTACCAATGAAAGTACTTTCTGCTGGTATTCAGCGATTTCCTATCCATGCTGCCGTCCTGCCATGACATTCAAACGTTGGCTCTATCATACAGCTTAGCGATTCTAGATTTGAGGCCTGAGGACCTTTGTGGGTCGACAGTGTTTGGTACAGGGTCCATGAAAGTATTTTTATATCAAGAATGATGACTATTGATTTTATAACAGTGTAGCCAAAGTATGAAAGAAACAATCTGGGTGAGAAAAATTGATTACTGATACTGAAGTTTGAGATGTTACGACTTAGCTGTAGTGGCGAAAATCTGAGTCTTCCTGACTTTGGTGTAAAATATTTTGTTTAAGGGACGACGAATGATGATTAAAGTGTTGTGCGACAGATGATCACAGATGATTCAGTATTAACTGGAATAGGGCATAGTATATATTTTGTTTAGGGAATGATCTCAGAAGGCATTCCAAGACTACTGTGATTTTGAATGCCCACCAGTAGATCTTTTGTGTGTATACCGATTCCATAGTACCTAAAAGGAGAAATAGAAGATATAAGATGTACATTTCTTCCATGTAATACAATCGTGTAAGTGAAAATCAGATAAAATCCACCCCTTTCCGTGATCGCGTGCGAGACGTTTTTCGGGATCCTTCCCTTCCTTCCCTCTTCCACCAGCCAGGCACGAACACCCACATTATTTATAATGGCCTGACTTGTCTTTATCACGTACTTTCTGTATCTCGGAGGTCTAAAGGGTGCGTTTCTCCAAAGATAAGACACGTCCGCCTACAAAATGATGCCATGGTTTAGCCTGATTATAATTCGGTGTGATTACAGACTAAGAAGGGGGAATCACCTCCTTTGGGATTAGATGGATGTTTAACGCTCGAAATTCGTGTATATACTTAGAAAAATTGTAGCTGTGGTGATTTCGGTTCTTTGCAACACTGTTCATTGGAGTGACAAACGTATTGATCTTAAAATGTGTAATCAATTCGTGTACTGACTTATACACCCAATTCATCTTCCATCAAGCGTCTGAGGGTTTAGATTTTCTCTGTTTTATGCCTAGATTATGATATGCTAAATTGGAGATTTTGTTATTCTCACTTCCAAGACTTTCTCAGGTTTGAATTGAATATATTTATTTATCTTTCGCCGACCCCGATGACCATCATTAAATCTAGTGCAGACATGGTAGTTACTTAATGTCGAACCATACCGCTGAGTAGCTCTCTTTCCTGTCAAACCCTGCTGTGCCGAACACCTCAGCTCTAAGGCCGCTGTATATGGCATAAATACCTATAAAATCACCAAGCCATTCAAACCATTTAACGCTTTATATCTTTGATACCATGTATACCTACATGATGGAATGAATAAACCTGGATATATATAAAAGTAGAGCAATGTTTCAGCGATTTTCCAATAACTCATACTATGGTACATAACAGACAGTATCAAGACGTCACACGTGTACTACATCACACAGTCGAATACTCAATAAAAATCACCTGTCACACGCAGGGCTCCAACCAAATACCTGAATATTCCATATCCAGATTTAAATGTCCAGTCATTTTAGGATAAAACTGAATGATGAAGTTGTGCAATTTCTCTACTACTGTTCAAAAATAAGTCATTCCCAGTTATCTGGCTATAGTCATGTCATTGGAATATACTAAAGTTCTTAATTCCAGCTTTATACTTACCCTAGCTATTGTTCAATACTCTTTCATTTTATCTTTTCTGTGCACCACGGAAATATAGTGTTTCAGTAATTTCATTTGTACTAATACTTAGAGGAACGTCTAGAAAACCACGACCATCACCATAGAAACGTCTCTAAAGTCACATACAGACATTGCGATTCGTACGCTGTGAATGGTAAGTCACGCCATCCGAGGATCTGAAGCTGATAAAACAATACATTGAGCTTCCTCCTCTGATAAAATTTACCTCAATCTCCTCAATCAAACCATTGATGATAATAAGGTGAAGTTAAATTCTGACTAGTTACTATGATGACTGTACTGAATACCCAATAAATCAAATCGCCTGCTAGGCTGCATCTTTTCGGATGGTTGGAGGTGGAACAAGCAGGCCGTGGACTGGTGACAGGTGTCGTTTCTGTTTAGGAAATATTCCATGTGATGGGGGTGCGGTTTTATTCCACGACCTGACCTTCTAACAAATGGCATGTCATATTCGTCGCTTAAATGGGCCACTGAAAAGCAGGATGCGAATTTGTGGCATTCTAAATAAGGAGGTGTATGGATGTATGATGGAATAGGTATTTTGAGTACGAATCAATTGGAAGAAAACTTGAAGTATTGAACAAAGGTTTGACAGTTAATTTTTTCAACGAAAACCAATTGTAGACAGCTTGTTTTCATCTTCTTGAGACTCGTGATACCTACTGGTGCCATCTATGGACCAAAAGTCAGTTCCTAAGTCTCATAAGCTGTTCTTTAATGTACGAGGGTATAACAAAATAATGGTCCTTATTGCAGACCATAATCATGATTTATGACAGCTGGCATGCTGAGAAGAATAGATAGAATATTTCTTTAGAAGGTAACTGCAACATAGCTCGAAAATGTTTTTGTCTTGTTATTGCTCAAATATTTTGTGGAGCTCAACGTCTTCGCTTGATATAGTGGAAAATACTTAACAAAAATGCATTAATTTTTTTTGGACCAACTGTAGAGTCTTCAATATAGACCGGAGTGGTTGCTACAGATTAGGACACTAAAATTGTATCGAAGTGGAAGTCTTTGTGTTCTCCTACTGTCATTCAATTAAAGTTGCATTCCATTTCGTTGAATCCAACGACCATCTCCTGTTTTTTATCCCACTCAAAGGCTTGCAGTTTGCGCTATTGAACTTGTGAAATGGAGCATTCATGGACAAAGGACATAGACTGGTATAATTAAAATCACCCACTACACCTCATGTATGACAAACAGGGCTGGACTCTCTCGAACAGAATTGTAGATGGGCAGCGGCAATAAGAATCGACTCCAATTGGGTGCCAATTAGCCGCGATGCTTTTTCAGCAACTACTACTACAGAATACTGCATTTTTACTAAACAAGGATTAGATGTAACTGGCATCAAGTATGATGATTCTGTATATTACGTGCTGTGGAATCAGATTTTCATCAGATGTAAGAGCTGTTAATTCACTTACAGTATGTTTTAGAAGTATTGAAAAATTGGACAATACGAAGCTTTTTGGAATTAATTAAATGATAAAAGCTTCAAAATCTAGCAGTCTAATCTTAGGAAAAGGGTATACAAAATGTTTCTTACCTTAAATATTACCGATTATCAAAAAAAAATATATTACTAGTAATTGAACAGCATTTCTCCAACCCCATCCAGCTTTACAAGACGCATACTTTCGAAATTCTTCTCAGCCACCTCTGCTACGAACAAGTGACTGCAATATCCGAATTCCACAGCCTCCCATTGATTTGAGGCCGAGCGCTTTCGATCTAAAAATGCCTCAGGCTTAATTGGAGCCAATCACAGTGGTGCTTCGGTGAGATGTCGTACGATCTGCAACGTCAAAGACGCGTCTCACATACCTGACCAACAATAGCGACGGTTAGGGGGGACATTCTGGCATCCATGGTCTTTGTTGTACGGTTTCACTTCAAAGCTGGTTCGTGGTGAATTCTTCATCGAAAATACCTTGCATGTCTCTGAATTTAACTTTACTATATGAATGAATAAGAACAAATGCATTCAAAATCACAAAAAATCGCAGCAGGCACGTCTGTCTATCAATATTTCTTCAGAATGTCCAATTGTGCACGCTGTTCACTTCTATAGACCGCGATAGGTTGGTTAGTTATTTTTGATATTTCTTTGTTTGAATATTTGAATTACTTTAAATCAGTTTCGTTGGACATTGATGCTCTTCAACTATGTTCCTCCAGTATATCTTCAACTAACATTATCGACATACATGCGTCACCATGATTTTTTTAATATCTTATGAAACAGTACCGAATTTCGAACGCCAAACAAGTCTTTCTAACATTAGTTTCAGCTGAGGGTGGAGCTAGGACTAGTTTTGTCTGAAATTCAAATATACTCAGCAGTAAATTCTAGTTTTTACTAGCAAATTCTAGTTAAAGGCATTTAATAAAAACTAGAGATAACGCGTTATAACTGAAAACGGGTATTAAGTGAAACATATACAAATTTCGAAATTCAAAACGTTGTTCCTACACCTTTTCAACGTTTCTGATTATTTTATGTACGTTTTTGTATGTTTATCAGATTTTCAATTATGCACAACGTCAAGAAAAAGCGGTTCAAAAATGTTCCAGTTGCTCACTTTATTTTTGAGTTTTCTCCAAACTGCGCATCAACTTAACTCATCCTCGAATTCGCAGGGATTTTTAGGCATAGTGAAAAGTAGCTGAAAGAATTTCAGGGTTTGCGTGTGCGTCTAATTAAAAAAATGGATTCATATTATTGTTTGGAAAATATGTAGTTAGTTCCAATGTTTTATTGGTAGATTGCCTCTTTAAGGGTTTGATAGGTACGTTACATTGAATCTCTATAGGGTGTATATCTTCCTTCCACGCCCAACGTCTAGATATAAACTGGAACCTTTTCAGTTCTTTCGCGCCATTCAACTGTCGGTAGGGATACCGAAACAAAAACGAGTCGCCCAATTACCGGAAGTACGTATCAGTACCTCCGCTCGCAGTTGTCTTTGACTGCCCTAGTCATTGGACCAGACGCATTGACCTCGGTCCCTATTGGTCGACGCACTGCATTTGTTCGCCGCTGTATGAAAGGGTTCTTTGTCCCATTCAGAGAACGATGGCTGATCTCCTGAATGTAGATTTAACGATAAGATAAAAAGACCTATAATTCGCGCCGATGAGAACGGGACAGGTAAAATGTGGGATGAATGGGATTTTGGCACTGGAGTGTGAGTTTGAGATGAGAGAGGTGTCTGACTTGAAAGAAAGGGGAACGTGTGACCTGAGATTATATGAAAGAGCTTTTTTAAGCTTTTGTCAAAAGGGTTCCTGATGAAAAAGTGGCCGTTACCATTATGCCTACTAAAAACGACACGTATAGGTGTAAAAATAGATGTTTCAGCTTTTATTCAAGATGTAGGTATCAAAATGTGCCTTAATCGTCATTCCATCTGTCACGTCACCCTATGCTAGTTATCAACCATCTATCCAACAAGAAAAAGCATGATATGTCTGAAAAAAGTTTTATCATATTCGATTGTAGACGTGTTTGTTGAATAACATTAAAGTTAGGTCGCATTTTTTATCAGATTGGACCTCTAAATAAGAAAGACACTAGTGTTTTGCGACAAGCTTGACAGAAGTTATGGATTTCTTTAAAATCATATGAAAAACTACAAAGACAACCAACTCTACGCCACTGCAACGAGTCAGCAAAATTATTTTCTAGTGAAATACTTTGGCAATACTCAATAGTAACAAGAGCAAATCTTTTCACTTTGCTGATTGCAAATTTATTGAACGATGTAGTTTTCAATTATTTTTAAGGTTTGTAGAATTTTTGCATTGTCCGGCACAGTGTAAATACGCAAATTATTTTATTTTATTTTGCATTTGTGTCCCTACTGCAGACGTGGTATAAATGAGGATATCATAAATCATAAGTCACAAAATACTTTTTTGCAATGCTGCGAATTGAATAAATTCCGAAAATCAATATTTCTGTTAATATTGTAGGCATTGTTATTATTGCATTGTAGGAACATATAGATACTGTAAACAGAATGCGTCTGCAAAAAGTGCAAAACTCTTGTTGCAGGTTTGTTTATGGATTGAAAAAGTATGACCATATATCAGCTAAACTTCGGGAAACTGGTTGGTTGACAGTCGAAAAAACTGTAAAGTTGCACTACATGACCTTGGTGCATAAATTGGTGACTACTTCCACACCTCAGTATCTGTCTGAGAAGCTTTTCTTCAGAAGGAATGCACATTCCCTAAACCTAAGGCAAAGAGACTACCTCACCATCCCTCGCCATCTTACCACATTATTCCGAAGATCCTTCTCTTATAATGCAGCTAAATTATACAATCAGGTGAATACTGAGCTCAAACAATGTACGCTTACAAATTTCAAGAAAAAAATGAGACACACACTTCTAGCCGAGTAAATAGTCGCCTATCCTTGTTTTTTCTTCTTCAAACAAACATATTTCTGTTCGAAACAAGAGGTCTGCTGTCAGAAATCGCGGTCGGAGATAGTTACCAACCCAAACACTGGCGCTGCGGCACCTCGAGATACGAACGACGCGCGCAATTTGAAATTCGGAAGGATGGCTTTGTGGGGGATTCTGCCTAACATATCATCCGCGCTCTGTAACGACTGACCAGCTACCCAGTTGGTTCAGTTGGTAGAGCGCCCGACATGACATCGGGAGATGCGGGTTCGAATCCTGCACTGGGTCTTTCTTTTCGGATTTCTAAATGCGAATTTATATATTTCAAATGTTATACTTATAGTTTTAGTTCTAATTATAAATAGGGTTAAATGTAAGAGTAGCCTTTGGCTAAATTTCGCCCTAATAAAGACGTATTATTATTATTATTATTATTATTATATAAATAGATATTTTACCAACGTCAAAAGTTCGCAAAACTTTGTAGATCTTTTCACGTTAATAATGTGAAAGTTTATTAAAATTTTTGAAATTTTTTGTTCGAAATAATGGGTTGAAAACCTGGACTAGGCATTTTTCAAACCCTTTTTTCATTTTATTAGAATTTAGGGTATTTGATTATAAGATAAATTTTCTAAATTACACGTCTACTTCTACAAACCTAAAAAGTGAGAATCGAATTCGAAACACCTGGTATAGTCTTCACAAAACACATACCGAGAAGAAAATGCAATTATAAGCCACGAGAATAACTGTGACACTCCCAGCAAAATTTGTTCTTGCCTCCTTTCCAACAAACACAAAAGAACCTCGTCCTTCATTTTAGCACACCTCTAATGTCACCTAAACAAAAAAATATCACTATTCTGCAGCGTAAAAAAGAAAAATGTGGTAACTTTATGGAGATTTTGCTACATTAACCTGGGAAACAACAAGAATTGGGGAGGTCGAAATAACCCTAAATTATTTCCCATGCAGTCAAATTAAGTTGGGGTCGTAAAAGTTGGTAAACAAAGGAGGAGACAGACCAAACGAAAATAATTGCTTGGCATGTTTGTCATCTTTCTTGAAATATTAATAGTTTCATTCACTTTCTTGAAATAATATGACTTTTCAAAGCAAAGTAAATCACCAACAACTATGAGGATGAGAAGAACGAGTTATAGAAGGAAGATAGATCATCTACTCTTACTCCATGCTCCATGCTCCAGAATGTAGATCTTCTTTGCAGTACATAAGCTTAAGGGAGAGTACTTCTCTTTTAGCAAGGTCGTCAGCAATATGAAGCATTATGGAAGGTAACTCGAGCCTTCCGCCATCTCCAGCGTGTAATTTCTTTGCAGAGTAGCTGTCTTGGTCTTATATGCGTGAAATCAAAATCAATACGTGGATACAGAAACTAAGAGCTAATTGGATCTCCAAATTTGTTTACAGCTAAACAAAATTATTGTTCCTGCTCTAGGATTAAGCCCGAAAAGCAAAAACTGCAAGACAAAAAATGCACTGAAACTCCTGGATCAAAAGATAACGTGAAAGTTACAAAAAACAAGTTGAATAAGACCCCCCCAAAAGCTCGTTTGGAACAAATTTCTTTTGCTTATCTGACTTGAGCCTGTGAATCAAATTCAGTTACGCGTAATTAGTGCCATTCTATAGACAGAAACATCCTCTAACTGCGAACAAATTACTTACGCAGCTGACATCAAATAAAAAACATAAATTCGTGGGGTCTTAATTAGATTTCGAGGAAGGAAAAATGTTCTATATAAGAACAAGGAGAAACGTGGAGAGAAAATGAGTAGATTTTGAGAAATGGGGTAAAGAACCTAATTAATGGACTTATAATTTTCCAAGGCCTGCTCCACCAGATAGAGGAAATGTAAAGATAACCGAAAATGCTATAATTCATTTTTGTTCTATGGTCTGTGAGCTGGAGAATGAAATTTAGTCATAGCAGGGTGACTTTGTGTCTTAAACATCAGATATCGATTGTATCTAGGCCACATTTAACGAATGATAATGATGTGTTCTAATTTAATTTTTGATGTCAGAGTAATGAACTTATATTCAATCAAGAGAAGCCATTATCAATTATAAATGAACTTTACACATGAAAGTAAGATTATTTGGAAGAGTGTATGGAGAGTATATGGATAAATCCATACAGCGCATACGTATATGTCATGGATACATCATGGAATATGGCAATTAGTTGAGACTGTATGTGTCAAGTTGAAATATTTTTCAGGCATTCTATTCAGGCGCTTGTCGGTTTTAAGTACTGCAAAAAAAATGCAGACAACTGATACAAGGGCTGTTGGACAGATGACAGCTACGCCAGAGAGGCAGACAGACAGACAGACAGGCCACATTCGATGTTTCGTTCCAGCTGCTCAGCCTCGCAACACAATTGTTATCAGATCATTCTGCATGTGTCAGAAAAAGGTGGGTTATCTATTACCCTTTACCTACGAATAAATTTGTGTTTGTATTTATTTTTCAATGTATAGGTGCTATTTATTTATTTCTTCTTTATTCAATATCCATATGTATCATCCATCCAGCTCCTACACTATAAGACCGAACTCATCCTTCCAGCCACAGGCTGACGTTGTTCGTTTTTACACGTTTCTAGCGAAATCTCACCATTCTCAACGCGGCACAACATGGCGGTGGCGGAGGTTTCGCTCTGTAATTAATCAAAGCCGTAAAAACTTTTTGTGTTTATTCCAGACCTAGCAATTTAATGTTACTTACGCCCGGATTTCGACCCGAAACTTCGAAATCTCGCTAAGTACATTAATTACATTCCTGCGTATAGCTGCTAATTATCTTTTGAGTTTAGCAGCTTGACGTTTCTACTTTTTAACAAAAATTCCTCAGTGTCATTATCTGACAATGTTGTAGTAAATATGGTTTACAGCAGAATAGAGCTTGGTGGGAAGTGTGACAATGGTGAGAAGTGACGTCAATTAGATAACTACCTTGCAATGTTATCAGCTTAGAAAAAATGTTTTGGAGGGAATTTTGCTGACGACCTGTTATGTTTTTTAATGAGCATTGTTCAGATTCAATACCTTTTTTTATAGATAACCAGAGAGTCTATCACATCCTTCAAGCGCTGCTAGAGTGCATGAAATTAACCATAATGAGCTGCAAACTATAACCATCGGGAAACAAACTCCCCGGCAGCACATTTCTCAAAGCCGAAGATCCCCAAACGAACAATTTTTTGTAGAGGCTAGTCTGCACGCTGGAAGCATGACCTGGTGAGGATGTGACCGTTTCGATCCTCTTGTGTTTGATGTAATATTCCAGACTATGGAGGTTTCTTGTATGGTCAGGCGCATGCATCAAATGCACTGATAATTTCAGGGGACATATATTCTGGAAAACTAGTCCAGGCGGTCGTAGCGATTTTTCCCTACAGGACCGCGTTCTGAAGCTCCCTTGATGAACCTTTGTAATTCTTCCGCAAATATATTGGTGTGAAACACAATACATAATTGACAATATAATATCAGAATCATTTTATATTACCCTATAAACAAGCATGTTCCCATATCTTTGAGCGCGAAACGCGTACTTATTACATAGACCCGTTGATGTTTAAACATCACCAACTCGAATTACCTCATGCGCTCAGTTTCTCTGCTAAATATTCGAGAAGCGTAAAAGGGGTGCTATTAGGTGTCGTGGGTTGCCATCCTCAATTACAATGCAAAAATGTACTCGGCGGATGACACTTGAAGTGGAGATCCACTTTAGGGCTAAGAACCTTGTTGCCTTTCCGCGATCCCTTGAATATTTGCTCTTTTGTATGCATCTGTTAGATCTGATCTTGTAACTGGCCTCAGATTGTACTTTTTGAGAGTGTTTTGGGCATTTGGAATATTTAAAACAAAATTCCATCCAGCCGGAAGCTATAATTTCAATTTTACGTTATAGAAATTGCGTTTCAGTACCAATAGTGCTTTGATAAGGATAGAAAAGCTTTAATCGGTTGTAGGGAGGAACTATCGTCAAAAAACTAAAAAGATTAATGCGTTCAAACTTCGTTTTTGGACAGATCTCAGAAAAATCGAAGTTGGTAAAAGACGAACTATTATGTATAACATTTTGATTGCAGTAGTATTTCGTACTTACAGTTAAACATATGTAATAGACTACAAATTACTGCATAAGAAATACTAGACTACCTTCCAAATCCAATTTTTTATTCTTGCCTAGGTATTTCTTGTGGAACCCAACAAAAGTCAGCGAAAGGATTTATTGGGATTTATTTTGATGCTATTTATAGGATTTTTTATTTGATAGGCAATAAGCTATAAAGTATACATCTACAAATCATTTTTTATTGTTATTTTTCAACCAAGTGAAACATTACGTATATAATAATAGAAATACAGAAACACAGGCTCCTCTTACTAGCTGCTGTGGACTCCGACTTTAACCTGCTGATAAAAAATGATAGTTGAATGTTACCAAATAGATAAACAAATATCAGGTAGAGGTGTATGTCGCCTTGAATGAGCGAGAACAAGGATTGTAGGGACCTTTCTGAAATACAATAATTATAGTAGACGTAGTAGATAAGAATGTGATATATTTTGCACCACCAGTTAGTACGCGACTCCAGCATACACACAGAAGTACGTGATTAATTAATATACCATTATTATTAATATACTATTTAATTTATATATTAAATTAATTAATATACTATTTAAACAGCAATATTTATTTTTGAAATTTTTTTAAGTTCTAGAAATTTACTTTACCGCTTAATCGGTATTTTTTTGTTGTTAATTTTGTTTCATGTTTTTTTGTCATGTCTTGTTATATTGTGTAAGCTTTGCCCTAACCAGTACCTTTCAGCTGAAGTGGTATATGTATTTGTTTCAACACTGATAATGTCGTCAGCTTTGAGCTGAAGGGATTTCTAGTTTGGTATTTGAATTTTCCTACTATACTACTGTACACCCACATACCAGCCCTCTGCATATAACATAATATAGTATTTTCTGTGCCACTAACATTACTCATTATCATATAATTTGTATTGAACATGGACTCTTCAGAAGTGTCATAATGTCTAATTTAGAACATGTGCGGGAAACCGTATTGGGATATATACTTGAAATGCCCAAAAATATCTAAACACTACTCAAAAATTACTCGAAAATGCACAAAAATACCAACAAATACTCACATCTTGTGCATCAAAATACCTCAGTGGTTTCTCCCTCGGAAATAAGAAGAGATTTCCACAATTTCGCATTTTCTTTTAATACGACAATAGTACAACGTTACAATCCTTGCTCAGTTAGTATAATTAACTAGATTTCTCATTTTCTTCGGATAGCCAGTACGCGAAATGGTCCTAGCACAACTTTCGGCTTATCGGTCTAGCTGCTAGATTGCTACATTAGTAAAATTCAACACAACTAGATTAGAACGAGTATTGGCCACTAGTCAACAATAATATACAATAGACGTTACGAGATGAAACTCTTATGAATCTAGCTACCTACAAAGTCACGCGAGTCTCCAATTCATTATTTTATATATTCAAAAAGCTACCAGATCACCATACTAAATCCCGGAATAGCGAGAGCGCTAAAAAGAAACTACAAGATCTGTCGATGCAAACTCTGACCTAATTAATGTACTCAGAATAACCAATTCTCCTCAGAACGACTCAATTGAAATAAGAAGCAACGGTTTCGATTATAATCTGTAGTTTAAATATATCAGATACACAGTTCACCTTTACATTCTTTTGCTTCAACGTTCCTACTTACCGTCTCAACTCTCCAGTGTGTCATCTTCAAGGTCTATCAACCTCGTCCTAAAACTCTCTTTGCACTTGGAATGGAACTCTTCCGGGATTTGATAAGTACTCAATGTACATGAGTCGTGAGATTTGCAGCAAGCTAGACGATTCAGCACTTTAAAGGTGTCTTCCAGGGCATTTGCTGATTTGCATTTGCACTTCCTGTTCCAACCGTATCGGTCCACCAATCTGGAAAGATAAATAATCATATTCCTGGATTAAACATACACCGTGTCGAATCAGGCGCTATTTAATGAGTAGTAGTTTACATTTTAGTTCATCGGGAACATTTTGAAAAACATTTTGCTTTGTTTTCACCGAAAATGGTTTCTAAGCTATCGCTTAGGGTTTAGTGTTGTATATAGTAGGTTTTTACACTTCACACGGACAGATCGAATGAAGTGAATAAGAATACCAATGCTCGGTGGACAGTGACCTTCTCCTTAGATAACATCAGTTTGACACTCATCTCCAAGCGTCGCGCATGGTGGCGGTACCCATTGGCAACTTACGAAGTCAAGATCTCAACACCACATAATTGCTCTCTACAGTTGGATTGCCAGGCTATACTGACGAGTCTAGGCTGAAGACGAAACATTTATGTCTATTGCAGGTCTGATGCATAGTGGAGAGCATAGATTTAGCATTCAGTTTGCTTATTCTACTAAATCTAGGAAACTGGGAATAAGATATTTTTGGTAGAAAGCTGGAAAAGTAGAAAGGATTACAAGAGTAGGAGCATAGAAAAGGAAGATGATAATGTGGTAAAGAAAATTTCTATTTTCTTAATTTGATTTGTCAAGTAGTTACAACGTATTCTGAAAATTACTTCAGGTTTGACAAAATTATTTTGGCATTCATCAAGGTTGAGGTGGTTAGGATCAACCACAGCACGTCGTGATACGACCATGAGGTCAGCATTGCCTGTGTGTATCTCAGAATCAAGAGAATCTCTTTATTTCGTCATTGAAATATAGCTCGAATTTAGAGAGATGCGCCGAGTAGCACTCCCAGAAGCTTCTGTACTCAATTCATAATGGAACAACACGAGGTGTTCTTCATTACAAAGGTCTTTCACCTTACAGAGAGGTCCTGTTCCTGTTCTATACATTCTACCATGGTAAATGTCCAAACCGTCTTGGATAATAACAGCGAGAGCAATCAGTACAACAAATATTAGACATATACTATAATTTACAGCATTTTAACGTCAAGATGAATACATATTCAACGTCTGATAATATAGTTATAGTGCACAATTTTTAATGATCTTTAAAATGATATTGTATTCGAGAAATGATGACTGAGACACTAAATGTCATTATTATCTTCCAATCGTTTTGCGTACTGAAATGACAGAGCATAGCATCTAGAAACTCACTGAGTAACGTATAAACATTTTCAATTGCTCATGAAAACGTAATAATAAATGCACCAGTAATCGTAAATGTACGTATTGTGCTAGCGAACTTGAAAACAAAAATCATAGTCAAAAACGATTGTGTTAATAAATGTAATGGACAATTGCTCAATACCGGAGTAACAACGTCAATCTAATGTGTTTCACGTTCCTTTGATTTTACCAGTCTCTCCTATTGTGCAATATAAGTATCTCTTCGTCTAAGATTTATTGTTACAGCAAGCTGTAATTTACATACTTTTGCATTTTGTTCATGAATTGTATAACCGCGCTGTCCATTTGGGTCTGCAAGTCCGGAATTGGTCTTGGAACAGCGCCATCTTTTTTCAGTGGACTGAGTCTTCCTCTCCAGTCATTAGCCCCACATCCATATAGCTCGTCCACGCTGATTGGTGAATTTTCCACAGGAGGCAAATCTAGCTGGCGATGCGAAGTGAAAAAGGATCCAGCTGCCTCCAAGACCTCAAGTGGGCATGCACTTAGGAGCTCTGACAGCTTGGCGTAGTCTCCTGTGAACAGCACTGCATTGAAGGCCACGGCGTCGATCAAACTACATGACACGGAAGTAGCCGTACCTGCAAAGCTAGAGATCATTAGATATCTGAAATGTAATGGTTGCCAGGACAACTTTTATTTCTTCTAAACTCAACTATTTTAAGTCATCTCAGTACTGTGGACACAAGAACAAGGTGGCATAACGACAGTTCAATAAATTAATAAGGTTAAAAAACTTGATCGTATATTCTATCTTGCCTGTTTGCGTAAACCTTTCTAGTAAATTCTGTAGGCTCCTCTTGTCCAGATGCCGCCGTTCCGCATAACGTTCTGCATAAAGTCGACTCGCTAAAAAACAGTTCTTCAAAGATTCCCCTATTATAAAAATCATATCCACAAGCCCTTTTTTGCTGTAATTCATCACAAAAGACTTGAACGAAAACCAGTGGTGAAATATGTCAAAAGCTTCAAAATATTTACTTAATTGACATTAATGTAATCTAATGTCATTATCAAGGCCGCCTTTAATTTTTTTTCGTTAAAATTGTTATTGAAATAGGCGAAACAAGTAGTTTTTGGCGAATAACTTTTAATGCGTTAGGAATTTTGATAGGAATGCAATGAATAAAGCCTTATATTTAAAATATGACAAAAATTTGAAAAGTTTGGCAGATATTTTTCAACACCCTGTACAATTTATATCAACCAAACTTGTCAACAAGACATCCACATCTTAATTAATAAGTTCCTAGTTTAAATGTGATAATTACGCACCATTCGTATTTTTCAGCAATTTTTAAAGTCGGTGATGCAAAACCGATTTTTTACATTTTATTTTTATTCGTCGGTTTAACCGCATAGATTTTGATAATATTTTAGGATAGTAGAGGTGACTATTGGAGACACCCAAATATGCGAAAAATGGGTAGTTCAATTTAAAGAAATATGTCATTATGTCGACACACTTTTTTGGGACACCCTGTATGATCGAGAGTATTTTCCTAAAATGCAATCTAAGGTACAGATACAACATACAAAGTATTAAAATCCCAACTGAATTGATAACGGAGCTACAGAAGACGGGAGCTAAGATGCAGCACCCTGTATAATTAAGTATTGGCACCAATTCATACTTTCATTTATTTTTTATGTATAATTCGATCATTTTAAGTTATTTGAATACAGCGGTTGAAGTTACTTATATTATTTAGATATCTTTGTCGAGTTAATTTTTTTGCGGAATGATTTGGCGGTTCGGGTATCATTTCGTAGCTGTTAAAATACTCTCACCAGTCCATATTTTACTCGTGTAACTAAAGAAACTGAAATACAAACATAAGATGCATGTCCAGCAGACGCGTGCATACATCTCGTGAAGTTGACACTAATTTTCCATTAATTCTGTTTAAAATAAATAAATAATGAGAATACAAAAATATAATAGACACAACGACACAATTTTGGTGCAAGAAAAGTCTTAAGATTATTTTGCTCTTTCTCCTTACACAGAATTTGTGTTTTTGATCTTCCTTTTCTGTGTTCTCACAAGCGCGGATTCTTAGTCCCATGATTACTGTTCGATAATGATGAGATAATATGTAAACAATTCTACTTACATTCCCGAAAGACAGAGACAGCTGTCAATATGGCCAGTAGACTCTGGAAACCGGTCTTACGAAACATCGTGGCCGCAAACAGTAGTGCTAACACGAAATTGATTTATTTATTGATCAACATAAATATATGTCGGACAATCGATTGTTTCAGGTAAGATTCGATAACGAATTACTCATTCGATTAATAGTTGATTATAAATATCCACTGATAAGAGGCTGAGAAAGGAGATTTAAAATAGTAATTTGGTACACGGGCTGCAATATATGTAACAATAGCAAATATATTCACTTTATAGATGGCGTTATAGTCCTTATGGAGATCGAGAAGCCTTGCTCCTTTGCTGATTATCTAGTCCGAGCCATAGATGATGGCAAAGGCTTCAGCTTTGCGTCCCTCCTCGTCTATTTGGTGGGAATGTTTTAGCCCAAAAGGATTATTTCTGAGTTGAGCTGATTTATTTAGGATGTATCTGGCTGAAAGATTCTAGGAAAGCTCTCTGTAATTTTAGCTAGTCTTTGGACTGTAAATGCAGCAAATGAACTTGGACAAATTGTTGGAAGGTACCGGATAATGTTGAAGCCTTGAGAACCGAGATAATCCTCTCGTTGACCAACAGCATCCTCGGAAAGATTCGAAGTGGAACTATTGAATGAAACATACAGGGTATCGAAGAAAGTTGGGAACAAATGTTTTAGAGTTTCTTTGCGTTTACTAGCCAGTGAATATTTTAATTATACAGGGTTCGTCATGAAATTTTGGCACAGTAAATTTGCACTTTTTTAATAGATCATGCTTCATATTATTGTATATTTTAATTTTCCCTTCATTTTTAAGCCAATATTGCGAGTAACTTAATGTTCCTGAATACAGTTGTTCCCTAGTTATCGAGTTTCGAAAATTATAAATAAATCTGTTGGAAATAGTATGAAACACTATGCGATTTAGCCGAAAATTCAACATCTACACTTGGTTTTGACATGACATGATTGCTACCTCGATTAATATTTATCGCTAGCGACTCACCTTGGTCCAATTTCTTTCTAATTTCTTGAGGGTTTACTTCACTAAATTCTCAGTGTAATCAATTTAGGTGGAAGAGAGCATATCATTCTTGTTATTATGAGAGAATATGGTAATAGTGTTTGAATCTACAATAAAGTGTCAAATTTCTGTAATGTTACGTTTTCAGATCCATCGCCGATAGCTAAATCTACAGTTTACTGTCGTCGTTTTGAACAGTACAAATTTCACTCATCTAAATTAAATTTAGTTCAAGAATCAAGCGATGATGAATATGACAGGCCAATGGAAGTTGGTGATTCAATAATGCAAAACTGTGATCAAAGTATGCATTTTCCTAGCAAACTTGTTATTACTGATCATGCAAAATTGCATGCGAATGCCAGCTTAGACCGCCAATATAGTCGCTATTGGAGTAATAGTTATTTCATAGGGTGAATTGGAAGACCAGGACCAATTGGGTGACCGACATCGTCCTTCGACCTAACCTCCGTTGATTACTTTCTTTGGGGTCATCTGGAGAGCAGGTTGTTCAAAACTAGCCCATGTGATGCTTTTGACCTGAAGCAGCCATTTATCGACGAAATTAAGCTTGTTGTGAAGCTCAACTGAATGGGACATCAATGGTTCATATTGTCGAGCAATGGATGGTGCGCAGTTTTAAGATCTTTTTTTTTAAGAAATTAATAATAAATGTAATAATGCAAGGCTTTCTTTTTTACATCAGACTTTGGTAGGACGTTGGCTAATTTTGAAATGGCTAGATATATCTATTTGCGGATGACGCCACGTTTTCATAGCTTTTTTTTTGCATATTTTCAACAATATCACATGTTGGGGTTGGGATTAACGGTTCAATTCACAATGCTGGTCGAAAAGAATTAAATATCCCCTAATCTACAGGTTTTTCCATTTATAAAAGTTTACCTTTGCTGCGTCATGACCTTATGACCAACCCTTTATAATTAAAATATTTACTAGCTAATAGACACTCAAAACTGTTTGTTCGATTTGCGGAATACTCAGTTTTTTATCCTATTTTCGAATGGTATATTTTTCGACACACAATAGGTAGATGACAGTTGGATTTAGGTATATTATGCTACTTACAATTTTGCTTAGAAGTGAACAATGAACCAATATATCCGATAATATATAGGTTGGTCCATTCAAAAAAAATGCTACAAACTTTTTCTACATCTTATATATTTTATCCAATAGTCGACCGTTTCCAAACTTAAAAAAAACTGTACATTAAAATATTTGAGCCTTTGTAGCACCACCCATTAAATACGCTCCCTTAGCGCTATGGAGTATTATTCCTAAAACTTCTATCAGGTTGCTATGAAGTGGTTGTCAAAGTACATAATTTTGGCAGGAATAGGTAAAAAATAAATGCTAATAAAACTTTAAACTGTAATTTAACACAGATGTAACAAATTATAAGGATACTTCATTCTTCCGCTTTATCCCTGAAACAAGAAAGAATATATGTTATCCTTGTTCAATAGGTAACCTTCGAACTACATCAATGAGAGCAATGTAGGTGATGCTGAACTTGCTAAAAAGCTAGAACTAGTTTGCTCAAGTGCCAACGAAATCACTAATAGGAACATCATGGGCAAGAGTATTAGAATTTCCATAGACAGCAGACACGCTTTACTGACTCCCAGGTGTCACAAACCAACAAGCAGATCAGCACTGGACTGCCACCAGACCCTTGCGGATGTTTCCACCAACAACAGCATAGCTGTTGGCTGGGTGAAAAGGCACTCAATTTTCAAAGCCAATATTACAGCTGACCCACTGGCAAGGAGGGCATCTGAGACCAAAATCCATAGTCCTCAGCCAAACTGCTTATCAGTGCTGTGAAAACTCCCCTATGCAGGGGTTATGGATAGGAAGGTGAGACTGTTCAGCATCTGCTGTGCAATTGTCTAGCTATCCTATCAATCCAAAAGTCTGTTCTGAGGAGCTCTTGCCATCTACAGCCGGAAATGCTTCTCTTGGTCGTGCACCACCCAGTTTTGGCGATTTCTGTTGAGGACGTACAACAGGCCCAATGGGGTGCTGTTATCGTCGCAGATTACCTTTTTTCCAATACAGAAATATAGAATACCCTTATTTAAGGTAGAAGGCTTTTTAAGGAAACGATGAAAATACCAACAGAATCATGGAGCAGTAACATGAAATTTCTTGTGTAGCAATAAATTGTCAAAGGTGGTGTCTATTTGATATTCTATAAGTTAGAGGAAGCACTGCAAACCAAACAGCAAAGTTTTCATCTTAATTTAAACCAAAGGTACCAACCTACCTGAAAAGCATCACTACCGATGCACTTATCCTCCTATATGCTCGTGAGGATAATAGACAGGGTTCTCTTCCTGCCAATATGGATCAACATTCAAAACTAGCTGACGTGATGCCCCCTTGACAGATTTCTTTGGTTTTGGCTCCTCTAATTTTTTGGGTTGTATGGCAGGAGGAGTGGTGGGCTCCTCTAATTTCTTGGGTTGTATGGCTGGAGCAGTGGTGGGCTCCTCTAATTTCTTGGGTTGTATGGCAGGAGCAGTGGTGGGCTCCTCTAATTTCTTGGGTTGTATGGCTGGAGCAGTGGTGGGCTCCTCTAATTTCTTGGGTTGTATGGCAGGAGGAGTGTTCGACTCCGTAAGCTTATGGAGTTCTATTTCTGGAGTGGCGAGATCCTCTTGCTGCGCAGGTCGCTTATGCTTGGGCTTCTTTGGCCTTTTTTTATATTTTTTCGATTTCTTGTGCGACTTAGGGAGTGGGTTTGGTTCAAAAGTAGACGAAAGGAATGGGGACTCTGTAGGAGATTCCGGGTCCACAGGGATGGCGCTGTTTGTATTTTCAGGAAGAGGCTGATCTGTTGGAGATTCCGTTGTCACTTCGGGTGAATTATTCTGTAACAATAAAAGGTAATAGAATAAAAAATGGTTCCAATCACTATACAATCACGGATGAGGATATAAGGTTTTTTGCATTTTTCAGTACCTTTCACTAGTGTGACACTATTCTGGTGCAGTTATGTTATAATGTCAGCAGCATACTCTTTGCCAGGCTTCACCAAACGATGCAGTGGTTATAGACATTGAATGTTAAAGAAAAGTATAATTGAAATACCAACTACAGACAAAGACGTCTTTTTAAGCAAATTAAGCACTCAACATACATTTATTTCTCGTGGATAAAAAACCAAAGCATTGTTACAGTGAAAATTTTTGGATTTGAGTTAATTCGCTTTTGAATTTTTATAATGTCTTGATCACGAAAATCGATTCAACGCGTTGCTCTGTCGATTTGTCGCTCTACAATCGTGTCTGTTTAAAACTTTCCAAGTTCATGTAATGTAGAAGACAATGGCTATGAGAATGCCCTTTGAATTTAGTTCACCCTATTTATTTTATTTGAGCAATATGAAATCTTAAAATAGTCACAAGTAAAAAATAAATGCGTTATATGGTTTTTAAACACTAAAAACAAGGTTTAACAAGAACTACATTGCAACTGGAAAAGTAATTTTTATACTTATTTGTCTACTCCTGAAGGGCCTCATATTTGTGATTACGTATAAGTTATGAGTATTAAAGCATGGAGATCTTTTTAGAAGTAAACGATCTTACTCTTCAGATTAAAGTAGAAAAATGAATCTCTTAGATTTGATACTCAATTTGGAATGTGTTTTTGTTCAACGTAGTTACGAGATAGACAAGTAGCGAGTATAGACATACGATACTTTTTTTATTTTTGCTTCAAAAGTATGTTTTTGACATTATTTATTATTGCCTTATCTATTTCATAAGTTAGTTGTTGAATTTTTAATATCGTACCTTGGGATGTTTCCAGTCATCGACCAGCTTAAACAGTTTAGACTCCACAGCAAGTTCCTCCTTAACCTTGACTGCCTCCTCCAATTTGCGGAGTTCCTCGAAGAATCTATCAAGAGCGTTGTAACTGTGTTTCGAGCATTCTTCGGTGACTCTGAAGTTCTTCTTTTCATCGACGAATCCAATGTCGAGAGATTCACCAACTGCTACGTCAAACAACAGACCCGTTTCTTCACGGCACTCCGATGGTACCTCTCCTGTTACCTCCCACAAGATGTTGACTGAAAGGTTAATGCCATTAGAAGCAGTTAAGGTGAAAAAATTGGTTCTGCTGCACAATACAATTTAAAGCTAATTATGGAATAAGCATTCTAGAATTTTGATGAGCTGCTGTCAAAGCAACTGTTCGTTTCTGAACCTTAAAAAGAAGAACCAAAAAGTATCAAATCTGTACCAATGTGACCTTTTCTTTCATTCATCTGCGTCAAATAGTATTTTTCCTAACTCAAGTTTGAAAGGTGTTATACAGATAAGCAGAATATTCAAAATATGTTCACACGCGTACCGCTGGATTGGTGTTGACGAATATGGCGATGCCAAACAAGTAAATGAATTACTTGGAGGGAATCGCAAGATTTTGGTATCCTTGATTGAAGTAAACGGAGCTCCGTTGGAAGATATGATAACCTTACAATAAGATATGGAATACTTGTTAGAAAATTATTGAAGAATATTATATTTTTCTTCATAATGGGTATTGAATTTGAAAATATACTTTTTTTGGTTAAATCTAATAATAGCTTCCTTATCAAGTGAATTGTTTTAGAGTGAGATCAGATGTTCTGGTCGTGAATATATGTTTAGAAGAATATTGAAATTCTTGAATTGACAATTTCTTTTTATGTGTGTATATTTTAAGCTCAATTTTATTCTCAATCATTGACTCTTGAGTAATTTAGTATCAACTCATCAACTCTGATTTTTATAGATCGATTCATGATTCATTGCATAATTTTGTTTTTCTGGAAGATACAAAAGCCTCAAAATTTTATACTAAGGTATATGTTGATTACTGTATTCCAAATCAGGTGACCGAGAGGCTTCTTTCACCAATGTAAATTCATACTCATTCACATATTTATAAGAAAATAATTTACACAGCTGTTGAGCTACAGATAACAACATAACCACTTTGAAACCTTTTTTATAACAAATAATAGCGAAAGTTTAACTTACATATACTTTCCTTCCAGTCAAAATCCGACAGCTTCCCTGTAACAAAAATAGAAAGATGATATGATTTGAAAACTATATACATAATTTAAAATCTAGCATTATGGAAATGTTTTGGAGGAGGGACAAGAGTGGGTAGGTCCACCCCTCTACTCCACGGAAGTTGCACAAGGCATTTTCATTTCTATTTTCAAATTCGGCAAATATATTCACCAAATGTCTATGAGCACATTCAACCAATTTTTTGTTCATATTCTGGTCCTAATATACTTCAATTTTAACAAGTGTCGAGTTGTTGGTGCGTTATTGTGTCTTGTTTCTAGCCAATTCTTTTAAATATTATTATCAATAATATATTAAGACTTCATCTTTCATAATATTCTTTAAACAAAATTTCATAACATCTCAGTTCAACAATCTGATCGATATCTTTATAAACCGTCATCAATACGTCATCATGCTACTCGACTTCATTTTCTTCCTAAAGATCACAACTTTGTGTGAAGTTGAAACCGTCAATACTCCTACCTTTATCATCTTGCTTGATCTTCCTGCTGATTCCCCCAGCTTCACCATACAACTCCACGAAGAAAGTCAGATCCGGATTGTCCATCTCGACTGTATTGTGCTCTTGCTCGTGTTGTGGTCTCTTGCCGTAGTCGAAGTATTTTCTGAAGGCTTCGAACATCTCGTCATTACAGACGCCACTGGCTTTGAACACGTGTGGTCTCACTACCCCAGGGAATGGAATTTCGGCGGCGACGAAAGCCTGAGCGACTTCCCTCCGGCAGGTTTGTGACACGTGGTTCAGGGTCACCTTCCAGTGTTCTGTGATCAGATAGTGAAACTTGGGTACAATTACGATAAGATACTGTAAATATACTCACGATACACATGCACCGGTATGCTGACCTGCCTGTTCAAATTCGTTTATGCCGTGCATCTGCTTTACGATGGAAGCCGTCGAGGCAACTCAAGCGCGCTAATATGAATCGTTTAAATATTAGTCGCAGTATTTATTCAACTTGAATACTTCCTTATTAAAATGCCTGGCTGCGCTGTGGCTGTGTATGAAAATTATGATGAGAAATCTCAAGTAAGTAGAGTGTGGTATTTTTCATTTCTAAGAAGTGAAGGTTTCAAAAATCAATGGTTATAGACTTGTCGTCGAAGGGATACCATTAATTTCAAATATGGTAGGCCAAAATTTCAAACTCAATTAGTAACCACGATGAAATCTATTCTCTTGGATGTATTATTTCATAGTAAATAGAAGCACTAAGTGAATTACTAGGTATCCAGTCTTAAGTTCTGTTGCTTAAAAGCTAGTCCAATCGGATTTCCATGCTTTTGCTGACATGTTAATTTTACATTCATGATGTACCTCTAATAAGCTTGCTAACTGTCACAGACATCTGCAGATAAAACTGTTAAAAGTGTAAAAAATAAGCATTTTTAATTAGATTCCTGATTTTGTTCCCAACAACGGTTGATATATCTGATCCAGATAAAGAATGAGAAGTCTTTCCGTTGTTAGACATATTCCCAAAAATATTTTATTAACTGTTAATTGTTTGAGCATAACAGTGGGCGTGGTTTCGGAGTCGAACGCGTATATAAATTATTTGTCGATTGTGTTTTGACTCCACAGTGACGTCGCATGGCGGTATGTGTATCGTTAGTACACTTATATATGCAGTAATCCCTCTAACGCCCTAAGACGTGTAATTTTATCAGCCAATAGACCCACCGAATCCTGTAGCCGTTGCTGTCACAGCGTGATGATAAATATTGATAACAACACGTACGCCATGGCGTTAACAGTTTACTTGTATTAGGCTATATTGAAATGCTACCATTTTTGGAAATATTTGAGCCCGATTTGACGTGAAACGGAAGATTAACAAGTATGTGTCAAATTCACTTTCGACCAAAAATACTACCGACAACAGCCAATAAATCCGAATGAAATGTTGTTCGTTTAGAAAGTTTTCGAATTTAGTTCAATAACATAATTGCTTTCATATTTTGTTATTTTTACGAGGGCTTCTAATCAGATAATTGGATAAGTCGAGATTTAGGTCTCAGCTTGTAGCACTAGTTTCAGATCCAATGAATCATTACTCACTCAGTGCTTCTGTGGTCATATCAGATGTGTGTTTTCTGCTGCTACCTCCAACTTTATCAACTTTATCTGTGAAAAACAACATATATAAATCATTGTGGTGTAAACTATAAATAATACTAGGGACGTTCCAATAACCATAAAACCTCTTTTTAAATGAACAATCATATGCAAGAGGAAGAAAATAGGAAGCTCTGAATTTACAAATAAAAATAATAACCCAGTTTGGCTTGAATTGTACCCATAAAAACCTGAACGACAAAAAAACTGTCCACTGAAACCATTTCCTACGCTTTTGTGATATCCACCCCATCCAATAGACTAGAGGAGCAAAAAAATACATGGAAAAAAACCTCTCACACACCTCCCCACTGAAATGATATCCCACTTTTTGGGTATTCTCCTCCAACAAATGTGAAGAGCCAAAAACCTCTCTACTGAAACCATTTCTTAGCATCCAGGCAACCTGAAGACCAAAAAACAACCTCCCTACAGAAACCATTTCCATTCCGGACCATCCGGGCTGTTCATTTGTGGTGGTGGATGTTCGACATACCTACCATCAATGCTGGCGTTCCTCAAGGATCTGTGCGTTTTCAAACGCTTTTCTTGCTGTACATCAAAGATTTGTTGGAAATAATATCTTATCTAACCTACAGCTTCGCTTATTTCCTGCATGGATTTGGACAAGAGCAGCATGCTGTTTAGATCAATGATGAAGGAAAAGGATATAAAAGACAAGATTATTTATAAAAGTTCAGAGAAAGAATAAGTTTTCAATATACGAGTATTTGCATTGTTGATAAATCCATAAGAAGGGACGTCATGCATTTTCGAACAAGATACAAAATGACATATATAGCAGTGTGATTACAAGTCAAATAATACAATGTTAGTCATTTTGGATCCAATCACTACATCCTTGGCTGAAACATATTCAACCAAACTGGGCCACAGTTTAATGATTAATTACAAATACACTCATTATTCAACTTAATGAAGGAAGATTCCTAGCTTTTCCTCTTGAAATTCTTATGCATTTTATTTAGAACTATGTTATATTGGAACTTGCTGCTGTTTTTTTTTATATGTTCCATTCTCAATGAACCAAACAAACAACCACAGGATGAGTTTCAGATTATTCATCAATATAAATTAGGAAATATACTCACGTTTATCTAGAACGTAAGGAATGGTTTCTGAAAAATAAAATATCTAATCAGATTTTCTGGACTGAATAATAATTTAAAAAAACAATACTTTCATAATTTATTTTTAAATCCTTGTTTAGTCCGATTAAAGCAAACTATGAAGCAATGCAAAAGGATATTGTTTCGCTTTATGAGCCAAGTTAAATTGATAATATTTCAATATTTAATTATGATTATTATATGTTGTTTGAAACTTGTAGACAAGGTGGATTTATCAAAAGTTTGATTGCGGACTTCCATTGTCTATAAAATTTTAAGTATCACGACGTTTCGATTGATGTGCTATCTTCAATCGTCTTCAGGTGAACTGTGTGTGCTGAATCTGACTCTGGCCAGTAACTGGTAAATATGGACGAATTGCAATATCATAATATCATGACACTGTGTAGATGTCATTCAGTGGGATGAATTGAATACAAGCTATTCGATAGCACAAATCATTTGAAAGTTGCTTCTGTCTACAGGCCCTTCAGCTTGCTCAGAAGAAATGTGAATAGGTGTAGTGGATCCCTTGGCGCTACAAAAACGCTGCGAGATAATGCATCTCCATTTATCGACCTCAAGACGTCGAAAACTCTAATACTTGTTTTGCTCATGTCTCGTGTTCGAACATTTACCATGCAAGAAATGGTAGAATAGTGATACCTCGTCAACGTTTCTTCATTGAAGACTGAGGAGGTCATTTGAATAGAATAGAATATTATTATTATTATAGAAGCTTCAGATAATGCTTCGCGCATTTCCACGCATGAAAGCGGTATTCTTTGGAATACTGTGTGACCTGGGCCTTGTAAAGCACTTGTTGCTATTACGATGAATACATTAAAATTGAGATGTCAGACTTATATTTCGTAGATATAATAATAATAAATACAAAAGGTGCGTTTCTGATGCGTGCGGTGTTGAGTACGTAGATGAGTGAATGAACGCAAACCATGAAATAATACTAGATGCATGTTGAAATGTTTATTGCAATGATAAATAGTCGTATATGATATGGCTACTATGTATGAATATTGAAAGTGCCTTTTCCATGTAAGCTGTGCGAAATCTGTGCAGACCTAAGACCACGATCTTCTTTGAGCTGCCTTACCTCGCTTCCTGCGGATGGACCTTTTCGATTTGGCTGAAAAAAAACATGCTGCGTTAGTTTTTTATTGTAAGCAAGTCAGGAAGTATTGTAGAGGTGCAAAAATATAAGTCAAAATACGCATTTGTTCGAGTCGTTTTCTTCAGATGAACAATACTGCATCCGATTTAACTTTACCATTTTAAAAACAGCTTTAGTAAGCAACTACAACATCTATGGTGGTAGCCTGGCAAGGGGTAACATCAAAAAAACAAATTCAGTACAATAATTAGAAATATTACTATAAATTACTGTTTTTTTACTATATTAATTAGAAAGGCATAATGGCTTTTCGCTGATTCTATCAAAAATACTATTACATTTACGCTTAGATTGGTCAGGGCTTTCAAAATAGCAGAAAGGAGATTTTCTGTGACCAACCTGCTGCTGGTGGTGAAGATTGTGCTTCATCTGCAGCGGGAGAAGATTGTGCTTCATCTGCAGCTGGTGAAGATTGTGCTTCATCTGCAGCGGGAGAAGACTGTGCTTCATCTGCAGCTGGTGAAGACTGTGCTTCATCTGCAGCTGGTGAAGATTGCGCTTCATCTGCAGCTGGTGATGACTGTGCTTCGTCTGCAGCGGGAGAAGATTGCCCTTCATCTGCAGCTGGTGATGATTGTGCTTCGTCTGCAGCGGGAGAAGATTGTGCTTCATCTGCAGCTGGTGAAGATTGTGCTTCATCTGCAGCGGGAGAAGATTGTGCTTCGTCTGCAGCGGGAGAAGATTGTGCTTCATCTGCAGCTGGTGAAGATTGCGCTTCATCTGCGGCTGGTGAAGATTGTGCTTCATCTGCGGCTGGTGAAGATTGTGCTTCATCTGCAGCTGGAGAAGATTGCGCTTCATCAGCAGCTGGCGAAGATTGCGCTTCATCCGCTGCGGGAGAAGATTGTGCTTCATCTGCAGCTGGCGAAGATTGCGCTTCATCTGCAGCGGGAGAAGATTGTGCCTCATCTGCAGCGGGAGAAGATTGTGCTTCATCTGCAGCGGGAGAAGATTGTGCTTCATCTGCAGCGGGAGAAGATTGTGCTTCATCTGCAGCGGGAGAAGATTGTGCTTCATCTGCAGCGGGAGAAGATTGTGCTTCATCTGCAGCGGGAGAAGATTGTGCCTCATCTGCAGCGGGAGAAGATTGTGCTTCATCTGCAGCTGGTGAAGATTGCGCTTCATCTGCAGCTGGCGAAGATTGCGCTTCATCTGCAGCTGGCGAAGATTGTGCTTCATCTGCAGCTGGCGAAGATTGTGCCTCATCTGCAGCGGGAGAAGATTGTGCTTCATCTGCAGCGGGAGAAGATTGCGCTTCATCTGCAGCGGGAGAAGATTGTGCCTCATCTGCAGCGGGAGAAGATTGCGGTTCATCTGCAGCGGGAGAAGATTGTGCCTCATCTGCAGCGGGAGAAGATTGTGCTTCATCTGCAGCTGGTGAAGATTGCGCTTCATCTGCAGCTGGCGAAGATTGTGCTTCATCTGCAGCGGGAGAGGATTGTGCCTCATCTGCAGCGGGAGAAGATTGTGCTTCATCTGCAGCGGGAGAAGATTGTGCTTCATCAGCAGCAGGAGAAGACTGTTTCTCATCTGCTGCTGCTGCTGCTGCTGCTGCTGCTGCTGCTGCTGTGTTTGTTGCTGTGAAATTAAGATATTATGGAGCCTATACAGTATTGGCAGAATTTCCTTCAGCATGTAGAAACAATGTGTAATAAAAATTGTGTCATCAATATTGAAAACTTGAAATAATTTTGGCAGATATTTGACATCTAAGTAGTATATTTACGATCAGAATCTTTTACACTGCATCATAAACACAGCTCTCTGCCTTTGTCCCCTCCAGAATTCGTTGTAACATCTTGCGTACAAATGTTGGTCATTTGAAATGCTAATTCTACTAGACCATAACGAGAACCTGCAAAAGGGCAGCGTTGCCACGCGGTAGGTGATTATAGCACTAATTCTGTTTTTTGTGTTTTATCTTCTGTCCTTTCTTTACATATTGATCCTGCATACTAAAGGAAATTATGCCAGTACTCTATCTCAGTTTGAGAATGTTCAAGTTTCTATAGTGCTGCATGATTACATGTTATTGTCTCAACATAATCCTGGTTTTTACCTTGATAGACATTTTTACCAAAGTTGTAAGATTACTCTTATCTGCATATCTTGCAGTACTGTAATTTGGACAACTATTTTCTACGTATTATTGAATGTTCTGTTTTTTATGAACAGAGGCAACATTCTTGAGGTTAACGAAGCTGCTATATATTTTTCTTCTTTTCTTTTCATTTCTTGCGGTTGGCAGCACTGCATGCAACACGACCTCAATACATTTAGATACAAATACTTACGGATAGCTACGGAGATCTGCACTGAAAAGAAAAAGATCAAAATTAATATATTTTTTACTATAGTACAGATGTGTATATCACATTTAAAAAACAGTAAGACTTACCACATATTGCCAAAAAGGCTAATCCTAAGATGTAAACTCCCCTCTGCAAAATATGAGTCTTATATATTTTTCAAGTATTATACATAGGGAGGATCTGCATCGGTCGTACTTAGGAACCATTAATTTCAGTTTGATTTAATTAAAGAGAACTCAAAAGATGTAGATTTCGAGATACAATAATATTTCTCAAAGAAAAGTATTACAAGCCAAGGAGAATCGAATAGAAATAATGTCATGGGATTTTCTGGTGTCTACCTACTTTCAATCCACATCACTCAGATCCATGTTCATGGATCTGAGCAGTGCAGTGATAAAATCAATGCAGTTAATCGGCATTGACCGATATCAATACATCAAATAACAGAAGAAAAATGTTCAGTTAATACAGATATTCAACTCATTCTTGACGAAAAACTTAACCCGTCACACAGAGATTTCAGCCGGAATTGAATAATCATCTAGTAAAGAAGTGTGCAGAAGTTCCCAAACTAAGCTGAAGAATGAAACCATGCTACATGTTCCAAGATGTCGTCGAGTTAATTGTGGAAGAATACTCACCATTTTGAGAGGACTTCGCAGGCTGTTGTGAAACCAACTACAAGTGCAACGTTGTTTATGTGTTTCCCTGTATTTATACATTCATGCTATGCTTTGAATCATGTAGTTATCCATTAATCATAAACAATAGGACATTCCGCTAATGGTTGAAATTATTCGATTTCGTCAGTTGCATGAGCTCCTTCTAAAAGTAAGAATAATGGTCATCGATAAGAGATTTCTGTTTATTTCAATTTCTGTCACATTCAGACTGTATTTTGTAATATTTATTGCTACTACTACTAATTTCTGACCGTCTGCTCAAACATTGTTCTATGGACACGTGGAGATGAATTATGATGCATTGTGGCCCATTCGTAGCTGCGAAGTTTACCGATCTGTGCAATATTCACGAATAAGGTGGAGCCAAGCAGACCGACTCGCTAGATCTTATGCATTAATATTATATTGAAATGCGTAGATATCCGTACAATATTGAATTAATCGACAAATTGAAGTGATAGTAAATCAACGAATTCATTTCTGTCGGTCTGCCTGCTGGCATACTTCACATCGCGTAATAACAGTAACCTCTGCAGTGACTTTGATGGCGTGTGGAAGGGGAATATGAAGCCACCACGTGGTATATTACGTTTGTTTTTCAATTTTAATCAGCACATTGACGTGGAAGTGATAAGCAAGAAACAATAAGTATCAAGCAGAAATAAAGATTAAGTGTTTAACACACAGTTTCACAGATAAAACTATTTTTTTTTCAGTGACGTGTTTCGATTTAGATTTAGATCATCGTCGGACTGTCAGATTTGACTGTTATCATGGATACAAAACTAAAGCTCTCAAATCTAGCATACTATTTATCCTGTCTAGCTATTTTTATATTGAATTATTTTTTCTTTGTATCTGTTTTAGGGAAAGTATTTTTTTGGCGACTGCATTTACACTAGTGTCAAGGGAAACCCCTACAAAACCTTTACCATCACCGTCAAAATGCCCTTAAGATAATTCATGTGATAAACCATTTTATTTCTTAAGATATTTAATGTTTTAAGATATTTTATTTCTTAACCTATTTCATTCTTCTTAATACATTCTACATTCCAGGATTAAGTTAACCTTCTAGGTAGGAATACAAACTTATAGTAGTATATCAATAAAAATTGAGCTTGAAAGACTAGTCTATTTATTTTATTTACTACAATCAAATCATAGCTACGCAGATATTTTTGAATCTCTAATGTTTCCATGAGTTTGAAGCATGTATGAAGTACAGTCATTCCATTTTTGTTGCCAACTTTATGATTAGTATCTAGTAAGTGTTCGGAGAAATTTGATCTTTCTAGAATTTGGTTTTTGAAAGCACTTATATGTTCTCTATACCTTATTGTGAATGCTCTAGCTGTCTGACCTGGACGTGGGGCTGGGGCCTGGAAGTACTACAGACGTGGTTACCTAGGAAATCATTGGAAGGGTCCAAGACATATTTGCGTTTAGTAGCAGAGATTGTAGGGATGTGATACCAAACAGTAATTAACATATCACATGACAAATGTGAAGAGCCAATGTCAATGCGAACTACACAGCACTTTTTCCATCGAGTCATCACCGTTAATGATCTTTCACCAACCAAGTGTCAGTCCAAACGAAAGCTTGTGAAAAAACTCTTCGTGAATTATCTTGAAAAATAAAATAATTTATAAAATGAAATGTCTCAAAAATATTTCTGACGGCAGTGGGTAAGGTTTTGTAAGGGTCTTCCTTAATACTGTCGCAGCGTTTCCGGAGCGCAATAGACTTTCTGGGTTTGCGAGAGGTCAGCCATATAAACAATTTCTATACTGCCTATATTCGACAGAAGAATTTGATTTATTTTTAATTTTGGTTAGTCTTCCTGTTGTATCGTGTAAACATCTATGAATAACTGATCATGCGATAGGCTTTTGTTGTGATATCACTTTGCTATTACTCCTAGATCACGTATTTGAGTAATTTTGTCATATACAATAGAAATTATTCTGAAGCTAATGGTCATTGTTACTGGAATTTGGTTACAGTTACATTTCCTTATCAGAAAATATCATAGGCATGAGTTGAATAACTATTGCATACTGTGAGGCAAAATAGATTTGAAGTTCTGGTATTGTGCAAATAAATGCTTGAAGGTTACATGTTGGGCAATTTTTTTTGATTATTTATTTATATCCCGTCATTTTTTGTATTTCCAAATGTTTTAATGCGTCTTTGTATATTGAATGTTGTTGTAGCTATGGCGCTTGTTTAAGAAATGCTAACCTAATTTTATAGCACAATAACGTAATCATGTAAATCTGTACTACTGTATATTATGAAATATGTTTTGACTTTTTATGTTCCTAACCTTGATCGTACTATGCAACATTGAGCTAATGTTGCATTATATAGTTTTGAAAAGCTTGATTCAATGTGGAGTCATTTTCCATTCTTCATATAAGAAGTTTGCTCCAACAAGTTCCCTAGTTAACTGAGTCTGCATCTGCGACACCGAATTCGTAGTCAGCGTCTCTGAAATACCCATTAAATAAGATTTCTTGGTGACTCTGATGGTTTAATCAGTAAATTGTGGGTGTTGGGGTGTTGATCACGATTTCAGCGTTTGTGGCACATATTTGGCTTCTTCAATGACCTTAGTTGGATTCTGCCATCTACAGAGTTTCCTTTGGTTGACAGCGGCTTAGCAGGAGCCGCATTGCGCATATGTTAGCTGGGTCTGTACAAGATCTTTGAAGCTGCCGACCACGTTCAACTTTCGGGCAACTCCATTGTTTGACATTGGAGTCAGCTGAAGTATAAAACCAAACATAAGCGAATGTGATGACTATGATTTAATAGAACGTGTATTACTTCATCTAATAAGACTTCTCAGTTTACTCTTGCTGTATTTAACATTCTATTGTGATTTGGATTGAACATTAGTTAAATATAAAGTAGTATGAAAACTTTCGTGTCTCGATTGCAGCAGTATACGACTTATAATGATATTTAGAAAAATTAGAAAGAAAAATTTGTCGTCAGTGGGGATCGAATCCACAACCTCCTGCATTCTAGGCAGGCGCCTTTACCGTTAGACCATGGCGAACTGGTCAGGTAGAACGGCAAATGCGCTATGGAAGGTACATCCCTCCTGTGCAATTCTTCTTCCTAATTTTCTAACCTGTACAGCTCGATCTTTGATTAGACATCTAGTGCCAGAGGCCGATACTATCTTCGGTCGATAACTAGCAGAGTCCATCAAGTTGATTTGAGCCAAGTGCGGAAATCTGCCGCCTTCAGAAAATACTATTACCGATAAAATTCTGTAATTATACGACTTATCTTTTGGTGAACATGAGCAGAAATTTATTATTGCAATGATTGGGATTAAACCCAAGATGCCAAAAGTCATTGATTTTGCGTGGGGGTACAGTGAACGCCATTTTTTCATATAGACTGCTTTTTATTATAAGTTAAAGCGGGGTTTTACGATTTTATTAAGTCATTTTTGCGATTCACGCGATGATACACCGTTTTTCCAGAAATTTGGTTAAGGCGGTTCTAGTTGAGATTTTTTGCTTAAAGGCAGCGTTATAACGTTTCTGTATTCAATTTTTGTTTTGCTTAGCTAATTTTACCTTACTAAGGTGCGGAAGTAGATAATAAATAAATTCTACTGATATATTCAAACCAATCTGTTTTATTGACCAGTAAGTAGAATACAATACATAAAAAATTTATTGAAAAAACAAAGATTCAAATTTGAGAATGGGGGGCAAAATGTCTGGCTTCCAAAATTCCTGGTACTCCTGCTTTTCTGTAGAACTGGAACGTTCCTTCTAACTTCTAACTAAAATGTGCTTCTGAAAATTATAAAAAACTATCTCAGTAGGCTCACAATGAAATCCTCACATTTCGACTTTTAGGCTGTTATCACCGGTTTTACTAGGATATTGGAATATGGACTAGATCTGGTGATTTTTTTGTCCAATGAAAATTGAAATTCGATTTTTATATGATTTGATGATGATAGTTTGATTTGTTCAGCGTCTCAAGTTAGGTTTACAAGTGATATTTACGGTTTTAAAACGAAGACGTAGACTGTCAAAACACTGTATTAGATCTCACTTCATGACCCTTATTAAAGGAATGAAACAGCATTCTTATGTTCACTTTTGATGCTTTATGCTACGAATGATAAGCAAATCGATGTTTTTTACAGCTACTGTTAAACGTAGTATTTAAACCTACAGTATTTTAATAAGCCTCTTAAACATTTGAAAGCCATATGCCTTTTTCTTGCAAAACCTTATTAAAACCTACATCAAGTGATGCTATAACAAAGCTCTTCCCTCCCACGAAAAACATCCATGAAGCTGATCATTCTAGATCAATTACGAGTTAAGGTACGAACAAAATTACAATATGGAATATTGGACCACATATATTGTTGTCAGTATTAACACATTAACCGTATCTTCTTCACTGCCAGATCTATCAAACACTCACTTAAAGTTTTCAGAAGTTCATTATCAAAAATGGACGATCCACGATAACAACGAAAGAGTCAGGCTAAATAATGATTGATACCCTTTATAACATCTTCTGGAAACAATCAGATACTTCGATAGATCATCACTACTTCGAATGCAATTGGGAAAGAATTATTCTTATCTTAATGAGCATATTTCGCTTATCAATTACCTGCAACAGCAGTTGACAACCCGGGGTCAGCGGTCCACTAGGGGCCGCAGCATTATCACCAGAAGACCGTGAAAGTGTTCACTTAACAAATATATGTTTCATATTTACCAAAACTTATCGTAATTCAGAGGCAAAAAAGCACTCCAGTGGTAGAAAAGCGATACAGGTGATATGGTTCTCATCAGATGGACTCAAAGAATTGTTTCATTCTTAGGCCTTCAAGTTGCTTCTATTAATTGAAATCAAATTTTTTTATTTCCGCCAGAACCACCTACATAGGTCGACCACAAGAAATACAACAGTAATTAAACCATGATTTCAGAAATTGTACAGATAATTAAAAGTGAAGACTGTAACAGTATAATAATAATCCATGTTTCCCCAAATAAAAATCTCTATCTCCTGCTACGTAACTTACCTAAATCAGCATCATTTTTCGGTTGTTTTTTTATTTTCTTTCCTTCAGGTGTTATAATGTATACATCTGGCTTCGGTTCCTACAGAAATAGTAACATTTATTTCGTATATTTCTATGTATCTAGTGAGAACAATTTATATGACATAAAATTTTGTTGCGAGGCTTACCTGTACAAATAAATTAAATAACTTGATCTGACTAATTTTAATTTTTTTAAAGTTCAAACTAAGTAAACCTCGCTACAAGCTTTTATATCATATAAATTGTGTAATGACGTTATAGGTTGATATTAAAGGTTTTAAAGGAAATTTTAATTTTATTCTTTTTAACGCATTTAAGTATAAACTGGTTTTTTAAAAAAAAGTTTTATGTTCGTGCCATTATAATTTTGAAAAATTGATCTATGACACTCTGTTTATTGGGAAATGCTGCCAAACCAATCACACGTTGATAAAAGTTTGTATGTACAGTTATTATATTGCAATTTAATCAACAGCTACCTTTGGTAAGATCAACCAAACATAAACAAAAGTTACAGTGATGAATATCAATCACACAAATCATACCTGAGGATAAGGCTTCCATTTTGTGATCATCTTCACCAATTTAGATTCCACGGCAAGTTCCACCGGCGTGGCAATTTCATTCTCAAGGTCACGCAAATCACTGTAAAAGCTATCCAAACTGCTGTAAGTGCTGTTGCTGCATCTTTCCGTGACTCTGAAATTCTTTTTTCCATCGATGAATCCAATGTCGAGAGATTCTCCAATAGCCACGTCAAATATTAGGCCTGTCTCTTGGCGGCAATCTTCTGGAGTCTTACTTGCTATCTTGTCCAGGATGCCCACTTAAAGAAGGAATATTGCTATTAGACCTTCACCACTTCATCATAATATATAAAAATATTATAGCCACTGTCAGGCATCGAGCTAACGAAACGATTACATAAACAGGGTCTTCTGCAATAAGTCGATATGTTTATAGAAAACTACTAGTAAACGTGTAAACTGCATCGCCTTTAAGTCATTCAATATATTAAAGTTTTTTAAGGTTTTGGTTTAAAGCCTTCCACAAAAAATATAATTTGTCAAAATTCAAGCTAGTTGAGTGAACTAATTTTCTGGTTTTATTTTAATGGTTCCAATAGACTTCTCAATCTTTGGAAACATTAAAAAATCCTTACATACAAAATACGCTATACTCAATCTTTGTTAATATTATTTGTAGTAAATTGGAGGTAGAATTCGAAAAATTGTGCGTTTCAGAAAAAACAGTAGTAATAATGCCACTAATCCCTTGTATCTCAGCCGAGTGTGGACAATGCTTAGGTAAATCCACATACCAAATTGTAGTTCATTCCAGTTGACGATTTTGACGATATTAAACACCCCGTAAATTTTTAATGAAGCCCTCGAGGGAAAAATGTTACATGAAAGACCTCTCTTGGAATACGTCCCTTTGTATGATGTTTTATTTTTGGTGACTTGTGAATCACCCTGTATGTATATGCTCGTAAAAAATTGAAAATGGATCTAAATGAATATTTTCTAATTGCAAAAAAATGTTTCATTGATTTGAAATTGCTTTTTGGTATTTTAAAACATAAAGTTCCTTGTAATGCAATATTTCAAATACTTATAAATATATTCTAAAGTCAACTTACGTATGCGTTCTTTCCAATCAGTGTCAGAGAGTATTCCTGCAAAGTAAACAAATATCAGAATCAATCTAGGAGACGAAAACCGCTACAAAACTAAATGAATCTTTCACAGCCCCGTAACAGCTATTTCTAACGAAGTATTACAAAACAATACTGAGATCATCATGAAAGGACTGAATATCTAGTCTCACAGTTTTACGGGGACTCATATAAGGTATACAGCCTTCTCCATACTTGGAACTCTGACAGTAAAGCCAGCAGAAAGGTACAGGAGCTCAACATGGACACTTTTAACTGAATGGTTTTGACAAACCAACCGATTGGAAACATAATTTTGGTTATGGGCCGAGTATCGAGTATTGCCCTGCCGACTGTGCCGATTTTTTTCCGATATTATATATATAACGGTATTTTTTGGCTTCTGTTTTAGTAACTACTACTGCAGATTACTTCATTTTAACTAAGGATCATGAATAATTATGGTACTGTTGTCTCTCTTTTTAAAATATGGCATTAAATAGGGTTACTTTCCATTTCTCGCGGATTGATATTAAAATGATATCAGTTTATTGAACATTTTGTTCAAATTTTGAGACCACTGTATACTGATGCACTTGAAATAAGTGTAGAATGGGAGTGAAGAGTTTGTGTTGATTGATTCCGCTAATAAGTCTACAAAATTATAAAACTATTGTGTATGTATGCATCATCAGGACAGACAATGTATAACAATGATATATCAGTATTACGCTTACCTTTGTTCTCGCTTGTTATTCTTCTGCTGTCTCCAAGATCACCAAACAACTCCACGAACAAGTTCAGATCCGGATTGTCCATTTCGATTGTATTGCGTGATCCTCTCGCCCCTAGATCAGCCCCGAAGTTGAAGAATTTCCAGAGGGCTTCGAACATCTCGTCGTTGCAGGTACCGGAAGCCTTGAATACATGCGGCAACTCTACACCCGGGAATGGAACTTTGGCGGCACGGAATATTTGGGCGACCTCCCTCCTGCAATTTTTGGTTACGTGGCTCAGAGCCAGGCTCCAACGTTCTACAAACATGCAATAAAGTATATAAAAAATATAAGTCGTATGAGGTGATGCCATAAAATGGATGGATCATTCGTCTGTATTTGATTTTGGAATCATCGCGTTAATCTCCTTAGAGAACCGAATTTCTACAAATTTCGCCTCACGAAGTTTAGACAGATATGATTTCGTTTGGTATACATTTAAAAATAAATGGTCTATGAATAAAAATTCAAAAAGGGGTCAAAATAACAATTTTAAATAGTATAAAATGAAAAAAAATTTTTTTGATGCAACCTCGATTAACGATCATCCTCGGACTATCCCAACTAGATCAGTAACTATGAATTACCTGATATAATATTATCATGTTCATTGTCGTTACGTTACGTAAACTCTGAGAGCCTGGGTGAAAGTGATGAGATTTTTCCAAGCCATGAGATTTTGATTATTATTAATTTTTATTTTGTTATGGGCATTACGCGAATAATGATATATTATTTTTTCACTCGACAGCAATTCAGATCTCCATATTATTTTTATTTCATTCTCTTTAATATTAAGGAGTCCTTGAATGGAGGAAAGTGATGAGTATAGTCATCTACGTTCTCTGTCGAAAAACGCATTGAAAATGCTCCCTTGTTCCCAACCCTTCAGTTTCATTCCATTAATATAAATCCAGATACTTACGTAATATCATTGTCGGCAGTCCACTCACATATTTCATATCATTCCTTGCAGTTTTTTCTGTAAAAAAAACAATATGTATATCCACACATTGAAGCTTGAAGTAACCTCGACCATTTAGAAAAAATCAAAACTGACTATCTGACCATGATTTAAACATTAATCGAGACGCTTCACCGAACAAGAGTTTTATTTGTGAAACTTTGTGTTAAGCAAACGATCGTTATCTACATGATAGAATATGTAAAGTAACACCATCCACAATCGATGTATCTATGTTTATCCTTATTGTCCTTACTGAATGAAGCTTATAGAAAGGAGTTTCAGAGGCACATTGCTTAATTAATTCTACTTACCGCTGATAGCTCCGTCAACATCCCGCTTCCTTCTAGCCTCTGAAAGCGAAATATTTATTATATAACGTGTAAATCGTACATCAAAATGTGTATCATGAGATTTTACGTAATGGTTGAATGTAAGATCTGTAGCTCCAGTATACCAAAATATAACCAGCACTACAATTCTATTCTATACTAGATTTGCTAATAAATAATCTTACTTCCATTTCGACTACGTGTGCAGCGTTTATCATAGGGCAACATATGAAAAATATTGAATCTAGAAATAATAATAACTAGTTTTTCTTTTAATATATTTAGACAGAAAGACACAAATTTGTTGTTCGACCCTTGTTAATGACTACTATGACTGCTTTTCGTCTATCATTGTCTCCTCAGGTATACCCATCCAGATATTTATAGACATTCATGTGCATTGGTATCTGCGGTGACTGCTGTGTCACTTGGGTTATATGTCATAGTTTTCCTTTAGTGTCAATTATTTAAGAAACTGTATGTAGTTACTTACTGGGAGCAGCTGTAGGTGCTTCACTTGCAGATGCAGTACTTTCGTCTAACTTTCTGGTGGAATCTGCTGCTAAAGTACTTTCTTCTAACTTTCTAGTAGAATCCTCTGCTGGTGTACTTTCTGCTAATTTTCGAGTAGAATCCCCTGCAGGTGTAGTTTCTGCTAATTTTCTAGTAGAGTCCTCTGCAGGGGTACTTTCTGCTGATTTCCGGGTAGAGTCCTCAGCAGGTGTACTTTCAGCTAATTTTCTAGTAGAATCCTCTGCAGGTGTACTTTCTGCTAATTTCCTAGTAGAATCCTCTGCAGGTGTACTTTCTGCTAATTTCCTAGTAGAATCCTCTGCAGCTGTGCTTTCTGCTAATTTTCTAGTAGAATCCGCTGCAGGTGTACTTTCTGCTAATTTTCTAGTAGAGTCCTCAGCAGGTGTACTTTCTGCTAATTTTCTAGTAGAATCCTCTGCAGGTGTACTTTCTGCTAATTTCCTAGTAGAATCCTCTGCAGCTGTGCTTTCTGCTAATTTTCTAGTAGAATCCGCTGCAGGCGTACTTTCTGCTAATTTTCTAGTAGAATCCTCAGCAGGTGTACTTTCTGCTAATTTCCTAGTAGAGTCCTCTGCAGCTGTACTTTCTGCTAATTTTCGAGTAGAATCCGCTGCAGGTGTACTTTCTGCTAATTTTCTAGTAGAATCCCCTGCAGGTGTACTTTCTGCTAATTTCCTAGTAGAGTCCTCTGCAGGAGTAGTTTCTGCTAATTTTCTAGTAGAATCCGCTGCAGGAGTACTTTCTGCCAGTTTCCTAGTAGAGTCCTCTGCAGGTGTACTTTCTGCTAATTTTCGAGTAGAATCCCCTGCAGGTGTACTTTCTGCTAATTTTCTAGTAGAATCCTCTGCAGGTGTACTTTCTGCTAATTTCCTAGTAGAATCATCCGCAGGGGTACTTTCTGCTAATTTTCTAGTCGAGTCCTCAGCAGGTGTACTTTCTGCTAATTTTCTAGTAGAGTCCTCTGCAGGTGTACTTTCTGCTAACTTCCGAGTAGAGTCCTCAGCAGGTGTACTTTCTGCTAATTTTCTAGTAGAGTCCTCTGCAGGTGTACTTTCTGCTAACTTCCGAGTAGAGTCATCAGCAGGTGTACTTTCTGCTAATTTTCTAGTAGAATCCTCTGCAGGTGTACTTTCTGCTAATTTCCTAGTAGAATCCTCTGCAGCTGTGCTTTCTGCTAATTTTCTAGTAGAATCCGCTGCAGGTGTACTTTCTGCTAATTTTCTAGTAGAGTCCTCTGCAGGCGTACTTTCTGCTAATTTTCTAGTAGAATCCTCTGCAGGTGTACTTTCTGCTAATTTCCTAGTAGAATCCTCTGCAGCTGTGCTTTCTGCTAATTTTCTAGTAGCATCCTCCGCTGGTGTACTTTCTGCTAATTTTCTAGTAGAATCCTCTGCAGGTGTACTTTCTGCTAATTTCCTAGTAGAATCCTCTGCAGCTGTGCTTTCTGCTAATTTTCTAGTAGAGTCCTCTGCGGGTGTACTTTCTGCTAATTTTCGGGTGGAATCATCTGCGGGTGGGCCTCCTGCAATTTTTTTAACGATCACCTCTAGACAGAGTATATCATTCTGGATTAATTTTGAAATATGTTTGCAATATTGAATATTTCGAACGTTTCTCCCGAATTTTTGGTGAGCTATCATGGAAGAATGTCCAAGTAATGCAAGTAATGATATAACGTTATATTTATGTGTGTATATCTTGGAAAGTCGAATAATAAAATCTTGCACAACAAATCGAAATGCAAAAAACAAGACCTTCAACAACAAACAACAATACATAACTTGAAAACTTGAATAGTGTATTTGTATATATCTATTGTATGAATAGTAGTAAAATATGGTACTAATAGTCATAACAATATGAATGATTTGGACATTTACCTCTTCAGATATGTACTATCGAGTATATCATTTAACGCACTTAACCAGTGTCCTTTTGATCTGTTGCTTATTTACATTGACTTCTGCTATGAGTCGAGTTGACTTCAACAACAAACAATCGGGTATTCTGTTAAAAGTTACGTAAATTTGCAGCTAATACATATTGCTGCATTTTATTTTCTTCCGATGATTATATATGGATGCTTTCGATTGCGATAGCTTTTATTGAAGTAACTAAGAGTATAAATATAAGTTTTATAACAGAATACGGCGAATAGAACAAACTATTGAGCAGCTTTATAAAAGTAATTAGTAATACCGCTATCATCTCTGTCAAGTAAACCAATTTTTATCTTGCCTTTGGTAAAATGTAACGCTAACCTGATCAGAAATATTTACGTTCATCCTCATTTCCCCTACTTAATTATACTTATAGAAAAGAGATTCTTGAAGGACGTTGATGAATGAATGCTACTTACCGGCAAAAGTCAAGTCAACTTCCCTCTTCTTTCTACCTAAAATAAATCAAAAATTAAATATATAAGTAAAAAGTAAAAAGTAAAACTTCATAATGAATATGAAGTGACAACCACGTGGTCATTGCAAAGATGTATATCATCAGATTTTACAATCCAAAGGACTCTGTAGTCGATTGTGTAATATACATCTTCTTCAACCCGGAAATTGATGTTGTTGAATAAGAATTTTACTAGTTGATTTGGTTGCTGTAACGGTTGCAGTTACAGTTACAGTTCGCCAGTGTGCACCCGGCCTAACGTATCGTTGAATATCTTGTCAGGACAAGTTTGAATATTTTCTGGCCCTTTTAGGAATGCCGTTGTAACCAGTAAGGGACAGATTATGGTCAATATATATTTGCATAACTTTTATTTAAAGGAAAAATTTAACATGCGCACTGCGTCGGAGGAAGATGGAGTTTCGATCTTGCCGTATTGTAATAAAAATTCGTATGAGAAACACTCCAAGGCTTTGAGTAGGTGTAGGATTGATGAGCGGTCAAACACAACGTGAGATATAAGAAAAAATATAGGGCACACATACAATAACTTACCTGATTCAAAAGGGGGAGGGGGCTCGTAACCACCATCTGCAAAATTAAAGATCATATGTTAACGAGACATTCTGCAGAACTAGATATCTGCAATCACAGACTTTGACAACTACCATGACAGCGAAATGATGAGCTGGATAGATGGAAAGATACCTAATAGTCAAGTAACCTTTCATAAGGCTTCTGAGGATAAACATTGACAATATCAAGTTCTGGCATGATCATTTTTCCGGCCTTGTTAAGTCGGAGTGGCAGTAGCTTGGAGATCTTTTCCTCTGCAGAAAATTTTATTAACCGGAGCAGATATCGCTACACTCCAATGCTTAGGACAGACCATCTCTAGAATGATGTGTAGCGATGCACTTTGAAGCACCCCTGAGGACTATAGACCCAATCCAAAAAAGATCAGTGCTTCTGGTGTACACGTCGAATTATGATTTGTATGAGAAATCAGTAGAGTGCATTTCAGTAGATGTAGATGAGTAATCAAATGCAATGTGAAGTATAAGTGAAAATATGGGATATAACTCACGTGGGCGGCCGTCAAAAGAAGGAGGAGGCTCATAACCAGCTGCAAAATTAAAGAAAACCCGGTGATTAGACAATGTGTACTACTAGTCCGGCAGACCAATTCATGTTTCCTGTATACCTTCCAATCGAGTATGATTAGAGACTATCCTCATCTTGTTGTATATAATATTTGTAACCATGAAGTTAAGTTTGAAGCACAGAAGATTTAACTTTTTAAAGCATTCCGTGTAGGATTTGCTCAAACAGGATTGAGACGTGTCTTCAAGATGAAATGAAGATAGTCTCATTACACATTTCGATTGATTGGTGAACTCGTGTACTTTACACAAACTAACTAAACATTTAAATAATGTGCTAGAATTGCGCTGTTGTAATCATCTTTGATCACAGCTAATATTCGAAACGACTAGATAATAGCAGTGAGGAGGAATAGCTTCTACTACTGAGTTTGGATCTTCTGCATGGCAGAGTGGTACTGATCATAGCCTGCGAAGTTATGAGAGGCATCGGGTAAGGAATCCTTCCCTTATAGGGCAAAAATGAGACCAGCCAAAGAACTCACGCTCACGCATCAGAACTGCCGAAGACAATTTTGTTCTGATGGTCTATAGAAACAGATAATTGAGGAATGGTTGAAGATAGACACTTTATGAAAGTCTCTAGAACCTCTAGTTTTCAGATTCTTATGTGTTCCTGCTACCACTTGTTGATCAATCAGGAGAAAGTGTATCAGAAAATTACCTGTGAATGGCAAATTTACATCAATGTTGATCGTCCCTATGAGATAGTGTAAGAGTTCGTGTTACTAAGTATTGAGTATGTAATATTACTTCAGTGTAGTAGATTCAGCTCTCCATTTTTCAATCAAATTTCCTTTGAATTTTTCCTAACCAAATCATTGTTATTCTTCTGCACTCAGCATAATAATACTTACGTTTGGCTGATGCGCTATGCACTGAAACAGAAAAATAAAAAAAATTAGTAAAGTTTATAGCTAGGCTAACAACTGGAGGACCAAAGATTGTTCGAATCTTGGTGAAAAATCACTTGGGGTTCAGGTCCAAGTTTCTTTAAGAACTAACTGTAGAGGTATTTAGTATTTTATGAGCAACTTACCACACAAAATCGCAAGGCCAACTCCTAGAATGCACGCCAAACTCTGCAAAAAGTCAAGTTGTGACAAAAAGTACAATAAAATCTAAGAATATAATATACCAAAAAAATATATAGGTTTCAGACACTTATTTGCATACCTCTATATACGTCACACTTTATGTGCATCAATTCTTTTATAACAAATGAAATGTTGACTTTTTGCTGTTTCTATGAATTAAAAGGGTACTGGAAGAGTCCAAAGTACAGTTAATTTGAAATGAGTTTTACAAGATCACAAGAAAGATTTAGCCTTGCCAGATGCTATAGTTACATTACTCCATTTTTTCATAGAATGGGTTTAATATTTTTTTATAGACACGAAAATATATTATTATACCAATATACGGTTACAAAAAAATTAAAATTAAGTTGAAAACATAGAAAGGTTTGTTGTGTGGTAAAACTCTGTAGTATTTGTAACCAGCGGGGTGGTGGTGCCATTCAAAGCATAGAACATTTGAGGAACGTGACACTTATATTGATCTCTGCGCACAGTGGTGTGTACCTGAGAACAATAAAGCAGACCACACGACAAAATTATGGATCAGCATACGTGCCGAACCCATGCGGGGTACTGCCTTGGATGATTGAGCATAGAACTTTCGAAAGCATGTCTGGAGAGGGTTCACTGCAGATAGGCCGGAAAAATTCATACTCGTAGTTGACAATATCCTGGTTGTCCGAAGTATTGGGAAGAGGATGATATCTCATACCACTCTATAAGCTCTATCACTGTTTTGATCTTGGTAATACTGCGCACCTCTTAGACACATATTTTTGTTTATACGTTCACATTAAAATTACAAAGAAAATGAGGTTCTTTCCAGTAGCTGAGGACCTAGAATTTGCGATGACTAATATTTCAAAGAAACCAAAAATAAATGTCTTACTAGTTTCTTTTCTTCTTTTTCCAAAGTAGGTATTAATCTGTCTCTGTTTCTATGTGAGAACCCTGATCAAATTTCACTAATCCACTTTGAAAATGATGGAAATTTTTGTAAACGAGTAATTTGATATTTTCTGAAATTAATTTGTACAGTTCCAAAATCCGTTCTAAATTATATTATATATTGCGTGGAAAAACTGTCAACCTACTTGACACCATTTTTGAACTTATCTAAAAGCTTGATGAATTCTAATGACCGATAAGGATTTGGGAATGAGTTCCAGCCATCTTTTAATTCATTTATCTCATATTACCGTTAATTTTTTGGACTTTTTATGTCTAGGAATAGGAAAAAACAATCCAGATGTTCGCAAAAGTGTACTTACCATATTTGTAGATCAGCAAATGAGCCCTCAAAAACCAAATAACTAGTTTTTCATCGGCAAAATGATTTCAATATATACAAAGATAACGATTGAATTGAGTCAGTTCATTATTCATTGTTAATAGAACAATTGGATATTATTATAATGGCTTCGTTTATTTATAAAACTTTGGCAACTAAATTAACTTGGAAATTATCAAAATTAGTATTTCCTAAGATACTTATTTGTGTGCAACATTATTGTAAAAACGTGGAAAATAGTTTACGATGTATTGTAACGTAATTCTCACTAATTTCTATGAAAAAAGATATAAAATGAAGTGGCCAGAAACATCAGATGAGTTATATAAAAATAAAACCTTGAATATAAAGTAAATACATATAACTTAAGTTGGAGTGTAAATCACAGGACAAGTTTCAGAATCTAAGTACATTTTATTTCGTCTTACGCTATTATCCACTCATCAGTCTTGAACTTGAAGATACAGTACACGAAAGAACTTATATGTGAGGAAACGTATAGCTACATCAGTGACATTATTTCTTCTCATGTTACAAAATATTCACATTGACTATATAGGAGGGTCTTGCCAGTGATTGGTTTTGAATGGTTTGCATTCATCACATTTGGAGTTCCGTTTTTGCCGCTTTTCTGCTGTCCTCTGAAGGTTGACACGTGATGGAGCTCCATGACTTGGTTTTGTATCTACGGGTTCCTAAAAAATGTAGAGTAGCGATTCATTATAATCCCTTTAGATAAACCCGAAATGATCTTCGTAATTTGACGCTGTATTTTTTACTGACTGCCTCTATAAGCATGTAAGATGCGTAAAGTATAATTCTTAAATTATAAAGACATTGAAATTTTTGTCACTGCTTCCAAGAGGGTTGTTTTATTTTTAGACAAGTCCTCAGTATGCTTCGTTTTACCTAACAGGTTACGAAGCGTAGGTCCTTCCTTCATCTGTATTTTCATAACAGCTCATATTAAGGTCAAGCTTTGGAACAACGCTATTTCCTTCAAAGCAGGCAATAATGTTAATTTTAGTATACTTTAAATGCTAATTTCCTTATAGTTTTTGAAATGATTAATATAAAAAATCATATCTTTGCTGCAGAGCTTGTGGAATTCATAATAGAGTCAGATTGTAACTGGTGTCTACAGACATACAAACAGAATCTAATACCCTAATTATGGAAAAAAACATAGTTTTTAAAAATATATCCATAAGAAGCAAGCAAAACCAAAAGTCCATCATGCTGCACCTCATCAAAAAATCTCGCTGTATCGAGGGCGATGACGTGAAAATCTCTTGGGTAATGTAAACTACAAGACCTGTGAATCTGTTCTTTTAGAATATGTACTGGCCATCGTTAACTATGACATTTTGTCCAAAAACTTCACCAGCTTCACGTTAATGACAGCCTTCGTTACATTGTCTGTAATTGCTGGACACGCATTTTGTCCCTTTGTGGACAGGCTTCACGTGGCTTATTTTCCATCCAGCAGCAGAAACGCCTTGCTGCTATGATATTTTAAAATCTCTAAAAATGGTTGGTAAGAGCTTCGATGCAAAGTTTTACTTCGATGTTTGGTACACAGTTTTGACTAGTAGCTTCACTGGAGTTACATTTTTTATGGATCCACTTTAGACGACCGTGTTTAAAGACAACTCCAAGCACTTTCGGTTCCAAGGTATTCGACTTTTAATTGCAGGTGGAGGCTATGGATCCAAAGGCATTCGATTTTTCTAGACGTTGTAAAATTGGTCAATTCCAATACATTAAATATTAAATGTGTACGCCACAAGTGCCATAAAAATAATATAGTTGTAGAACCACTACTCGTATCTAAACTTTGATAATGACATATAAGAATTAGTTGAAGATCTTAGAATATGAGCTACTAATAAAAGACCAGACATACAGCTTTCGATTTGAACTGACACATACATAAACAAATAGCTTGATGAATGCATGAGCATGAGGCCTTTGAAGACACCTGAAAAGCATGCTATAAAACTTACCAGTGTTTCATTATCAAGTGCTTGTTGATCTTTTGATTCTTCATTGTCAGCAGGAAAACCTGGGCCGGATGGCCTGACTGAAGAAGTTTCTTTCTCAGCAACTGATTGTTTTGTACCAGATGGGTCGATAGGTGAGTTTTGATACCATATTTTGGGAAGAAAGTGTTTCATGTCAGACGAGTCAATAGGAGGAATACGTTGAGAGTCTGTTCTATCAGAAATAAGGATTGGTTTAGATTCAGATCTGCGAAGAAGCTTTCCAGAAGGTGATAAATATGTGTCAAGTCGATTGATACGTGAAGATTCGGTAGACTCGGTAATTACCTCATCAGAATCTGGATTTTTACTTCCTAACTCTTTTTGGATAGGGACTCGTTTTGCAGGTGGGTTGATAGGTGCAGGTTCTAGGTCTTCATGCGAAAGGTCTTCTGGAGGAGACTGCGCTTTATCAGACCGATTAACAGGTAGAGAATGGAACAAGAACTCATAGAGAGGCATCGGGGATTGTCGGTCCTGTCGTTTGTAAAAGGATTGGTGCAAGTGATGAGAAGTACGAGGCTGACTAGAAATGTCTTCTTGAAGAGACGTCTCTTCACTACTCGAATCTCCGAAAATAGGTTGCTGTTTATCAGATCTCTCTGCTGGTGATGATGGTTTATTCTCAGGAGAAGCGCTTCCTGAAGAATAGATCTGTGGAGACTGTGGAGGTTTATTGAAGAGAAGTTCCAAAACAGGCATGGCCAGAGGAAGAGAAGTATCACCCCCTGACTGCTTACTCATAAGTGCATTAGAATGTTTACGGTGAATATCTTCAGGAAAACGAAGCTGTGTATAAGTTATGTGAATAGGTGGATGTTTGTAGTACAGTTTTTTGGCAGGTTTTTGTCTTTCTAATGAAGATTCAGAATGTTCACAAGAATTTTCTTCGGTAGAATGGTGCTGTATATCAGATGGTTCGATAGACGGAGATTCGGGTGTTTTGGAAAGATTGGTTTCCTTTTCCAATGAATTGATGGGCCTTGGGTATTCTTTAAAGAGGAATGGAGGTGGGAATGCATATTTTCGATGCAGCTCTCTGGGTAGGATATCCAAATCCAAACGAGGTTCTTCCCCATACCCTATTTGTGCTGCAAAGCAGTGTCCTGTAATATGAATAACTAAAATTAACTAAAACGCCAAAATAGATGCCATCTGACTGATATTTTGACCTTCCCAGTTTATCTGGTCGATAGGTTGAAGCCCATGCATTTGAATAAAAACCTTACTAACGTTTTGTTTGCCCCTTTCGCCTGCGTTGAAATACAGAATGTGTACTTGGCTTGCAGTTTTCTTTCAAAGCAGTGTAGTTTTAACTACTGACCAGATAAAGGTATTGGTAGCACAGGATTCATGAGAAAATATATCACTATATGTTTGAGGATTTCATTATATTTCGAACTAAGTTAGTAATATCGGCACAGCTTACATCAACTCAGACTGTAATAGATAGGTTGAAACTAACAACTTACCATATATGGCCGTAGCAGCAATGACAGTGAGGATCAGGAATCCCTAAAAAAAAGTTTGTTGTGTACTGGGAACGAGTAAACTGGGTATTCAACGAACTGAATCGACATTTGGGATGTGGGCGTCTTAGAATAACAAACATTTTTGATGAGCTGATTGTTATAACCGATGAAACGTCTTGCAGTATTGTATATGCTTACAGTTGATTCAAAAAAGGTTTACCAGGTTCAGAACTGTAATTAATGTATGTGTTTTAGAATATTGACCAACATTTTCAAAATTCACGAAAACACTGATGAATAGATGGCGCATACGGATACTTACATAATTATATGACTACCTTTATACACATATGTATAAATAAACTTGTGATCGAGTGGCTTATAAATAAATAAAGATATTTACCATCGTCATCTCACTACAGCACAGGTGGAGATTCAGCTTGCGTGCCTACCGCGATTTAACGACTGCAGAATGAATTACAACACTATTTATACATTCCTGGTTGTCAGTACCATCATAATTCTAATATGCAGATAACACTAATCATAATAATAATTAAAGATTTACAAACCAGCATTAATCACTTAAGGTTGATAAATCAGGATACACAGAATAACACCTGATGATGACTAATTTGTCGTTGCCTCTATTGATAGTGATAAGCAAATTTTAATGGCATAGCTGAAGGCAAAATCATATCAAGCGCCAATTATAGTCAAAGAGATGATGAAAGATAATTGCAATTAATAATTAGAACTTTTTTTAGTAATGGTATACTTGTACAGATACCATTATTGGTAAAACTGCAAATCTTACAAACTTTAGCTGTTGCAAAAACCAATAAAGATCATAGATATTAAAGATCGAATGAATTGATTGCGCCTGCAAAATCGAATTTGCATTATTTATGTTTCTGAGTGTCAAACCTATCATATCTTCTGATAAAGGTCATGATCTTAGATCATTCCACTGAGGCGATTTCTTCTCCGTCAAATTCCGTTGCGTCGAAATGGTTCTAAAGCCAATAGTTCTGGCAGACAAAGTCTTTTTCCACTCCTATGAGTGACAAGTATCTGTTTAATCTACAGTGGTCGGTGAGGATACCCACAAACAGGTGGATAGATTCCCTCTTCCTGTTTAGCAGTCTTGGCACCTCTTGGCATGACTGCAGTCATCTCTCTCCAACTATACCTTCGGAGATTCGTTGTATGCCCAATAATATAAGACAATACTAACCTAGAATCTACTAATACCCAGTATGAGTTCGTGGCCATGCATCAGCTCCTTGTCCATATGCTTTCCAAGCGATCTGGTAGTCCGTTATGACCAGTGACCCACATAAGTTCTTGGATTGGGATAATCTTCGGAGGGTGAAATTGCATTCCGGAACCAGGGGTGGTTCGATCCTCGAAGATGCTACCATTAAGGTGACAAAAACCTCTGCCTGAAATGCTGAAGTGTGGACGGCCACCTATCAGCTGTTGCCTAGTGCCAAAAGCTAGTTCTTTCCAAGCTTATGGTGTTATTGATCTTTATTACCCTGATTGAGTATACTTAGAGGCTGCCTTCACAATCCTGCTGTGGTTTACCACCGGGGTCACGTAACCCTGTTGCACATTTTCAGGTAGGCCGCCTTCGCCTCTTGCTTAATCAAGATGACCAATGGCGGCAAGCCCAAGACTACGTCCAGGGTCACTAAGGGCGTAACTCTCATGGTTCTTGTAGTCGCCAACGCTGTGATTGATAGTTGGTTGAAAAGCTCTCAAACATTTTTGTTGCACTTTTGTGTACATGTTAATCAGGGTCGCTTTTACATTGCTGAACTATGTATCTATGAGAAAATCGTCAAGTAAGTTGACTATATACGTCCCACGCAATGGTATTAACCAGGAAATGAATGATTTGGATGAGATTTTGGAGCTGCTAATTTTTTGGGTTTTCCCAATCCTTCAATGGTTTCACAAATCTTGAAGTTTTCAAATACTTACGAAAATTATTCAGATTGACCAGAAGTCCTAAAATGTGAACAAACTGAGGTCACTGCACTTGAAGTCAACCTACTTGAAGTTATTTTCAAATACTTGATAGAATGTTCCTTAATATTCATTAAATAAAGCCATAAAACTTCACGAAAAAGCCTTTATTGATGATTTAGTGCCTCTGCAGCCTATGGTTAAGTACAAAGTCGAGCAAATTCCTATCTGTTTCAGTTATTACTTAATATGAAATGGACAGAGAGTATTCCACAAAAATTATGTAATAAGGATTTTTTATTAGGAAAAATCTGGCTTAAGTGTCATGTACACTTATTTATTGAAGTCTTCACACAACCTTTAGAAAGCTTTGGCAGCCAACGCACCAACGGGGGCAGCGACAGCGGCGGCGGCCGGCACGGCCAGGGCGGCGGCGGCGGCGGGAGCAGCGAGGGCGGCAGTACCAGCTGCAACTACAGCTGCGGGGGCGGCCGCAGCCACTGTCAAAGAAAAAAATTGATGATTGTAGCTGCTGTTATATTTGGTCAACCTATCAACTATCATAGGTGTGAAATTGTGTAATTCCTGCTCTAGGCTCTAGGAATAGCAGTGTTAGATTTGAATTTTGCTTTGAAGCTTCTGGACTCAATCCACAAACCTGCAATACGTCTAGAACATCTAGTCTATAGATATCGTTACGCCAAATGTTCTACAGAGCTGTTTGGCATAATAAAGCTAGTACAGCAAATGTTAGAGGAACCCCACGGGCTCATCTTCACCAGGTCGAGCTTAAAACGCCTCAAGCGAGCCTCTTTCCTCTGGAGAAGTTCGACAAGGCGTTGTTGAATGAGCTATCGAATGCTTTGTAAAAAACTACACGATTATTTTAATGAAAATCAGAAGGCGTCACTAAAAGAGTTTTATTTGTTTTTATCTACATGATGGAAGAGTTTCACCAAGTAAGAGCATCTACAATCTACATAAAAAAACTGCTGTTAACTTTTTTTTGAATTTACTACCGATGAGATGTACTTTTAACTTAATGGACTCTTCTTTTACAAATCTAGGCAACTTTAAACGGAGGTAGATATCAATATTTACGAGTACTTACGATGGGTTGCCTCAGCTATACCTTTTGCACCTGTGGAAAAAATACGTTAGGTATTAGAAATATTAGCTCACAGATACGCCTCATGATTCATAGATTAAATGAATAAACAAAAAACTTGTTGACAACTTTTTATTACTATCTGACAATGTAAGTTTGATGGAGTTCAAATAGATTTGATACGTTTCAAGTGAGCTTAATAGGATACTGTATATGAAAGCATTGCCTTTTTGGTTGGAAAAAGTGATTTTAAGGAAAATTGACCAATGGAGCACAGACAGCACCAAAGACTCGTCAGCTTTCAACTCTAATCATTGAAAATCAAACCTTGTATGCCATTTGAAAAAGTGTCCAGCTGAAGAAGGTCATAAAATACCTTTAAGATTATAGAACGTTCAACACAAAGCAATGATAAAAAACAGCAAACACTAATTTGTTATATGTGACAGCAACAATATAAGCTTTAAGGAAGATAGTAACATATTATATACGTAAGAGGTTTTTTTTTCGTTTCCTTTATAATTCAGGTTTGTTTCACGGGAAATTCAGGGTACTTAGGCCTGGATTTAAACGTAAACGTATTTCAACAGTTAGTCATTAGGATTCTTTTCTACCCTTAATTATTATACACCATCTACGAAACATCAAATGATACTCGAATGAATGGGTGGTAGCAGATAAATTTCTTCTGAAAGGATGTGATGTTTAAAATGGACAACCAGAGGGTTGAGTGGACATTTCAAGTGGCTGAATTGTTTTACAGTTCGAAAACCTTACCTGCAATTGGAATAGCAGCTCCTACGATATGAGCACCAGTTTCGATTCCGGCTTCTGGAATAATGATTATATTGAAACAACAAAGGAAATTTGCACCATTTAGTGTATTCTGAAAAACATATTTTCCATTTGGATACTTACTGGCTGCTTCGAATCCAGTTTTTGCGATTGCTGTAAAGAGAAGGAATACAGTCAAACTTCTGCTTGGAATATTGTATGTTTACAAGAGTTTTATAGTAAGATCTACCAGCTTGCAATAAAATAACAACGTGCGTGAATTTACTTGAGCTCAAGAGGAAAGTGTATATATTAAACCCTCTACTTATAATGCTAGGTAAATGGTGTGTTCCTTTGCTATGTTATTTTGAGTGCTAAACGGTTTTGACTTTCACATTTATAAACAACCTGAGTGTCTTTTACTATACAGTACTGACAAAATGTCCTTTATCATGTGTAAGAAAAAAGATACACATAAGATGAAGCACAAATTAGTGCGTGAATCTGCCAAAACGTGGCAACGCCTTCCTCTTGCAGCCTGGCGTCATAGACTGGTAAAATTATCATTTCGTTGCAAGATGTCGCAACGACAAACATGTCTCATTCATTCTTGCATTATTACAATTTGGTGTACCTTACAATATATTAAGCTTCTATTTAAAATATATCTTTATTTAACTGGTTGTTACCACCCATAGGGAAAAGTCCTTACTTTTCTCTATGGGCAGTAGAAAAAATTGTATGGATTTTACCTTTGGTGGCCTCGGCTATTCCATGGCCCACGTGACGTTTGACAACTCCAGCTGCGCTTGCGCCTCCTTTCTTGGCACCACTACCTCCAGCTGCGGCGCTGGCCGCCTTGCCTGCGGCTTCTGCTGCAAATTGTCCAGCTTCGTTGGCGGCGCTTTGGCTGCCTTCTACATCTCCTGCGGCGGCTTCCTTCTCCACATTTTCGATGATCACGGTCTTGCGTTCCTTGCCTTCTTCCGTATGTCCTTTGGCTTCTTTACCTTCCTTAGCGATATCTTTGCCTCCCTCGATGGCACCTTCGACGCCCTTTTTGCCTATCTTACCACCTGTTAAAAAGGTATAAGTCAGTATTTTCATGAAGTATTCAATAAAACCGAATTTAGGATATATATAGTGTGAGTATGCTTTGAGAAAGATTGACGGAAATGAAGGATGTGATTTTTCATGATATAGATATCGCAAAACAGCCAAAAATATAATACCTAAAAAACGCATATATTTGACATCATAATACTAAACACGTCAATAGTCAATATCAATGACTTTCTGTATACATTAAAATTAAACTCACCTCCAGCTGCGCCAGCACCGCTTCCTGCGGATCCGCCTTTGATTGGAATAGAGACGGCAACTGTAGGAGAATAATGGCACTATAATAATTTACATCTCACTTGTACTGACTGCTAATTGAAACAACATACGAATATTTCTAAGCATTCAAAACGTTAGTGAAGTTGTTGTAATATCAACAAGGCAGCTTCAGAATGAGGTTCAGAAGCTGAACTAACGGGCAAATGAATATAAGGAAAAGGTTTTCTAAATCAAACATTCCTGTGACTCAACGTCACCTACACATGGAAAAAGTGCCTCAAAGCCACATAGCAAAGTAGTCCGAACACAATAGATCCTATTTATGAATGATTCTTTATGTAGCGATAATAAGCTCTTCACTATTATGTTTTTCGTCTGACATTAGAATAGATACCTGTTACCGTTTTCTATTTACTTTGAATACAATGTAACCTGGGAGAGGAAATGAGAATTTTAAATTACCTAAAAATGTTTGTAGGCTGTAATTCAATAAAAGATATCCAGGTAACCATAATGTCATCAATAGATTTCAACTCACTTGGCCCGTTCTTAATTGATTATCACAAATTCGATCAGTTCAGTCTCAGTTGTGGGCTATTTTTGGCATTTTCTCATATAATCCAATTGATTAAGTTTTGAATGCGACAAATTAAGGATAATACCACAAAACTATACGAAAAAGCTGTCTAAGTGCATTGTAACATTTAAAAATCTTACCTGACACCATGGCCAAAGCCAAAGCAACTGCGAAGATGTACTGTAAGAAAAATCAATAATTTAGAGAATTTAACTCAATAAGAAATATTGGTCAATAGTTGATTTCCTACTATTTATAAGTAGTTCTGATTTTTTACGGATTTTAAGCGCATGAATATAGCGGACTATAGGCGATCGAAAAAGTAGTAACTGAGAATCGACTAGCATTTGGCTGCAGCTCAGTTATTTAATGGCATAGTTATCGTCAGAGAAACTAAAAACAACAATATACAGAAGAATACATATGCAATCATGCACAATCATTCCAAGAAATGTTGGACAGCTGGTCACAAAAAACATTCCATGGATAACAAACATCGATATCAAGTGACCCAAGACAACATTAATTGAAAACAGACATACACCTGGCTGCAGGATGGCAGACTTTTTCCAGAGACAGAGGGATTCACGCTTGCTGTCCAAGATCAAGTAATTATAATACGAAACTACAAGAAGTATATAACAAGAGACCCCTCCATAACAGATAACAACTGCAGAAAATGCTACCAAATAAAGGAAACGATAGAACATATCACCAGCGCATGCAAGACTCTAGTTGGAGCTGAATACACCACGAGGCATAAGTCTGCAGGAAAAGTCATACACCAAGCAATAGCCGCAACATACAGACTAATACAAAACACAGATCCATATTACAATTAATTCTATAATTTTTTGTGCTTGGTAATGGCTATAACAGCTTCTCCTTGCCATAAAAAGACTCTCACGGATAACAGTAAGCTATAGACATATAATGGTTCTACCTCTCTTTTGCGACGAATAAAACAAAGCTTATCCATCTATGTGCTATGAATTGAAATTGGCACATAACTTTAGACTTTTTTTTAAATGGCCCCTACAAAGTACTGATTGATTCGTAATATTAATAAAAAGTTTACCTTCATGGTGAGATGTTAAGTGTTGGTAATTTTGTACTAACTGCCTTGCTAAAATTCTAGACCGTCATATATATAACACAATAAAACCTTCTCAGCACGACCTGCTCGTAAAATTTCTAGATAATCTTCAGCTGCTCTGAAAAACAAGGAATTTGCTAATACGTTTATACCGTCTATTTAAATTATCGTCTGTTGCCAAAAATTAATGTGCTGTGCTGTTAACACTACAATATTTTGTCCTGATATTGGATAAAAAATGTAACATTTTGATGTCACCTATATCACAGAACACATAGAAGGAATTCTCTAGGACTGCCACACTCAGAAGTATCCTAACAAAAACTAAGCCCAGGAATGAATCTCAAGAGACAAAGGACTGCATCTACCAGATACCATGTCAATGTGGTAAAATCTATGTTGGAGAAACAAAAAGGCCACTGGAAGTAAGACTCAAAGAACATCGTCTCAACATCCAGCGAGCAGAGACAGGAAATTCTGGAATAGCTGACCACGCATGGACGGAGCACCATAAAATAGCTTGGGACGACGCTAAGGTTATTGCCAAGGAACCGCATTGGTATCGAAGGAAATTCAAGGAGGCGGCATTCATCACCAACAACAGCAAAGTGTACAGCAAACCCAGCGTAGACATTAAACCAATCTGGCAGCCACTCATAAAGAAGATCAATAGACTACGACTGGACCAGACAACAAACAATGACCGACAAACAGCCACGTCAGCAGACCGGAATACCGCACATCGGGAACCAATCAGAACAGACCGCGCACAACGACACGTCACCGGACGGGGTATAAATAGGCATGAAAGGAACGTGTTCGCCAGTTCACCTTAAGACGATTGAAGATAGCATATCAATCGAAACGTCGTGATACTCAAAATTTTATAGACAATGGAAGTCCGAAATCAAACTTTTGAAATATATGAGAAATAAACGATATCAAAAGTCTTTCAATGATACAGCTTTTATCAAGAAAATATTGATATATCCTACTCCCTCCATAAAAATTTGTTTTTCAAATGATGTTTTCAAGGTTTGAGCGTTTTTTCTTATTTTGACGATAACTCCGGCCGTATTTCACGGACCTTGAAAAATTCTATTGATGCCATAGCGGCCACGAACTACTGGATTTAGTTTCTTGCTTTCGACAATAACTTTACGGCCACTACTTCTAAACTACAAAGTTTTTTCGTCCTTATCTCAGTGGTCTTCTTATCAAGCTTTTGGGGAATCCGAATGATAATTTCGAAGTTTCCGAGTTTTTGAGGGACCAGAGTATATTTCCGGGGCAGAAATAGTGTTAAGGTTTCTTGTGATGCATGATGCTTCAAGAAAATAATATCTCAAATTGGAAACTTCAGGAGATATGATAGGATGGGGACCCAGGATCATAATATAGACCATAGACATGAAGATATATAGGAATATAGACACATATAGATATATAGAGATTCCAGGAACAATACCACGTCATATTTAACCATTCAAATTCCAATACACACTAAAATTCTCAGAGCCCAAGTATCAACTGGGGATTCGTAAATATTTCAGTGTTCAAAAATGTTCCAATTACTAGTCCACCACCATAAAAGTTTTCGTGAAATGCTAGAATCATAACGTATTTACGCTACTCATGGTTGTACCTTTACCTTCATGATGTCTTTGGTACGACGCAACGGAATTTACACAATGCTCGACATGTGACCTACAACATCAGCCTGATCATATTTATACTTCAAAGGTCGTGTCATAAATGCACGAGCCTGATTGCAATAAACATTTTAGATAGTTTTTAGACGCAATTTCTGGTATTATATTTGTGATGCCATTATCAGGGGCGGCAACTCCGTGGGTGTTGTACTGGGTGGAGGAGGAGAAGGACAATGTATGATATTTATTTAACATTTTTCTTATCGCTTGGCCAGACGAGGTGGACGATCTTCTGAGGACATGTGAAGAGGCCTGGTATTAGAATCGATAATCGACTGGAACTTGAGCACCCACGAGGTTTTTCAAAAGGCACCATGAATAAAATATATCAAACATGAAGTTTTTGGTGAAGAACGGACATAAGATCTTGAATCTTTCCTCGGTATTCTCGGTTCGGTTCTCTAAAACTTCGTAGCAATTTTTGGATGTCAATTAAACCTTGACACTAAGTAATCATTGTGATAAGAGACAGAACAGAATAGAAAGCTTCGTTGAAAATTGGCGTGAGTTGTCGTCGGAAAACGAACAAAACTCAAACATCTATTTTGGAACTGCTCGATCACTTTTAAAAAAATATAAGGGAGGCAAAAATTGGAGTGGGGAGTTGTGTGGGGGTGATCTCAAAAAAATGGCAGCTGTTAGAATACATTCCCTCTCATATATGATATTTTTACTACGGCAGTAAATCGCACAGTGCCAGCAAATTAATACGGGAGCAACGTATTCATATAGCAAAACGCGTTATTTTCGTTCCTCCGTTCCAGCAATATTGTAGAACCGAATACTCGAAATAAATTAATTTAATATAAAGAAATGCTCCAGTCACCAGGAATCGTGGTTGTTTTGCGTCGGAGCATCGACAACTTTTCATACGCCTACGTATTGTTTTTGTACGATGGACGGATGTGCGGTACTACTAGTACGATTATAACTGAGTGTACAATAATTTTATGAGGTGTTAACCAATCTAAACAGGTCAGCGACAATGCCAAACACTCCACAACATGAAACGTTCATTATATTTATTATTTTCTGTGGTTTTTAATACAGATTGCTTCATTTTAACTGAATAGGACGGAATAATAAAATAACTGCTATCCAGTCTTTTAAAAAATGGTATAGTTGCATCACTTTGCATTTCTATTTTTCATATAATCAAAACGAGAAAAATACTGTAGTGTGAAAATCAATATACTGGTACCAGCGACAGAAGAACCAAGAACAAATATAAAGACCTTGGGAAGAACGTTATCGATATTTAGCTATAGACAACACAATTGAAACTGAAAATATTCAACCATTTCCACACCTTTAATCGAACAGGTTGAATTTGATGAGGCTGTAATACAATTTTCTCTTTGGATTCCAGCCTGTGTATAAATACAATGTTATATTCACACCGGTAGTTCTTGGTCTGATGATGAAGTGCTGTGGAACGCAAGAAACATATTCTGCATTGGTTGAACCTTTTTGCCCCCGTCATACAACTTCATTCTGAGAAGACTGAGATGCACAGCTACCATTGAACAAGCATATCGGAACTGGACTCCAAAGGATGTATGCAACATAGTTTCTCATAGAACCATAACGCGTGCTTTTTTCAAATTACGAAATCGGGTGCCATTCAAAAGTGTGAAATTGAGTGTACCTACAAAACATTATTTTAATTTCAATTGCTTATACGTGTCTTGATGAATTCGTGGCTTTGTATATAAAACGCGCACAGAGATTGTATTTTGTCAGTTCAGCTGGTTTGCTTATTTTATACACACACACAACAAATACAACCCCTACACGTCAACATGAAGGTAATAAAAGTCGGCCTTTTGGCATCGCTCGTGTGAAGACAAATTGCATGATATGTTCATGAACATATGATCATGTCCAAGTACGAGCTTAATAAGTAGATAACATCATCGGTGTATTACAACGATATGAATAAATATTTTATTACCTCTTCACAGCTTAGATTTCTAATATTTCTTTATTGAACATCACCAGGATATCTTTACATTTATACACTTACCATTTGTTCACTTTCAATGCCTAACATGTTCTATTCTTTTGCAGTGGATCTTCACACTCGCAGTTGCTCTGGCCCTAGTGTCAGGTAAGGAGAGAATCCTAGTTTTTTATTTGAACTAACAGAACAAAATGTGCCTCGAACGTTAGGGTACTTTATTAACAATGAATAATTTGATTTAACTTTTGATTTTCGGACATAGCTGAACATGGTTTCGTGAGAGACGAAGCTGTGTAGTGTTTTTACCTGTTCGCTAAGGAATTCAGTATCAGATATCTTACATCGCATAGATTTTTTCAGATGTAGATTTACATTATCAATCATCTCATATGCAGTGCTATTTTTCAGGCGTAATATTTGGCAGAAATCATTGTTAATCGATGATAATTGTTTTTAGTTGCCGTTTCGTTCCCTAAGGCCGCTGGTGGTAGCGCCGGCGCAGAAGCCGAAGCTGGAGGTGGTAAGTTTTAAGTTATTTTTGATTCAAATTGCTCGAAAACCACAGTGCTTGGACATGAGTGTTGATGTTGTTGTTTGATACGGCCTACGATACTTACAAACATACTTAAAACAAAGAACAATTCGTTAAATTGGTCTTGATTTTCGGACTCAGAGAGATGTTTAAGTAAATCTTCCTATCACTTATCTCAGTCGGAACAGTAGAAATAGAATATCACTCCACTTTTAAAAAAATAACTACATCAGGATGAAATAGTGGATATCATAACTAGGTTCAAAATAAGTATAAGTATAAATAATTCCAGACACACAGAAAACCGCATTGTTAAGAGAAATCTTTCCATAATCCCCTAGAAGCCCCTTAACGTAACCAAACAGTATATGAGGGTCTGATGAATATTTTGCTTCTCCTGATCCACTTTCTATGTCAACAGCTGGAAGAACAGGGAAAAAAGCAGCAGAAGGTAAAATCGAAGCTGGCAAAGACGTCTTGAAAGAAGGTAAACAGGGCAAAGGACACACCGAAGAAGGAAAAGAGCGTAAAACTGTAATCATTGAGAACGCAGAAAAGGAAGCCAAGGCTTCTGACGTAGAAGGTACCGAAGCCAAGGAAAACGAAGCCGCTGGCTTGGCCGGCGAAGCTGGAGCTAAAGTAGCTGAAGGTGCAGCTGAAGGTGCTGGATGGAAAAAAGGATTAGGTTCAGCCGCCGGAGTTGTCAAGCGTGACGTCGCAGCTGGTTTGGCTGATGCCGCTAAAGGTATGGTACTTATGAGTACTTACCAATAGTACTTTGTTTTTTAGAGTCAATTTAATATGCCAAGATCAAAAAATCTGCTCTAGTTACACCGCTAAATCGAGTCATGACAAAAAATAGTATTATTAACAAATTTTTCATCACTTTCATATGGTAGGAGCACATATAATTCAAAGCTCGGTTTTCTAAAATGATTAGGATCTGTAAGAGCATTTCTGATAATGCATTCTACTCAAAAGGTACCCATTGCTTTTTCGCTGTTGGCTGGAATTTCGTTATAACTGGAAGCAGTTTTCTGTTATCACCTCTTATATACTATTGTCCTGAGCTTTCGGGTAAGTGACTGACAAAATACTTTTTCCAGAAGGTGGATTATACTCATCGATTAATAATTTACTATAGTAAATTCAATGAGTATGATATTTTGAGATTGACCCAAAAGATTTGAACGTTATATTACGTCCAGATCTTCATTTTTGTATTTTTCTAGTTGTCATTCACTACAATATCTTCAACAGAATAAACACACTGACTGTACCGAAGCAATTTGAGGCTGTTTAGTCTGTATTTCATTGTTCACATAAGAAACCTGGAAGTGGTACAAAGACAACAGAACCGAGAGATCAAATATATCTTGTTTTGTCATATAGGGAGTCATAGTTTATATTGAATGGGAAACCAGAGACAGTTACAAATAAGATCTTTCAAGCATCAGCAGACAATAATTGACCTTATGTACCTTTTTGCAGCAATTGGAGGTGAAGCAATCGCTGGTGGTGCAGCCAGTAAGTATACAAGTGTGAAAAATGTTTTTGTCAGAGTACTAAACAAGGCAAACTTTCTCTGTTGCTTTAATCGTCTATTTATTACAGAAGCCGGTGCTGCAGGTCTAGGAGCTGCTGCGCCTCTTGCAGGTCAGTCATTCACCTATCATGGCATCAGACCAGAGAGAAAAAAATCAGGATGCGTTGCTAAACACAATGTCAACGTTGCACAATCAAAGTAAATATGCTAGGTGTTTCGACGTACAGAAAGCTAGTGAAAAAATGCTCTCTAGATTCCACTATTCAAGATGGTGTGGAGTTTGTTACACACATGAAATGATTTCGCGCATTCTTAATGTTGCATAAACCATTCATTACTTTCACATTAGAACTCTTGTGGTTCATTCCTTTGAATATTGACATTTAGTCTTTGTGGTTTTGTCCAGTCTTTTATTAGTTCCGATTGTTGTGACCCATTAAGCACCTGAAAAGCAATACTTACATTGATTGTACATTAAAATTTGACCGTGTGTGTATGGCTCATTTTCTATGCTTAGACAGCCCATCCTGGTTTCTATTATCCTTAGGTCGAACAATTGTATTTCCTGCATTTCTTCGCTGATGTGATATTATGTGTTCATTCAACTAGGTAAGCATTGAAACAGTTTGTGTACTCATCACGAGTGTGATATTTTTTGAACGATATATTACTGTTTTTTGTGGATACAGTGGAAAAACAGAATAGATGCCTTCAGTAGATTAATCTCCATCGAATGGTATAATAAATTCATTCAGCTCATTATTGATTGTGATCAATTTTATAAAACGTACATTCTTATTTTGGCGTAAGAAATTTGATATGGTAGACAGTGTAGCCTGACGCAAACAGCCTCAGCTTTTTGTCAGTTATGTCAAAGCTAAACCGATTGTAGAGCTTGGATAGAGCGGGAATAAAAATCCAAATAATTTTGTTGACCAGTCGCTATATAAGCTATACCTATATAAGTATGGTGAGACGATTTATGAACCACAAACTCGACTATCTGAAGAAACTGTGAGTGACAGTCTATATTAAATAAATTTGCCAGCGATCTTCGTCTTGTTGATTTCCTTATTGATGATTTCACAGTTTTCAAAATGTTGTTAGCCGTTGTAGCATAACTGTGAGATATTTAAATGCAATTTTGATCTCATTTTTCAAGAAGATCTGCTCCAAGATGATATCCCTGATACATCTAGAATATCACAGGAAAATAAAATATTCTGTTTCTTACAACTTTAAAACATGAACAACTCGTTTGCTACGACAACCCTCACAATCGTTTCGTCATATTTACTATATCGACTGGTCTATATGCTACGCAAGTATCTAAACTTTTTTATGTTCACAGTTGCCAAGACGTTGATCGGTGCTGCAGCTCGTGAGTATTTCCTATTTTTTTAATATTTCGATTTTAACAAATGTTAATCAGTATTATTGATTATCTACTTCTCACGCAATGTGCCTTGCTTAGAAATTGAAATTAAAATGATGCTCAAGTTGCTTGTAACTGCGCCGTGGTCACCACTTGTACGAGGGCCACGCTGAAAGTTTTTAGATACAGAAAAACAACAAGGTTTTTTTCAAATTCTTTATTCTGTTTCTTCAACATATTCTCCCCCTACCTTAATACATTTACGCATTCGGTAAAACCACTTGTCAAATACATGTGATCAACGTTCTTCTGAAAGGTTGCTAATTTTCTCCCCAAATGCAGCAGTTGCCTCTTTATCGGTCGAAAATGGCAAGCTCGTAACTTTTCTTTGATCTTAGGGAATAAGAAGAAATTGCACGGAGCTAGGTCTGGGTAATAAGGCGTTTGACACCCTGTTCAGCAGAAAAATCAAGTGTTCTTTCAGCGCTGTGGGCGGGTGCGTTGTCATAGTGCCATTGAATACCCGTAGACGCGTCTTTGGACGGCTCTTGCATAGTTCTTGGAAGGCTACAGGAACACATTTGGTTACATTCCATTCGGAAGTAACTGTCCTTTGATTTTTCGAGGATACCGTTGTGATATATCCACTTTTAGAAAAAGGATCCCATCATTTTCCTTCCAACATTCTTGGAACGACGAATTTTCGTTGCGGGTTGCTCAGTTTCAAAGTACCAAACTAATGACTGCCGTTTAGTTTCGGAATCATAATGATATAGCCATGTTTCGTCTCCGGTTACGATATTAAAAGTGTTTTTATTGTGCCCATTATCAAATTTTTCAAGCATAAACTTAGCCCAATCAACTCTTGTTGCTTTTTGGTCACTGGTAACAAATGTGGCACCCATCTGGAACACCGCTTCCTTAAGCGAAGGTGATCATGAATGATTGTTCGGACCGCTGCTTATCCAATCGCCAGAGAAGCCTCAATCTTGGTGAAGGTTATATGTCGATCTGCTTTCACCATACTTTGCACAGCTTCTACAGTTTCCGAAGTAACAGCAGTGGCCGGTCGACCTGTGCGAGGTTCATCATCGAGTGGACCTAGCCGCTTTTAAACTCAGCGAATCAATTAAAAACTGTAGGCCTAGAAGGGGCAGAGTCCCCAAAGCAACTCACTAAACTTTCGTGACATTCCCCTTGTGTTAATTCCTTATTATAGTCATACAAAATCATGGCTCGAAAATCGCGACTACCCGGTTCCATTTTCACGTTAACTACTGAACGATTCAAACGCTACCTTTTGCAGTAAGCACTTACAACTTTAGACAAAATAGCTGCGTGCTCAAACTTGTTTAACCTTGTATAGATTAGGAATATCTCAAGACTTTCAGCGTGACCCTCGTATGTACGAAACCAAAGTTTCAACCTTTGATGTGAGCTAATGCCAATTCTATGTTGGTTTGTCGGTTTTTCAGCCTATTACTATCTGTCTATCTGTCTATCTGGTATAGATCAAAAGGGGGTATGACTGGGCCTGGAGAGTGCAGTTATAGACATACATAATACAAAAACCAGTCCACATCTTATAGCCAGCTCAAGGAAATTCAATTTAACATTAAATAAAGTCAAATGTATTCCTGCCATGTAGCACCACATCTTATCAACCGTGGTATTGATATGCGCTGCCAAAGTGATTGTTGAAGCCGAACTCCGGCTTGATGCTATCTGATACCGTCTATCATCCAAACATCGTTGGATCTCTTGTTTGGATGAGAATCATCACCAATACATTAATAGGCAGCGCCACTTGTCACAATCCTAGGGTTATCAAAAAAAAATACCTATCTCAAATTTCTTCTATGGTTTATGCATGAGAAGACAGAACAAGACAGTTGATATAACATCCAACACACTTTGATAGACCGCAGTTCAAAAACATAAAGCCTGCGTCTCACTTTGAAATCAAAACTAATACGTTTCTTTTTTCTTTTTCTAGCTGCTGCTGGCGGACTTAAAGCTGCAGCTGATGCAGCAGGTAAGAATTAACTCCTCATATAGATGGAAACTTATTAACCTTATCACAGAAATGTATGCTGATTAATTAGAAAGACGAAATCTCAGTGCCTCCTACAGGTATATACAAGAGTCAATTAAATTTCACGGCAACAGGGAGCCTCTGAAACAGTTTAAAACAAATAAGAATATCTCAAGGATTCTAGCAAATTTACTTACTATGTATAATTTCCTAATAAGTTGTTTGGAAATACATAGACGGAATCATCACTTCAAATGAACGTTGCTGTTCAATCTACAACTCTATAATCTTAAACTACCTCTACTTTCGACGATCGATGATCGATGAATAAAACAGAGATTGAAAAATAAAACAAATGCAATTATAAGGAACAATAATGGCTATTAAACAATCGTCAGTCTGCTGACATAAGGTTATATTTGTCTTTTGGACTTGTTAGACCTTTCTCAGTATGTGACGTTGAAAACGTCACTTGCCTTACCGTTAAATCAGCAATTTTTCTCATATGTCCTTGATATCAGTTCTTAAAATGGATGCGGACTAGGCTAGAAGATGCAAAATTCATATTTCGACAAGATTATAGTACACACATTTGACTAGAAGTTTCCCTCACATGGTCCTCAAGCGTAGTACCTATGTAGTACCTACCTCTACATCAATCTGAGTAGATGATACGCTGCCTAGTCCAAACGCGTTGGTTCTAAATGTCATCATTTCCTTGTAGTGCCGGTCTCAGTGCTATGACAAGTGACAGCCATCATAATGCTGGGCCTTTTTTGCTCACAGGCTTTGCTGCTGCCGCCGCTCCCGTTGCCGCCGCCGCCGCCCCTGCCATAGCCGCTGCCGCCGCCCCCGCCGCCGCTGTCGCAGGTCCAGCCCTAGCCGCTGGCGCTGCCGCTCTTGCCCCCATCGCCGCCGCCGCCGCACCTCTCGCTCCTTTGGCCGCCGGCGTTGCCAAAAAGATCTAACATGTGTGTGATGATGATTGTTTTACACTTTTGTGATAAATATATGTAAATGACATATACAGCAAAGTTTCATTTATATGTCCACGTTAGAATACGTAATAATCTTGAGAATAAATATTTACTCGTAAGAAGCTTTCAGTATGAGAAATTCGTTAAAAGTAGCAAGGTTGTTAGTAGTACGTTTCTGATATAATTTGTCATGAAACCTAAGATACAAGACATAGCGTTTCAATTACATGTGTCGTTTTTGGTTAAATCAATGTGAAAATGCTAATTATTTCAAGGCAGTGCAAATTTATATGAGAAAATAACCAAGGATAAATTGTTCAGCAGACGATTTAACATCAAAATGAAAAGCTTTTATGAGGTCAACATTTACAAATCAAGTGTAAACTAAATATTATGATCGAACCTTCAAACTGCTTGTAGCTGGAATTTAGTCGGAAATTTTTTTTAAAGATGTCCATGAATTCCAATATTTCCAGAGGTACTTCGTTGATCAGCAGCTCTGAAGTCCAATCAAGATCTGATTGATCAGACTGTACTTGAAGTATTTGGAGTTATTTTTGCGAGGCCAATAGCACTTTGCGCAACATGCTATTCAGTCGAAGATTGTTACTATTCAGATAAAATCTAACAAAAGTTTGTTATTTGTAGTAATTCAAAAGCGCTACAGATTTTATAGATGACAAAACTGTTCTACTAGCAACTTATTTTTTTAACATATCCTGCTCACCACCCTCACCACCTAAACCAATTTTTGACCCACCTAAAGTTTGTTTTGAAAACGATCAGTAGCCTCAGAAGCGTTCAAGAAATGTTTGAGTACTGTTTGTTTTTCGGTTGTTGACGATTTTTAAAAGCTACAAAGCTTTTTGGTGCTTTTCGCAGTAATAATCTAGTTTCAAAGTTTTTTTTTTAGAATAGACTACTTTAGGAGGACAGACAGACCGACGGAAATGAATGACACAGCTTTTCGTGATGTATATTTGATGATGCATCAGGGAAATATAGTATCTCGGTTCTGAATTAATCGCGATTGACAAATTTCTTTGCCAATTAGCTTTATAAGTCAAAATGTAAGAAACCAAATTAATACCCAGATTAATACAGAGATAAAATATGATGAACACAAATTGAGTTGCTTGAAACGCAGAATACGGCTGGCCGAATAGATTTTAATTTTTTGATAAAATGGTTCCAAGTTTGTTGGCGTTGCACTTGCAAACAAAACGGTATTACCTTGTAGACAGTGAACTCCACCGTATTTTTGAACTACTCAATACTAATCAATCAACCCTTTTTAAATTTCGATTTAAATATTCAACATGATAACACTGTACCTATAATCAACATAATCAATGTTAGTCACCCCATTTAAGAAGCTATACAGTTCTCTCATATTCATGTAATATCCTTATTCAGTCAAAATTCAGTTCATGTGTAGTAGGGGTTGCTAAAACAGAACCGGAATAAATTATATTGAGAGCCAGTTGAGTTCTGATAAATGTTTCCAGGTAGCTGAATCGTTATTGAAGTTATTTTGTCAATATCATGCTGTCTCAAATACCAGCCAGTGCAAATATAAGAAGAACAACAAATACCAGACGTCCATAATATATGGTTTAACTCAATGCTGTGTGGGGACTGTTGCGAGACTAGCGACATGCCATCAAAAATCGACAAAACTGTCTTTTTGCCTCGAATTAGGGATGAAAAACTGATATTATATGCCATACAAAGTTATAAAAAACGAGTTTTTCATGATATACAAAACTTCTGCGTAATTCTGGTGTGCTGATCATAGATCAGGCCTCCGTCATTGGCCCGGAGGTGAGGCGGGAGTGTGTTTTTCGAACTTGTTACTCTTCACATATGTCAGCCGGCTTCGTTAGATCAGCACTCCCAAATTACCTAGGAAACGAGTGTTTGCCTTGTTTGAATAACAATCAATTCAACTATCGAATTTGTATCCTCTTTCAAACATCCACCGCATTTGCATCCGCCGGGAAAACAATGTTCTTCTGGAGAATGGGGCATCGTAGCACTGATTCTGAGAACATCGTTTGATTTGGCAAAAAAAAATTGTTAGATACAAAAAAACACGAAAGGGAAACGGCCTCTTCGAATCGAAGTGGGGATCAGAATTCCGAGTTAGCAACCCCTCAAAAATTACTGAGTATATACCTAGAATATAGGTAAATTATTTTTAAAAAGGCGCTGGTCAGGGACGTGGGGTTGCTTGCTCTCCTAGAAATGGGCACTCATTTCCCACTATCACATTACTCTTTCTTTGTGCTGGTATTCAAATTCAAATTTATGTATTTGGGGGCACAGAATTTGCATACGATAATTGAATCAGACTAATAAAATGTGAGATGCCTATTTGTGGGGGAGGTAGTTACTGAAATGACCAGATGCTCAGACACCCTCCTCGGTGCCCCCTCAGGTGGGGTCGGGCATTTTGAACAAGATAGTAGTGGCTATGTCACATAGCCTTTCAACACTTGCACCACAAGATTCGATGTAAAAAATTATGTCGTGACCATCCTCAAACGATGAGTAGACCCTTTAGAGTTCGTAAGACCAGACCACATATTGATTTTTCTTTATAATCTTCCGACGGTTTCCACAGAGGTGCAGCAAAATTCAACTCACTTAATTTATGCCCGTAGACTATGAACCTTGTCCCTCTATTTCACAGTTGCATAATTAGATTTCATCCCTCTCAAGATGTCAAGTAAGTTGATCACCTGTAGCGCCTTACACATGTTGCCGGCTGAGTAATGGTTCCATGCAATGCTTCCTGCTGCATAGGTGATAAAATAATTTTGAGCCTAGAGGGCTGATTTTGTATTGAGTACCACTTATGTGGGAGTATGTTATAGTCTTGCGAAGTATGGTATTCACCTGTATAAACACTTGTTCCATTGTGAGGGTGTTCAGAGTAAAACACATGAAGGTATTCCCCGAAGGCGTCATTGATCAATTGTACTTTTTGTTGAATGGTAGATTCTTACTACACTACCTCATGTGTCACTAGATTTGACGATGATTTGAGGTTTAATTCGCATGTAAGTAATATTACCCAAAAATCATATTTCAGATTAAAAACTGTATCTTCTAGTAGTCAGCTAGAATGAAAAAGAAAATATGTGAAACATTAGTCATGTCAGTTGTCGCCCTTTCGATCACTCTCCCGGTTCCCTTTACTTCCGGGCAGAACACGTAGGCCATATTCGTGATTAGCTAGATTTTTCAGTAATATCAACTCATCTGAGTGTCGGCCTCTATGGGGTCGCCCGTTAACATCTTACGAAGCCAAAAGTCAGATGTCAATGGGCGTCCCCGTAGAGGGCAACAGTTAGATCTTGCTATCACACCCTTGACTGGGTTACGTATATACCACCCGATTGCTCTCTACAGTTAGACCGCCAGGCTATACTGACACGTCTAGGCTAAAGACGAAACAAGCATGTCTATAATAATTATCATTTAAGCACCGTTGTGGACGAAGCTTGTAAGATAGTGTTAACTAATTTTTTGTTCAATCAACTGCGGTATAATATCTGATGCTCACTGAACTAATCACCACTTACAACATTGTAAAATATGTAAGTGAAGGCAAATTGATCAGAAGTGAGTCGATTTTTAGGCATATAATAGAAGACGATATACATCACAGAAAAAAAAAACTAGAAAAAGGGCTTGCATAGGTATAGGCAGTTAAAATAAAAAACTATAACATTGTAATGTGACCTTATAACACGACGCTTTCCTTCACGACGAAACGAACGTCTGAGGGCCGTTGGCGAATAAGGAGTTAATATATATTCAGCAACCTTCTTTGCCTAAGAAGGGCTGTGAAAATGTTTGCCAAATTACAAAACGATATTTCTAACCGCATTGCGTTTCGCGTTACTTAAGTGGACTGTACAAGGTAGGGTGTTCAAAAATTAGGACCCGTATTCGTGCCACTGTTCGCAAGACATTATCTGAACTTTCTACACATTCCGTGTTCGAATTCAGATAAGCTGAAATGTGCAAAATTGACCATCATAACAGGTGCCCTGATATGTTCGTCTTTAAACGTAATGGCAATTTAAGTATATCGTTCATACTGGTACCAGGTACATACATTATCTTTTACGTGTTCAATAGCCAAATGTTATGTGCATGACTGATCGAATCGAAAAAAAAATATTTTCATGCCCGGTTATCGAAATGCTCTACCTTATCTGAAAATTAAGGAGAAAATTGTGGATTCATGCGTCATTGCAAAGCTTCAATATTACGATTAGGTTTGATAAATCGTGTTGCGTCATACGAGAATCCAATTAATGTCCAATGATGTATTTAGTTTACAAGCCAGGATGATTCAAATTTTTTTATTTGCATACGAAATGATTCGTAGTCCATTAATCCCGCGAGGATTTTAGTCCACCTTTTTGTACCCCAGTGTTTCTGATTTAAAACTACCCCACTTTTATCGTTATCAATCGTGAATGAATCTAGAAGGGGGACTCCTTTATTCGGACCTCATGTGGTCAATGGACGACCCCTAACACACTAGAGACGACGTATCCTTCAATGCTCAATAACCAGTGACATAGTTGCACTAAAATTTGAATAAAAAGCAGATTATTCTAGCTATTCTGATCATGTCTATAAAAAGATGCATTGGTATAAAGAAGAGCAGCATTATACAGACATTTGAAATTCAGATGTTACTTAATCTAATACTTGTTCAACTTTACTGATCCCGTCCATACCGATTGGGGAATGTCTAAACTGCATATGGAGAACAGGCTAATGTAAGACAAAGATGAAGTGCAGTCTGCAACAGCGAGAAATTCAGAGGCAGAGCTAGATAGGAAGATGGGGAGATGGGCCTTACTTGTACGGTTTCCTGATTCAAAATATTTAGTATAGAATGAAGATTCTGAATTTCGTGAACTGGTCGCAAAGTCCCTATTTTGTTATTTTGAAAATGTATACCGTAGACTATTTTTGAGTGCATGGGGGTACCAAAATTCCGGATTCGGAAATCAAATTATTTAACTGCGAATTGACGGCTACCCTAGCGATGAAATCCAGTGGCGTAGAATTTGAAAATCTGCTCTCAGTATAGTAAAAAAGCAATACGAGTATAGATTTATCGTCTATTATTATGGCAAATAAGTTGAACGAACTTTGAGTGAATCTTATGGATACTATCTGTAATATTTGTGTGATTCACTATGAAGAGGCGTTTATTGGACTTGATTACTTATGATTTGGACCAAAGACAAACAGAGTGCTATTTGGACTATTTAGATTCTGCTCTCTTGATGACCCTTGGATTTCCCTAAACTATTGTTGATTGTATGAATATATTGTGCTACCTGGGTACCAAGTCTGTGCGATTGCAAGGCTAGTACTGCAAGTAGACTTTATTGTGCGAGATACACAAGATCACAGAGCGTTTATAAAGTGCACAGTTCAATCTGCATAGAGGGTCGATTTCCGAATGAAGTACGTGGTGGAGACAGAATTTCAAATAGAAAAATTTGGATGAGCTACAGCAAGAAAAAACAGATGAATTCGAAGTTGTCAATAATGGAAAGTTTGCCGTCTGATAACGCGATCTTTTTTAGGGTCATTTCGAGCTTGTGTTTAGATTCCAGAACATTTGTGCTAAATTTAATAAACGTTCCTCCTCATAATTGAAATTTAAATTATAACTTTTCAAGAAGAGTATCCTTGGATTTTCTGAAAATATGATATCTGCCTCTCTCACACTTCGAGAATCTTAATGATACGGCCTTAAAAAGAGCCTTGGATACACTAGAATCATTTAAAATGAGTAATCCAAGAATTGATCAACGCTGGGGTATCTTATGAAAAAAATTTTCTGCTTGATTTAAGAGATAGTCGAGCAAGGATTGTACCATTTTGGAATCCTTATTGAGTGCTCTAACTTTAAGAACTACTTACCAAATTGGCGTAGTACCATTTCCTTTCAGTACAGTCAGTTCAAACTGGACGAAGTATTAACTCTTGGTTCTTGATTCCAAACACAGTGCAATTTTCCTCCAAACTGGAGCAGTTGGCTTTCAATTTTGGGCAACAGTTTACAGAGCAGTATTAAGGATTACATAATAAAAAATGCCTATAGTTCTGGATTTTGATGATTTAGATTTTTTCCCATATTTTTCTGATAACGGCTAAGGAATGAGTGATCCTGGCTTGATGTCGACTTCTGGGACACCCTGTATATGAATACGAGTAAAATAGCAGTCAAAAGATAGAACAATCTTGATCCACAGAACGAAAATTCCGAAAACAAGGAGCTGTTGGTTGCATTCCGCCTGGAATCTTGTTTTAATCATGTTTCCACCTACCTTGAATCGTTATATATAACGATTGCAGAAAATTGACTAAACTGCAATCTTTTGCAGCTTCATTTTAATACTCTAACTACCAGAATCGTCGCAGTAAGTCCCTAAAGGGTCTGAGTTACTAAAAGAATTATATTTCTTATATAATTGTTTTCCTCTATTTTAAAATTTACGATATTCTAATACATACATCAACAGAATCACCCACAACATATACAAAACACATAAAATCTACATAGTATATTAACCTCGTATAAAAATTATAAATACAATACAGCAAGTAGTAAATTCCAAATAGTAACGATTATAACATACAATGTTTTTCTATCTTCTTCATGTATAAGATGAGAATGAATGTATCACCTTAGGTATTAAACAAATACTCAAAGTTCCATTCATACTGGATCCGTATTAAAAATACATTATAGATAAAAGAAATCTTATTGCAAAAACGTGCCAAATCACGCTGAAGTTTTGGTATATATACACCATATACGTCGCAACATAAGGTCACTTAGCAAACTGTTTTTTGCCGAATACAGAGACAAACCAAAAACCCACATACACAAAAATGAAGGTAATATCCATGGAGAAAAGACTTTCCTGTTTAATCATCTCTCTATTCATTTCAGTACCTTCTAGTTGCCGCACTTGCCCTAGCCGCAGCCTCCGGTAAGTAGAAGAAATGATGTCAAGTAGATCGACTCACCTATGAGAGATTAATTTAAAATTATCGTTGACTGTAGTTTTCGGCACCATTTAAAAAATACACAAGAATGCTTATGAAAACGGTTTTCAAAATGTTTGAATCTTGCCAAACAAATTTTGATTTAGCTCCAAATTCATCGGTAGACTTCGAAAAATACAGAAATGAGAATAGGTGGTTTGAAAAGCTAATCCATATACAGATTTTGGAGTAGCTAGAAATATGGGGACCATTATTTCGTTAACGTATTTCCAAAATATCATCCACTTTTTTAGATTTTGAGAAATAATGATTCTACTATGTATTATAGCAACGTGAAGTTAATTTAGTTTGGCTTCGGTTGTTGCTTGAGCAGGTCACATCACAACAATTATTTATTTTATTGGGGCTTGAACTCACGTTTTAAATCACTTTTCTATTCGACACCAGTTTTTATTTAGATCCCACGTTTATTGAACCTAGATTAGCTTTTTCAAGACGTATACTGTATACACAAAGTTGAAAAGCACAATCTGAATTTTGGGACCGGCCTAAGACCAAGCAAAGAATCTTCCTCAAAATACAAGCTTTCTAATAAAATACAGGCAATCTAATACGTACAGTGGTTTTCGAGATAAACACACAAATACTTCAGTTAAGTCGTGTAGGCCTAGTGAACCACTCTTTTTTGTATAATGATTTGTTAGTCGCATGATAAAAGAATCAGAAAAAAGAAAATAAAAGCATAAACAAATGAGATAATTTACCGATAAAGATCGATGATTTATACCATTAAATCTAACCTGATATACCCCGCAGTGATCTTTTTAAAAAAATCTCAAATATCATGGACAATTTCACGTTACTCGCTCAGCTGAAATAACTTCACCCTATTTTTTTCTAAAAAATACACTTGGTTCGTAATAGATTCTGCTTTCCTAACTGCTCATCTTTTCAGCTGTCTATGCCACCCCTCTGGCTGATGGCGCCGCTGCCGCCACTGGTGCCGCTGCTCTGGGAGCAGCTGGTGGTAAGTACCTAAGTAATACTTTCTAATATAATAGTCAGATTGCATTCTTGTTTTGAATAGGATGCCTATTTATGTGGAATAAGAAATACATCTTTTTTCCAATCAATTTAAAGTCAAGTCAAGTTTTAGTGTTTTGGACCATTTGCATCACCTCTCCTGAAGCTCAGTAACTAACGTCTGTTGCATAGACATCTTCAAACAACAGTTCAACGATAGAATTACATACCGCGGATAAACAATATTCTATGGCTTATATTATATAATTATGTATAATAATATTATCGTGTAGTACAACCTACTTTTTTATATTTTTTCTTTTCATATTGAAGCGGCAAAGGCTGGAGTAGCTGGAGCTGGAGCCCTAGGTATGTACAAGTTGATATCGTCGATGAAAACATCATTGCCAAACAAGTATCTGCATCTTCCATGCAAATGTGTTCAAAAAGTCTTTATTATACCACGGAAAATGCGTATCTGAAAATATAACAGATTGGTTGGTGGTTCTCTTGTATGAGCTATGCTATATATCGTCTTAAATCAAATTCGATCAGTATCTCTCGCTATTTTGATTTTATTTCCAGTATTAGAAGCGACAGTTGAACCTACCAGGATAGTAGTGAATAAAAAGAGATATAAGGATACTGAAAATAACAAAAAGGATTTATTACTTTTCTGATTTCAATCTGATTAGAAGGTTGAGCATAGTTTTCAGAAGCAGCATTTATGTGTTCAGCTGAATCCCATTAAACAAAACCGACTCGACCATTTCAGTATTTATAAAATATGAATTTTAATCACCACAAGCATCAATTCCCAGTTTTAGAGAGTGCAGTTATGTGTAGTTCAGGTTATCTATAATGTGAAGTATTTTTCATCTATTATATTTTTCAGCTCTTGGCGCAGGTTTGACTGAAGCCATTACTGCCCTTGGAGGTGAGTAAATACTTGTCAACATCAGATCAATTGCGTGATCAGTACATTCATGTCCGGTAACGATGAAACTGAATCAGAAACCATCTAATCTCGAACCAATTGAATTCTAATGTTTTCTACGTGTATTTTGCCCTATTACTTTAATACAGTGTGATTTTAGCAGTGACTAAAATACTTCTGATTTCCGATTACAGCTGCCAACAAAGCCGCAGTAGCTGCTGTAGCAAGTAAGTCACCCTATTCGCAGAAATTTTGATAAGTGCTAACTAACCCCTTTCATCTTTTCAGCTGCCCTTGGTCTAGATGCCGCTGCCTCTGAAGTCATAGTAACAGGTGAGAAAACATAAATTTGAACAATATACTAAGACCGACATTAATAGTCGCGACTCTGAATGATTCTTAGATGTGACTGAGTGTCTCTTAATTCACAAAGCAAATTAATAAGTACACTTGGTAACTACTGCGAATGAATGAAGCTAAGGCAAGGGAGCTAGAGTAGACAAATATATGATTTGTGAATATATATTCTATTAACTCTACAATAATGTAGATCGTTGATTGTTGCATTCAACATAAAGAACGTCCGTATGCTGTTTGTGACCAATTCGTGGATTTATGTCATCAATTCCAACATATACCATTGATAACTAAATGGTATGTAGTAAGGCATATTAATAAACGATTAATGGAATTGGATTCCCAGAAAAAAACTCATTATCTAATCGATAATATAAATTATTCCTTCTAACTCTGACTGAATTAAAGAGATTTCCTTAATCATCGATGAAGTTGCTGTTGTCAACGTTTCTGACTGATTCCATTTTAAACATTAAGGCAAACAACACATTTAAGTCGCGTTACATTGACAGTAATGACAAGCTGAATTGAATTCAAGAAATCTTGTTTCAAGTGCCCTAATGTCTGCTACTCAGTCACGAGGCTCCAATCACAAACATCAGGCTAAGTCCGATACGAAGTTTCTTGTGTAACTTGAGGTTTTTCTGAGGCACCTTTTCTGCTAGTTGGTATTCCACTGAGTGTCCAAATAGAAGACAAATCCAATTCTCAGCCACATTGCTACTTGAATTCCTTCGTTTTTCAGTGAAAATTCTAGCAATGCTTGTAAGGTGCTTGCATATATGACTTATCCAACTTTTATGGCTATTGATGGGATAGCTTTGTTTAGATAATCTCTAATAAGAGCAGACCTTCTCGTACTCTAGGAGCGCTGTGAAACTATAAATGTCCATTGATGTTGGCCTTAATTCGCTTTAACTTGTAACTTTTAATAAATGAGACTCCCAACGCTATATTTTATAACCACTGAAGTCCTGGAGAAGGTTGAACTTTGAGGTATTGGAAGCTCAACACGTTGATGATGAGCTGTTGGCTCTCGGTGTTGTTATCCGAGATCACGATCTAACATTTACCATTGTAGAATCTCTAGGAGAGGCACAGATCAACGTGTATTCCCAAAAGTATTTCAATAATAGCCTTAATTTGAACATCTCTGTTGTTTGGTGAATATAATTTTATACAACTGAAGATTCTGGATTGACATAGTATTTTTGGTGTTAACCCCTAAAGCTTGATGAGAGATGCCTCTGGTTTTGAGCTTTCCTCCATCTTCACGCCTAAGGGATAGTTCTGTGAGTCTTCAATACGATGAGTTTCACTTCATCTGTGGATCCAAGTCATATTAATCAGCGATTACAAATAAAACAAAAAGATCAGGGCTGAATGCAAATAGAATGAGTGGTTGTTAATCTCGTTTAATACAATTATGTTTCTCTCTTGCAGCCATCGGTCTGAAAGCTGTGCCAGCCCTGATCGCCGCAATTGCTGCTGGAGCCCCCGTAGCTGCCATCCTAGCTGGACCCCTCCTAACAGCTCTAGCTACCGCCGCCCTCTGGGCAGGTCCCGTCGCCGCCCTTCTGGGCAAGGGAATTCCTGCTGCTGCGACCGCTGCCACCGCTGCAGGAGCCGCTGGCGCTAAGGGAGTTGCTGCAGCAGCTGCCAAGAAGATTGCCTAACTCTGTAGAATTGTAATGTATAGAATGATGGCTGTTTTTGCACTTTTAGATATATAAATAAACGTGTGAATAAAATATACCTTTTCATTATGTCATGATCAGTTAGGAATGTAGCAATCCTTATTTTTCCATTTATGTATGTATTGTGAGTGTGTCGAGCTATGGGGATGCATGCTTTACGTATCACCAAGATTTATTAGTACAACTCAGAAGTTGACAATAGAGAACAAATGAGCTTCTATTGGCGCTATTGGTGATTAAGAATATAATGCTACAAGTTTCATAGATTGCCTTATTGGAGGCAATAACAACGGTTCGCACCAGCTATTACCAAAATGTTAGTAATGACTGACGCATAATGACAGTTGGTGATATGCGAGTCATCCTGGTCAAATATTCACCATCAGCCACTTCTCCGCGACATTCCAGACTATGGAAGTCATTTGTAGGATCTCTCATAAACGATCTTGTTTCAGGAGGTGCACCTAAAGCAGGTAGCGTTGCCAACGCTGACGCCACCAATCCGGCAGCAAGAAAAGTGATTGATTAGGAGATGATAATATGTTGGTTTTGAATAAAAATGTGAAATAATCGAACGTCTTTGACTGCTTCCCGCACATTTATATTCCTTGTAAAAGAAAGATGTTCCTGTCATAGTGCATAGTCCAGCCGAAATAATATGTGTCTATATAACAGTCCAATAAATATTCAGGATGGTTCCCAGACCACTGGATGACATTATTGCATTATCATGGAAGGAGGAAAAATGGTTAGCACCTCGAGCAGCATGGTTGAGCTTATGGTGAAATGCATGCAGGAAGCAAATAATTTTTAAGCAATATCTTAGTGCGTGTAAATTTTGCGCCCTGCCCCTCTCGTAGAATCATAAAAACTGTAGGCACGACACTGCATTTTTTCTGATATGCATACGCTGTCCATTTTTTTCCTCCAACCATTTAAATAGTTTATGTTTATTTATATCATAAACTACGAAAATAGGCACTTTTTCAAAAATTTACATTTTCATATGCTGCCACGCGCTAGAAGGTGGGGGGGGGGGGACGTATCACTCGTGAGACATCATAAATGCGAAATTTTATATTCGCATGGGAAATGCCACTTGATCCTACATTTATAATAATTTTTATACAGACTCAAGAGGCTGTAAAAGCTTTTTTTATCGATAATGCTTTTTACGAGAAGTGTTGATAATAGTATTAAGGTTATTCTTGGTATTTTTTTTTCAATAAAGGTTCACCAATTTAACTCATTCTAGTTAATTCATACTACTTTGTATCAATCGAATCAATAAAATTCAAAATTCAGGACATGTGACGTGAAAAGAGTGGAGCAGAGTCACCGCTTTGTGACAAAATGTTACAAGGGGGCGAGAGGGTACAAAAATGCCAAAAAATCTTTATCTTTCTTAATGAGAACGAATGGACATGTAGATACCATTCGACGGAGATCGTCATGAAAATATTACGGTAACCATGGGCGCTGACCTATCAAACCTTGTGTGGGTTCTTGCACCATAGACAAAAAAATCGACGCCAAGCTCAAGTTTTGCCAGAAAAAAATTCGAATGAACAATTCTGTGGGCCAGTGGGTCCCGGAGCACCGACATGGTTGGCGCGAAGTGTGTGAGCTGTCTCGCATCATAACATCAAGACTTGCCAGTACAGCAAACGCTAGAGGAGCACTACCAGTGCATCCTCACCAGGTCATCTTCCAAGACCTCGAACGAGCCTCTACCAAAATTCGTTCCTGTGAAGAACATCTGCGTTGTGGAATGATCTACCAGAAAGTTTGATTTCCGACGGTCGAATCTACAGTTCAAGGTCAAGTTGAATAGACATTCACCTCTTTGGGAGCATTATTGGATTTCTGCCTTTGATAGAGGTTATCTATAAAAAATATTTTCACCCATCAAGTCATTCTCATAGTGTGAAGGATCTTCACATTTTAGGCTATAATACATAAAGCCTATAAATGCGAAGCAGCACATTTGTGATTAAAAAATTATAGTATTATAAATAGATTCCAAAAATAAAGGTTTCTGGTTATACGATATTCTGACCATCAAGTTCATGAACAGACGTTTTGAAGAAGTCATTCACTGTTAGAATGTTACCTTAGTGCAAAACAAAACACGTGTATACCAGTTACATGCAAAAGCAGACGTTTACTTTTAAGCCAGTCTGGATGCAACTTTTGAGTCACGTAATTTCGCGGTAGCAACCATCAGATTTGAACTTTGTTCATTCATAAGCAGAAGTACCAAGTAAAAAAACAGACATGTCTATTCTTCCAACCAAAGTATCCTTGACTGCCAAGTCAAATATTCTTAATGGAACCGTACCCATCGATTCCGGGTACTTGGTTAAAACGCCAAATTCTTTGCAGTAAAATTGACGTTTTGATGAGTTTTTTGCTTTCATATTATTCATAGGGGACTTTCAGGGGAAGGTAGTAGAAAAACCCTAAGTAAATTAGAAAATTTTAAAACACTTTACGTTAAAACAGCTGTTTGCGAAAGATGGTTAGTAAAAGAAATTTCTAACTGTTCGGTGTCTAAAATAAATTTGCAACTTTGCTTCAGGCTACATCAATAGCATTACAGAAGAAGCTTCAAAAATGATGTTAAAATGATGAAAGCCTAGAACTAGAAAACAGTAGAACGAATGGAGACAACATCACCAGTAATTTCTGAAATGTATCCCACAATTCATCTGTCTACATTAACTTCATATTTGAGTGACGGAGTCTTTCTTCGTAAACTCTTTCTTTCAGTCTTTCTGTCAAATCTGACAGTCCGACGATGATTTAAATATAAATCCAAACACGTCACTGGAAGAAAGAGTTTTATTTGTGAAACTGTGTGTTAATTACACAATTTTTATCTAATTGATGGAAGAGTGTCACCAAGTAAGACCCTCTACAATGTACATCTTAACACTCATCTACAAGTGTCGCGCCTTATGAGTGTTAATGTTGCTATCACACCCTTGACTGGATTATGTCTTATACCACCCAATTGGTCTCTACCGTTAGACCGCCAGGCTATACTGACAAGTCTAGGCTAATGACGAAACATGCAGGTCGATAGAAGGTCTGATGTATAGTGGAAACAATAACTTCAGTTTAGTGACTGATAAATTTCACAACAAGTGTGACGTATTTTATCATACCTAGTAGTATCATCGATTGATGATTGTGGTACCAAAAGTTTTAGGTGGTTTCAATGACTGACTAAGCGAAGCCTAATTCATTATTCTTTTTATAAACAAGAAAAATAGCAAATCTCAGAGCCTTGTATTCAGTTTTGTCTCGAGTTCCCGATAATTTTTGGGCGAAGTCAATTTCTCACATTATCTAATTTCGTGATCATTTGTGGCGTAGAGTAAACATCTTAGGCGGTAAAAAATCTGATGTTGAGCTAGTAAAATTTCCGCTAACTCCATTATACTATAAAATGGTAGTTTTGACCGGTAAATGATGTTCTTGAAATGTTAGGAGCACTGAATCAATCTACTCAATACAACCTTTGTGTAGCATATGAGTGTTTATTTCGTTTCAGATTATTTCAGTGTCTTTATAGTAGATTTGATATTTCAATTGAATATAGTAATACTTATCAAGTGATATTATTTGCTAAAGCACTATTTCAATATAGGATACATTTATCTGCACCAGGTTGAAATCTAGTTAAAGCCTCTGCATGGTTATATAAATTGGAAAACGGTATATTGAAGAAAATGGCGTATATTTGTATCAATAATGAATAACTTTTATGTAATTATATGTATCATTCCCAAACCTCTGATTTCAGACTTCATTTACACTGAAAGGAGATCTTTTTTCTCATTGCCATTCCGTTTATCACGGATATGCTCAAGATTTCCCTCCTCTGTCCATTTAACTTCCTCAAGACAGGTACACCTGGACTCCTTGGCGAGGCGATTCTGATATCAGGGGTTGATCCGTAGCCTCTTGGCCTCATGGTCTCCTAACCGAAGCCACAAATCTAAAGGCTACCTATTGGTATTGATCAGGATGTAGAGCAGATATGTATTCTTACTCGGGTGGATCTTCAGAACTTTCTTTTGGGCGTGATGAATCAAGACTACGCCGTTCGTCTTAGTGATCTTTTGTTCTGATTCTCCACTTTTTCTTTATTTTGGACACGAAAAAAGCTTTTTTTCAATGTTCATTCACGTTTCGTATGATTGTCTTCTTTTGTCCATGTTGATTTAGCTTTAAAATGGAGTTGTCTGGAAGATGAGAAGAATTTTTCTCAGTTGATGACCTTAGACGGCACTATAGAATAGAATTGCTAAATATTGTGGCACTTAGTTCCAAATTATAATGCAAAAAATAGGTGATTAGTCATAATAAGTAATATTGCAAAGCAATGAACTAAAATATTAGTACCCTAATTATCGTCGAAACGTGACTTGATAAATGTATACTTCGACATATATAAAGCAAAAAAATGTGTATCTCGGCCAGTCAATTTCACCAGTTTTACTTATTGAGAAGTAAGCAGCTCCACAAATCACTAAAAATGAAGGTAAGTGTTTTCTTCACTCCTCTTAGCGATCATTGATGTAAAAAACATATGTATCACGTATTGAATGAACTTAGAAGGCAAAAGTATTCAACAATAATTATTATTTTGCCATCTGTTTTTATTAGTAAAAAATTTTTAAATGTAATTATTCTTTTCGAGAAGTATGTAGCTGTGAAACAATAACGATTCTTCAATTGCAATGTATGAGGTGATACAGTGATAAAACCACTCACATAAGTGTTATACTTAATTTTAACGATAGTTCCTTTACCATTTGATGAATAGCAAATTCATCATTTTTGTTCGTTATAAACTATAACACTAATTATTTATTTCATTTCAGTTTATGTTTGCAGTCGTCCTAGCCCTAGCTTTGGCTTCAAGTAAGTTTTGTTTTCACTTAATTCAATTTAGCATTATCTGTTTCCATACGATCAATCTCTAAAGGTTACAATTTCAAACTGTCATTGGAACCAAATCTGTACTAATGTTTCCTAGACCATCACTGAAATTGACCCAATTTTTCAGAATTCATGTCACAGCCACAAAAACTAAACAGTATTACCACTTGCCAAACCACATTAATAAACCCGACACATATTTCGCATGTTTGCATCTTCAGGAGAAGATTAAAACTGAGAATTTATTCCCCTGAAGCTACAAACAGAGTTAGGGAAACACAAGTTGACTTCACAACAGCGCTTTGTTGAGTGGTAAAACTGTGTAGTTAGTGTTTGTGGTTGCTGCATCTAAGGGTCCTGAATCACATAATCCCATTTAAGGAATTTTTTTATATCAGCATGGGTTGAAACTACAGAAAAAAATGTTCGATGGATATATTCAGATTTTTTGAGTTTTCGAAGCACTTGATCTCTTAGGTATAGTTTTTCTGGTTTGGAATCATCATTAATGTATCTGCCAGTTTGTAAAATTATGACACTGAAATTCTTGAATCATGCTGATTGACTTGTTTTTTCTCTTGTTCGTTATTCCAACATGTTTTATGAAACATGTAAAATGAGATTATGTAACTCAAACACAATTTTAAGAATATTAAGAAACTGATATTTTCGCATTTTGTACACAGCTTGGTAGCAGTGCATAACAAATTATGAGTGAATCAACTTGACAATTTTTTCAGATGCTGTTGCCTCCCCCGCCGCCGCCGCTGGCGCAGCTGCTGCTGCAGCTGATGGCGCCGCAGCTGTTGGAGCTGGAGCACTAGGTGCAGCTGGTCTTGCTGGTAAGTATCATCATGTTTTCTATTTAAGGATGTCTTATTTTTTTAGTATACAGTGTGGGTTAAGTGTAATTAACTAAATTTGTCAGCTAAGGCAGTATCTTAACTTTTTGTTGAAATACTGGCGATAGAGCATGTTGTCAATAATGCTTTCAAAGGTAGGGGGAGAGGAACAAGCTCGATACCTGAACAAATAAGTGCGTTTGCATCTGAAGTTCATCTAGTCCAATAATTATTGCCCCTTAAATAAATTATAAAAAATATTTGTTGCATGACGGCTCACAGAAGTACATGTAATTAGTATGAATTATTACTTAGATGTTTGTTTGCCAGTATTCTTGATACTACAGTGTACCAGATACGTCATCAGTTTGCATAGTTCAGACACTAGTTGTGTTCAATTCTCCTCTGTAGGATGATGTGAGGTCGAATCCATAACCTCGTACACAACGGTGCTGGAGATGAAAATATATCAATTTAATAGCTACAAAGTCAGAGCATAAAAACATATCAGTTAGCAAACTTTTTATCGACGCTAAACTTTTTGTACATGATCTCCGAACACTTGTATACAGTTTTTGTACGCTGAATCAGCTACTTCACTTCTTCCCGACATTCTTTGAAATAATTCTCATACAATTTTTTTCTATAATACTTATATTAACTTTCATTATTTTTTAGGACTTGGTGAAGTTGTTGGCAAAATAGGAGGTGAGTATCTAAAGCTCTATCTACATAAAATATATAACAAAGAAGAAATGACGGAATGTTTTCATCCGTTTATTGATATGATGATTTGGCGGTAATAGGATACAAACCTGTCTTCAAATTAGCATAGTTTTGGAATTTTTTCATACAATGATAGACAGTGTAACATAGTTTCTCCGAAAATGCAGGGAAATCGTAGAGAATCTAAATACCTTGATATGCTTCAGCGACTTTTCCACAGCATACATTTTCAACTTTCGAGACTTTCTGGTGTGGAGAAGCTGATAGTCTTCTCCACATATCCAAGCTAATTATTAAAATCATATACACTGTTTATGATTTTTTTAAATTTTTCAAATCTGGGTTACATATATTTTAACGTTTGATAGTCGCCATGAATATCATATGATTTTCTTTGTTTACAGCTGCCAACAAGGCTTTCATCGCTACAGTCGCAAGTAAGTCATCGTTCATCATAACACAAAAATTTTGCGGATTTTTTATTCTTCTCAAACTTGAGACTCGGTACCACCTCTACTTTTTATGGTACCACTTGACAGAAAGTCAGTTTTTACAAAGATAATGGTGGAATTCATTTCTGGTTAAATAAATCTCGAAAATAATAATTACACCTACAAATTCAGTTTTTAAAGCAGGGTCACACAGATCAAATGGTCTTTTTTTAATGTGCCTTTTTGGCATGACCTCTGCGCTGGTGATGTCATTTCTGTTTGTGACATGGTAAATAAATAATCTATCTGAAAAACACGGAATGAAACACCATTCCAGCTTAGGATTTAATTCATCAGATAAATTATGTTCCTTATTATATCTACTGGTCATTTTGAACGTTGTGTATGTTAAATATAACATTTTTCCAGATAATATTGTGCAATAAAAGATGGAGAGTGTTATTAAGAAATATTGCGAAGACATAATATTCGGATGTTCAGCCTGTGTGCACCTATTTATTTTGTTTGCTGTAATGAAATTTCATTGAGTATATTGACATAAGCCAATTTAATATTTAACATTGCATTTACAGCTGGTCTTGGTGTTGATGCTGCCATTGCCGAAGCCATTGTTTTAGGTAAGTTCAAAGATGAACAAAGATTAATAAACACTGAGGCAGTTCTTACTTCAAAATGGCCTTGAGTTACCCAACATTAATTGAATGGCTTAAAGAAAATCACTTTTAAGTCTATATATTTATATTATCTCTTATTTACCGTTAAAACATAATTCCATTCAATTTTTTCATACACTTTTTGGTAGACCACCTTCAGACGAAATTCCATTGCCGGTGATGACCCGCACTACTGGAGTGATATGTATGTGCTGCTCAATCTATTCTGTTCAATGTTAGTTTGAACAAAACAGATTCTGATGCGTATACGAATTAGTCTAGTAGCTTCTAAATAGAGCTACTGTTTTGGAGGTACCAACCAGATATATAGTATAGACAGCATCTAAAAGCTCATTCCAACTAAAGAGGATCGAAGCTTCAATCGAACGTTGTGAAACACAAATATTTCGTCGAAATCCGATGCAGTGTAATTGAAAATATTTTTTTTTTCAGGAATCGGTGTGAATGCCGTTCCCGCTTTGATTGCCGGAGGCGTAATCCCACTCCTTGGTGCTGATATCGCAAAATTTGCCTTGCCTTTCCCTCACTTCGGATTCCCCGGTTTCCCAGGTTTCCCCGGTAAGAATTCTTTACACTGAATCTAAATATATTAATTATAGTGATCAACTAGCGTATTACTCAATCAAGCGGTCTCAAGATTGTAATAGCCAGAGTCACTTACTACATACTGCTATTATACCCTTACCTAGATTATATATATATATATATATATATATATATATATATATATATATATATATATATAAAAATCTACTCTGCAGATGAATCCCCTTGCTTACCTGTTCCAGCCCACCATATCCCTAGTCTCCACAAGAAACATATCCTCGCCAACTCGCAATTCCTAGGTTTTTTCTGCCCTTGCGTGGCATATTGCCATTTTTTTGACTTTTCATGAACTCGTACGACACATAAAATCTAAAATACATAAGCTACAACTCTAGTCCTTGCCTCAAGACCAAGCACATTACTCCTTGTTCAATCTATTCTCCACGACTTCGATGTTTGACGTGTGAATTATGATATAGTTTTATAAATGTGAAATGTAAAGACTACATGTCTCAAACCTGATTCATGATACACCTCACTCACCATCCTAGTTCTGAACATGTAGAGTTTGGGATGTAGATATATTAGAAGCAGGTTCGAAGCACACAGTAGCTTCCACGTTCGATATTTAAGATCTCTATTTATTTAAAAGATATTGAAGATCTCTAAATATAAATTGGGGAAACGTTACAAATTGATCAAGAACAGGGTTCTTCTTAAATTTGAGCCACCCAGTAAAAGTTATTTAAAAGCTTCAACCTATAAGCTTGCTTGAAAAGCTTTCATGCTTGATATGTTCCAGCATTCGGACTCTTGGCTGGTGCACCTGCAGCTGCCACAACCGCCGCCCTACTTGGTGCTACCCTCCTGGCAGGCCCCGCAGTAGCTGGTCTCGCTGGCACAGCTGTTCCAGCTGCAGCAGCCGTTGGTGCTAAGGGACTTGGAGCAGGAGCAGCCGCTGTCGCCAAGAAGGTCATAGCTTAAGTTAGAGTACGCGTAGAATGCATTTTCTAAGATATCAATAAATGCGTGAAATATATTAGTTTTGTTTTTGTTGCCAATTTCCCGTCCTTCACGTTCTACGCTGTACTGTCTTTCTGGCAAGCGGTTGCTCCCTAGTTCCTTTATTCCTAATTCCAATTTGTGATAGAAGTTTTCTAGCAACAATACTGCGGAAAACCTCATAACATTTCTGGAAGTCGAAATTGACTTTAATACGTAGCCTGATTATCACTGGAGGCTAAGTCAAGCATCGGCTGCAGTTATAGCTGCAAATTTCATGATGAATCTGCAGTATATGGTTCTTTTTTGGATCGCTACAATTAATTTGTGTTCTAATAGGTAGTGCAGTAGTAGTAGAAGTAGTAGTAATGGGGAGGCAAAGCCTGGCAAGGAGACCACCTTTGGCCCTTTTTGCCGACCCCGAAGACCGACACTAAAACTATGGCAAACCTGGTAACCCCCTAATGTTGAACCTTCCAGACCTTTTGATTAAGGCCATGATGTACGACCATTCCGCTAAGTAGCATTCTTCCCTGTCAAACTCTGCTGTATACGGCACACTGGCCCAGGAAGTGGAACAAGGTCTCGTCCTCCTCCCAGCACTTTTGAAAGATTGGGTCTTTGATCACTCCTATGAGTGTCATGTGCCTGTTCAATCTGCGGTAATCTATGAGGGTCCCCACTAACAAGTGGAGTGAATCCCTCTTCCAGTTCAGTAGCCATAGCTCCTCACGTCTGTTGGGGCCTGCTATGAACCTCTTGGACTGCCTGCAGTCGTCTCTCTCCAGCCATGCTTTTGCAAGTTCGTTATATGCCCAGGTATCTGGGGCATTACTATCCTGGCCTCTGCTAATGCCCAGCAAGGGTTCGAGGCCAATGCATGCTCTTCTTGCTCCTATCCTCGCCAGGCAGTCTGCTTTCTCGTTACCTGGTACCCCGCTGTGACCAGGGGCCCACGTGATGGTCACGTTCTTGGATTGGAGGCATTGGAGTGCGGCACTGCATTCCTGGACCAATGCTGATCTGATACTAGGAGATGCTACCGCTCTCAAAGCTGGTTGACTATCGGAGCGTAGGCATAGCAACAGGTAGTGCAAAATGAGAATATAAAGATTTCATAGATTACACTGGATTACAATGGCACGCAACTAGCTATTCACGCTGTAAGAAAACAATAGATAGATGTTACCCATACTTCTCGTTGTAATAAAAGTACGTCTCAGGAGCAATTGCAGTACCTCTTTTCGCTCGCTGCATGGAATGGCGTTGTACGTGACTGGATCTTTGGCTGGCTCTGTTGGATTCACTGATGCACCTTGAAAATCAATTTTTGAAAAGTACTTCTACTACCACCTCTTAATTGATCATACCATCAGTCCCGTTGTGAGGAGGGCAGATTTTTTAAATGGGACTTGGGCTTAGGGTTAGGGGTCCAGAAATAGAAGATTTTATCAAATTTTAAAGGTTTTTAGTATTACGTGCCATTACATCACATTATTCATATTTGTGTTGAATCCTCATCTGCCATCAATAATGATTCCTACTTTTCAGGGCGCTTTAAGCGCTTTGCCCCTTCTGCCGCTGCCGCATCCTCATCGCTTGCCGTTCCCGCTGCTGCTACACCGTTTGCCCTTGCCGGAGCAACTCCAGCGTTATTGAACTCCGCTATCGCTACTGCCCCAGCAGCATTCACCACGGCTACACTTCCTTTGCTGTTGGCCACCCCCTGGTTGATAGGTGCCTTCACTATTATCGCCCCTTTCCTATTTGCTCGCCCTGCTGCAAAGGCCCCATTCGCCATCGCTGCCCTCTTGAAAGCTCCGTTTATTGCTTCAGCTTTGACAGCACCATTTCCGTTCGGGTTTAGACGTCCAGGTAAGACTATTTAATCTGCAATATTCAGTCCATTAATCTATAATCAATCAATTAATCAATTAAACGATTAATCAACTCTTCAACTAAGCTACTAATCAACTGGTCAACTAATCAACTAATCAACTAATCAACTAATCAACTAATCAACTAATCAACTAATCAACTAATCAACTAATCAACTAATCAACTAATCAACTAATCAACTAATCAACTAATCAACTAATCAACTAATCAACTAATCAACTAATCAACTAATCAACTAATCAACTAATCAACTAATCAACTAATCAACTAATCAACTAATCAACTAATCAACTAATCAACTAATCAACTAATCAACTAATCAACTAATCAACTAATCAACTAATCAACTAATCAACTAATCAACTAATCAACTAATCAACTAATCAACTAAACAACTAATTAACTGATCACCTAGTCAAATAATCAACTAATCAACTAATCAACTAATCAACCAATCAACTAATCAACTAATAAATTAAACAACTAATAAACTAATAAACTAATCAACTAATCAACTAATCAACTAATCAACTAATCAACTAATCAACTAATCAACTAATCAACTAAACAACTATTTAACTGATCACCTAGTCAAATAATCAATTGAGCTATTGAGAATATATGTTAAAATTCCTCAGTCTATATCATTTTTGAAATTATAGGACGATCAATTAAAACATCTGCATATTCAGAATCTTAAAGAGTATGTATTGCCGTGGATCATGGTGAACTGGATTGCTATTTAGACAAACTGAAAGTGCCTTCCATACATTGTTCCACGCAGTCAGTGGGCTTTGAGCGAGCCAATCACAACCAAAAGGTTCATTCTCTGGCAAATAAATGCTGTGAGATATTATCTGGCCATATATATCAAGAGGATTGTAAGATTTCTGACATCGCATCAAAAATCTCATCAGATAGTTTTGTTGTTAGACTAAATATTCTTTCTAACCAAACTAGGGAAATGGTTTATTTAGAGTACTTTAATAAATTTGCATGTCCAATCTAGAGTATATAATATTGAATTTACACTAATTTAAGAATTGCGGCATCTCTGAATTTGAATAAAAACACTTTTGCACGTAAAATACTAGCTTCAACTTTATTGCACCATATTTGACAATAACTTAGTTGCCAATCCACGAATTAGATAGAACTACATCCCTGATCCGCCAGGTTATCACCACATTAGTTATGCTGATATTTTGACCATAGACAGTGTAATCTGTAGTCAAGCAAGTGTAGTTTAGTTTCTTCTGGCAATCGAATTGATAGCTCTAGCATGATGATGAAGTTGTAAAAGAACATTTCATAACATTCGCTAAATATTCTGTTGGCCAATAGTTGAAACCACATATGGACGAATATCTTTACTGACGTTTGGGCTGCCCCGGAAGGCCTTTGCAAAGTACAAGAAAAAAGCTATTATCTCACACATGTAAGAATATGCATTAATAGATATGTTGTTTCAGTTAGCAACCAGTAGAGAATATAATGTACCAGAGTTGCAACCACAGGATAAGCCTCAAAAGTTAGACATCCTAACATATTTACTGTTTCAGTTGCTAACCCCATTAAGGGAGCTCTATGGAAGGCAATCACAACTACCTACCACATCGGCTTCTTTGCACCGGCCATTGCATTCGCTGCTCTTCCAATTTTGATCCCTTCAACTCTATCTAAACTATGGGCTGGACCAGTTATCGCTTTCATCACTAGTACCTTGTTCCCAGCTCTAGGCAAAGCCGCATCTACTGGTGCTAAAGAACTGCATGGAGCTACGAAAGCGGCTAACTTGGCCCTGGCAGGCCCCGCAGTAGCTGGTCTCGCTGGCGCAGCTGTTCCAGTTGCAGCAGCCGTTGGCGCTAAGGGAATTGGAGCAGGAGCAGCAGCTGCCGCCAAGAAGGTCATAGCTTAAGTTAGAGTACGCGTAGAATGCATTTTCTAAGATATCAATAAATGCGTGAAATATAATAGTTTTGTTTTTGTTGCCAATTTCCCGTCCTTCACGTTCTACGCTGTACTGTCTTTCTGGCAAGCGGCTGCTCCCTAGTTCCTTTATTCCTAATTTCAATTTGTGATAGAAGTTTTCTAGCAGCAATACTGCGGAAAACCTCATAACATTTCTGGATGTCGAAATTGACTTTAATACGTAGCCTGATTATCACTGGAGGCTAAGTCAAGCATCGGCTGCAGTTATAGCTGCAAATTCCATGATGAATCTGAAGTATATGGTTCTTATTTGGATCGCTACAATGAATTTGTGTTCTAATAGGTAGTGCAGTAGCAGTAGAAGTAGTAGTAATGGGGAGGCAAAGCCTGGCAAGAAGACCACCTTTGGCCCTTTTTGCCGACCCCGAAGACCGACACTAAAACTATGGCAAACCTGGTAACTCCTTAATGTCGAACCTTCCAGACCTTTTGATTAAGGCCATGATGTACGACCATTCAGCTAAGTAGCATTCTTCCCTGTCAAACTCTGTTGTATACGGCACACTGGCCCAGGAAGTGGAACAAGGTCTCGTCCTCCTCCCAGCACTTTTGAAAGATTGGGTCTTTGATCACTCCTATGAGTGTCATATGCCTGTTCAATCTGCGGTGATCTATGAGGGTCCCCACTAACAAGTGGAGTGAATCCCTCTTCCAGTTCAGTAGCCATAGCTCCTCACGTCTGTTGGGGCCTGCTATGAACCTCTTGGACTGCCTGCAGTCGTCTCTCTCCAGCCATGCTTTTGCAAGTTCGTTATATGCCCAGGTATCTGGGGCATTACTATCCTGGCCTCTGCTAATGCCCAGCAACGGTTCGAGGCCAATGCATGCTCTTTTTGCTCCTATCCTCGCCAGGCAGTCTGCTTTCTCGTTACCTGGTACCCCGCTGTGACCAGGAGCCCACGTGAGGGTCACGTTCTTGGATTGCAGGCATTGGAGTGCGGCACTGCATTCCTGGACCAATGTTGATCTGATACTAGGAGATGCTACCGCTCTCAAAGCTGGTTGACTATCGGAGCGTAGGCATAGCAACAGGTAGTGCAAAATGAGAATATAAAGATTTCATAGATTACACTGCATTGCAATGGCACGCAACTAGCTATTCACGCTGTAAGAAAACAATAGATAGATGTTACCCATACTTCTCGTTGTAATAAAAGTACGTCTCAGGAGCAATTGCAGTACCTCTTTTCGCTCGCTGCATGGAATGGCGTTGTACGTGACTGGATCTTTGGCTGGCTCTGTTAGATTCACTGATGCACCTTGAAAATCAATTTTTGAAAAGTACTTCTACTACCACCTCCTAATTGATCATACCATCAGTCCCGTTGTGAGGAGGGTAGATTTTTTAAATGGGACTTGGGCCGCATCTACTGGTGCTAAAGAACTGCTTGGAGCTACGAAAGCGGCTAACTTGGTAGCGCACTAGATAAAAGAGAAATCTATTTGTAAGCAAATTAAATGAATACCTGTTCAAATTGTAGTTTTAATGTTTAACTATAAGCGCGGATTGAAAACCACCTATATCGTTGGAAACGAAGGAGCTTATTTTCTTAGAGTTTCAAGAATTGAATCAACTTTTATCAACCAATTCAGGTATTGTCTTATAAAACTACTGAAAACTGAACCAAGCACTAAAAATCTCACCAAAGCTATCAACACGTTTGCAATACCGGTCCTCATATAATTTTTGGCATCATCAAATGGTCATACACCGACATAGAAAACATCCATACCGTCATCCGTAAAAAAACTCACAAAACACAGAATATTGCACCCAAACTCATGCAAAAAAAGACCGTAGACAGAAAGCAATGGGGTAGAGGAATTATAGAGATACAATAACTACAGATGAAACAAATACAAATACTCAGAGCTTTCTACCAAAGCAAGCAAACTAGCTTACACAGTGCGATAGTAAAAGAAGAAAAGAGCTATAAACCTCTTTCCCTAGCTCGTCCAAACATCTCAGCAGACACACATGATGATGCAAAATCACAACAAGAAATGTTAAATACTTAGTCCCAGAAAGCACTACATGGCAAAGATCGATGCCGTGTCATAAAAAAACAACATTAATGACAAACAGGCTACAGGATGGCCAACTTTTCTCAGAAATAGAGGGTTTCAAGCTTGCCATCCAAGACCAAGTGATTGCTACTTGAAACTACACGGAGTATATGATGAAAGATCCGTCCATACACCAAGCACTAGCCACAGCATACAAGCTGATAGAAAAAGCAATTCATATGTACTGAGGCATCCAAATACGTACCGACAAGACAATCGCAGTCAATAGGTCTGATATTGTTTTTCAATCGGAGGCAGAAAGACTTACTTATTTAATTGATATCGTTATAACAACAAACAGTCATCATCATCCCCCTCATGATGTCAGTATCGGGTCTCACGCCATTGTAAATAGCACAACCAAAGGAGTTTAGCCTACTTAATTCAAAACTCTAAGTTAATTTAGCTACTGAAATTTAAAGTAAGCAGCAATACAATTTAATATGCTAATAAAATTCCACAAAATATTATTTTCACAAAATTCAGCAAAAAAGAGAATGAAATAACATCCTAACAATAATAAATTATGGCAGATTGTATCAAATGCCCTGCTCATATCAAGTGATATAAGTCAACACGATAATGATTTATCAAGAGAACGAAATATTTCATGAGATAGTCTACAACAATATGTAATAATAAGCCCCCTCCACCATCGTGGAGATTATTAATGTAATCTAAAGACATTCCGTAATTAATGGATGATTCGTTAAGACAATGCCCCACAGTTTGTCAAACATATTCAAATAATGCAGATTGTAAATCTCTCTTTTACTTACTGAAAATCTTCCATCAGATAAAAATTGGTTTACCTACTTGAACAGAAAGTGTCACAAATTAAAGCTGCATTCTTTGTGACGTTTTTTGATCTAATATTTCAATGTGACAGTCTGACCATGAATTAAATATTTATTCGAAACGCTAAACAGCTTTCACTGTGTAAAATTTGCCTGAACCGCTCAAAATGCAGTAAAAATTCACTATATTGATAAACAAACTTTAAGTGGACAACCAATGAAAAATATATGATTTCTGAGTTGCATGTTTATAGACGATAGAACGGCTCTTGCCATCGCTCTCAAAAATAAAGATTATTCCCTTCCTAAGGCACTCACACTCCCAAATTTGCAAAAATAGGAAATAACCAGGAGTCTCGGAAACGTCTAAGAAAAAAATTTAAACCTCTAATTTTTTTTGCTTCCCCATTATTATTTTACCGTCACCCCCCTTTTTCAAGAACTATAAATTGAAACGATTGACGAATGAGGAAATAACTTCAATAACGTTCTGGCTATCTGCATCCTTTGCTAAGGAACGAAATGTATAAACGTATCAGAGAACTGTATGAACACGTTTGGCTAATAAGATACAGACAAAACACCCCGTCATTTCCAATCCTGAATATAAGCTGTACGATAGATGTAGTGAAAGAGCATAATTTAAAACAGTTTAGTAATTACTTTTTTTGTTTATTAGCCAGGCGTGTCTTATTGCTGATTTCATTTAGACCAAATTAGTTTCACGCGAGGTAGCTATCGTTCCAGGAGTCCGTGCATACATATTGGAATTTTACAAGTATATACAAAAATGAAGGTAATTTATTATATTCATCTTTATATTATACAATCTGTACAGTAGATTGATCTGAATAGGCATATGTATGTTGTGTGTTTAAAAATTTGTCTTTAATCCGTCATTTATTTTCAGCATATAGCTGGATCACTCCTCGTCCTAGCTTTGCTATCATGTAAGTAGGAACTAAGTACTCAAGAAGTATTAATTTATTTACAATGAGCTACTACTAGTAACTAGCTTAATCGTATTCTGCTAAATCTATCAAGGAAAGGTTGATTATACCTTAAGCAAAAACTACACAATTTGCTAATTTCCAAATCAATAAGGTTCAACATGCCAAACATAGCGAGTGGTGGAATTGTGCAATTTCTGTTACAACGTCCAAAGTCTCCAATATTACAATAAAACCATGAGCTTGAAGCTCTGAAAATCTCTTGATATGAGGGAGGTAACGAGTCAATCTTCTTGACATTATTTTTTCTATTTACAGCAAGCTCTGCCGCACCGTTGCAAGATATAGTTAATAATGGAGCGAATGCTTTCAGAGAAGGTGAGTACATATTTTCAAGTTTGTTATGAATTTAAACATGATTTCGTGTGACTTGGCTTGGCACTTATCCTCTATTATATGACAAAATATTTTGGGAGTCCAGATATGCATGTGACGACCTTAGGGAATTCGGAATAAATGCAAATCATATGCAGATTCTTCAACATTCAATGGCACTTAAGGACAAAGTGTTTAAATAATTTGTAGTTCATGAGGTATTTCCAATCCATGGTGACTTGTCATCTGTGAGACTGCAAGCATATCTTGCTATATCTTGGTTCATCAAGAATTACATTGTCAATGTGTTTTCATGTGGATATTCATTTACATCAAGTGTTTAGTTGCTTGTGTAATATTATCACTAATGAATATTCACCCAACAACCCTTTAAATATATTCAATAGATTCAATTAGAGCAGTTAATTTTTTTTGCTTCAATGGGGAATGTCACAGACTGTACATTATCTGGAATATTCCAGGTTAAAAGTTGAAGATTGAAGAACTAGATCGTAATTATTAGAAGAGAACTCATTGACGTTCTCAGAGTCGGCAAATCCTTCTCAATCCTTGATAGACTGTAAATGAGTAAGTTGAAATGAGACAGCAATCTGAAAAGTTCGTCGAGAAGGCTGAGAGGGCGACGGAATCAAGAAGAAAGTCTTAGAAGGTCACTGAACGCTTTTAGATAAGGCATTTTTTGACCCTTCAACTCGGACTAAACGTAATAATTCTAGTTCTCGCTGTGTACAAGGATTCATGGTAAACAGCAAAACAAAAGTTTATGACATATTCAAGCAATGATGTGCTAATTTAATTGGACCATCGGTATTTCTAGATAATTAGCTGTATTTATTTACATGCCTCTATTTAGTTGCTTTTTTGTTACAGTTGTTCAAGAAGCTGCAGGTGTCACAGGTCTCGGTAAGTGGATTCTTAATGTAAAAACGTATTATTTATTATAGATGAAGTTACCATCATTTTAGCTACGACTCGAATACGTCACAATCATTGACAGATAAAGTAAGTTCGATAATACTTTATAGTCGAAAGTAACATATACAAAATAAGCGTCACTGCTCAAATTATACAGATTGTTCACAAAGTTTGACGATGTCAACTGGAGAATTTTTAAGCCCGTTCTGACAAGTTAAAGCATATTACCTTAATTAAGTATCTCCATATAGCCAAGAATTCTTAGTTGCATTATCTAGTGCAACATTCGATCTCCACATGAAACAGAACTACTGAATAGAACCCATGTATTTCTAAAATAACAGTATGGAAGGCTAGTTAGGTGAATAAGCATCCGTAGCTGAGTAAATAACACCTCACGAAAATGCTGAAAACACTACTACGTTACCAGAGGAGATTTTGGATGACGCTAAAGCACTTGAGACATATTTTTGTAACAATCAGGTGTATAACTAAACTGATCGAAGTAGTAATGGCTACTATACCTGAAGCAGTCACTACCTTGGAGGTGAAAATGTGGGTTATAACTGGAAATAGCATGGTATATTCTCCAATATGATTATTGAACAGGTGACAAAAAGACGAACGTAGACGTAGAAGTACTAGGTAACGCAGTTTTTCTATTGGGCCTTAATCGTGTACTCATTACAGAGGAAACCCATCGTTTTGCGGACGAAGCAGCAATTACAGAAATCTTCGATGCAATTAATAGTGAGTATCAAATATAAATTATATCATTGGATGACGGGTAGTCCAAAAACACACGCGGGTACCGCAACAATAAATCTCAGGGCACTATCTTGATGAAGGAATGATTCTTTTTTTTGCTTTTCTTTAATGCCTCTATCGTCCTAGGCATGATTTATGAAAATTATTAACGGGTGGCACGTCACAACACAATGATTTTTATTTCTGTTTTTTTAAACTATATAGCAAAACAATATAAACTAACTATCAATGAATATCATCTAGAATGAATCTGTTACTGGAAGTAGCAGAAAAAAATAACTGGTAATTCAGATTGAAATTCCCATAGTTCTTATTCTTCACAAAATTAATTTTAGAGTGAATTTCATCAAGTCAAATATGCTGACACCTTTGAATGAACATTCGCGAGCTATATTCAGTTTTTTATTAATTTTTTCTAATTTTACACTGTTATAAGTATTGAAGTCCCTACTTTTGTTTTTATTTCAGAGCAAATATAAAGGAAGGAAAGGAGCTTGTAGCATCCAAAAATTATTATTTTCCCATATCTATAACAGGCACTGTCAGTTACTATTGTATCCATCCAGAATCACAGTAAAGATGTTAAAAGCACCTTTTGTTCTTTTATTTCCTGTAAACACAAAATGGTTCACAACTATAGGTCCAGCCTGTAATCTTTAAGTAAATTCGAAAAAGGTCTAGATACCAGATTATATGAATCTCACATATAATTCAGCACATATAAGTCAGGACTGCCAACTATTGCACTATTTTTCACTGTTTGTATCATAAAACTATATAACACACAACGAAATCCTCATTTTCGTCAGTTTGTCGGCTCTTTTGCCACACTACCCACTGTACCAAACTTTAAAACCATAAATTTTATCAGTGTACTCCAGGTACTTGACAACCATTCAACCTGAACTGATTTTTCGTTGGACTATGTAAAAACGGAATGTCTTAAAATCTTCACAGTTATATGAGGACAAATCAGGAAGTAGATTAGAAGGCACCGGCTTTTGTGATTGTGACGCTAAATCCTGTAAAATCAACTTATAGGGAGTTACCTCCATAATGTGAATACAAATGGAAGTGTGATTTAACCCGCTTGCCTTTGGACTACCCAGTCAAGAGAAATGGTCAATGATGGGCCGTCCACACGATAAACACTAACATGCATCATAAAATGTGTACAATACGGAGTACTGTGCACATGTTGCAAGTAAATTTGTACTAACTTGAGGAAGAGTGCCAAATAATTGTTTAAACAATCCCATATATTATATAAGTCAAAAATAGGAACAGAAAATTTAAATTCTATAAAGCTAAGATAAAATCAAGGTCTATAGATTTTATTTATAGCTCAACAGTCAATCAACAAAACCTTGTGGTAGTTCATATCAGTCTTCGTTCAACGGGATCAATTTTGATATGTGATAAAATATAGGGCGTTCCATCTAAAAAAAAAAGATTATTAAGTCCTATCAATATTGGATCACCCTGTATATCGGTGTGCATCCAAATTCAATTTGTTCATACATAAAGCACATGTGTGAGATTCGTCAAAAGATTATAATATATAAAAAGATAGAAATATAAGACAAACAAAATAGCAACAATGATAAACGAACAAACTTAGGAAGTTCCTTCAAATATAATGTACAGTAGTTTTCTAGTGAAATTTTTTTGCCCCGAAACGATAGTTCGTCGATTTAACCACCCTGTATACTATTCCGTCAACTCTGCTACAAGCTAAGATTATATGAATTTAATGCAGATATTGTCTTACCGTCCAGATGCCGGACGTTTTTGATACAAAATGGTTTGCACAAGGGACTTTTGTGAGAGGCATTTACATGTGGACGGTCTACAAACCAGAAATATAGTCAACTACTTAATACATGTTCCACAACTCTCTAATAATATTTTTTGTTTAGCTGTGACGTCGAGCATATCTGCTACTGTTGAAAGTGAGTATTCCCGGCAATGTTTATAGATAAATAAACTAATCTATCCTTTACCTAATTTTCCAGAGTTCACGGGATTGGACCACGCAGTTTCACAGCTGCTTCTTGCGAGTAAGTAAAACATAATCTGCAAACGTAATACATTTCTCATCATATGAAAGATGTTTGACTTGTTATTGCTGCAAATGATTGAAAATTGAAGAAAACAGTGTCTACACTCCACAACTTCGCCCGTTTTGTATCTCAGATATTCTGGAGGTAATCAATACCGCGTCTTGATTACAACTTTCATTGTTTTAAGAATTAGTCGGATGAGCCGGGATCCGAAACTTTGTAATTACAAAAAACGGGAGACAAACACATAGAAAGAAATGAAAAAAACAGTAAAAGATTTGCAGAATTGACTCTAGCTACCAGACGATCTAAGGTACCTTGTAAGGTACGTTTCCGCTCACGCCATTTACTCCAACTTTGCACCAACATAGAGAACACGCAGTTCAGCTAGTCATTTTCTAGTCATAAAAGCGAGGACATGTATTTTTTCTGAGCGTTGTCGCGTGGTGTCATCACGTGTGAATTAGTTGGCACATCTGACATCCAAAAAATAATAGACAATTGGCAGGAAAAAACTGCTCTTTTTCCAGAAATTCGTCTCTATTCGTATGCAGTATGCAAAAAATTTAGATTACAAATTCATCACGATGTCTTTTCTAACCCAATGAAGTGCATTTATACACATAAGTAATGTGATAATATTCTGGACTACCTTTTACAGCTGGTGGCGTTGCGTTATCTACCCCACTGCTGAAGCTGAAGAAGTGGACCAACCCAGTCCTCTATGCTCAGATAGTTGGACCAATCACCGCCATGAACCTTCTTGGCTTCGGACTGGTTCCAGTCGTCGGTGGATTGGGCGCTCTGCAGAGTCACGCATATCATCTCGGTCAAGGATTCCTCAACCGCGTCCTTGCCCAACCATAGTATTAATCTATCGTATTTTGAGTTACCTGATTGTATAATGAGCAAAATACACAAATTATCAGATTTTTTCAGTTTTTTTACACATCAATCAAACTTTCATTCAGTATTTATGTATCTATGAGTCCGCAAAGTATTACCAAAAAACGCTTAAAAAATCATGAAAGAGGGAAGACAGCCAAAAAAGATCCCCAACAAACTAGGGTGATTTACAGGTCCGGGTAAGAAACAAATTCCGGATTTCACTCCTTGGATTTGCATCCTCCGGGTAAGGTAGAAAAAGGAAAACGCTTGTTCACATTGAAGGCAAAATTGGTGTGAAATAAATTATACATTTCTGAGTAATCCAGCTCGATAGGCCTTTGTAGCTTGCTCCTAGAAAGCTGAGCACTAACAATAATATTCACATTCAGTGCCCCCAAATAAGTAAGTACGGAACGCGAGCGGTGACGGCTTGACGAATTTGTGTTCCGGAACTGTCACGACACTCATCAAAAAATGTGCTCGAAGGGCCCTCGCCAGTAAAGAGTAAATGAAATAATCAAGCTGGCATGTTTTGGGCCACCTGCTGTAGGGCCCTTTCCTCTGATTCTGAGAGGATCAAACCATGCAGCTCACTATGGTATCTGATCAACTTCGCCCAGGGTCATCATCATTGATGCCCACGTTCCACTTTTCACAGGTAAAGAACGTGTGTTCTGGTCCATCCACTGCACCTGGACAATAAGTGCAGTTAGGCGGGTCGAGCAGAGTCCTCCTGTGCAGGTAGCTGTTGAAGTAGCCTGACAGAAACTGGTGAGATAAAAGTTGATCTCACCCCACTTCATGTCACGCCACGGTGCAACTTGTCTGATTAGGGTACATCAATCTATTTGGGCGAATTCTATCTGAATATAATCATTCTAGAAGCAAACAGTCGTAGAAGGGGGTAAGCACCAAAACTGCTCACTCCATCTTCCCCGTACCATCTTCAGGGCCATCTTTCATCGGTAGTTGGAAACTTGATTAGCAGTTAGCGCCCCCTAGTTGTTGAAAAAATGAGTTTTTGTACAGTCTGAAGAAGTAAATTTAAACCCCGAATTTGCATCCAATCAGGAAATATATTTTTTTCGAAGAACGGAACTTGATAGGTGAAATCTTAGCACACTATTCGATTTAGCGGAGTAGCTTCAATCGGATCGAGTAAAACCAGACACGTAAATGGCTTTTAAGCTTCGAATTGGAGGTCAAGAGTCAGTGTTTCAGAATCATAGAAACTGATAGGTATATACCTAAAAAATTGTAACAGAACATTGTTTTCAAATACGACAGAAACTGGTTTTCAGAACTGGTTTTGAAGATACAGTATTTCGAAACGACTTAAAAATGTTTTCGACCAATGAGTTTGTTTGTATCTATGTATGTAACTCCAAAGTCGCGAAACTACTTTATGAATTGAAATGATTTGCTTTTCATTCGAGAGATAATATTTTGACTGTAACCTACTCATATCTGTGACATATATTTAAAATAAGGAAACGGGAACGAAAATAATTGGACAAGCAATGGAAATAATATTTGATTTAAGATTATCTGACAATACCCCTGCGGCAAATAAAAAGCATATTCAGGATATCGTAGTATCAAATACTTATTTGTTCATCAATACGGAATGGAAGGATATCAGAAATGCTAGTAGACTAATTTGTTATTCTCCAAGACCTCTTCGAATCGAGCTGTGATTGAGAGTGGTGGTTAATTATTGAGGCCCTAGGTACACATCAAGCTTGAACAAAACCCGCTGGTGAATAATTGATGATATCCCATCGTTAAATAAGCTGGCGAACGAATGTTGTGGACTAGAAAGTATACTTCTCCACTACTTTGAAAGGAAATCTCTTTGAAACTGAATAAAATTATTTTTTGGTTGACTTCCTTTTTTTGTAGCTGTGCAACTGTATAAAAGTGAATTCGTCTTATTCGCCAACTTAAACTACATTCCCACATGAAAAAGGATCTCAATCCAAGAATGGTGATATTCTTGTAAATATATAATCACAACAAGAGCATCTGATCTCACTCTAAGACAATCTATTTGATAAAAAAATTATTAATTTGAACCAACAAAAGTATAAGGTGTTGAAAAGGTGGGGTTATAATCATTAAATTTGTATTTACTTTGATTAAGTTTACTTGCCTTAAGTGCTGGTTCACACCCACTGTTGCACCAAGTCGTCGGATTTTTGTTTATAATGTTATTACTTTTTCTATGCTATGGTGTGCGACAGTGATCACCTTGTTGATTTTCTACCACAACAGAATCAACATAGTTTTCAGTAATCGCATCGTTATCAAAATTCTTATCTATGTAGCTTCAAACTATGCTCCAGTTAGCATGCTTTGAATTCCATTTTTAGTAGATATTGTTTCTACGTTTTTGCTATCTATTGACTTTAAAATTCCACTGCAAATCAGTTTGTTTATTATACTTGCTTCTCACAGGCGGTAATAATTTTGCGTAGAAATTGCTCTGTCATAAATCTTTTACAAATGAAAAGTTTGATTTCGGACTTCCATTGTCTATAAAATTTTGAGTATCACGACGTTTCGATTTTATAGACAATGGAAGTCTTGTCTACAAGTTTCAAACATCTTTTACAAATGGTAAAATAAAATACTGACCAGTTTCTACGTACCTCTTAATAGTGGATCACACAAATCAGAGTATATCTGTTTAGTAGCATACCAAATACGTCAGGAAAAGCTGAACCATTGTAGTTATCCATTATAACTTAGACTCAATAAAAGTTCTTTCAATAATAATACATTCATATAATTAGTTTTACTACGTTGACTGCACTTTATTACCTACGTCAGGGCTGTACAACTGCAAGTGCCCCAAGGGCGGCTTTAAAAAAATGGTTTGAAGGGCTGCATACACACACGTGGTTTTATGGTTGAAGTAGGAATCATGCATATTTCGTGTTTGAGGGCCATTGATTCAATTAGAGGCCGTAAAAAGTGAGAGCTCCTGTTTTCTGATTACGGTACTTCCACTATAATTGTTCGTTGGGCTGGCCGTACATCCATGATTCCCTGATTTGATTTCCGAATTGGAAATTCGAGGACCCAAATGCACTCAAAATAGCGTCAGAGGATGTATTTTATATTCCAAATCCGAATCAGGAAACCATATATGTGCTTTACCATCGTCTTGTCCAGTTCTCCCTCGCTCTCTCTTGCACTTCGGTGCTCTGCTAATTCTCTTTGTCTCACATTAGCGTTTCGCATGTCAAGTTTTAAAATTACTCAGACGGTATAACTAACCAAATATCGAGTAAACAATAAAGTTCTTCGTAGTAAAATCCCTCCTGGGAAATCAATAATTACGCTTCACCTCTCGTAACAAATTCCATTTTGGTACCTCCAATCCGTTGTTTGTTTTCTGTCTTCTAGATGACTTTCGAGTAATTTACTGGTTAAATTAGAGATAAGACTTTATTGCAGTATTAAAGGCCAAACGTAGCGTAATTTCTATGCCATTAATGACAGCGTTTACTGCCCTGCTGGCGGCACTAAATTTACCAGCATGGCTTCGTTTTTGTTTTCACATTTGTTTCTTGCTTCTGGGGCAAAAACCTGGATTATCGGCATTTGCGTCCGTTGAATCCGACAAGTTGGGAAAAGCTGGAAGCTTTGAGACTAAGTCTGTAATGAATAATTTGCACGTGTACTTAGTATATGGAAATCACGCGTATCAGTAAAATTGCCTAGAAGAATTAGAGTAGAATTGGTAACGTTTCGGCTGCTTCGGCAGCATTCGTCACAGTAAAAAATGAAAGCAATTCAATTTGGAAGTTATAATGATATTGACGTTGAATACCTGACTTTAGGATAACAAATTTGTTTGTAATTGCGAACCTGCTGTGGGTAAGAACATCAGGAAGATACAACAACTTAACTGCAAAGTGAAAATACTATATTATTTTTAGTTGGAATCCAACAAAAAACCATAAGAAAGCTGGAAAAAGCATCGCTAATCTGTAGGCGTGCAGAATACTGATTATCATATACTTAGAATTGATGACCTAAGTAACCCTCGTTTGCGCGTACGTCGTTCAGTGATATTTCAACAATGTACCAGTCTGCATTCACAATACATACACAATATTCTTAACTAGTTCAACTATTATTTATTATTTTGGGAACAATTAATCAATATCTATGCCACTATAGTTTGAAAATGAATTGCTCTGATTTGTTACTTATGAAAACGGCTGCCGATGTAACATGAAATGTTCGTAGGGGTTTTAGTTATTCAGAGCTGGTTTCAATTAACCGCTAAGAGAGGAAATGAAGAGGCAACTGCAGGAACATTTTTTGAATGTATATTGACCTCTCTAGTCGTTCAAATTTCTAACCCAATAAGCCAGAAGGTATAATCTGAATTTCAGATTATGTTCCAATTACTATGAAGCCGAATGAATTTTAACCAAGCACGTAAGTCTAGTTGCAAAAGTTGTGAAGATACTAGATGTCTATTTAGTTGAAGTGAGCAAATGTATACTAATAGTAATTAATAAAAAATACGTAAATAACAGCCCTGAACAAGACAGAAAGTTCGCTGAATTATTAACACCCATAAATTAATCGAATTGCTCCGACCTACTCATTATTCCGCATTTATTGCTTAATATTCAGAAAACTTTTCCCAGTTTCCATACATATACCTGGGATAAAGTTGATTTGAATAATTGGGAGTAATTTTCCCACAATTCTCATCAAGGGTGGATCCTCCAAAATCTTCACAGGGGTCCGATGTGAGGTTGTAGTGTTTTTAAATTGAGTTTAAAGCTCACTAAGGTGGACATTTCCTCTTAGAGTCCATTTTATTGCACATAATCTGAACAGGTATTGTAATAGCGAATATTTTTAAGACGTATGTCTTTTGGTTTAATTACAAGTGAATATTTTCCCAAGACGACCCATTTTCTAGAATCGATCTACAAGGCGTGAATCTCATCATTCTTAGTTAGAATATAAATCAAAATGTATAGACAATATACATTTTGGTGGGAAGTGTTGGAAAGGATTAACAAATTTATATAAATGGACTCCCAAAGCACCAAATTCGAATAACTAAATTTTAAAATTTCAATTTCACCAAGGCAGCCTAAACGTTAGTCAAGCAATTCAATCGTACGTAGTTTTAATTAGTCGTCAGTAGATCCAGTTTTTATGTAGATTGTAGATGGTGGAACTCTTCTATAATGCAGATAAAAGCATTGTGTATTTAGCATTTGTGAAACTGTGTGTTAAATACTCAAAGTTTTTATCTGCATTTTAGTATTTACATCAATACCATATGTAATATGTTACAGTTTTCACATATTTCCTTAGGAATCACTTCCGACTACTCAGGAAACACCATTTATAAATGTGTACGTTCCAAGCACTGTAACAACTCCTACCGTAATGGAACCGCCTTTGACCCTCAACAGCTTTATTGCTTATTTTCTACAAAACTCCATTTAATTGGAATTTTAGCATAGCATTTTCGACACACAGTTGTTCTATGCGGCGTGGGATATTTTCAGAACAGCTGGCTCTGTATACCCCAAGTAATTCCGAAGTTTTAATTAAATTTTGAGGAGGATTATTCAGATTATGTAACTAATTGTATCCATATGTTGATATGCGTTTAATTATAATAATTCCTAGACGCTTACATGGAACAGAAAATTTTCAGCAGCTCTAAATGCAATTTATATGACGTTCTTAAATCTCGGAAGTTGGTTATTGAATTGTTTTGTCAGAGTTTCAGCAGGGGTTGAAAAGGAAGTTATGAAATCGGATAATGCGGTAATCTTAAGAAAGCTGAGACAGCGAATCCTCCATGGACTGAGCACTCATCGACCAAAGTCCATATGGCGGCTGTCATTGCTAGCAACAACAACGTCTACAACAAACCCAGTGTCGAAATCAAGTCTATGTGGATAATAAAAAAACATCGATATACTAACAATGATAATTTAGCAACATCAGAGATCAGACGACTAGGAAATGGTATAAAAAGCAGCACTGGAACAAACTTCAGTCCAAGACAATGTAACTCCGAAACAGTATTACCAAAAGGATCAATATTCACTGAATAACCTTTGTTATTAACTATTGTTAGTTTTAGGGTCTATTGTGGTCAGTACTTTGGAAGATCCAAGCGAAGCACTAGACCCAATAATCCAGATTATCTTTAATTTTCATACATATGTGTCGTTTTCTATTGAAAATCACTCCCAGCAATTCAAATCGAAAACGTTTTCATTGTAAATCATCAGCGATTTTCTAACAAAAATCATCTTCCCTTATCTGCTGCCTTTTCGGTTTACTATACCAGTGCCACTCGATTTGATCGCAGTACCAGTGGCGTAACTTAACTAAAGTCTGGAAGTTTTTTACTGTAAGTATAAGCGTAATAAGGTATACGGCGCCACACCTTATCATTTCTGGTGAAACGCTATTCCAACTGAGCTAAGTAATCACTCCACCCATCCATATGACGGTTCACAATCAACTCATCTCCAAGTGTCGCCCTCTATGGGCGACTTACGAAGTCAGTGGTCCTAACACCTGGATTGCCCTGAAGCGGCAACAGATGTCCCGATTCCTCTCTACAGTTAGATCGCCAGGCTATACTGATAAGTCTAGGCTAAAGACGAAACATGCATGTTGTATTTATGTCCCAATATGATGATATCCTTGATTTATCAGTGCCGTTAATGCAGTTTCGCCTTCTACAAGAGCTTATTCCTAACACAGATCTTCTCACAGCCGCAAATAATCCAGGAAAACTCTGTGGAGCATTGAGTAGCTCCAAGCTCCACCACTGTGTCACCGTGATAAATATTTATTCACTTCCCTCTATTACGTTTTCGCCGTGAATGAGGTTGGGTTCTGTCTAAAATATCGAACACATTTTTACCGATAATGGCGGCCCTTTGGCTTTATTTATCGTCATCAGCATCGGCGAGGAATTCGCGGGCCTTTTATTGCGCTAGCAATCGTTGCTACATAGCAAACGCCGGAATAGCCCGCAGAATGTATTTTTATTTCTTCTCCGTTTTGGCTTTCCATGTGTCTTTGTTTTGCTCGGTTATTTATGTCGAATGCTCAATACAGTGGTTTTGTTATTAGATAGAATGGGACTTGCATTGTGTAAGTAAGTGGTTGATAGGATGTATCAAGAATTTGAATAAGAAACTATCACACTTAGAGTAGTTCGGTGAGTGTCCGTAAGGAAGCGACCAAAACAAACATGCAAGAAGACCGACAATATCCTCAATTACATTACAAGAAACCTCGTAAAATGATGATGATAATGAGTATCTAAGACCTTTATTTTTTATATCTGCTCTACTTTATTATACTATATTTTATAACCCAAGGTATTCAAAGATTAAGTTATAAATTTATGGAAACTTGTAGCAGTGTATCGATAAAAATGAAATAAATACCAGTCTGTTTGTCTTAGAACGAGATGAGATGTTCTTGTCGTGATTTATATCTTCACAAGCCAGGCCTTTTTCCGAGTTTCTAAATCCGAATTTGGTGAAGCTTTGTCGCCTGAAACATAGGTGAGTTCCAGTCGAATCGTCCTATAATCCCTCCAGCAATGATTACCCTAGTAGCCCTGTTAAAATTCATCATTCGGGCACACCGGCGATCGTCTATTGTCGCGCGGTCACCACATCGACCTGCTGCGATGATTGTGGACAATATTCCCGCACGGCCCCGATGTGTTAATGGTTGGCATCCCCGTAATTGCCACTTGATCTATGAATTTAGCGGCATGACGCGACGCGATAAAACCGGGATTTCCTTTAATCCTGTAGGTATTGTTACTGCTTACAGGAGAATTCTGACTTGGCGAAATTGCTATCAAATTGTGGAAGTTACTAACTTTCACAAATAAATATACAGTGTATCCGTGGCGTCTTGGTATCTTCAGACTTAAAATTATTTGTATCTGTACGAACTAACAAAATTAAAAATTTTTCTACTTTATATCACTAAGTGACATGTTTTGTTTGACAGTAATATATTCCTTTTATTTTCCAAAAAACACACTTCCAGCGTCAGTGGTGCATTACACAAGGCTTGTGAGCAGTCAAATCTGACAGTCCGAAGAGTTTCTCCTAGTAAGAGCATCTACAATCTACATAAATTGAGGGATCAATGAAAACCAAAAGATTTCCATCGGAATCTCGGTTTTCCTTTTAGTAAAAGTTTTGCTAATATGGCTTTTCAAAATAATATATTCACTTCAATGGTTAAAGACACAGAGGTACCTCAGAGATCTGTACTGATACCATTACCTTTAATATTACATGTTAGTGACCTCCAAGGATCAATAAATTGTTGAAGCATGGATCACCACAATATTGGCATAGTGCAACAAAAATTTGACTATTAAAATATCTGATTTACGTTTTGTGAACATAATAATACGTTTATCTGCGATGTTCTCTGTCGAAAGTTACAAAATACCTCTACTCACTGCCGAGGGAGACAAAAGCTTCAGTCAAATGACTTTCTTCAACTTTGTGGTCTCAGAAACTTTCTCTGCTTGAGCAAATGAAACCGTTGGAAATGGTGTTGTTAAGGATGAGATTTCTATTTAGTGAGTTGCTAACTTATTGAACCTTATTCTGTATCAGGATAACATAAACTGACTGTATTATCAACCCAACTGTAAGAGCCTCCCTCAGCGTAAAACCTCATTATTTACTCTGGAACTCAAGACCATATCCTTCCAGTAAAAACCGCTGATAAGTTTGGTATAAGTAACTTCCTGCTATGGCATGAATTAGTAACAACATACAAATGCTTTAGCTTCACGATTATCTTCTCATCTTTAGTTAGATTTAAATTAATGAGTAAGTACAGTATCGTCGAAGAAACCGCAATGTTAGAAGATTCAGATTTGGTATTTTGATATAAGTAATCAATTTTAGATACTCTTTCTTGGTGACAACGTTCCATAATTGAGAGCTAGTTGTCAAGGTAACTTTTGACCTGAGTCAATCAAATCGAAGTAGACTTTTAAATGCAATTATTGGTTTACGAATAGCGTTTTGAAATTTCTCCAACAGTGCAACACTGGAATTTGGTACTCCGTGTTCAAGGGTCACGCCTAAAGTTTTTAGATACAAAAAAACTACAAGGTTTTTTTGAAAATTTTTATTATATTATATATATAATATTATTATCTACAGACTTTCAGCGTGACCCTCGTATAAACCGTTATGAGAAAATAAAAGCAGCCTCGACCGAACACGATATCTTGTACGAAGTGCCAGCAATTCTGGATTGAAAGCATCGTAACTCGATCGCTGCTGGAAGACGATGTAAAGCTGGAAAAGCAACAGAAAATCCGATGGATATCAAATTATACTCTAAAGCGGCTTGGCGATGTGTATTATTTTCAGTGATTGCACGAAGGTCTGATTTATTGTATTCTTTTCACACGAAAAACTCGTCGAAGATATTCAAGCGCTTTCTATCATAGTGTTTACCATATAAGATCGAATACCGGGTAGGACTGGGCTGAAGCAGAAGTCTTAAAGCTTTAACACACATGGTGATATTTGAACTAGTCAAATTATGGACGAATTGAAAATCCTAGTGTTTTTCATCCGTGACACTAGCGAAAGTATTTCGAGAAAGCTAAAAATAGGTACCAAGGGCAACTTTGAAATTGGTCACAGCCAAGCATGATGAGTCGGCACGTCTGCTAAGAGATTCGGCATTAGGAGATTCAAATGAAAAATCCAACTAATTTCTTTCTGTGACAAATATACAAGTTTAAACAAGTTTGAGCACGCAGCTATTTTCTCTATAGTTGTAAGTGCACAGTAAAACCACTTATAATATCATAACCGGAGACGAAACATTATATAATTATGATCCCGGAACTAAACAGCAGTCATTGGTTTGATGCTTTGAAATTGAGCAGCTTCCAAAAAATTCGTCGTTCCAAGAGTGATGGAAAGAAAATGGTCGCATCTTCTTTTTCTAAAAGCTGATACATCACAACGATAGCCTTGGAAAATCAAAGAAAAGTTACTTCTGAATGGTATATAACCAAATGTGTTCCTATAGTCTTCCAAGAATCAAGAGCCGTCCATAGACTGGTCTGCGGGGTATTCAGTGGCACCATGACCATGCACCCGGCCACAGCGCCGCTAGAACACTCGTTTTTTTTGCTGAACAGGGTATCAAACTGTTGCCTCATCCACCTTATTCTCCGGACCTAGCTCCGTGCGACTTCTTCTTATTTCCTAAGATCAAAGAAAAGTTACGAGATCGCCATTTTTCCACCGATAAAGAGGCAATTGCTGCATTTGAGGAGGAAATTAGCAACCTTTCAAAAGAACGTTGGTCACAAGAATTTGACAAGCGATTTTACCGAATGCGTAAATGTATTGAGGTGGGGGAGAATAAAGTTTTTTGAAAATAACCTTGTAGTTATTCTGTACCTAAAAACTATCAGCGTGACCCTCGTAAATTGCAGCCTACATCTATTTATAGCTTACCGAAGACACATTTACCACTTCAAGCATCTAAATCTTTATATCCTCAATGCGTCCCTGTTTATACCAAATCACACGTGAACTGAAGCAGGAGTCTATAGGGTATAAAATGCTCAAATTAAGCATATGACTAGAAAATCGTAACGTTTATCTCTCATAAGTGATATAATTGAACTAATTTTTTGTGCAAAACTCCGATCTCAGCAAACAGCTTCAGCATATTTCTGAGAACTGACAGGAACCGCATCCCGCCCCCATATTTCAGCATTCTTCCGGTATTCCGGACCCAGCAAGTTAGTATTCGCAGTGCGGCCAATCGGCATTTTTTCCGGGATAGCTAGCAGGCCAGCCCTGCCAAGGCCGGCAAACAGTAATAAAAGGAGGTTTCTACAGGCTCATCTATCTTCTAAATTTGTAGCGGGAAGCTAATGCAACGAACTGCTTAACCAAAGATACGTGAACGGAATCGCGATGGCTTAAATACACAATTTTATAACGAAAGCAGGAACTGAAGAAGGTTGAGTTGTTTACTGTGGACGAGATTGCTGGATTATAATCATCAAATGATGGTAGCTTAGAATATTCATCACGTAGCTAATTAGATCTGAAAATTATGGCATGTTTCACGTGTAAGTATCTGTAAGGCTAGCTTAGCATTTCCTCTCATGATTCCTCAAATATCAATAATGCAATTAAAGTTTAAATGATGCCAGCACACGTAAAAGTTAACAAAATCGTCAAGAGAACAGATTGTTATCTGATATATAGACAAGCCACTAGATAGCTCGATGAACAATCAAACAGGTTTAAGCCTCACCGATGGCAAATAATTATTCATAGTCCCCCAGCTATGCAAATAGATCCTTCAAAGGTGCCAAATGGTGGATTCTGAATCTTAATCCATATCAATTCTTTGTCAGAAATTTACAAGTATATTTTGAATACCAGATCATATGAATATATAATAGGAGAACCGAGTCGACCTACTTGACTCAATCCTGTTTGCAACAAATATACGAAAACGTTTCTTTGTTTCCTAGTTCCATGAATGCTGTAGAATGTGATATGTAGTTATGCAATGATATTAAATACAACAACAATGCTTTCCAGAAAATGTAATAATATCAGCACCCCCTTATATTGTAAATCATGCCAGATGAAACGGAATTTGTAATATATACACACATGTATTACTCACGTGCGTCCAAAACTCGAGTTAGTGGTCAGAATGGCACGCAGCAATTGCTGTTTTGGAAGAATTAGCTTTGCACTGTTTAATTCTCCAACGAGATTTACTGCTATCGTTGGATTTTGCAAATTGCTTTTGTTTTATTTATATGGCAAATTGTCTTTCTCAGCGGTAGGACTAACTCGGCCTAATTGCCTAGCTTTTCAACTGCACAGCCACCTCTCGCCCCAATATCCAGACACTGCATTTATCGATACCAGCACTGATATCAAATATCACTGACCCAAATACATAGCTTGATGGTCATAGCTGCATGCCTGCTCACTACACCAGTTGCTGTTTACCATGCTTGCCTTTTTGTTTTAGAATTCATTAAAGTTATATTACCAATGACATCTTCCGACAATAAATTTCCAAATAAATCATATTTCAATAGGTTGTATTTTTTCTGTTCATAAAACAAAAATGTGAGTAGATCCCTCAAACACAACTGAAGAGCAGTTTGGTGAATTTCTAAGATCCTGATTTAGGACCCGGCTAAACGGTTTTTCTATTTTGCCTCTTTTATTCTGGTCTGTCCGCTTCTAGCTATTATAAAACATATTATTCTAAGGTTCAATGATCTCAAACCTTAAATCAATTTATTTCCACTTAAGAGCTTATTGAAATTACACGTGACTCATTGAAAAACTCACAAAACGTCTGCTGCTTTGGCAACCTTTATGAACGTACAGACATATAAATTCTAAGATGTATGACATTGACATTATAATCGATCATTGATGAACTGTTATGTGACTGGTTATGAAAAAAGGCAGCGATATTAAATCCTCCTTATGTGGGAACCAAGAACCAACCATCAAATAACCTGGAGAAAAACTGATGGCTTCCTAATTAGAGTATCAGTGATAATAATAGTAATAATAATAATAATAATAATAATAATAATAATAATAATAATAATAATAATAATAATAATAATAATAATAATAATAATAATAATAGCTTTTATTGTCCAACAGTACATCAACCATTCACAGGACAATCTAATTATAAGAAAGATAAAGTATAATATGATAAACAAGAACAATTTTGCTATATAATTAAAAAAAAGAAGTTGTAAAGAAGTATAGTTGCTGACGTAATATATAACTAGGAACTACATACTACCTAAATATTGATTTGCCACATCCAAAATTTGGCTCAAACTATCCCTATATATATCACAATGATTACATATTTCATTGAAATTGCTACATATAAAAAAAAACGGAGACTTAGTAAATAAATTGGTACGAGCTCTATCACAATAAAATGATGAGAAAAAGTGAGCTTAGTATCATAAACAACTCCCAAATCTTTGATGGACTCACATCGAGCTAAGACGGTGTCACCAATTTGATAGTCATGCAATAAGACTGTCTTTTTTCTAGTGAAACTAAGAATTTTACATTTAGAGGGGTTTAAAAATAGTTTATTTACTCTGCACCAGTTTTCGATTGAATTGATATCTCGCTGAAGTGCCATACAGTCCTCACGAGAACACACATTAGCGAAAACTTTTAAATCATCAGCAAAAAGAAGACTGTCACCAGTTATCGACTCTGTAATATCATCTATAAACAAAATAAAAAGTAATGGCCCAAGATTCGAGCCTTGCGGCACTCCTGATCTAGCCATATACTCAAAAGACTTATATCCATTAAATGTAACGTACTGCTTCCTTTGAGATAGGTAACTCTCAATAAAAGCTAAGGCTGATGAGTGAAAACCAGAAAGAGATAATTTCTTCAATAATATATGGTGATCTATTTTATCAAAGGCTTTGGCAAAATCCATGTATATCACATCTATTTGGCCCTGCCGGTCAACACAGTCAATAGCTTTCTGCGTAAATGTCATTAAATTCGTTACTGTAGAGCGCTGCGCAAGAAATCCATGTTGGAAGGGCGACAGAGATCTATGAACAGTATAGTAAATTCTGTTATACAGGACTATCTCCAGAAGCTTGGAAAAATTGGATAAAATGGATACAGGTCGATAATTCTTTATATCAGATGGGTCACCTGATTTGAGAATGGGACTGACTTTAGAGTATTTCCAGATATCAGGGAAGGTATTAGTGCTTACTGAAAGATTGAATAATTTTACCAAAGGCTTAACTAACAATTTTCCACTGTCCATGGCAATACAGTTTAACGTTCGTAGTCTTTCATGGAAAATGGGATACCTTAGTCTATAATATGACTACATGATAACATCTTACCAATGGTTCACAGAGAAGATGAAGTACATATATTGTATGGTGCTGGGGAACCGTCTAGACCTGTGAATCATAAAAATAAAATCCATATTACTAAAGAAAAACCGTCCACTCCTCTTAGTGGGCATGTTTGGGGAGCAATGCAAATAATCAAGGCACTTGCGTAATCACAATTACGGCTCCAGTTTTTCGTCTGGTTGGATGCGCTCCAAGAAAAATCTTATCATTGTTCTTCAAAGCTACAGACAGACTGTAATAAAATGGTTTCAAAGTGTTCCACAGCTATAAAATTGTTAGACTCAATTCCATAAATAAACTAACAAAGTTAACTGGAAGAGGACATGATTGTGTTTTTATAAATTTCACAACAATTAATCTAACGTCCATACAATGCAGTGAGGCTTCAACTGGCAAACATGCGTGCATATATGGTTATATTTTTACACATACTATTGAAATGGACAACATAAAAAGCGCAAAGCGTGAATTTGAAAATGATCCTGTTGTTTGAATAATCCTCAACTGTTTTTACGCACTAGATTTCATTGTTAAAAATAAACAATGAAGCCGCAGATAAAATATCCAGTTAATTGAACAAAGCATATAAAAATAATATGAAATACAATTTAAAAAAATATATGTGTCAAATGATGCATGTGTAATAATTATCTGTACACCGTATACATTTTTTTAAGCAGATATATAAAATATAGTTTATTCGAAATTCTGCTTTTGAAATTAATCCTATTGCGACACAATTATTTTGGTCAATACATCATTTGTGTCATTTACCTTGTTACAACATACGTACGTCCAAACGTGTAACCTTCAGAACTGGAACAATTCCTCTTCACAATCAACTAACTCCGAACGGTCTGTGTTCCAACGCCTGCGTGTTCATTAATTCATGATTTTGATTTCAATTTCGAATGTGAAAGTTTCATGCGGCGTCAACCGGTGCAGCCTAAAAGGTCTGACAGTGTACACGAGTCGAACATTGCTTTTTGTGTTCCCGTCATTTCGATTTGCAAATGGACCTATGAATCTTTTGTTGCGACCGAATTGAATGGGAACGAAAGGATAATTGATTCGGTCACGATGGATAGAGCTGATGGGCGATGCACATACAATTCAGTTACTCCAAAACACGTCTTTTCATCGCGTTAACTGCGTTGCGAGAGGACTCATACTTTTTTCCATGAGAGAGGAGAAATTGTTAGATATATATCGATTATCTCAATTATCAAACAAAGTTATCTTTGTTCATTGTTTAACCTCACTCGACATGATGAACCAAGGGATCTTAGGCCCCCACAGTTAATGATCTTCGATCCACTACTAACTACATTCTAAGATGGTCTACTCACCAGAAAAATATCAGTTACCACATACCACTCTGAAGTTAGACCGCCAGGCTATACTGACGAGTCTAGGCTAAAGACGAAACATGCATTTCTATAGCAGGTCTGATGCATAATGGGGATCATACAGTTAATTCCATACAATTCAAAATTCAAGACATGCTACATTGTCTGACTAATATCCACCATATCTGTAACATCAATAGGCCTGCAGCTGAGTCATCCTCAAACCGATACATATGCAACTGCATAACTTGCATGAATTTTAATTCGATTTGGTAGTAGCAGACGATAGATATGAGATAACGAAATGGCGAAGGGTGAAAATGAAATCACCACTGTTACATTCTGACAATTCCTGGTGCAACTATTGAGTCACCGTTACGCTGCATGCGAGGGGAGTTGCCGGTGACTGGATTGGTTTAGTTGTAGACGCATATAAAAGTAACTCGTTATGTACAAATTGCGAAAAAACTAATTTCGCCTCATAATGCCTGAAATATGCGAAACGGCAACGTTGAACTTTCGGCAAGGTGCGTAGTTAAAGGATGTCCATGTCAAAATCGATCATTCTACCCTGTTATCTGCTTTGCCGACAGTAGGATTTTTCTCAAAGACAGTTTTTTACTTGCGGGGACTGAATAGAAAATCGCAATTCAAGGAAATCGTTGGTTGCTTCTATAGCAGACCAAAGTACACTCCTCAAGATGGAGGCTCTACCTCAGCACCTCATTGGATTTCAAAGTATAGAGTTAAGCAACTCCAAATGCTGTACTTCGATTAGAAGAATTATTTTTCGATATAGTGAAAGGCTAGTGGAAGTAACGATGCATGCTTGGCTTGGATTGACTGGTGTTACTAAAAATAGGTTGTGAAGATACCTAAAGACCAACAGATGGACAGTCTTACAGACAAATCTTATGCGTGGCAAAATACTGTCTTCAAATGTGTTCTATTAGAAAAAATCGACTAATCAACTTTCTCAGTAAGGCAAAGTTGGAGGAAGAAATGTTTTCCATAACGTTAAATGTGCAAAGGCCGACTTAAGCCTTCAGCTCACCTGCGAGCAACAATGTCACATAAGCTACCAGCATCGAGTTTTATTCAGAAAGTGTTGCTGTAGACACAAGCTCGTTATATTGCTTTCCATCTCAACAGCGAATTGTTTATATTAGAGCATAAAGGATCCTCAGTTTGTGTTTGCTGTCAATAAAAATATAACGTATTGCTAAAAAAATAGAAACAACATTTGTGCAAAAAGTGGAGCACAAAGCAGTGAAGTAAACACGAATACCACGCCAGTTCATTATTTAACAGCAAAATATGTGCTGCACTTTCCCATGAATGTTGCGAACTCTAAAACCGCACAATTAGTCTTCGTAACGCATCTAGAACGCAATAAACCCAACTTTAATAAATTATTCATACATAATGATTCGCGTTAATGGCCGCACTGGTACGCGCGATTGATTCATGCAAACACCTTTATTGTCGATGGGAAATAATTGGATCGCGGTACACAACTAATTATTTGTCATTACCTCTTCTGTACGCCCAAAAGTGGGCATGCGATGTGGTGAAATTACCAAATAATTTATATGCTGCTTCCGCTGGACTGCAAATACACCATAAATGGTCTATAGAAAACTTGCAAATATGCTCTATCTGATCTTAGCTCTATTTAGATATTTTTCTTATGGCTATTTATAGTGGCAAGACTAAGAAAATGCTGGTAAAATATTATAAAACATTCAAATGAATTTCGAAAAACGAAATATTTAATGGACGTTATGTTGTGTGGACAGAACTATGCAATTTAATGATCTATCTGCCCTCTCCTGTCCTAATTTATTAGCTTTTCTGTATTGATCAGATATTTTCTCTACCAGCATGTCGACCTGAAACCTGCTATAGACATGCATGTTTCGTCTTTAGCCTAGACTCGTCAGTATAGCCTGGCGGTCTAAGTGCAGAGAGCAATCGGGTGGTATATGAGTGACCCAGTCAAGGGTGTGATAGCAGCATCAACTCATCTAGGTGTCGCCCTCTATGGGGAGCTAGCCTGGTATATGTAATAATGTCTTGCAATGTCTTGCCAGTATCAGCTATTAGATTGATAAATGGATAGATAAATACATAGATAGATAGATGTTGGTTAAGCTCACTGCAAGAGGTTGAGTCTCACACAGTTACAGCAGCAAATCAGAAGGAACATTATTAAGGAACATGACACGTCAGCATAACAAACCTAGTCGCTGACTAAACCAATCAGTATGAGTCATGACGTGGATTGCGCCAGCAAAAGATCACATAAATAGCCGTTGAAGGAGCCAGTCCAGACCATTGAAGATTTCACATCAGTCGAAACGTTGTGAAAGACAAATTTTAAGAATAAATTTCAAGTAACCGTATTGTGATATTTTGAATCAACTTTAATTCATTATATCGAAAACTGATGCGATAAGAAATGTTGGGATTAACACTTTCGTAGATTGATTTCTATTATTATTGCTTCATAGAAGCAACATTGGCCTGTGTACATATTTGAATACGTATTCTGTTTGGTTGCTCATCAAAAGGCTGCTCTTGCAGCACTCGAGTGCTCATATACGTGCTATTAAGCCGAATCGTACTAACCTAAACATTTCGGAATGACATCCGTTTCCGTCTGAGGCGGATTAGGTGGAAACTTCAAACGCAGAAGTGCAGATACTTATGAATATTGGATCTTCGGCCATTCAAACTAAGTACATATCGTAGATTGAATGTATACGCTTGCAGCCGAGCGTTTCTGGAGAAGGCGTCGTTGCCAAATCGATGGCTTTATCTGGAGTGCTTCCACACATTTTGGCAATAGATCATCATATAATCCAAACGGTCCTGGACAAAAGAAGTTTCTTGTATGGACACAAGCCTGCTACAGACGGGCACCAAACCAGATAGGACCATGTGGAATCAAGAAGCTCATTGATGGAACCTGAACCAAGTACAAATGCGTTTGCAGAGGTGAACGGGATTACAAAATGACATCATACTTCTCGGTATTAAATTAATTGAAAAGCGTGGAAAATTCCGATTTATGTGACATTTACAAAGTATCCCATAACTATGCAACCAGAAAGGACATGTATCTTGTAATTTGAAAGTTTGGGAGGTGAAGGATATTGCTAGCCTTTGTGATATTCATATGATTTGGCACCACTGTACGAATATTAATTCCAAGTCCAGATCCATCCATGCATCCTGCTCGTCGCAGCATCGCCTTCTGTGTGTGGATTTCCACAAAGTGCATCACTAATGGATAAGACGGAGATGTGTTTGCAAATTCTCCATGCCGCCGGTATTTACCGCATTTGCATAAGAGTGGATGTGTGTCTATTTTGTATATCAACGTCTCAAGCTTCAAGCGCTGCAGCTGCAAACTTGTTTGCTTGTCTGTCCGTTGAAGAATATTTCGTGGTGTCGGTTTACAGCAGAAGCCGACGTCTAGTTAGTTTTGAAATAGGAGCAAACTCTGCGAGAAGGTAGCGGCAGAGGAAAATAGGCCACGTATGGCTGAGAATAAGCAAATGAGCATGTTAGATAAGCCTTTAGGAGGCAACTGTAGGGCGGTTTCATACCAACTGTAAAGAACAACCTTCAGACTGCTTCTGCCACCGCTTTATGCAAGTATCGAATGACAATTGAATCTTGGACGTTACAATCATGTTATCATTTATTAATTAGCAGTTTTCAGGATAACAGTGCTTTGTTCTCATTCAGGGGTGGTTTTTTTACGACCATTGCTTCAGATACTCCGGGTCCACCCGATTCAGAAACAGATTTGGTTCACTATTGAGCTTGAAATGCAATTAACTGGACCACGTGCTCATATTCTCAGACGAAAAATGATGAGCTTGTGCCCTACATGTCGTCTAAAACCATTTATATTACCTACCACCATTAGTCTTCACTTAGCTGCGTTAGACTTGCAGCTTACGTTACGTCAAATAGTCATCAAAACCCATCTGCGGGGTGTGTTCAATGTAAAAAAACTAATAGTCCCAAAGCGACAATAATGGGGGTCAATTTAAGCCAAAAAAATCAATCATCATTATGCAACAGCCACGTTTCTATCGGATGCAGAGCGGGCTTTAAAGTGTGTTCACCCCCCAGCCCTCGGTGGTAAAGTAGGACTAATATGCTTTGAAACACGTGCACGCCATTTTATCAAGCGATTCTCACATAAATTTATTTGCAAAAAGTGTGGGCTGCAATATTTTGTTAGAGTAACGTTCGTCATATTAAATATTGTTATACAAGGGTAGCTCATTAAGTTTTTCGAGTGACTTCAATGTTGCTGCCGTTCTGTGGAAATAACGTATTATTGCAACAGATACAAATGTTTTGGCTATAGATTATGGTCGTCAGACTGTGAAAGCCTAGATAATTTTCCTAGATATTTTTCATTTGATATGGCATTTCAAAATAATGCGTCATTGATGACATAAATAGAGCTTTCAGTTCAACATCTCATCCTTTGCCCTCCTTCATCAACTTCGTTTTTCATATTTGCATACCTGAGGAGTTTTTGATTCTCGACTATGTAAAACTTATTTTGAATCGATATTGAAAAACTGATATTCTTATATTTGGTTTTGGTTTTCAAACTTATTTGAATATGCACAGAATCAAGATTACTTCGGAGAACGGACATTGGTATTTTAGAAACTGTTTTGTCCTGTTTATGATTCCAAACTTTTTAAAGCAGACTGTTAGATTTTTCAATGTAAATGCTTATAACGTACATTGTAAATAGATCTGAGAATTGACAAAGGTCCGATACTGGATATCCCAGTTTCAAAAAACACTCACATTCCTTCTGTTATACTCGTATCCAAATGTGATTTTTTCTCTTGATGAATTGAGTCCACGGAACTAATTTGAATGTAGAAATCCAGTATGAAATGTTTTATATCGAATCCAATTACCAATCGTAAAAGGTACTGAACTCATAATTGAAAATAAAATTCTTGCCTGTGGGGATCGAACCCACAACTTACTACATTTTAGGCAGATGCTTTAACCATTTAGTCACGGCAAGACTCAAAGACTACTGACAAATATATAAAATATTTTAACATCTAAATTAATTATTACAGGCACTTACTCATGTACGAAAAGTTTATGAGTGAAATAAGGAATATTTTGTTGGATAAAGAATTCTGCATGTGCTTGCAAGGCAACCTTGAGTACACCCTTTATGCGAGATCTTAGGGTGGTAGTGAAATACCTACTATCATCCTCCCCATATTTAGTTTTCAGACCCCCCCCCCGTAGAAATTCAAGTCTTATCTGCCCAGCCAGTTTGACATAGCTATATTAGACATTCACATAAAATAACAGCCCTATAAATAATGCTTTTAGGAGATTAGCGGGGTGACTTTGAGGTCGCGTAAGTTGCTAGATCGCCGCTGTTAACTGGAACGATCAGGGCTGTTTGAAAGGGGCGCTGCACCGCACACCAGAATCATATTAATATTGTCTACCCGACGGGACGGTAAGTGTATTAACAGCTAAAATATGCGGTGCGGTTCCAAAATTAAATTAGCCAGAAATAAGGGGTGACTTTAAGGCGCGGGACAATGCGAATGAATAGTAAAGTCAATGTAGATTTTTTACGGGGGCTGCCTAGCTCTGGCCTCTGTTAATATCTACAATAATCAACAAAACTCTATAGTTCAATAGTCATCGAACAAGTGCGTAGTATGATCACATCAAATGTTTTGTTGATAAGAAATTAAATTCTCTTATCAATGATCTATTGTGTGGTACTCAACATTTTAGCACAATTTCACTCAGTCCGCAATGATAATTCCTAGTTATTTCAACTTTGACGTTTTGTTTATGAGCATATGGTTCTTATTTTCTTATAGTTTAAGCTCTAAATGATACAAATGATTCATCCTTAAACAATATAATGGCAGTTTAACCTTTCAAATTTGATTTAACCAGATCATTGGCATATCATTAAAAATAGTAGGTCCAATAATAATGTTTTAATTCCAAATTTTTGCGCACTGTTTTCCATCTTTTAAATAGCTCTTCATTAAAATATAAGTGAAACCCATATTTTTTAACTTTTCTAATATAAAATAGTGATTAACGGTATTAAAAGATTTAGCTAGGTCTACGAATATGCTCAGATTTATTATTGCTGATTTTAGAAAAGATGAATTGCTATGTACTCGTATATTTTCTGAGTAATATGCTTTTTGTGCTACCCTGTATGTCAAGATATATAATGTATATTGTTCGTAATATCGATATCAGGACATGATGAATAAGAAAGCATATGCAACTTGTCAAAAAATTATTAAAATTGTTAAAAGGACTTAAAAGATATTAGAGACTGAATTCAAGCAATGTTTTCCGTCCAGTTAATTTTGCAGTCCAGTGTATATTTAAGATGAACAATCAAGATATGTTTCAGAAGTTACATTGTTTCTTCGGAGAAACCAAGAGAACTAATATAGCCTGTACAAATGTTCCAAAAGCAAAAAATACACACACTGGACGTATGAAGCTTAAAATACGCTATCCGTATATAAAATTTTCCAGAGGCATTCCAGCCATGATTCTTGAAATTGCCGCAGCACATATAGCAGAAGTAATAACTTCCGGACTTATAATGGAAATTCGCGCGATATACCGCCATATTCCGAACATTATATAAAATACCTTTTGAAAGAAAACGTTTCCATAGGGGATGAGATTTTCCCCACATCGAAGCCCGCACTATCATAAAATGGGGAGAGGTGAAATGTTACCTCAAAATTGCTATTTGTTTGTTGGAAATAGTTTCAGGAGCAGATTATATGTGATATCGTGCTTTTGATGTTTAAAGGCATTAATCGTCGTTCTATCGTTCTAACAAGAAACTACTAACAAACCTGCAATATGCTTACGGTGTTGCTTCTACTGGTGTTCATTATACAGAGATTTGAGTGATTCCAATTACCGCTAGATGTCTCTGAATGTCTAATTTCTATATTCACAGACAGTTAGGTTCTGGCTATCGAGTTGATTACCTGTGGTTATTAGCAATAAGTAGTTGCTCACATGGTATGGTGACTGGAAAGATTGAGGCGTCAGGAGGTAGACCTAAGTAAACTTGGGTTCATTCCCCACCTATATCGAATTCTTCAGACTGTCTAATGCTTGTTTATGTCAACCACACTGTTGATTAGAAAGTAAATGAATGATTACTTTTCTTGTAAGTATACCATTTGTTATGGAGGTGGTTCTGCATGAAGATCACTCTGTGAAGAACTGCTGGGATTGGTAAGGTGAATGTATGCAGATATGTTCACTTAGTAAAGTCTTTTGCGTTCGTGTGCAATGTCTAGTTTTAATTATCTGAGCCTACTAGCCAGTATCGTCAGATTTTCTTGCTTTTAATATTTGTATGTATATAAAGATGTGTTCAGTACAGGGCACCTGTTCCAATTATGTCAAAAATAATTAGTTCAAAATATCAGATTGGATCCGAATCTCCTACTTGCTTAAAGCGTTCATTGTCAGTTTGTTTCTATGCTTGGCCACTAGGTTTGCTATACATAAAAAACCAAATGCGTTGCAACATTCGCTCATTTAAACCTACTCATAAGGGAGGAAAATATATAAAAGTTATTAGAATGCCTCTAGGGAGCCAGCATAATGGATGAAACCGAGTTGTACGGTGCAATATCGCGCAGTATGGATGCAATATCCTGCTTTATCTTTATTGTAAATGTGGTGGCTCGGCCTGGATTAAATGCAAAGTTTATGCTGTTATGTAAAATAAAACACCTGGAGAGGATTACACTCTTTGTTGCAGTTGCAGGTTTACAGACTGGGTTTAGTTAGAACTATTTCAAAGTTCTGATTTCTGAAGTATATCATTAAACTATAATAAAATGTAGGCGTAAATGTATACTGTCCCAGAGTCGGTGAGCTCCCATGATCTCCCAATTCATATCATCCAATTTATACCCCTCAGTCTATTTGAATTATACTATGAAATATAATGGTAATCAACATGTTATAACAATATCACTATCCCTCAAATAAACACGTACTCATTCCAGGCAATTTGACTAACACCGCATTCAGCTTATTCCAATCTCCATTCGTTCATTTCCCACTTCTTATATAAATTTACGTTTTCCAGGAGAGCTTTCATTTATTTTAATATCATGGTTCAATGAATATATTTCACGATTATTCACAGTCTACCAAGGTAGACTGTGATGACAGTTTATCAAGATAAACTCGCGTATTACTGGTTTCCTTCGTACACTCGAATAAATACAAGGTTCTGACCTGATTCTTCGCATTTTCAGTCTTATTTCAGTGATATTTGACATTGACCTAGGCATTTCCCTTTTCCAATTTCCTGCCTGTCTCCGTATCTGATGTTAATCCCTTTGTTATTGTTTAGCTCCAAACTGACAAGTCTATCGACTTGAAACAGACATCATTCAATGGGAAAGACACCTTGCTGATTCTGGTGCCAAACTCTGCCTGTTTATATCTGCATATTTTAGTATGTGGTTGGTCTAGTATCATATTCTGCAAACGGTTGGAATGATAATATGATTCGGTGTTTCCAGAGGAGAGATTACAACCACTTTAGCAAACCAGCAAAGCCTTGATGATGGTTGTCGTTGGCTTTTTGACTATTCATTCCAGTCCACAGCTGCTCTTTTCTAGAATGTTATAGCCAGTATGTTTTGTGACCGTTTAAATCGCAGAAAAAAAATATTACAGAGGTGGGTTGTTATATTTGTATAGTATCCATCAAACACCAAACTTGAATCGGATGTATATCATGATAGAGGTATCTGAAGTATCCATTGTTGGTGGGATCGCCAGAGAGGGAGACTTAGGTAACCAAAAAGTGTGTTCTTGTGTATTGGATGCAGAAGGAATCTCTAATCTATACCCAGTTTTAGTTGGGACTACTACCCATTTGATTGCTAAGATACCACATGCCTAAGACACATATAGTCTGATGAATGTCATATGAGGTCTGACTAAAAGAAGATTTACTACTGCTTCTTCTGCAAGTCCCGATAAAAAATCTAACAATCAGGTTCTTGACAGCCTTTTTATCAAAAAATTCATAACTAGAAACTATACAAGTACCTCAGTTATTAAGAACCATTCACCATAATTATAATATTCGCACATTCACCTTTTTTGAAATAAATTTGGTGTTCGGCTGAATAGACAGAAGTATAATTTAGTAATATCAAGACTGTTCGTAAACATATAATGTAGATATTAAATATGGAATACCTAATAAAATGTTTATTGGTGAACAGTAGAACACATTAGTATTGATTCCACATTTTTTTGGATATATTATTACACACATACACACAGGTGCCATCTCATGCGTTAATTTTTTTAAACACACAACGCTGAATTTCAATATTGGTAAATTCAAATTAAGAATTAAAATAAAAGCTCCTACTAAATACTGGGGATCCTCTCGCAAAGAAGATTACACTTTTATCGTGCTAAGTACTTCTCGGCCGTATTTTAATATCTTGAGGTTTACTTTAAGTAGCACAAGTTTTGAAATAATAATAAGTTTTCTGGACATTTTGAACTAGAAAGCTTCCTAATCGGCTTATTTTCCTGAAGACGTTTACTCCCTTTCTTAATAACTACATCTTTGGACTTCTTTCCTGATATCCGTATTAAATTTAAGTTTTCCGGGAGAATATTTCGGAAAACTCGATGCCCAGCTAAATCTTAATTATTAGTGAAAGTTGACTGTTTACTTACTAGGAGGAAGAAGCGAAATATAAAACGTAATGTTATTTTTGTGCTTACTATGTTATGTTTATTCTTACTGTGACTTATTTTTATTCATAAAGTTTAACATGTAATGATATATTCAAGATCGGTTATTCTATTTACCGATAACTGAAGCAACACAATTTTTAAAAATTTATTAACGTTTTGGATGATTCAGCTGCCTTTTTGAAGTACAGCATCAAAATAAATTTTTTATACTTTGAAAATAGCTCTAATGGGAAATAAAATGTTCAAACCATATAATTTCACTTTTTGAACTTCTGTAGATTGGACTTCATCCTACTAATAAATAATCAATTGACCTCAATCATCATATAGACTATTAAGTTTAGTTTTCCGGCAACTAACAAAAATAACGTATTATTCTGAATGCACGACCACCTCCTGACGCAGTTTTGTCGCACTCGTCGGCAGTTTTACAGCGAAAATTCAGCGGAAGAAAGAAATATAGCGAGCGAAGAAAAAAGAATGCGCAGCGCATCTCTTGGCCGACACGTTCCCGACTAAATCTGGAATGAAAAGAATGAAATATCCGCGAATTATGTGAACAAAACATCCCATTTTTACTTCCCGGTATTAAAAATAAACCAGTGGAAGGTAATATTTCGCTTTGGAACGTTTCGCTTCACTGTCGACAATGTTCTAGGAGATTTAGGTAAGCAAAAAACGTTGCGATGTTTTTCATGCTACGAGAAGATTTTGTACGTGTGTGTAGTGCTAGTAATGGTAGTGAAATTATATTGGATAATAAACCCATTGTATGTAATGATAAAAATAGGCATATATCATTAATCATAGTGATGGCATTTGTGAATATAAAATGTGGACATAGAGGTATTTGGAGGAATGTAGAGTCATTTACTGTTAGCATCTCAAGTTGTATCAGTAACCAGCATACTAAAGACATAAAGTATCGTGACATAATCCAAAACGACCCTCATTCAGGCAAGTGACGTGTTTCCAACAGAAATACTGATGCCAGCACCCCTCAAACTACCGCTCTGTGTCCGAAACTTACTTTATCAGTAGCTATAGTAAATAATTACTACTTGTTATTAGAAAAATTTATGTCTCCCTCAATTCCATTACGGGAATAAGAGGCTGTAATTTTTATATGGCTGTAATTACCGCACACCGGGCGCAATAAAGTCCCGGCTCGGTTTTTATAGATCCACCAAGGCGTCTCTTGGCTGTGGATTAATAGATATTCTGTCTGATTGGGTTGAGCAATTTGTAACAGGTGTGTAATCACGAAGGAGTGTTATTACCATATCACATATTAATAAATGGCTTAAATGGTTTCATCCGGGGAATAAATAAACTGGCTTTCTGTTGATTGTAAGTCTACACGGTCAGAAGGTATATAATCTGTTCTAGTTCTAGTTCTAGTTGAGGTGCTATAGATAATACAGAATAAGCTGTGAGATAACATTGTATTCTGACCAGGCTTGCAGAAATATTGGAGCTCAATACTGAAGAAGTCTGCTTCCAGTCATAGGCACTAAAAGGTAAAATTGTAGACAGCAAATGACCTTGGTGGTGGTAGAATATTATAATTTGAATCAGTTGGGATTACTAGAGTCGCGAGCTGTATAGAAAGATAGAAGTTAAAGATGGACAAGAGCAGCTGTGTATCAAACGACACAGAAGGCGGGAAAAAACTAGTAAATGGTACATGAGCTAGAAGACTAACTCAAGATGCTAGAATGTCGATTAAACAAAGGTATACCATGAAGAGACTACAAGACGCAAAGGTACTTGTAAGATGCTTTGGAAACTACCCAATAGGGATAGCAAAGAGAACAGTGTACTAATGAGGAAGATATTTCCAATAATCTACTCGAAGGTTCATTGAACACATCTGTAAGAGGCTCACGCAAACATATAGATAGAGGTAAGTGGATTGAAATTCAACGAATTTGGGAATATCGTCATCAATATCAGAATAATCCAAGAAGCCGAAGTAGTCTTGATAACTTACTAGAATTTAAAAAAAATCTTTCGCATGATTGGGATGGATTTGAGCACGACGCTACCTCGTATGACGAAATGCAGCAGACACTATATGGCAAATAACTGCAATACCTGTTTCCTAAATGAATTTTGCAGCTACGACACTGCCCTCGATTCATTTCTCCAACCCTTTCTAGTGTGACTGGAGGCAATTGTTTGACGCTGGATATGGGGGATTCTGACTGGCTGCCCAGACTGGTTACTGTTTGCTTTTGTGATGTCAGCTGACACTCGGTAACATGATGATAGGGGAGCAATGAGATTTCTGGCATGTTGCACGCCCTTTGTTTTTCGGATGGCGTGAATTCAGAAAGTTATGCTGTGCTTCAACTGGAGGGATTTTAGGGTAATTTAAGCAAAGGATATCGATGCATGGGAATAGACGTGGAAAAATTATGACACTAATACGTGGTTCAAAATTTACTTAGCAAAGAGATGAATGATTACGGTTACTTGGTTTGAGGTGGTTCACAGTAGTGTAGCTTGAAATTCACAGAAATTGATACCACAATTACATTTTCAACCTAAGCGGCTACGATAGTATTGTAGCTACCATAAAGAGATTGTAGGAACATCCTGGCATAATACGCAGAAGACTCAGGTAACACAACGCTGATGATTAATTCGCAAACTGGTCTGCCAACCGTGGAGATGTAAGATGATGATGATTTCACTGTATTCTCCGGACCATCCAAGGCGTTACCTTACGTTCCTGGACATGATCCAGAGAACAGTAATACGTCTAGTGGATGCGCCTCATTTCACAAAAGACCTCTGGAATCTAGAACATGGCAGAGTGGCGGTTGATCTGTCTCTGTTCTATAGATATCACCATGGAAGGTGAAAGGGTTGCTAGTACAGCAAAGATTAAAGGAGCCCAATGGGCTCATCTTCGCCAGGTCGAACATGCAATACCCCGATAGAGCTTCTTCCAAAAGTTGTTCTTTTGAGATGTTGTGGAATGACCTAACGGGAATTTTTTTTCACGATAATTACAACCTACGGCATTTCAAGGTTAATGTGGGTCATTGCATTGCATTGCATTTGAGCACAAAAAATGTCATATTCTTAAAAAAAATCTCAAATAACTAAATTTCATGTTTCTTTCGTTTCAATTTTAATATTATGTATATTGATCAATTTTTCCCATATAAACTTCAATAAAAGCTTGTCCATCTACTGCCTTCACTGTTATTTTGCTCACGGTTTCAAGTGAAAATAAAGTTTTCCCCGGTGCAGTTTTGCCAGACTGTTATTTGAAACTACTGAAAAATACCTAAAGTATGCCTTACAGTAACCGTAGTCTGGAAACTTTTTTAAAACGAGCTCACTCTCCTCGCGCTTACTTTTAAAACTTCAGACGTGGACTATTTGAAATTTCCGTTATGAATATTTTAATAACATAGCATCGACCGAGTTTACATTTTTAATGAAAGTCGAGTGGCTTGCTTGCCTCGCAATCGATATCTGGAATTTATTTATTGAGATAAAATCATGTAATACATTTTTTGTGTGACGTGTGAGTTTTTTTCAGACTGTCAAATTGACTGTTTTTAGTCCAGCAACTAAACAGTTTTCAGGTCTTGCTCTCTATTTACCCTGTTTATTTAACTATCTAGTATGCTTTATCACAACATCTTTTCTGTGTATCAGTTGAACAAAGTTATTTAATAATAATATTTGATCATAATAATTTCTGATTTCGCCTACCATCCTCCTTTACCCCATGAGATTTAACTTCAAACCACTACAAAAGAAATGTGGAAATTTGTCAGGACCATCTAAACATGCAAAAACAAGGTTTCTTTTGTTGACGATTACGCAGCTCCCAGTGTATGGATTTTCGAAAATCATAAAGATTTTCATTCTTTCAGATTTTATCAAGATTTTAATAGCACAGTTCGAGTTACAGGGGTGCCAAGGATCATCGAACAGAAAACGGCGACGACAGACAGACACAGACACACCAATCGACGGAATGACATGGTTTCTTGTGATGTCAGTAAACGTAAAATAATATCCTCGGCATTATTTTCAAAGCAGACGGAATTAACTAAAAAGCCCGGGTCTCTTGAGTTAATCCTCTTTGCTGAAAATATCAACATTGTTTCTCCATTCCATGGCCGTCTGTGTCTGGCATTGTCATCACTAATAAATCCGAATTTGAGCAGTGTTTGCTCATATTACTCTGGCTAGAGATGAAACTCTCGGGACAATTAAATTAAAACCTTTTAAAATCCGCCGTCGACCAAAGAATAAATACCTCGACTTAGGGGAGGTAATCCCTGTAAGCAGTCCTGCAGAGACGGGACACTCGACTCTCAGTGCTTGTACGGCAAATTTGCATAAGGAGCAGACGCAAGATGGATTGCACAGCTGCTTGCAGTGGACCAAAGTAAATGGTAGTTGGATCTCCTTGATGTACAGTATACGTGAATTGTTTCAAAGGAATATTAGATTTGATGAAAACTCAATGCAAATTTATTACCATTTTACCATTCGCATACGCGAGGCAACCTTTGATATTTTTTAATTTTATTATTCAATCTCCTACTGGCATGAATGGATACCCTCGTTGATAACATCAACCTCAAACCATAACTCGATTGGATTGATAAAACCATCAAGCCCTATACTGACAAAACGTGCTCTAGAATGTAAACGTGAAAACAAAATCCTTGTAGGCTTAGCAACCTGCCACTTATAAGCGATGATCAAATTGGAAGTAAATCCATTACAGTCACTTTAACTGTCAATCCACGTGGCGGGTAAACATTACGTGTGACTGTCTCTTGTTATTTAATTTCTCCTCACAGCTTCCTGAAATATATTGGCTTCTTTTGTCAGGGGTGCTTGCAGTATTGCCAAGTCAGACAGAGAGTGAGCTAAGTGGTTCTAGTTCATGTTTTGTTTCATTATGTCAAGAATCTATATTGATTGTCACAATTGTCTTCTTACCCTTCTGTATTTCTTTAGAATTAATATAAGTCTAATTTCACATCATGCAAAGATAAAATCAATGAGGTGAGGTGGCTTCAACTGTCCTCAAAAATGTCTGTGGGTACATCAATCAATACGAGTATATATATGCTAGTTTTGTGGGATCTTATATCCAAAAAAATTGTCTAAATAGGATTGAAGACATTCGGGGCTTCAAAAATATTGAAAAATGAGACTGGTTTATATCAATGCCATTGGAGGCATGGGTGTTAGGAGACTTTTCCTGTTCCAATAAAGAGATGGCAACGTCGCAAGGACATGAAGTCATCATTTGATTAGCGCTAACCTTGTACGCTGTCTTATGATGAGATGCAGTGCCAGGGGTTGTGGGTTGTGTTCCAGCTTAATTTGATTCATTCACGGAGATGGGAAAAGAATTCTTTGTCTTTTCGCTTTGTTTTAATGCTGCATGAATTGAAGGTTAAACGACGTTTTTGCGCAGCACGTTGAGGAAAGATGACTTTGTGAACCTTGAGTGGAAGTAAAATTGAGAAAATAGTATTTGCTCCTGCGTTTTTACCAATTATTGCATGTGAATGAACTACTACATCTTATAAATCATAATGGAGACGAAAAAATTTACAAGAATAATGTGGATTACAGGTTAAATCAACATCAGTGATTTCAGTAAAATATATCTTTCGATTGGAAATATCTCAATTTCTAAATAAGTATTTCTCAGCAATGGGTTAAGATAACAATATTTCAATATTAATACATTGCAACAATAAAAATCAACAATATATCTCACAAATGACTACTTGATATTGTAGTTTAGCAATTCAATCTTCTTTAAATAACCTAATTCAAGAAGCACTCCGTTCCATGCTACTTTCAACTCCATTTTTGGCGATGGAAGCGCGTGAAATGCATAACTGCTTTTCGCGTTTACCGACAACGTTAATTTCGCCTTCATTGTGGCTGCTCGAACGTCTCGAAGGTGCTCCCGCTTTGTTCCCAACCACCTCTAGTCTCCTTGTTCCGTTCCGTTTTCCCGGTTGCCAGCGGCCGAGATGAATTATTTTATTTGCACCAGAAAATTGTGGTGTGTACATTTAGAGGCGGAAACAATAATGCAAATTGAGTGAGGTGCATACATTAGCCTACACTTGGATGGGAAGCTGTCGGATTTATATTACATAGAATTAATTGCTTATAACGTCAGAATGCGTAGTAGAGGGTAGGGAGGTTACTGATCACTTTATAGCTATGTTTCTTGGTGTGGGTGCCTGGACACGCAGGGATGTAGGACAATGTAATGGCGAATACACTCACTAGGGCGGGATACAACGGAAGTCTTTTGGGCCCGGAGCTGGCCTTAAGAGTATCCGACGCATGGGGTTGCTTTTAGAGACAACCCTCCTTAAGATGAACAAACATCCCAAGCCATCTCCATCAAGTAGCGGGATTTATCGTCATATGGAGATCATTGGTGGGACTGCCATGGGACTAGTAAATGACCCAACGTGGAGATGTTGTGGCGAAGAAGTGGAGAGGAATCCTTGATGCACATATCATGATGCTGGGAGTACTTCGAGTATCACAGGCAGACTTCACTGATTGCTAGAGCTCTGGAAAGATAGAAAAGTAGCAGCCGATTTTTTAAAGTCTAAGATCTTGGTTTGAACTATACAAACTGACGATAACTCAAGAGGGTCAGAATCAGTACCATTCTTGTAGCATGCTTACTTCATTGAACCATTTTCCTATGTTTGTCATTGGTTTCTTCTATAGCGCTGTGAGGATAAACATCTATTCACGTTGACCTGAAAATTCTAAAAATGTTAACTAGCCAGAAATAAAATTACTCATTTTACAAGTCTAGTCTAGTTTACCAAAATAATAACTTTTGGAAGATACTTGTTTGGGTATTCGCGATGTTATTATCTGAAACAGCTAGTTCCTACATCATTCTTTTAAGTATTGAGTCTAGAAGTTTTTGTAACTGATGCGGAGTGCATCCTTATACATATTAGCAGTGTTCCAATGATGGAATGATTTGAGACATCCAGAATAGTTGCAGTGATTCCGTGTGCCACATTGTCGTGCCAGGGCATATTATCATTGATTTTAACACCTAGAAGCCTGATGAAGATGATTCGGGTACTGCCTATCTCTCCATCTCCATGACAGCAACACCACCAGTGATTGTTTTGCCATTGTAGGAGTCTTCTGAACATTCAACATTCTTATGAAGTCTGCTCTGATCTGGATGACATGTTGCTACTGCTGGTGGAGGTTTATTTGCCTGGTTCGTTCTTCTTCTGCATTTCATGTATTAGGAATATGCTTATCATGGTACCCATCTTTTCCTTGGCCTGCCTATATATCTATATATAAGTAGTTTGTTTTTGTCCATCCAAATCAATCTGATGTTCTCCATATTTCCATAGTTCCAGCATTCAAAATACAGATATGGGAGTCTTAAATAATCTGTCATTATCCACCCATATTTCCACAATTTTGGCTCGATATGCCGCATGAAATTCCTTTGCCGCGTATGGGTCATCAAAATGGCCTGCACTGTACATATACCGCCCCTTCTCTCCTCTGACTGAAAATCAGTGATTACCCGTTTACGCGGGCATACGCTGCGGCCGACACTACGACGGTTGTCATTACACAATTTCGCCGGCTTGCTGAAAATGCCCCAAATTATGTAAATTCGAATAATTGTTGGTGGCTTAGTTCATTTTATGTCGAATACAAATGGGTTTTTAACATAATTTTATAGTTAAGTTTCGCTACGACCCGATCCTACGTATGTATTTTGATGTTTCCACAAACGCTGCCGGAAAATCGCCACAGTGGCGCAACCGAAATTGTTTCATACGAAACTAGTGTCGTTTGGAATGCAAAAAGGGATGCCAACAGGACGGTTTGATTTTCATGGAGTCCTATCAGTGCTCTCTCCATAGATCCTCCTTCTTCTTCGGGGTCTGAAATACCCTGGAGCTTCAGAGGTCAGAAGAAAGATTTTCTTTCTCTGTCAGTTCTTCTTCGCCACGCATTTCTACCGATATGTGGCTACAAGGGCTGGCTTGGTCAATGCCTATTCCTCAAATATTTTTTAGGGAGGACGGAGTAGCTGATCCAGTGTTGGTATTGCGTATTTGCAATAGTGGTCATAGGGAAAGAAAAAGCAATGGACAGTCACCCCTGACCAAGGCCAATGCATCATCCAGCAACTGATGTGACATATAATCTAATCTACAGCATCACAGATGATAGAAATATGGAACCAGGAGAACCACTACCATCACGAGATATCTGACATCAATAAAAGAGACATTTTATTCAGATCAACGAAGACATCGACCCGCAGAAGACCCAGACAATAAACCCACATTCTGCATCTTCTGCTAGGGATTAATATCTACAGCAACTATGACCAAGAACAATCATGTTGGCATCCTAGAAGCCGGGGAACTCTCCCTCTACAGGAAACTCTATTTACCGGAACAGCTGCTACTATCCTACAGTGCTCCATCTCCGGAATACTGCTGGCATGTTCCGTAGCACTCCAGGGAGCATCTGGACTTAGTTCAAAAAGGATCAATACATCCAGTGGATCCGCCTGATCTTACAAAGGATCTCTACATTGTGAAAGATGCAAAAAAGTGCCTGATTTGTCCCTATTCCATAACTTCTACAATGGTAAGTATTCGACAGAGCTGTTTGCTGCATAATAACCAAGCATCATCAGTTTAATGAGCACGGGAAGGAGCCCAGCTAACACATCCCCACGAGGGCCAACTTCGAGCAGATCGAACAAGGCGTTGTGGAATGAGGTTCTAAGGTCAATGCGAATAAGCTATATGACTCTGCGTTCTAACAGAAATACTAAGAGATTTCTAAGTACCATCAAAATAACTCCTGCCTGTCTGTGTTCCTACTGAATTTAGATCACTGCTCCTTCATAGCTAGTTCGACGACGCCTCTGACAAACTCACCGATGTAAATTAGCAAGTAAATAGCTGAGTACTCGCAGGTTACTTTTCCAGACCAAACATATACCGGCTTTATTAAAGTTAATAACATTTTGGGATGGTAATTATTATTATTTCATGCCGTGGAAGGCTTTAGCTGGCGATTTGGAAAATAGGCGGCTGTGGTCGTGGCAGCGGCCAAACGTAATTGCACACCAGAATTGGTGTTTGCAGAGTAGCTAAAACAGACATGGGCTCCCGTTGTAGCTTGTTGGCTATTTTCAAAAGAGTTTATAGCCTTCCAGCATGTTGATATTCCTTACATTCATTAGTCTGCCTGAAGTGTGAGATCCTCGCATAACCCCTTGATTGTTTGCGATGTGTCCAGCCACGATACTGCTCAATGCATTTCGTCATGATGGGTAGTTTCATATTATAGGTTACGTTAGAGTGGCCACCAGGCTAAACTTCGCCTATTGTACCATATATTGCACAATAAAGACGTTTATTATTATTATTATTATTATTATTATTATTATTATTATTATTATTATTATTATTATTATTATTATTATTATCATTATTATTATTATTATTATTATTATTATAGCTCATACCAAAATATGTTTTCCTTTAATCTCGCTACACCTGTGCAAAGAAATATTGTATTTTTTTTTTGTACTTCACACTGAAATTTTGTTAACAATTCTTATAATTTTCAACTTCTTAAAGCTCAAGAATTTTTTGAAAATAATTCAATGAGCAGATAAGCAGAAGTTATTATCATATTCAGTTGTTTGCCATACCTTAGACGAAGTGATTTCATCATATCTCAGCACTGAACGTATTCTTCAACTGATGAAGCGACACTGGTTTCATGCAACACTGAAATTCAGGTATCAGTTCAGACAGTACTTTAAAGAAATAAAATCATTGTAATTATCGTCAGTATTTTTGATGCACATAAAGAATTTATCATCGTAAGAGACAGCATTGTGTCTAACTACCTGAAGGATTTCCACAAATCTACATATAACAACACCACACAGATGTAGGGGAGATAAGACCTCAAAGGCAACTTCCCTCGTTCTGGAAACATGACCCACTTCAAGCCCGTACCGCGTTATCTGGAAGGAGCGAAGATGCGTTCCTTCTCATATTCATCTAAATGAAAATTTCCGGTTTGGTTATTTATACGGGCCGTCCAATTCATCACCTTCACTTTCCCTACAGGCGTTGGAAGTTTTACATTCTTGAGAAAAAAAACGAGTTTCCTCAGGCCTAACTTCCGTGCGACTTAGGTAGGACGGCAGGGTTGCCAAATTCATGTGAATCAGACCAGGTAGATAATAGCAGCAAAAGCTTCGGTAAAGTGCTGAGCCTTAATGTAAGACTATTTTAGTAAGAAATATACACTAAGGATATAAGCGACCTGGTAAACGTTTAAAAAAAATTCCAGCCAGACCAATATCTACAGCCGGGACCTATTCGTGTGGGGGACCAAGGATCAAAAGCAAGATATAAAGTAAAATCCCTGTAAAAATTGTGATATTTATCCGATAACCCACATATCAACACTGTTGAAATTAGATACAGTGCTGCCACTAGTTGTACAGTAACAGCGTTGTATTCCAATATGTTGATACATATTCAACCGGAGTAACTTGAATCTAAAATTCATATTATGTACATCTTCTTTAGATATTTGGATTTGAAATTTATTAATGCTGATTATATTGCAGTGATCTTCAAATTTTTTCAAAGCATTCCATCTACTTCCGCAGACATTAGTTTTCAGTCCGCCAATGAAGTTTCAAAGTTGAATCTGGAACATTCATACTATGTACCATCCATTTATATGCATTCTCAAAATGTCAGGGGAATGAAGAAAACTATATTGAATAAAATGTATATGAGAAAGAGAAAAAATGTATGACCGAAAGATGACAAGTCTAGTGGTAGCTGTAAAAGTTCTATTGCTTATGGTTATATAACATAGTTTTTATTTTTTATTGTTAGGTTTATTTGATTTGAAAGTTAAGTTTGTATGTCCCATTGTTATTCCTCGTTATAATAGTATTTATTATTTTGAGTTCCTTATACGAAATGCCTAGTACAACTTCCTCCGTGTGTGTATTCTTTGTCCCCAGGATAACATCGTGGATTATCTTGGTCTTTCCCGATTCGGCAACAGCGCATGTAGCATAGAGACCGTATCTGCCGCAATTCTAGTAATTTAACTTTTCCGGTTTTATAGCGGCCCAGATTCAGAGCGATCCAGAGTTTGAAATGTGTTTATGGGAGTGGGAGGAGCGGAACGTATTCTTGAATCCATGACGACGTCTCGCCGGCGCACTTTTGGCATTATCGCTGTTTTATAAGCGGGATTGCGGCAGTCCGTTCGTGGATTTAGAAGCTGCACATTTGCAAATGCAATCAGAGCTTTTCATAAAGTTAACGCGAGCTGTGCAAGAGATGTACTTTGGGCTGCAAGGAGTTTTATGGGAATACTTGAAAGTGGAGATATGAACTTTCTGCTTGAATACCAGCAATGATTCATGAACATAGTCAATTCAAACGAGAGAAATGGTGCAAGTAGATTGTAACAATGCTTAGCGTTTCTCAAAGGAATCTTTTAAAACGTAACATAAAATGATGGTTATGGAGAACGCATAGCATTTGAAAATGTGATTTCCTTATTGATAAAAGTGCCTTGAATACATAAACTTGGCAAAATCAAGCCTTATTTAAAGTTGTTCTCTTCGATCTGGCCAGAGCAACAATCTGAAATTGAGGAATAAAAAATATATTAATATTATGATAATATTGTCAGCATAACTTTTGTATGGGCGATGTATAACGTAAGGAAGGAGAAAAACATTTCCACCAGTCTATAAATCACGCATGTTCTCCCTATTTAAATAAAATATGCGATGTCGGCCAAACATAGGACATTCAATTTGCAAATAAAATGGTTCTTTTAACATTTTTCATGTTGGTTAACCAAGTGAACGATAATTGAAGCGATTTGCGGCGAATCGATTTCCGAATTTCAGTTGTGTTATTATTTCAGTATTTTCATTTCCCACAACGATCAGTAAACAATATGCAAAAACAGCTGATGAGTGACAAGATGAATGAGAAATTGGATTTTTTGAACAGTGTGTTTCAAAACTAATATAAAAACTTTTATGGAATGATTGCTTGCTGAAAACATGGTGGAAGCATTACATGAATGTTGGGTATAAAATTGAACCATTGGAATGATTCCAGGCTGAAAAATTATTATTGAAGCAGTACTTATTTCTTACTTAATAACGATATGCACGGAAACGGTAAAATTTCGTGATACTTTTAGACTTCATTGCAATACAATTATTAATATAAGAAAATCAAAAATATGTTCCCCATTTCAATGGTTTGAGAGGTATTGCGATTATTATTAGTGACCAGACAGTAAAACTAAAACTCGCAGGAAACACACCAAATCAAATCAGCTAGCCAAGTCAAGAAGAACATGTTCTATATTTTTCAAGAAAATTTTACTTATCTTACACTCGAAACTATTTTCGTTATAACTTTCGCTACAATTTTCGGCAAATTCCTATTGTGTGTCAAACGGATCTTATGTATTTACAAAGAGTTTTGAAGCGATAATATTTTCGAGCTTAATCATTAAATTTATTTCTCAGCTTTTGGATGACTCTGCATACCCAATTGTAATAACATATACCTATTACTGTCAACAGCGCTAATATATATATATATATATATATATATATATATATATATATATATATATATATATATATATATCCCCATCCGCCCTCTATACAAACCAATACTTGCCTCCAGGACCATTTACATACATCCTCTAAGTTCCACCCCAACTCCCAGTAGTATTTCTATGAATACCCACAGCACCTGCAACAATCGCTATTAATTTCGTCATCATCGCCGGTTTCTCTGGAGACGCCACGATCTCTACCGTACAGAAACGTACTTGCCCAGTTATATATACGAATCACGCTGAAAGTCTTTAAATATTCCTAACCGATACAAGTTTAAACAAGTTTCAGCACGCAGCTACTTTGTCTAAAGTTGTACGTGCTTACACGAACTTTAACGTGGCAATGGAACCGGGTAGTCGCGATTTTCGAGCCATGATTTTGTATGACTATAAAAAGGGACTTAAACAAGCGGAATATCACGAAAGTTCAGTGAGTTGCTTTGGGGACTCTGCACCTTCTAGAACACTCGATTTTTTTGACTGAACAGGGTGTCAAACTGTTAACTCACCTACCTTATTTTCCGGACCTAGCTCCGTGTGACTTCTTCTTATTACCTAGGAGCAAAAAAAAGTTACGAGGTTGCCATTTTTCCACCGATGAAGAGGCAATCGCTGCATTTGAGAAGGAAATTAGGAACTTTTCAAACGAACGTTGGTCACAAAAATTTGACAAGTGGTTTTACCGAATGCGTAAATGTATTGAGGTAGGGGGAGAATATGTTGAAAAAGCAGAAAAAAGTTTTTTAAAAAAACCTTGTAGTTCTGCTGTATCTAAAAACTTTCAGCGTCAGTCTTGTACTGCTCAGTAAAGTGAAATTAATAGTTCGCCTGTCCAGCAGTACTTGCAGGTAACTTCTCACGAAGGCAAAAAATCTATAGCACTCCAGACGCGCTGTGATCCGATACAGGTTTATTCGCATGGATATAAGCCGGTGTGAACTGTATCTATCGGGGGTTACACGTTTGGTCATTCTAAAACGCCAAGGTTTACCAAAATAATGATTGTCAGAAGTAACTTGTTTGAGAATTCGACCTGGTGAAGATGAGCCTTTTGAACTCTCCTACACTTCGATTTACTAAGCTGTGGAGGTCCTTCACAATGTCTTCGTGCATCTACTAGATTGCTCTTCCATGGATTGAGTCCAGAACCTCCACAAGGTACTGTCGTTATCTGAGTAAGCAAGCAAATCTAATCGAGGTCCTGAATGATATCTTGTCAATCGAAGTGATTCAATGAGGCGATTTCCTCCGAAGTGCAATTCCAAGGTTATTACTGTAAAAGCGGTAAACCAGGTCCTACCAATGCTATATGCGTGAATAAATTCTCTTTTGAAAGACATCTCAGTAGTAAATTTAAAAGCTGTGCCAAAATGACTGAATATCTAAGCTCCATTCACTACGGACCTGCAGGGGTGTGGAAGTGATTTATTGTATTTGAGAGGGTTGATTTGGGGTGGGGGAGTGAGGAATGCAATTACGAGTGGAATGTGTCTTTCTGAAACGTCTCTCTGGAAGTCGTCATAATCGGTGAAGCGTTTACTTGCCTTTATGGATTTTCTCGGAGAGAAGAGGTTGTGATCAGCACTTGATATTAAATTTTTCAAGGTAGCTTCAAACATAATTTCCCTGTCGTAATGTAAAAAGTAGGAAAAAGTCAGATTCATAGTTGCTGTAAGACTTACAGCGTATGACGTAAAATGTCTGAAATTATTTTAATTCTGTCACAGCTTATGCGTCAATATCATAGATGAAGAGAAAACCCTAACGACCGGTAATAATTATAATATATTTGATGTGAAACAAAATTAATTGAAAATACGAGACATCTTTCAAGGGTCTGACCAATTAAAACATGTATTGGATCATTTTTGTAGTTACTTGTATTTTCCTCCGCGAATTGCTTTCTAGTTTATGCTAATTGATAAAAACATACGAGTAAATCAGGGAAAAAAACCTTAGTTTCTTCTTATATCTGTTTCCTGAAAAATGTTCCGACAAAAATTGTATATTGCGTTACTATCTAATGGTTACTAACTATAACTGATAGTGACAAAGACCCCGCAAATAGCTAGAGCTGCCTTTTGAATTATGCTAATGAGGCATAGTCCAAACACAGTATCAAGCAACTTACTTTTGGACAAATAAATGCATCTCAACTACATTGTACTTGACTTGTTTATAGCATAAAGTACTGTGCAGTAACTGCCAGTATTTATTCAAGGCTAATACCATCCTAAACCAAGACCGAAAGACCTGGCTGGGACTGGATGGAAAGGATATTCGAAATATTAGAAATCTTTATTGGAATCAGCTTGCAAATATCAAAATAGAGGAAGAGAGGCTTGACGAAATTTTATAGTGGTGGATGAGAAATAGCCCTGAAATCTGACACACAAGCTAGTTTGGTAAGTGAGCAGTATTGCAAATGCACAACTGTCTATGATAAAGGGACAATTATTGACCTAAAAACGTCTAGCATTCGTAAAACTCAGCGTCGATTAATCTTCAATCAAAGATAAAAGAGCTGCTAATCTAAAGATTCATTGCAGGGTGTTTTCATTCGAGAGTCGTTTGTTACTACAGTGAAATTTGACACTATTTGTTTTAGAAGTTGATTATGAATAATATTAAACCTTAGTGCAAGATTGATTACTCGCAGGTAATGTTTGATATTAGAATGCAATAGAGCCTTTTTTGAATAAAAAACGACCACTGATCATTCAGTTGTTCTATCGATGTTCTCTGTTTTAAGGACTTGCACAATGCGATAAAATGATGTACATACATTGTTCCTGAGTTTTTATGAACTCAGTTAAACAATAATTTCAGATAGATTAACGAATTATCGAATAGAAGAATCAAGCAACCACTACTCTTATTGAGATCCTTAGTATTGTGGATTTGTACTAAAAAAGGGCTATGATTCAGTATTCAAAGGATATTATATACACAAAAGATAAGGTTTACTGGTTTAACAAATTCAAACAAGTCCCCATTAACAGTAAATCAGATTACAATATTGATAACAACATGATTTCTAGTAAATGCTTCTATAGTGTGATAGGTTTGCTTACTTTGCAAGAGGTTGTATATTATTAAAACAAAACTGGGAGTTAAATTCTCAATAGCACCTCGTCAACCAACTTCACTGCACTAAACTTCCTCGATATTAAGCCCGTGGTGCTTTGACTTTTAGTCAGTCGGTGCACCTTTGTGAACCCCAGACACATTAGCTATTGTCTTCCGCTGAAAATCGAGCCAGCACTTTTGTCTCTAAGTAGCTCTGACGTCGAGGTATTCCTATATTACGGTTGGTATGCACCCGAAACCGCGCCCTCAATTTAGAGCTAGCTGAATTCATACGCTACAATCGGGATCTACCTTGCGCTCAAATTGGGAATTTCTCACTGGTCGTGATTATGACTTTGATTTACTATCGAGTAATTTGAATATTTTTTTTTATTTTAAAATTGGTTTTGACAAGTTTCAGAGGTTGTGAATTCAATAAAAGTTACATTTGATGTTTGTCTTTACTTCCCTCGCTAAGTGAATTTTTGCTTGCGTTGGTAAGGGATGTAATGAAGTAATCTAAATCTGACTTATCCTGATAAATATTCGTACTTGTTAGATACAGATTCGTGTTCAAATGTTCGCCTAAAAACACATACATGACAGATTAATTTCCAATAGGACGTACCTTTTTTTATAGAGTCTGTTTTAGCTACTACGACCACAGATTACTGCACTTTAACCGAATAACTATAATAGATAATTACGAAAGTGCTATTCTACAAAAAATAACCCTGAGTAGATTTTGATCAGACTCTAAATTAACTTATCAATTTGTGAAAGGTTTTCTCTCTGGTTAATGTCATATTTTTATCGGCCGCCAAGAGATATTGAATCATTTGACTCTTTCATGGAACACACATAGTTTCTGGTATTCACATTGAAACTCAAACACTAATGAATAATCAATACAAACAGTGAAGGTTTCCTCAGAAAAATCAGAAAAACACATTTGTCAACTAAAATTCGTTTCCTCTTTTCCACAAAAATTCCGTCCACACTGAATTTACAGTTGATTAATGTACTAGTTCTGTAGGACCTGCAATATTCTCTGTACATGCCGGTAAACGAGATTTATAGCTGACCACTGTGAAATTATGCCTTCATTTTACGTTAGTTATTTAGTCGAAGTAATGTGTGAAACGTGTCCCCAGTCTACCAGAATTATAAATGTTCTATTCAAATGTATGTGGACACAGAGTGGACTAAAAGCAGAATAAGTCTCTGGTACATACAGAGCGGTTGAAAAATATTCAGAAGGCGATGAACCGCCAACGAACTAGCACTAACAGTTTTATTGAATTGACAATATAAACGATGAATATTCTTTTTCATAGTCCATCAATTTCTGGAACTGAAGGAAACCACTTTTTTTCAAATAAGCTCAAGTGATACCATGTAGAACGATGATACGATATCTATATTCCAAAATCATTGGAATGGAAAAAAATCTGTTGTAAATGCTAACAGATACAACTGGTACCTACTAATATCAAAAGTGAAAGGTGGTACGTGGGTACCTGCTATGTCACGCGCCGATACAGGTACCAACAACGACCAAAAGCTTGAAGAACATACCTGGCGTCGTTCATGCTATCCTGATACTCGATGGTACCCAATGGTACCACTATCCGCTTTACTGACCGGTACTTTGTCCCACAGAACCTCTAAACTCTTTCAATTTCAATGTGGTACTACTGCCAGAACCTTTACTTATTTCGATGCAACTTTGTATAATTATTACCAGCACAGGTACTTATCAATCGACGACTGAATGGTACTGAACAGTGTACATTCGTATCCGCCACTGGTTCTGGTCTCCTGGTAACAGCGATACCTGTAAAAACATAATCGACTCGCCAACTATGAACAGGTAAAAAAAAGTCCCATCAGGAAGGTAGGTAAACAGATATCGTATTCGGTTTTGTTTCAAGGCATACTTAATTTTAAAAAACTACGATGAGGAGTTATTGATAACAGACGCACATAATAATTGTAGATTACACAACTATAGTTACGTTTCGTGTTTGTACAGTTAATTGCAAAAATTTTGGATGATTCGATGCGCTGGGTACGAATCAACTTGAACCAAACGACTGTGGAAAATTTGTACTTGTAGCACAAAAGGCGCCTACATGCCAAGAAGATAATTCACATTTGCATCATGCTGTCTGTCGTCTTATTGGTGAAATAGGCGCATCCACAGTACATACAATGTAAATCATATCCATATTCTGACTCAGTGTAAACACGTCGATGAAGGTATACTACACTTGATATATTGCGGAGTGTGCCTGCGAATACAGCATATTGCGATACATTGGCGGGGTGGGTGGGTTCAGAACGATAACGAGTTGGGCGTAGAGCCTGCGACACTTCCAATAGTTTCTCAGCACAGCTATTGAGAAGCCTTGGTGCTCCTCAACATCAAGGCTGATAGCACCTGTTCAACGTTCAAGCTGAGAATACCAGATGTCTCTGAAAACATGTTTTGAGTGGTCTCTAGTACCAAACTTTGAATGTTCAATCATTTCCTCCCATTCAACTCGATTTTGCGCCACATGCATACTGCGCCAAGGGCAACACGTCCATGGTCCGCACAAAACAGGTTGGATCCGGACCGCGGTCCGCCATTCGGTGTCCCCTGATCATATGGTCGGAGTGTCTGCTTAGCTCAGAGAGTAGAGTTACTATGAGAATTTGTATATACGGACCCTCCTGAAAAGTTCCTCCCACTTCTATGGCAGGGAGTTGTGTCGTATTGCAGAAGATCACAGGCGGCTTCTGCGATTACGCACGTACATCTGCTGTCGTTTGTTTGATTAAGTGGTGACCTCAACATGCGCGTTTATTAGAAGTACATACCGTACATTGTACAATCGCACATCCATGTCGGTTGCCATCGAGGCATAGACGTGATGCGGAAATGCGGAAATGCTATTTGTAGATGAAGATTAAGAGCTGCTCTTGGGAGAAGCACGGACGATAATGTACGAGATGCTGTTCAGCAGATTATATTTAAAAAAATTCACACTTCGACAGTTGTTGAGCCCACCAAAATGTTTGTGTATGTGTGCGTCGTGAGATAATAAGATAATAAGCTTAATAGACATAGAAAAATGTAGTTCAATGCCTTTTGAAATATCTTGACCCCTAAAAAAAGTAGCAAGTCGCTTGATGCTGTGTTTTCCAAACAATAAGCATAGAAATAAGGATTTGGTGCGGAGTTTGAAACTGTTAATATTCTGGAATTGAAGTGAAAAAATATAGAAAATATCTACTGATCTTTTATGATTCGAGAAATTATCTAAATAATCGATTTTTGAATAATGTTCATAATTTCCAGTATTACTAATTGATTAATTCAAGTGTATCTGAAATGAATTCACAACAAAATCAAAATCCTTGAACTGATACCTCTGGATATGAAATACATAGTTAATCTACTTGAGGTAAAAGGCTAGGCTGAATAGAATATTGTAATTATATATTATCCTGATTCAATCAAAATGCAGATACTAAAACAGAAACAGGGCAAATTAGGGTAAACCCAGGAGCGTCTATATTAAGATCGGTCATCAGTATCAATTGCAGAGGTAGAGTCTATATAATAGTGACAGCCACCGTTCTCCGATTTCCCAGAATCTGGAGGTTCTTTGCAAAGACGAACGCATCCATTATACTCTTCTTGTCTAAATTGAGTTAATAAGCTTGAACATCTGATCTGAGCCTTACAGCCTAGCAGTAACTGTTCCATTAAATACAATTTGTTGCATGCAGGTAAAACATCCTTTGCATCAATAGAGACGCGAAAAACATAACATGTAGACAAGGGAAGCTCCAAGCAGTGTTTTCCAAACATCCCCATTGTCTACAAATATCCTGAAGCAGATAGCTTTCTGCCTACATTATATCCACAAATAGCGGCTTCAAAACCACTGTTAGGTACAACATAGGTTGTACTACAGCCAGCAAGCAAAATTTCGACCGTTCTGTATTTACCGACACTACAAAGCTGGTATCGTGGCACACAATCTAAGCAATAACGCCTTGTTAAAGGGCCAATAAACGTCAAGCAAAAAATATAATGCCTCGTTACCATGCTAATGACCGCCTAATGCCCGGTTATGCATGAAAAATACGCGCAGGAAATGGGCGTACATTCGGTGTACAAATGGCGTTAATAGACAGTGGAAGTATTTCCCACCTTTGGCTTTTCGTATACCGACATCCTCAATTAAGTGCTGTTTCTAGTTTCGAATACGGAAGACACATTACCGAAGGCGTGAGGGGACTGAGATATTTATTCACTGCATTAATAGCAAATATTCGAATGAATAATTTGGAAGTGATTCTCTATGTGATTGGTTTTTATAGTGATATATTAGATTCAATTAAGATAAGTTGTAGCGGTCCTTACTCTGCATCTAACTGCACAGCTGTATGAAGTACATAGTGATATATACAATTCCCAAGATCACAGTCGGTGTGTGGTCGGAAGGGTTTTTCCACTGACTCGTTTATCAAAATTATTGTAATTTCCGATAGAATCTTATTAATTATAAGCAAAATGTTGGAACTTCGATAGATTATTCTTTGTGAAGCTGTTAAGGACGTTATTTGTACTACGCGCAAGCCGGTGTTTTTGTTTGTTAGGAGTAACACTAGTTTCACTCCTGTCTCCAGAGGAGAGTTTCTGCGGTGACCGAAAAAAGCCTTAGTGCTTATATGAAGAAACATTTGGAGCGTTGGAAAGTTCAAAAGAACTTCCAAAAAAACTCTCAACTCTCAAAAATGAACGGAATATTCATTTTCCAACACCTAAATCGAATTCGGTTGAATTTATATTCAAATTATTGACCTAACAATTCAGGGAATGCTACAACCAAATGTTTGTAGAAGTTTAAGTGTCCTGAATTAGTTTCGTTACTCGCCTACTGATCTCGATTGTCCCCCGGGCATGATGACAAACCAAACGCAATCTAAACCAATCATTAATAAGCTAATTTGCAGTGAGGCTTGAACCAACACTGATCCAATGTCAATAAGACGAAGCCGAATAGTTAAATGAAGCAAAGTGCTGGCCGACATTTGTATCAGATAACGAAATTAATCTAATATCCAGCTAAACAAATATGATACAACTCATCTTCGCCATCCACGAAAAAGTCCACTGTAATGCCAATCGAGTTATCTGATCTTGGTCATCATGGAATGTAGCATCAATAGATTCATAATTATTAACGGTACGGCATATTGGGTCTATCAGAAGGTTTGTTGCTGTTAAAACTAGACAATACTGTCAAAGCTGTTGTTAGAATTGTTTGAACAACCCATTTGTTACAAAAGTTGTGTTTCCGAGTTTTTTCTGTCTCTACAATTTTGGAGTGTTTCGATTGATCAAAAATCGTCCTCAGGTGAACTGGCGAACATGTCAGCACTATCTACGTCTCTCAGCTCAACGGCATTTGAGGAACTCGTACGGTATAAATGGCCCTACAGTCTAAGGGATATTGAGTCCATTGTGTTTTTATTTTTCGGGGTCTTGGTTATTTTAGGATTCCGTCAGAAATGTATTTCATACCTATTAAATCTAACTTCCTTCCGTGCTTCGGATCCCTATAATCGTACCAAACATTTGTTTTGGGATTTTTTTATCTGAATCTTCATTAATTTCTCCACATAGTCATTAAGCATTTTTAAGTTCTTTATAGTTTCATAGTTGCTTGAACATTTATCATAGTATCCACCTGTGCCCCTAGCCAGGCAACTTCTTTCAATATTTATATCCACCTTACTGGTTAACCCAGTACACCCAAAGCACAAATCAGGTACAACAGTTTTATAATTGATGCCATAACTAAATCAGGACCAATCACGTAATAGTTCGATTACCATAGTTAACGAACTAGATTGTAGACGTTGCGTAAATGCTCGCACTCTCGCATCACGCGGTGCCGATTGTGCCGAATGATGAGTTTGCTGAGCACCGAACGGCCTGAATTCGCTCTAATTGATCTGCAGGGTGAGGAGGGAAGAGACGATTAGGAATACTAGAGATGTCGTGACATATGGTGTGTTATTCATTGAGCGTTTGATCTGTTTTGTAAGCCTTTGAGTATTTTCAAATTATTTTGTAAAGATCCACCCTACGCACGAATGCTTCTAACTTTGCGTCCTCATTTGTTGGCCATACCAAGCCATCTGACCAATATGGATATCTTCGAAGATGCAGGTTGCAAGGGTGGGATTGTCTGTCACATTTCGTTATTATAAATTGAGTATTAAAAATTGAGCGTTGTGTATGTGATCTCTAGGTGTGGTTCTGCAAATTGGTGAGTTTAGTGAGTTCTTTCTACGTGTTATGTGATGTCTATGAAGATGAGCTTTATAAGGCGGCTAAAGTAAACTACTGCACCTTCTCATTTATTAACTGATGGCTTACGATAGTTCATAAATTGATGATCAGATCAACTAGAATACTACAGGAGGACGCAGTTAAATTTCTTCCCTGAACTGATCTTTGTAGTAATCATAACGAGTTCGGCGCATAAGATTGGCAATTGCTTCGAAGTGCAGTGCCCTTCAGAAGTATGGCGAGTTTCATTGGAGGCTGTGTGCCCTTCAGACTATTGCACTCTGGTGGCAGGTGTACCCTTTTTTTCTTTGTAATGCCAGAACATATCGGGATCTTAAGGGGTAACGTGCACTACCTTTACCTTTGCTACAAGACACGTTGTGGGGTACCCGTGAGTTATTCGATAATCCAATGACACTATTGGCGGGTTTACCCTTCAATGAAGCCAAGATTCACCTTCCGCAGTCCGCGTGGAACTTTTTTGTTTGCGCTCTCCTGTGGCGAGCTCCATGCGTTGGTGCTAAGAGATTGATATCTTTTAGAGAAAGTACTGAGTTCACCCCCAAGCTATGTTCGTGGTCCTTGATGTACTTAGAGATATCAAAGGCCGCGAGACCCATTGTATTACTACTCTTACATTGTATTACTACTCGCTTACGTATTCAGAAACGCTGAATCTGATTACGACCATTGAAATGGCCTTACGAGTCTTAAGGAACCCTATCACATCCTGCTCCAGTAGCAAGTCCGGGACAAAATTTTGTCTAGGACCTTTTCAGAATTGGTATATTGTAACAATAATGAAACACAAATCAAATTATGACACCTGATAACAATATTTCAACTTAATCTTTACAACTCTTTAACTCCACCATACGTTGCACATCAGCGTAAGCCTTGCTTTAGCTGCTGGACACGATGCCTACCTCGACCCTCATTATCGAATGCCGTCATGCCTCCTGCGATTATCTGTTGTTTTTTGCCCCGCGGCTGGCTATGTTTTTTTCGCCCGCCACCGTTTAGGTGTCGTTAAAATCGCGTCGGCTCTGCGCCGGGCTCCGCGCGAGAAACAAAGGAAGTTTGCGCGAGACGCACAAGTGAGTTTGCAATTCGAGCTGCAGATGGATACAACAACGCACGATTGGAAGCAAAGCTTCTTAGTCTTGTGATCCTGGACACACTTGAAGTAATTCACTTGAAGATTAATCTTGACCGTTAGCGCTCTGTTTCCAAATCGTAAGCCAGGACAATAATTTAGTGTGTTTGATCCAAACAATATGTCATACAGGATAGGCACGTATAGCTTTGATCCCATGAAGATTTTTGGCAAAAGACCAAAATATCAAATTTTCGGATCATTTCGCTGAAAGTCGGGTTTTCATATAAAATGTGTGGGGCACTTAGGCAGTATTTTTTTTGTTCTTCACGCCGAAGAAATATTTCAAAGCGCCAAACTAATGGCTGCTGTTTAGTTTCGGGATCATAATGATATAACCATGTTTCGTCTCGGTTACGATATCAAAAGTGTTTTTACTGCGCCCATTATCAAATTTTTCAAACATAAACCTAGCCCAATGAATTCTTGTTGCATTTTGCTCAATGGTCAATAAATGTGGTACCCATCTGGAGCACCACTTCCTTAGGTGAAGGTGATCATAAATGCTTGTCTGGACCGCTGCCAATCCAATCCCCAGAGAAGCCTCAATTTTGGCGTAGGTTATATGACGATATTTTTTTACCATATTTTGCACAGCTTCTACAGTTTCCGGAGTAACAGCAGTGGGCGGTTGACCTGTGCGAGGTTCACCATCGAGTGAGACCCGGCCCCTTTCAAACTCAGCAAGCCAATTAAAAACTGTAGCCCTAGAAGGGGCAGAGTCTCAGCAACTCACCAAACTTTCGCGACATTCCGCTTGTTTTATAGTCATACAAAACCATGGCTCGAAAATCGCGACTACCCGGTTTCATCTTCACGTTAAAATTCGTTCAACACAGATACATTCCAGACCGTGGCAAGGCAACTACTGAACGATTCAAACGCTGCCTTTGCGTGTAAGCATTTACAAGTTTAGACAAAATAGTTGCGTGCTCAAGCTTGTTTAAACTTGTATAGATTAGGAATATCTAAAGACTTTCAGCATGACCCTCGTATTGCTCAAATTCAAAACTGGTGCTTTTTGGACGATACATCCTGTCAGTTTTCAGCACGACTGCAAAATACTTACTATTTCGTACCGCCCATGGTACAAGGGCGGAGTTGGAGGCAACTTCAGTTTACTTTTATTAAGCTGGCCTTTGTGGGAGTGTTTACTTTCAAAGGGATTAAAGGAGCATGCTGAGCGTTCAATTTCGTAATGTGAGGTAACGTAAAATGAACCTCTTTTCAGAAAGCATTAGTTTTATTGCTTCCGAGCCATGTTTGTGTACAACTTTATTTCCCCTAGGGTCTGAAAGTTTGCATCCTGTACATGGTAGTGAAAAGGAAACTCTCAGAGCAGTATGGCTTCAGGGTCGTTGTATTATTTATTATGCACCTAGGGCATTGATATGAACAGAGGCTATTACAGAATGACAGTAACGAGTCACCAATTTCTTCAATTGTTGATTGAAGCATTTGAGATATTTTTGTAGATACCGATTATATGTGCTCTTCTGGTTACTAAGCGTTTGTTACCCGACTTCCAGCTATTAATTTCGCCGAATTAAGGTGCCTCTAAGCTTCGACAGATCAAAGAATCTAACTAGACTGCGATTGAATAAAATAGAATGAAAGTTATTGTTGATTTTTTGAATCAACGTCAATTTGACGCATATTAAATACGGCAGGTAGACGTGGACTAAGTTTTGTAAATACACCTTAAGACAATCCAATGTCTACACACCTGATATAATAGCCCCTAATTTCGTTGGCACACCAGCAAAATTCCATACAAGATTAAAAAAGAAATAATATCAGATTCTTCGTTCTCGCCCGCTTTTTATCACAAGAAAATCCCGTCACAATTCGTCGCAACATAGTCATAAAAATTTCGACTGTCTTGTCTACCTGTGTATTTTGAGCGTTTTTATCTTTGAATGTTTCTTTCGCTTTGAATGCAAGGGTTGCTGAGATCCTTAGTCTCCTTTCCCACGGTGCAGAAACATAATAAAAGTATATCAGACGTGTCTATGTTCGTTTTGGTACCGTAGTATTAAGAGTTTTATACCCGGATTTTAAGTGATTTTTATAGTATTGGTCAGGCAACAAAGCTAGATAGATTTTAACATATTTTCTATCTACTGTCAGACTGACAGACTAAACGCAAAAGACGTTTCCTATTCTGAGGGAATACCAGACAAATAGATCAAGATTTGGTTAATGAGAGCGAATCGAATGGAAATCCCAAAGTAGGAAAAAAATCATTATAGGAATTAGGAAACTGTGAATTCAATCGGATACTGAAAGGTAGTAGGTTCTTCTTCTACAAGAAAAAACCTAACGAAATAGAAACAACCTTCGGTTAATGAGGCCAGACTGATCAAGAACATAACGAATGAGACCAAGTGGAAAGGCAAATTCCAAATTGGTATGAGAACTTTATTTTGTAAAGGAAAAAACAGAAAAAGAGCCACAAAATAATGAAAAAAGCTGGGGAGGCTTGTCTCCTCATTAATTTACAACTTGAAGGGAAGTCGATCATCCATACGCCCCCACTGAATCTGGTACACTGTGTATATGCCATCAATATATAATCGATCCCGTTCTAATAGGATATACATATACATCTATTAATCGGATGACAGTAAGACGGACCTACGGTAATTAACATAACCGCAAACTGCAATGCAGCTCCTAAACAGTACGTTGCGGCAAATACGAACGTATGTTGTGCATACAATTCCGCTGCTAGTGTAGAATGCACACATAAAATGAAATAAACCTAAACTTCTGGAATTGTACGAAATAGTATAACATTAAATGGTGTACATTCCTATGCTGCGAAACCGCGTACTGCAACATATGACATTGTGGCCCACCACCGTTTGGCTGACTAAAACATAACGAGAAATAGATTCAGATCAATAAGCGACAGCCTAAAACAGTCACTAAAATCGATGCTGATCGATCAAGTGAAGAACCTCCACAGAGAGCTGAACTCTTAACGACCATAAAATTTGACAAATTTGAAAACCGCCGTGTCCAGCTACTGAAGATGAATCTAGTTTTTGTATTTTGAAGACAAATGTATGGACAATCATCTATGTCTAGCAAGTACGGACGATAACCTGGAAGAACAGTTCATAGTATAGCAACGAAAGAAAGAGTTGATGCTTCTCCCTTAGCCCTTTGACTTAAGAAGCTCTAATTGAGTATCGTTGAAAGTTACAATGAAAGTCCAACAGTTCTGTTTAGTAATCATAATTTATAGCTGCTGGTTGCGCTGCATGCTGACAACTCAATAATCTCAAAAGTAATTTCCTAGATTCAAATTGTACCAAGAAAAATTATTACATACTTATTCTACAGTCCAACTCCAATGGCACTGGCTCAGCATATATCTTGAAATATCACCAAGCTCCCATTCTTCCATGTGAATAACAGTTTCATTACTAAAATCTTTTATAATCCGTTTAAGTCGAGTTTAACCACACACCAATATTTTCAACCAACGAGAGTGCTTTCTTGTGTAACAAAGCATCATCTCAATATTTATGAGTGGAAGCAGAAAGCTTTAGAAGCAGGTGCCGTATTTCTGAATTCCTCTGGGATTAAGAGACATCGGTTGGTTGGTTTATTCTCTGATATATCGGGACAAATAGGCACATTTATATGCAGGGTAGTTAAGCATATGCTTGATCATGGTCAGGTATCTTCATTGATACCTAATATTCTATTTTCTACCTAATGGTTTCGGATTTTAGTGTTGCTCTGAAATTATTTAAATTCATGGGAATGGCTGCTGACGTTTTTGGAAGGAATATGTTTGAGACGATTGTGTCTAGGATAAACAGGTTGAAGCAGGTGTGTATTTGTGTCACCCACAAGTCGTTCTGGGGTAGGTTTCTCTTTGAATGATTGATGCTTATTGTTAATGTTACGATTGTGAATGTGATAAGTTTAATTATATTATTTTAGATCTAGTATGATAGTTTAGATTTGACTTCATAGCCCGTTTGAAAAGGGTATCAAGAAAAACCCTCTTCTAATGATGTTTTATAAGATTAAGATGCAATTGCAAAATAAACTATGCAAACTCATAAACTGCCATCGATTGTTTATTGCACTGAAATGTAGATTAACAAAATATCTATGAGAAACTGATTTGACATGAAAATTCAATGCATTTAACAATAATTTAACTGGTGGTTTAATTATATGTTACAATAGAATCCAATTATTGAATCAGCCATATCTTACTGATTTTTTACTTCACGATGATCCTACAGAACAAAAGTTTAGGTACTATATTAGCATTTACTGATTAGTAGACAATGAAAGCATTAAACTGAATCTATAGATGATGTTGACTGAAGACGTTGTGAAAAGTACCTCATTCAAATAAAATTATGAACTTTAAACACAAGGTTTCACAACATTTCTGATTATTAAATTGCAACGCAGAGAAATGTTATCAGGTTGAATAGGTAGTAAATGTAGGAATTGTGAGGAAAACTCCAGTTCTTTTACCTGTTCGATTACTATTTTTACATAAGAAAAAGTATAGAGAATATTAGACATCTATAGACATATAGTATGCATCACGCAAACCTGGAATTTTACTTGTGAAACCTTGTCTTCGAAACACACAATTCTCATCTGAACCAATCCATAGATTGATGTCCACCTCTTCGTATCCCCTGTACTTTTCCTTCTACAGAAATGTTAATCGAACCCGTAAAAACTGAAGCTTCCATCGCGATTCGCACATTTTGTTACCTATTTAAAGTAATTCCTTTAGATAATAATCACTGCAGTAACATTACTGAATGCCACCTAACGTTCTGTTTAATAGGGTATTATGAACATAAGAATTTTATGTAGTTCATTCCCGTTCCGAGTAATTTCAATCATTGTCACAAAGCACTGTGCGGAATGTACTAAACGAGGTAGCTGCAGGATCGGATCTAGACAGGTTTATGAAAAAGGACTTACCAGCATAATCATAATCATAATCATAAAATATTAAATTGTCATTGTGGTCAAATGAAACTATGTTTTATAAGCGGTATAATAAGTAGTACATAAGCACAGCACAAGTAAGCAAAATCATAAGCTAACATCTCTGAGGAAGTAGGATCGTCCAAATTTCAAAGGTCGTCCAGCAACCAAACATATGACAATGGTTTTTTAATCTGAATAAGACTGAAATAATTGTTTTCCAAAGTTTCGGTTTATTCCTTCTCTCCTTAATCTTCAGGTCTTTAATAATTTTGCACACACGATTAGAAGCTACTTCCAAACCAGGAAATATTACTTCTTTTTGTTTTAACTTGATAGAAAAGCAATTCGCGTATATAAATTTGCACGAAATACATAATCAAATCCAGTTAGTTAGTTTTCCGCTAAGATTAATCTTTAATACAATGCAAACGCAATATTATTAGGTAAAACGAAATAGGAGTACCTGCCAAGTTCGTCCCTGTACGATGTAAAACGATTCTTTGAGAAAAACCAACACAGCGACGTTAAATTACATCGACTAGTGAGCAAACATGCTTTAAACTAAATCCAAACTGCTCGCGAGATATTTTAATTGACTTTTAGGTTTAAGCGGGGACTCTCGTAAAAATAATTTCCCATTAGGGTTTTGAATAGAGTTCACAAGTTGGTAACGGTACAGGATGACTGCCGTTGCCTAATGATGGAGTCTCAGTCCTGAGGATTTATTTCTAGGTTTACTGCTACTATCGTTTATATTTTTGAGGGATTGCGAATAGAATATGTTTTCCCTGTGATACAAGAAGCATTCCAGAGGAGGGAGCATTTTGTTTCAAATGATACAAGTGGTATTGGCAAACGGAAATTGATATTATGAAAACTGTTTCATTTATACCCCGTAGTTTCCTCACAAAACTACTTCCCCGCCTCTCCATACTTGCGAGCAATTTCAGATATGGTCAGATCTGAGCCATGTATAGTATAGACATAGGTAAATATGTTCATAGAATTCCACATCCAAATTAGAAAGAATGCCTCAATATCAGTCCTCACCTGCTAACGTGAAAAGGCTAATAGAGCGGTAAGCATGTTTACTAGAGGCAAAAGACACGTCATTACAGCAATTGGGGTTCGCCTTCAACCCAAAGCGTCAGTTTTAGCCTGGTTCTATGCCGCTACAAAATTTCATGCACTTTATTACCGACTGTCTGCTGCAGTTCATCGAGGAAACGAAAGTCACTGTTCAAATAAACCCCATGCAACAATTACACATCATCCAGATAGTGTCAAATTTTAATTCGGCCCCCCGTGAATACCCATAACTTTTGATGTCCCGGTATGAAATGATTCGACGGTCGGCGAGATATCATCGAGATGGCTCATTCCCGAGTGACGTCCGTATCTGTAACCTTATCTCCTGCCAGGCCAGAGCAGGTCGTGCTTATGAATAGCTAAAGGCCTGACCAATGGCACTTTAGATGTCTAATGGAGTCCAATACCGAATTATCCCTTTGCTTGCTCGTTTGACTGGCTGAGAAAGGCGACATTAGATGTTGCAGTGGCGGACAATGTGGGAGTCAGGTATTTGTGTAACTTACATCAAATTATGTAATGTTCTTGTACCATCCAACCTCCTCGGATTACAGAGTTCCGCTTGCCAAGCATTATCTTTATGGTTTCGCTAAAGTTATACAAAGTTCTTTGATTTTAAACTTGATTGGTTTACATGACAGTGAACAGTGTTTTTCTTCACAGGAATTCCATTACAATCACATCTCGTTCTTGCATTTGTGGAGTTCGCGTCACAAAAGAAGAAGAGTATAAGCAGTCTATGTGGTGTTTTTACAACATGTTTGATATGAAATTTATTGATTTATTTTATCTAAACGACAAAAGACATAATATGTGTATATGACATGTCACAATAACAATAAAATAATCTACATAAAAGTGGAATAAACAGAATCACCTGAAGACTTTAAACATAAAACTTAGTTCCGCACTATAGTTAGATATTTTATTTGTTTTAAATGCTGTAATCCCATATAGTTCGTAGTTTATTGTAAAGTGCAACACAATTATAATGTGGAGACCTTTCGAAGAAAAAAGTGATGATCAGATTTTGCACTAATAATAAATAAGTATTACGCGTTATATAATTATTCGTCCTACTTAAACTTCTGACGTTATGTGGATGAAGCAGTTAAAACTTTATGTTGACTAAAAGTCTGCTTGCAGCTTTCTGATTGCCGTTTATTAAAAAATAGTCTTAAAATTCTTTTCTGGGACAAAAATATCGTTTCACTGTATCTCGAATCTCGATCTACCCTAAACCAATATATTGTAGGACAAATGTGAAAGGTAGTAACGCATAGATAGTACGATTGATCGATCTACATAATGTACATGTATTACAAACGTCTATGACAGTCTCATGTACTTCTCTGAGGCAAAGTACTATAATGTTAAGAGCTCAAAAACATTATATTTTACCTGAAATGAAGATATTTTTTTGGACACCAGAACAAAATTGAACTTCAAAAATAAGTTTTTAATTCTAGTCATAGTGAAGGTATCCATGAGCTATGTAGGAGTCCTATTGTTATTTGGAAATAACTTTTGTATACGTTTCAGATCATGACTGAACGTTTAAAAAACTGATAGAGTGTATGTTTATGAAAGAGATAAATTGGAGGTTCTAGAATGTCGACTATTTTTCACTGAAACCAGATTCAGCACGTACTAGTATGACATCCATATTACACTGAGCAAGACAGCATGAATTTCGACCTTGTTGTACTGATGAAGGACATAGAACCTTTTAGAGAATAGCCCATATTTTACTGAAGCAAAGCATGTTCTAGAATCGTTATAATAGTGTACTTAATCACCACATTATACGTTCTAGAATGCCAACTAACTAGTCCTGTAACAAGACATAGCACGGTCTAGAATGTCAGTAATCTTTAACAATGTCGAGCCTCGTATATTTAAAAATTCACATATGCCCAGATTTTCAAGAACTTTATTTTCTTTTATCTTATTAATTTATGGGCTTTAATTGGATATAGAGAGGGAACCAAAACTTTAGAAACTAAATGTTTATTACAAAAAGCTCTTTTTGAGTCTATACTATATATAGAATAACCATATGCTACATTAACATTATTCGTGTCTAGTATGGTATGTCAAACAACGCTTGACATGCCACCCTGTATATGACATTTTTAGCAGCGACTTTTCTGATGCACAGGTGGTCGTATTTCAATTCCAAAATTTGGAATTGAGATGCGTGTCCCCTCAAATAGATACACCTTTCTTTATTTTGAACTAGCATAACGTTTCCAATAGTCCGTCTGAAGCATAAGTGGTTCATTGTCCCACAACTTATTCTGTGGATCTGCCGAAAATTCTGCCTTGCCATACACTGAAGGTGGAAATACTATATTTTATTCCTTTTATGGCGGTGCTATAAAGACAAAAAGTTAAAGAAAACATTGAATAAATCGATTTTTCAGGTTCACTTTGACTAAAATGAATAAGTCTAAAGCGTACTATGGTGAGTATATCTGGCTGCAAGATATATCGACTAACTTTCAGTAAAGCACCACATAGCACGTTCTACAACATCGACCATCTTGTACCGATGCAAGACAGAGTACCTTCTCCGCCCATGTAGGCCATGTTGGTCCGGGCTGTCCGTAATACCTATCTGAAAGGCCTAATCCGGAGCAGCTGCTAGTCGCCGACGGACGGCTCGTCGTTCGTCGCAGGCCGGCTAAGCCGTTTCTCTATATAATAACATTTTATTTGAAAGCCCTGCAGGGGGCCCTCCTTTGACGGACTCCCCCTATTTCCGTCTCTCTTCTCGTACACAAGCTAAAAAACAGCGAGCCATGAGCTTTCTTCACGCACCACCACCTCTTCTAAACGAGTAAAAAGATCGGACAGCGAACAGGTTTATGGATATACAGGGCGAGTGAAGACTCAAAAATGCTTTGGATGTTGCACGGCCGTTTCGACTATTTGTTCTATTACGGGCTAAAACTGATCAAAGTAGCAAGAATGATGGAATGTAGACAAAAGAGGAGGAAGCAATGTTTTTTCAGAAAGTACCGACGACCACTTCATTCCAATTCCAATCATGTTTATCTACTCTGTGAAGGCAGCAGTATCATTAGTATACTTTTTAGCATACTTTTTATTAGTTTCTCTTGTATGTATGCATGTTTGTAATAGAATCTTCCAACACTATTTTCATCGCCCACTTCAAAACGTCAGATTAATTTAAAAAAAAAATTAGTTTCAACATGTTTACTTTTATTTTTGCTTGTGTCTGATCAAAATGTTTTTCTCCTATTTTTTTAAACAGTTTCACAAATAAAACTCTTTCTAACAGTGACGCGTCATCTCCAACAGTCGAACTTACAATGTTGTCAGCTTCTGATGAGAATGAGCTTAGATAACAGTACATCGTAAATAGTGTTTAAGAAGAACAAGGGATGTCGCTGTAAATCTGTTCACTCTTGTTGACAGATGTCGCACACGACATCTGTCGCCACTTTAGGGTAGTCCAGGTATTAGAACCTTTGACTTCCTAAGTTTCAAACGGGCATCTCCATAGAGAGCGACACTTGGAGATGAGTTGATGTTGCTATCACAGCCTTGCCTGGGTTACGTATTGTGTTCTACAATTAGACCGCCAGGCTATAGTGACGAGTCTAGGCTAAAGACGAAACATGCATGTCTATAGCAGGGCTATCAATATAAAATGGTACATAACTTCAAGTAGTGATACCACAAGACTTGAGAATGATGATTCGACAGAGACGGCAGAAATGAATTGAAAGTTGGCAAAAAACCTGGACGTGACTTTAGGCTACTCCTCAGATTGTTTTCATGGACGAAAACTCACGGGCGAATCTCACACTTTTGACGCACACTGTACGTGTATTTATATGGCAAAGAGGCCTTGCGAGACGGAATCCTCAGATTTCTAGATTCCAGATAAGATAACAAGCTTATCGTGTGAAAGCGCAGCTTAGAACCTCGTTCACTTGCCTTTTTTTCAATATGTTTATGAAATCGAGCCGGACCGAGGTTCGTTGGGAGCTGTGAGATGCACTGTGATTGGCAGACCGTGAACAAATCGGCCGACTAAGCTGCTTCATGAAAGTTAAGGGTCAAAAAGAGTATTTTATGTGGGAGCGCTCTAAGAGTCAGGTCAATAGAAAATAGGGTTTACGTCAGATTGATGAACCAAAGAGATTCACACAGACCTTGAAAGTTATTATAATTACAAGATTTATGTTATATGTTTTATATGTGGTAAAATAATCTCTTACTTCCCACGCCTTTGGGAATGACGCTCTTGGTTCAGAATGGTATATTTTCGAATTCATTTTAAAGAAAATTATATTTCTTCAGATTTATATCAGATTAAGTCTACATTAAGTATTCCATATTTTTTAGTAAGGTTATCATATGATCCAACTGAGCTCCGGCGACTTCAATCAAGAAAACGAACATCTAGGGATTTGCTCCAAGTAATTCATTTATTTCGTATCACCATCTCCGTCAACGACATTTCAGCGGTACGCGTGTGTTTGTTTACATGCTTACTATTTTCCATTGGTTTTTATCTTTATGTTAAAAAGTTGGGGTTGTGACTGCATTGTATAGTCCCTAATTTACGACGAACAGTTTATATAGGCCGACCAGACCTGTTTTATACAATTACATATTTACTTCGATTAGAAGCGTGAATTCACCGTGGATAATCATGGTTATTATTAACCTTATCGACTTTGTTATTTTGTGGTTGTTACATCGTTTTTTGTAGGATCGTTAGATGGGCTTCGGATATCCATGGTTGATTTAGATGGCATGAAGCTGCATTTACTTTATTTGAATACTTTGCAGAAGCATGGTAGTTTGCTATGAGCTATGTTGTAATCTCTCACTATAAGCTTCATCTTAGTCATTTGAAGATTACAATACTCATTAGACTGGCTACATCAACCAATGGATATCAAACAAGGCTCTTTTCGAATTTGAAATAATGCATTAAAGTGGTACATGTTGAAGGTATATTAGGTACCATTTGTAAAATAATTATCTTAGTTACTTTTATAAAACCTAAGATAGTACATATAAAAAAGTTTCTAGAAGATATACTTTCTCTTCAGATATAAATTGAGGTCTAGCCAGGGTATAGCAAGAGTACAATCAGATATTCTATTGTGTACCGCGTCTCTATATGAAACAGAGCTTCAACTCATATTCATCACTACAATAAGAGTACAACGGAATAGCCATAATCCCTTACCTGCCTCAACTCCTCCATTTATCCATCCAAACTTCGAGCAAACCAAACACAACAGCAGGATGGGTGAGACAAAGATAGAAGCGAAGTTCTCCTGAAAACCCCTGCCAGGCTATAAACAGATTACACCTCGGAATAGGACCTGATGGAAAGGTATTACGGCTTAACGAGATTAAAGATTCGAATTATCCGGGGAGGGGGTGAATCGGAGTGAATTAAAGACCGATGCAACAGTAACGAGGATGAGACGGGAGTTGATCTAGTAGGGAAAGGTGATCGCGTTACTAGGGTTTCAATCTCATTTTCATAAAAGACGATCTATTAGCTACGTACATTTTACAATGATACTCACTGAAGCTTTCTATTCTTGTTAGACATATATGTTTACTGACACGTTTTCCTTCAAACATTCAAAGATTAGTTCCACTCCTGTTTTAGCAACACGTACGCCTCTGCTCAAGAAGATAAAGTATTATTGTGGTGCTCTGTTATAATTTGTTAAAAGTTGGTTTTTAGCGAAAATTAATTCCTGTGTTGCTCACCATATATACTTATGAGTTCCAGTGATTCCATGTGAGTGAACAGAACTTAAATAGATATTGGTTTCTTCTTGCAATTTCGCATGCACCAATAATCACCTGTATCTTTCTCTTTGTTGTTGTTTTTTTTTCTTATCTCTCGAGTTTCAATACCCTGAAATAGTTGTACCAGTGTCGTAACAGTTAACTTTCGCTTAGGTTAATATCGAGGCAGAAATGGCTCCAAATCAGATAGTCTGTTCATGTTGTAGTAAACTTTATGATGCCGTTTACATGATTAAATGTTGCATTTGCAAGAAGCAGTTCAAGAATTCTTGTGTGGATATTAGTTCAGGAGAAGCTAGACTACTTAATTCCAACAAAGGATGCGACTGGTCATGCAAGATATGTAGGTCTATCGGAAATGATCTTAAAGATCTCAAGGCTCTTATTCTAAAACTTCAGGATGATATTCAGACCTTAAAGGCCACCAAAAGTGATGACACTGCTTCAAGTCCTGATGACCTTTTTGAGGAGGTCATCTCTGAATTTGGTGAACGTAATAAGCGTCGCAAGAACGTTATAATTTTTGGAGTACCTGAGCAAAATACCAACGATGATGGAGCTACTGTAGACAAAAATAAGGTTGCAGATATTCTGCATACCATTGATCGTGATTTAAGTCTCCAGGATGTTAAACTAGTTCGTCTTGGTAAGCAAATTGGAGGGAATATTCGTCCTATCAGAGTATCTTGCAATACGGAACAGCAAGTTTCTGACATCATAAGAAACGCGAATAAACTTAAGAACTCGTGTTATAAGAACAAAGTCTTTGTATCATATGACCGTACCCCTAGACAACTTGCATACTTCAAAAAGATAAAGGACCAACTGAAGGATAGGCTGGATGCAGGCGAATCCGGTCTGAAGATCAGACACTTTAATGGTATTCCGAGGATCATTTCGGAAAACCACTAACGTCCAACAGTACTGAGAACAGCTTGCATTGTTATTATCAAAATGTTCGTGGTCTTCGCAGCAAGCTCGATGTTTTTGTGCCATCAGTTACTGAGTGTGAGTATGACGCCATTGCTTTAACGGAAACAAATTTGCAACCTGATATAGTGAGCAGTGAGCTGTTTCCATATGGGTCTTATACTGTTCATCGAAAAGACAGGAAATGTGGTTCAACTGGTGATAAATGTGGTGGTGGAGTGCTTTTAGCGCTAAAAGATGGTATCGAAAGTGAAATTATGGATGTATCATCTTTAGATGCAGATTTTCCTCAAATTGACACCTTAATTTGCAAATGCTGGATAGACCATATATATTTCTATGTTGGTGTTATCTATATACCTCCATCTGTATCATCTCAAATATTTGAGCAATTTTTTGAGGAACTTGAGCAAACTGTTTATCTACAAGCTAAACGTGTGATTTTGTTGGGGGACTTCAATTGTCCCAACTTAATTTTTGAAAATATTTATGATGTGAAGAAAACTGCAATCCACAGTTTGCTCAATATACTGAACATCCAGCAATGGAACAATGTTTTGAATGACAATGGAAAGATGTTAGATTTAGTTTTCTCAAATATGAGCTGTATCGTGATCAAAGACAATTTACCATTAGTACCTGAAGATATTCCATATCATCCAGCTCTTGACATAACCTTTGAAAGCATCTCTGCCAGAGTTACTACTTTTCCACTACTTAATGACATAAAAATGTATAACTTTCGTAAGGCGGATTTCCCTGTGCTATACGAAACGCTTTTTCTTGCTGATTGGTCCTTTCTAGATAATATTACTGACTTAAATTTAGCAATTGAAAAATTTTACACCTTCATCTATAATATTCTTGATTTATATGTACCCAAATATTTATCTCATAGTCGTATGTATCCTCCCTGGTTCACTGCTGATATAATCAGGAATATTAAGCGTAAAGCAAAACTGTATAGGAAATTCAAAAACTGTGGTAATACTTCACTTTTGAATGAATTCAGGTGGCTTAGATCGGTTATTAAAATACAATTATCGAGTGCATACAGTAATTATTTGTCTCGAGTTCAGGCATCTATTTCTAACGATCCTCGGTGCTTTTGGTCTTATATGCACTCTAAAAATAAAAGTACAAGAATACCTGGTAAACTAAAGCTGGATGATATGATATTCGACAAACCTTCCAGTGTTGTAAACGGATTTGCTGAATTCTTCGAAAGTGTCTTCATTGCTTCTCCTGGCAGTGATAATTTTAATCTAGATAATGCTACAGAAAAAACGCATAATAATCAATTTAATGTTCATTTCAATAATATAACTGAGAATGAGGTTCTGGTTGCGTCATTTCGGTTGAAAAACAAGTTTACATCTGGGCCTGACAAAATACCATCATTTTTTGTCAAGGACTGTATTCATGTGTTAGTTAAGCCTTTGGTAAAATTATTCAATCTTTCAGTAAGCACTAATACCTTCCCTGATATCTGGAAATACTCTAAAGTCAGTCCCATTCTCAAATCAGGTGACCCATCTGATATAAAGAATTATCGACCTGTATCCATTTTATCCAATTTTTCCAAGCTTCTGGAGATAGTCCTATATAACAGAATTTACTATACTGTTCATAGATCTCTGTCGCCCTTCCAACATGGATTTCTTGCGCAGCGCTCTACAGTAACGAATTTAATGACATTTACGCAGAAAGCTATTGACTGTGTTGACCGGCAGGGCCAAATAGATGTGATATACATGGATTTTGCCAAAGCCTTTGATAAAATAGATCACCATATATTATTGAAGAAATTATCTCTTTCTGGTTTTCACTCATCAGCCTTAGCTTTTATTGAGAGTTACCTATCTCAAAGGAAGCAGTACGTTACATTTAATGGATATAAGTCTTTTGAGTATATGGCTAGATCAGGAGTGCCGCAAGGCTCGAATCTTGGACCATTACTTTTTATTTTGTTTATAGATGATATTACAGAGTCGATAACTGGTGACAGTCTTCTTTTTGCTGATGATTTAAAAGTTTTCGCTAATGTGTGTTTTCGTGAGGACTGTATGGCACTTCAGCGAGATATCAATTCAATTGAAAACTGGTGCAGAGTAAATAATCTATTTTTAAACCCCTCTAAGTGTAAAATTCTTAGTTTCACTAGAAAAAAGACAGTCTTATTGCATGACTATCAAATTGGTGACACCGTCTTAGCTCGATGCGAGTCCATCAAAGATTTGGGAGTTGTTTATGATACTAAGCTCACTTTTTCTCATCATATCACCCAGAAGATTAATGAAGCATCTCGAGCTTATGGATATATTATTAGGAACTGTAGGAGTTTCAATCGAACTGATACACTCTTAACCTTGTACTCATCATACATCAGATCTAAATTAGAATACGCTTGTATAATATGGAACCCAATTTATAGATGCTACAAAGATTCGATTGAACGCATTCAAAGAAAGTTTCTCAAATTCCTTTCATTCAAAGTTGACGGCTTCTATCCTGCGCAGGGAATTCCATATGCTCACTTGTTATCTAAATTCCATATGCAGTCTCTAGATACAAGAAGGAGTTGCGCTTCCATTACATTTTTGTATAAATTACTCCATAATAAGATAGATGCTATCGATATCTTGGCTCAATTGAATTTCTACGTTCCTCCTGCGAGAACTCGGAATTTGAAGACATTTTATTGTGATAGAGCTCGTACCAATTTATTTACTAAGTCTCCGTTTTTTTTTATATGTAGCAATTTCAATGAAATATGTAATCATTGTGATATATATAGGGATAGTTTGAGCCAAATTTTGGATGTGGCAAATCAATATTTAGGTAGTATGTAGTTCCTAGTTATATATTACGTCAGCAACTCTTTACAACTTTTTTTTTTTTAATTATATAGCAAAATTTTTCTTGTTTATCATATTATACTTTATCTTTCTTATAATTAGATTGTCCTGTAAATGGTTGATGTACTGTTGGACAATAAATGCTATTATTATTATTATTATTATTATTATTATTATTATTATTATTATTATTATTACTATGGCAGATCACTGCATTTTGACCATAATAATTGTCTTAAGTAATATTACCAAAGTTCTATTCGATATTTCGAAAAAAGTTGTCACGTAGTTTGAGTGCAGTCAATTTTGATACATTTTTGTGTTGATCCACTTGAAGTAAGATGGAAATTATAAACAATTCGTAAATTTCAAACATGCTTTCTTTATATTTCCAATATTTCCTAAAATAAATTCCAAAATCCTGTCGAAATCTTTGTTTTTCTAAACTGATATCGTGAGAAGTACAACGTAAACCCAGTTTTTGCCTCGACTGTTTCGAAGAAGGCCTTGACTTCTGGGAAACTACCCACCAGGATCGCAAAAATGCTGGGATTTCCCATGATCCAGAGCAGTTGCAACATGCTCGACATCCTTCTCCTTTCCGTATGAAAAGCCTAATAAAGGAATTCTTCTGTGACCGTCTCGTGTAACGTGAAAGGGAGATATTACGTTACCGCACGTCTCGCTGACAAATGAAACACGCCGGTGTCTTGTGTTCACGCCACAACGACTGCAGCCTAGAAATTGATGAATATTTCGACTCCGTTTCAAGTCAAATTAAAGTCAAACAAGAGCTCGGCGTCTGTCACCGACCCGACATGCAAATTGCGCGAATAAAGTTTCGATGCTTTGCAATTACCGCATTCCTTGTCATGCAGTGGTGTAACCCTAATAATTTTTGGGGTCTGTAATTGTTGTCATGGTAAAGGAAAATTAAATTAAATCACTATTTGTTTAGGGAGTTAGAGCTGTTTTAAGTCCATTTTTCGTATTTATTATATATATTATGTAGCTTAATCGCTATTACTAAGCTTTTATATTCATCCAGCCTTTTGGACTCTATAGTATATTACGAACTAATTTTGCTCAGTTCTTTCTAATGCTCTTACATTCTATCGTACCCTAAATGCATTCGGAATGGATCACCTAGTTTGCCCCATGCTAAATTTGTACAGTCGCTACAGTTAATTCTGTAACCTTCGCAACTACTCAGGTCATGATTGAATGCTCGAAGGTAGTCTAAGATTGCCTGTGGTTGTATTCTGGTAATGCAGCAAAATCTGAAAAGGTGGGACGTCACTATTTGAAAATTTATAATGGCATAATTTGACCGAATTCAAAATAACAAGTTAATCCCAAAATATTTCTTTCAAACACTATTTGAACATATATTTACTCTCAGAATAATAGTCAGCCACATCATACTCGTTCTATTTGATATGTTTGCGTGTTCAAGAAGCTATGTAACACCCTGTATATATCGAAATAATTAAGAAAGATAGACAAATCAATTAAACACATGCAAACCATAATCAGGCATAGTATTTCCATTACAAAATTACTTCTATATTTTATTGAATAATTTTTTATGTTTTAGAAAAAAGACATCATCAGTGGTTTGAGAGCAAACTGATGTATCCAACATCGTAAAATGTTACGAAATTTCCCTCAGTTTATAGATAATTATATTATCGATATCACAATTAAACAATGTTTATTTTGCATATCATATAAAATATATATGATATGCATGTGACATCTGTCATTCACGGAGATAAAAAAAAACTGCTGCTGTTTTGTACAGGACATCATATATTTGATGAAGTTAATCAAATACTGAATAAACCAACAAATCCCCGCAATTTGCTTTTAAACCATAAAATATAACTTTATATAAACACACGAATAATGATGTTTATTAAAAATGTAATTAGTTTTCATGTCTACTGCATTCGATCAATTATGGCGTGTTTCGCACTGACTGAGCGACAAATTAGTTCGGGTTTCCAAAAAGCCCAACGTAATTTATTTTATTTGGAAAACACTGTATGTATGAAGTCGCAATCATGTGACTAAATTAAGGTACGTTTCAGAAAAACTACAATTATGCCAACTGAAACTCAAAGTAACTTAATCAAACAATTTCCATCAAGAGTTTAGAACCTAACCACAGGAAAAGCTATAGAAAAGCTATCTGTTCACCATCTGTAAGTTTGTCGATAATAAGATTCTTCCTTAAACATACCAAACAGACTCATATATAAGTAACTCAGTCAAGGGCTTTTTTTTGGTCCCTTAAACTTCTGTTACTTTCGTATTTTAACCTTCATCCACCCTTTTTGCGCTTAAAAGCGCCTCTTGTCGTCGTATTTGAAAGCACTGATTTTATCTGGATAAATAAACGTACATATCGATCTAAATTTGGATAAATCCAATCCTCAACTTATCTAAAGTCTTTGATTCGATAAGTATTTCAATCCCACCAAAACATGTAATGTCCACTAAGCACAACAGCTTCTCAATTAACAATTACAATTAACGCTAGTTAAACGCCAATACAGGCCGATGTTTCAGTAATGATCTGCATTTAGTAACTAATTGATTATTGAATGGGCAAGTTATATCTATAGATAGACACTGTTTCACATATTAGAGCCAACAGAGGTATAGCAGAATATGGCATGAGCTTGTAGATTGTAGATGCTCTTACTTGGTGAAACAAGAAGAAGTAAGGCTAGCAATTGAATTATCAGATAATCTTCTAACACATAGAGGAAAAGATCATTAACCTCACTGAAATACAGAGGGTTTTATTTGTGAAACAGTGCGAACCAGCAGAAGTGAATCATTTGCTTTAACTCAATCTTTCAGAAATGTTTATTATAATTATATAAGTTTAAATAAACTGTGAATAAATGAGTCCGCTTCAGTGATAAGTTGAAGCTCAAAGTACTATGAAGTGGATGGTAATTACCTGCTTCGAGCTGTTCATTTAGGAACACCTTGTATAATCACACCAAAACCTCTCCGGTATTGGAAACCTAATCTACCGTAGGAATAATCCACGTGTATCTAACTAGAAACCGCCGTCCAAGACAAAAACCTTTTGACTTTACCTGTTTTAATATAAAACGTGACGGTTTTCTTATTACAATGCATAGACGGCCATCGACAAATAACCAGCGACCGACAATCGATTGATCCACGTCGAAGTAGAAAAAGATCAAACTATATTATTGCTTAGATTAACAAGGAGAGAACTTATGTTGTCGGGCAACAAATTAGAAAGGTTATAGAGTCAATGGTCGATCAATTAAACGGTATCAGTTTAGAAATAAAGTTTTTGATCTGGCTTTGGAAGTGCTGGGATTTTGGAAATAAGATAAAAAATATTGACAGCATTGCAAACCTGTACCTCGTTGATAATCTAAGCAATTCCCAGCATTTCCAGGTTTTCAACAATTCTGGATTAAATCGAAACCTTGATTGCACTGATACTGCTGACCTCCATCATTCAAAAGGCTAAAAAGTAATCTTGTGATGATTCCTTATTCAGTAAAAGTCCAATAATTTGTAGTAGTAGTTACGAAAACAGAAATGGGCGGAAAGGGCCCTTGGCAAAAGGTAGCTAGGTAATGCTGTGGAATAGGTAATAAAATTGAATGCTATAAATTTGTTGGAAATGCCTTGTAAAATTATTTGATAATTCCAGGAAGAAAATACCTTATTGTTGAAGGACCAACACTGAATAGTGCAAGCAGACAAACATTTTATTTTATAACGTTATGTTTCAATATCTGCAGTTAATATGCGATGAGCCGAAAACATTTTAATGCCACGGTAGGCAGTTTCGAAGCGAATAAAAATCGACGCGACTGATCATCTCATCACTTATGTTCCACTCTCCTCCAATTTTTCAACAGCAATAAATTTTTCTTTCAATAAATCACCAAGTGCCTCAAAATCCGTAGAAAATGAAGCTTGAAGGACATTTGTTTTTCCAGCTTCAAGCTGTGCACACATGGATACAGTACTCCAATACTGGCCTGATCTAAACCTTATAGAGTAGCAGTAGTTGTTCCAGTGAATAAAACCTTTTGGAGAGGAAGAGAACCTCGGCTTCTGGGGCGCGGACCTGGCAAGGCCTGCAACATGATCATACCACGATATATTGATGTTGAGCCCCAGAAGCTTGATGGAAGATGACTCAAGTATTGGAAGTCCCTCCAACTCCGCAGCTGAAAGACCAGCATGTATTTTTTATTGTTATTTGGATCAGCTGTGCGTTAAAACTCTTCATCTTGATCTTCATTCTAAGATTCTCTCGATATCTTCATTGATTTGGACAACATGCTGTGCGTAGAATGTGTCAAGAAGACAGCCACAAGACAAGTTTCTAAAGATATACTATTTATTCCGTCTTTATAAGCCTACTAGAAAAAAATGTATCAATGTTCACTCAACCGCGATTGAAATTCTCCACGGTCAATTGTAAGCACCTCCGTTCTTTCATCTTCTGCCGCCCGTGTTCACCCTGCAAGCATGCAAAAATCCGAATGTTGAATTGGTTCGATTCAACTTAATTCGCCGTTTAAAATGTTTACCTTGGGATGGTACATACAGGCATGCCTTCCCCCCCAAGCAACAATCGCGCTTGTCTCGTACGTTTCCACGGCCCACTTGTTTATTAGTTAATTGTTGAAATGCGCACAATGCGTCGCTGAATCCGGTAAACGGGCCTCAATCGATACCAAGGGCGTAGATCTAGGAGAAAACATAAAGGAGGTAATTGGAGAACCTACAATTGACACGGTTTACATTGTGGTATAATATATATGCTGCTCATGAGCACAGAAATAACCACAGTTCGCCAGTCAAACGCTGGAATATATTTTGCGCCCAACGTAAAGTATTATTTGTCCTGACCCGCCTCTACAGGGTCGATAAGTTCTTGTGATGAAAAACCTTTCAAAGAATATGTTTTTACGGTCTTCAACTGACTCTGGAAATATTATACACTCTTTCAAGTACAAAATGATTAAAAAATAGTTATATAAGTGAATATTAACTGTTGGCTTCTAGGTGGAAGTCAAGGCTGACATCAGACATAAGCATAAAATAATACAATGTAAAATTGTAACTAAACTTAATGTTTGTTATTATAACAATACATAGCTTTGGCAGCATCACTGGTTAATGATATCAAACAAGGACTATTTAAGCCTTAGATCATAAAACACTTATATTATGACGTAAGATATCATAATCAGAGAGTCTACGACCTAAATGGCCTCTGCTTTAATTACCCCAGTGCCCATCGTAGCCAACTCCACTGCAATCTGCAGAACTGAACTACAACCTTGACTAAACAATCCAGCGGCTACTTAAAATTCGATGCTGTACATTGAGTTAAATCACAAGAAAGAAAAACGTATACCTTCCATCGCAATGCTTAACAATGGTTATTTGCCCTACTCAATCGTTGCCGCAAACCACCCTACCCAACATTCGGTTTCTTTAGGAAATATAGCCCAATCCCTATAGACCAGAATAATTCTTATATTGCCATCAAGTAATAGGGTAGCGTGAGAGATTGAGGGGCGTAAAAAGAACTTCGTACCACATTCACAGTTATTCATGATATCGAAGATCTTCTTCCGGTTCCAAATCACTTCTCCAAAACGATTGTTCGCCACTCCGTAACCTGGTCCAATACGAATGTTATTTAGCCATATCTGCTCCTTTCCAATTCCTCTTTGGACCTCGATTTCACCCTTCATCGTTAGCTGGAGGATTCTGTATCAGTGTATAGATATGATACCTTACTTATCTCGTTCCAAACAGCTCAACAACATGTGCTCTATTTAACACTGCTTTGTTTGTCTGCATAGCTGTCCAAGGTTTTCGGAGCATTCTTCTATGTAACCACATCTCGAACGCTCCTTGGCGATTGATTGTATCAGTCTTCAGAGTCCATGTATCATCTCCATCTTCCTGCCCAGACCAAATATGACATTTGATCACTGCTTGATGCAATTTTAGGTTTAAGATTTAGTTGTAGAAGAATGACTCCATTATCAGAATAGTTTTTGCTTTTGGGTATAGTTGCTCTGTGATGTAACATCACAGATATTTGAATTTGCTAGTTCTAGATATTTTGTTCATGTACCTGTAGGTGTAACTGGTAAAACATTCTTTGGAGTTTTTTGTAATACATTTTACATTCCATTCTCAAAATTCTGTCAGATGCAAATCTACAAAGACAAATTCAAGCCAAGCATGCATCAAAACGCATATTCTGCAGACAGTGTTTTCGTAGATATGGATTATAACCTACCACAAATGCAGAAAATATCGTGCTCCACAAGCGCAGCGAGAGGATACATTTTTGTTTACGTTGAGCCTCAAATACTGTAAACTGGCTCAGTCGAGGAACAAACTTCCAACCACGTTGAGTTTAACGAAAATTAAGATCTTTTGAAGAATCACAACTGAATTGTTTTGTAGAACGCTCCACAGTTCTTCACTAGTTTCACTGGCCTATATGGTCTCGCTTCCATCGTTTCAATTGCTGTTTTGCCCTGTTTACGCTCCTTGCGAATGCCTTCGGAAATTTTTCACCGCATAATCTTGAAAGCTGGGAATGAAAGCGAAGTGGGGACTTTCCTTATTACCTGATTACCATTTTTATCGTTACTCCTTGCTTTTGGATCTATTGTGGACGATATTGGGGTTGGTTTTATTCACATTTCAGCGACTAATGGTCGATTTGGTTTCCAAAAGGAGTCATTTAGAGGGCTTTCCTTTCAAGATAACTTTTCGCTTCGGAAGTTACAGATGTAGAGTCTGGTTAATATGTATCAGATTGACTATAAACATGCTTCTCTTTTATCACCTTTGATTATCATCACAGGTTTACATTCATGTACGTCCAACTAAGAGAGATATCTTCAAATTAATAAAATTAACTTCAACCTATCTATACTGACTTGAAGAATATCCTTTGAATAAAGAAAATTCAAAATGTAAATTGCATAATCTTAATCAATACTTTTTTGAAATTATATATGACCTTCTTAATTTATATTTATATATTAACATTTATATGTATAGCTTGTCTGTAATAGCTTCTATATGTATAACTGGTTGCAAATTATTTGAGGAGATTTTATTGTAAGCAATCCAAACCTTCTGGTACAAGCATTAAGTTGCAAAATTTATGGATACTCTTTTGGAATCCCTAATAAATCTTAATTTCAAATTACTCCATTTATAAAAACGACCTGGGATCTTCATGAAAAACATAAAAATGTAGATTTCCACACTTCTCTCACGCGACGACGCCGAATTGCTGCCCAGGGACTGAACAAATCTGATTTGTTCCCCTTTCAGGACCGTACTTGCCCAAAAAAACCGGTTGCTGAGTGAGAATCCTACTTCGTTTGCTTTTGTACTTGCTGCTAAGGCCTAAGGTTCAATACATTGTTGGAGAACGATGTTTAAACTGGTTTACATACCTTGAAAGACAAAGGCAAAATACTCTTAACTTCTCAAATCGAAATGTCCGTTTCGCTCCATATCGAAAGAAAGACGATTGAAGATACCACGCGAGTCGAAACGTCGTTAAATACAAAATACTATTTTTTGGTAGGACAGTGGAACTCGATGCTACTTGATGAAATACAAGTAATTTCTGAAAAGTTATATATTCAAGGCTTATTACTTCTCAATGCGGGCCTGAGCTTTTTATGATATGATCCCGAATTACGAACTTCACACCTGTCGCGTACCCTCCATTTCATCGGCATGATTTGCAAACTTTTCCGATTTCGAAGAGAATAATTATTCGAACCTTCTCGCACCGTAAATTTTATTCACTGTGATCTGGGTACCAGCCAGCTTCAGTCGTTTAACCTTTCATACACTCATACATACTTCGTTAATAGAATCAGGGCCCCACCAAAGGGATAACAGGTTGACATGTGAAATAAGAATCAATGTTAGTTAGGTTGTCATTTGTTGAGAATCAGGTCATAAAATAGAGTCAAAGATACAGGAAAATATCTGATGATCTCTAGCCTGAGAGAGGTACATATCAAATGGGCTGGAGTGTAAGAGGTTCTTAAAAATTGATGGCGGAAATGAGAGCGTACCTCACAATGTGTGTTAGGACGCCTAGCGCTATAACGTGAGCACGTATGTAAGTTGGAGATGTGAGTTCGAGTGCTGCTCGTACAATTAACAAAATTGTAATTTGCAACAATTAGATCATATACCACAACATGTTAGTGTATGTATGAAATATCTGTTAAACTGTGTGTGGAATTGTGGTATTGAAAATATACCACCTGTAAGAAGAGTATAACGGCGATTGTTTCTATTCACATTGACAGGAACATTAATTCAATTTGAATTCACAATGTACTGAAATACAAATTTGAAACATTCATCATTTGAGTTTATGACAATGTAGAAATATTGTATGCGCAAATCAATTTACAAACCTTCAGCTACACAGGTACGCTTAAAAGCAGCAAGGACTACAATGAACCGAAACTCCAAAAGGACTAAGCAAAAGTAATTTTAACCCCAATTCACGAACTTCACCTCATACAATTTTCCATCTCATCCAATAAATTAAAACAGGGTCTCATTAAAAACAGCTACGTGTGAACAAATATATGCCAGCAAAGATATAATTACGCTACAATTCGAGTAACAGTTTTCGCAATATGCACCTAAAGTATTTAGTTCGCTTTATTAGAGAAGTTTACTCACATCCTAAATTAAACGATTCAGATCATCCAGTTGGAGGAACTCTATTGAATAGACAAGGCGAATGTATAGTACAAACTATAAATTTTGAACCACAAAGTAGAGACCTGTAAAAGATATTGAAAAACGTTTTTTATACAGATTACGTTTCACAAAGACAGAAAGTTCATCACGCGCCACAAGGACTACGCGAGACTGGAATAAATATTCAGATTGAAGTTGAGACTACCCACTACGACTCCCAGCTTCTGGCATCTCAGCCTAAAAAGGCGATCAGCAATATGATGCTTGATGGGGAATAATTATCGAGTATTCGTCGACTCTCATATCTGAGTTCCTCTTCCAAATAGCTGCTTCCTTCCTACAACAATCTACATTCTAAATCCTACGCTCTAAGCACCTGGCAGGTGTTTTGTGGTTGCGTTTGTTCGCGTATCGTTCGCAAACATCACAGCCCTGACACAACCAGCGAGTTGCTTCCACCTAGACGTTGCTATTAGAACTGTTAGACATATTAATTATTTCATGAAAGCTTCCAAGCAACTGTGATACCCAGCATGGGTAAGGCTGAACATTGAGAACCGCTGATATGAAGAACACGCCCAGGTTAAACATCCTTTTAACATTGAAACATTTACTTGCCTTTTCTGTTTGGCCCAGAAACCTTTGCTGGGTATTAGTAGAAGCCAGGTCAGTAATGCCCTAGATGCTTGGGCGTATAACGAACCTGCGAAAGCATGGTTGGAGGAAGACGACTGCAGGCAGTCCAAGAAGTTCATAGCAGGCCTAACAACTGTAGGGAACTATGGCTATTGAACCGGAGGAAGGATTCACTCCACTTGTTAGTAGGGATCCTCACAGGTCACTGCAGATTGAACAGGCAACTGACTCTTAGGAGTGGTCAAAAACCCAGTCTGTAGTAAGTTCTGGGAGGAGGACGAGACCTCGTTCCACTTCCTGGGTGAGTGTGCCGTATACAGCGACCTTAGGGCTGAGGTGTTCGGCACAGCAGAGTTTGACCGCGAGGAGTCGGACATCATGACCTTCATTAAAAGGTCTGGAAGGTTCGACACTAAGGAATTATCATGTCTGCCATAGTGTGTATTCAAAACACACATCGGAGTACGAAAAATCGAGAAATATCTTGGTTACGGATGGGTTTCTAACCTGTATCTCTAGCATTCCGTGCAGGACGATGTAGTGACGATATCTTTAGTCTAGATACGGATCTCTTCCAGTCATCAACTTTTCTTCCTGCCAGTCCAATTCGCATTTCTAATTGCAGCACTTCATAGATCGCTGACCATACATGGAAACTGGAAAGGGAAATTGATTTGCAGTAACGCGTTTACAATTCCCGGCGACTGGCAGCTATCATTTCATTTCCTTTCGTGCTCGCGCCTGGTGCCCCAATACCGGTGTATACAACTCCACCCAACTCCAGTGTTTAGAATTTGATAAAGGGAAATCTAGTTGTTACCGATTCCAATGCGAGGAGATTATGGATTATGGGAAGCTGTGGTTTGAGACTGTTCCGTTAATGGCGGAAAACGAATGCTGTCATTTTCATTGGTATTTTTCATCATATAGGTCTTGTAGGTATATGTCCCCATTCGCCATTCTTCATGAGATATTTTAGAAGCTTGTAAAGACATTCCAATCAGAGCAGCCATTATCATACGGGGACGTCCTAAAAAAATTATTCAGTCATCTAACCAACAGATTCACAAAGAGCTACAAGCCTGATGACTATGCAAACAGCGGCAACAACTACTGTAACCGTCGTTCCATCGATAGATGACAGGATATGAGACCACCGAGTGTATGTGTCATTTCCAATATTACCAAGGGCAATGCATTCAACGCGTGATCGGTATTGTGCCCGATTTTAAGTTGACAGGCTTATTATAATACGCACTATAGATTAAGAGGGACGCACACACAGAAACTAACAACCGTGATTTTGGGGTACACTTGTATAGTGTAGTAGAACTAGTTCCATTGAAATATAAACTAATAATATAGATAAAAGGTTGTTTAATTATCACACAGTTTCACAAATACAACTCTTTATTTCAGAGACGTAAAAAATCTAAACTGACTAGTTAAGAGCCAAACTCAAAAATCGTGAGGTTGCAGTCAAAAAACACTAAAGTGTAGGCCGACGAAGATAGTGACTCTTTGTTCAGGTCAAACTTTCGAAAATGTTTATTTTCTTCTTCAGGACTTAAACGTGAGGTCCAACTTTAGGACAAAGCAATCCAAAAAATGCACAGAAATGCTCAACAGGCAGTATCCACATGCTGATGTACATAACACAAATAAAATATCGATCAATTTTACATTTAAAACATATTCGTCACACTACATATTAAAAATATTTAGCGAAGGTTTTGAGGAGAAAAATTTTGTGTATGTGTGAGATTCTGCTCCTCTTCTGCGTCTCACTACCATTTGCATCATAAGGATGTTTTTTAACGACACGGAATCAAATTACAGCTTCGAAATTCGCAAAGACCACTCAAAATTTTCATCATTTTAGGGATATGCTTATTGAAAATTTGATTTTATGGCAGCAAAGTTACTATTTAAGGTGTGGTAGAAGTAGCTCTGTTTTTATTCATACTTAGAGTGAAATCGATTTTTCAGTGCAGCTGGGAGTGAACACTCTAATTTCACTGCACTATCAGCGAGTTGAGACAAACAGACAAGAATTATCGAGCATAATTTTGGGGGAAATCCGTGGTCTTGTGTCGCAACCGGATGCGCTTTGTGAGGATGGTAATGTATTTTTGTAAATATGCTCAAATTCGGTACAATTCATTATAATAGAGAGGTGGAAGCAGATGTGGATTTTGGTGGCGTATTTCAGGATTCAGACATTGCTTTCTAATGAATGGAACCCCTACAATAATTGATGCAATACCTAACGCTTCATTTGAATAAAACATATTATTTGCATGATTGCCTGAAACCGTCAGAAACCGTTAAATAATTTCATGCAATTTTCGATTTGCTAACATGAAGATACAAGGTAGAGGACCAGTAAACTATAATTGTTTTTGAATTTGTCTCTGTTTGCGAACAATCTGGGCCTAAATGGATTGATCACGTCTTTTTTCTGTCTGGTCCTATTATGCGTGATAATAGATGAGATTGATTCGTGATCATTTCATCCCAGATTTAGTTTGAATTATTGCACCCGACACAATCAACACAGTGTGAACAAGACATAACCTCAGAATAATACCTATTGCTTCTTTATTACCCTTGTGATGGACTGATATTTTTGTGTATATCACTGTTAGCCTTTATAAGCAGGTCTTCCTCTCCTGACTCACTTATAACTGTTTAGTTTACTGCCCTCCTTGTATATAAAACCAAACGAACAACGTATCACAAACAATGGGCAGTAGTCGAATTGTATATTATTTTCCTATAACCTGCTCAATAGGTGCAAAGCACTTCTGTGAGGTAACTAAGTTACACATTAGGCAGTCCATAGATATGTGGATTAGAGAGGAATACTTGAAACGGTAAAAAACCCATCAAGTATGTGGTCATCAATCAGCCAAAAATCAGTTTTCGAGTCTCATTGCGAACACTATTTATGTTCGGAACTGACGAGACTCAAGAAAGCAAAAAGCGTTTATAATTTACATTCTTTGTATAAAATACTATTGTGTTCTTCACGTTTCGATCTCCAACAGATACAACGCGGTGTGCAATGTGTGAATTTGACAGCTCCCTCTCATCCTACCAAGCTTTTGTTTGTCATTGGTGGCATCAATTGACGCTATAACTGTCACAAGTCATACATTTTATGCACAGTAATAAAGAACAATTTTCTATACCCCCGTAAAGTAAAAAACAATCTTGTGGGGCTAAACGGGTAGCATTCAGTTGATAAAATATCTCATCTATCAAAGTTTTATGTAGAATCTCGTCCACATCCACAGTCTCCACAAAAATTCAGCCTAATCAGTCTTCCCAAAATTAAACTCTTCATCAATTGGGCTGATGGAGCTAAGCTGGAGCAAGAAATCTGAGTCAAATCGACATCCAGCAACCCGACCAATCCTAGCTGGCGACCGAGTGGTCGTCACTGTCATGCACAAGTCGGATTCCCCTCTTCGACATATGCGAGGGAAATCCGACAGCAATTAGTGTAGGAGAATGGTGGCGGGCATGGACAGGACAAAACCGCCGAAACGGCAAAGAAAGGAACTGTCAATCACAGGTCGACGAGGTGGCTGCGGGACGGTGCTCGCTGCCGGTCGGATTACGATTTCAAAGGGACCTACCGCCCTGTCACTGAGATCGGTGTTGCCAAATGTACATGCTTAATCTGTATACAATGGTAATGAATGTTTTTGAACGCTTATAGTGAAGGAGATAGCTGTGAATTTATTATTACACCTGATGGCGTAAGACCATACCAGATATCAATAAAATATAGCCTTGGAATCACTGTTATGGAGGGTTTACAACCCGCGCAAAGCCTGACTGATACAAACTTCGAAGGATAATTGCAATGAAAATTGAATTTTCAGAGCAGAGCTTCCTAGTTCAGTTTCAATAAATGAAGGTGATTGATAGGGTCTATGACAAGAGATAATCGAGAAGAAAGCAGTTTTGTGCAATAACTCCCAAAAGGCTTGATGCTACTCTGTTTAAAATTTAAGATACACATACTTGATTTGTATATGTTTGTACAGGTAAATAGAATATAAAAAATGTGCCTGTAATTAAGCCAAAAGATGTACGTCCACCATTTATAATAGAACTTACATTACTTGCAACAGTCACAACTCCAACTTCTTAACAGCACATTCATCCTGAGAGGTGGTTGGTAAAATTAAATCTAATAGAAACTAACGGGAGAGGAAACAGACACACGAGTAGCGCTGAATTGTCGTTGATGAATATGGCGATGCCAGACAAGTAAATGGAATACTTGGAGGTAATTGTAAGCAGAGGAAAAACTACCAAACATAGACAGAGGGACAGATCGGCAATGATAGTTTTCTGTGATGTAAGTTCATGTCATTGAGTATCAGGAAAACATGACATCTAGATCTGGAATTACATTACATACTATTAGCTTTTTTACATAAAATTTTACCAAAATGTTACAACTTGACAGCAAACATCCCTCAAAGAGCTCACTGGATTCATTCAGATGGAAATTATCTACCGGCAACCACTGAATTCCTGTCAAGTGAAGACGCTGTACGGGTACTAAGCTGACAAGTGGATCGTAATTTTATTGCCCGAAAAGCAGCCTCTCGTACAATGAACCATCTTGAAACTTGACGTTTTCATTCATGATAGAATTAAGACACGGTTGTCAGGGAGGGAACCATGTATGGAATGCATGTAATTGACTCCTTTGTGATTGTGATTGTTGAACAGATGATGCCATATCTAACGTTCTGATGGGAAAGAATCTTATTTGCTGTTTGATGGTGCAAATAACTGTGTATCTATTTAACGTCGAGACGCGGTCTTTGGAAATAAATAAAATAGATCGTGATTATAGTAGCGGAAGGAGAGAGAGGAGAAATACTCCTTTATGTATTGCTTCACGCCGATTTGACAAACATGTGTTCAACGCAGTGGTGGTAAGCTAACTAAAATACGTTCTTTTCGGTTTGATGAATATGCCGTTACAATTATAAATATCCAAAATACACTTCTCGTTTCCAAAAAATTGTATGTTTCCAATTACTTGGGTGATTCATGCCAAAAAAATTAAATTACATGATTTTTATTGCTATATACTTAAAAGATCGTCAGATCTTGAGAATGTTATAAATCGATTTTTAAGATATGGAACCAGCTGAAGCTTAAAGTCCTAAAATGGATGGCTCTATATTGTTTTTCAAATAACTTCACCTACGTCAGATCAAGTTTTTCACCGCTGGCGCTGATCAAAAGCACCAATTATACGCATTCAACTTCTATTAAAACTGCAAGTTACAGTAAAAAAATGAATGTAGGATTATATTTCTTAGGTAAAACACAAAGGACTAAGCTGGAAAAACTACTATGTAACTTCAAACATAATTTATTAGGATGGGATTATAGCTTTAGAGCAATTTGTGGACATACAAACATTTTTTGAAGTACACACGTATACGGTCAGTGCAATATGGAAGTAATGCATATCATGAAAACCTAATCATGACAAAGTGATTTGCCGCTGACTGCCTGCACACATTATCAGGTGCATACGAGCCCATAAACCACGTTACCATAAACTCTCACAAACAGCACTAATTATTGATATGGCGGGCCTAAATTGTTGTAAATACTAATAACAGAAATCGAATTACCGGTAATGTACCGACAAGCCTGCATATTAATCCTGATTAAGGTTCATGTTTTCCTACGGGAATCAGATATCCGTAGTGCAAACGTGAGCGTGCCATGAGAAGCACCTGGTGTCAACTAGATAACTTTTGATTTTGTCGCATGGAACTATGAATATATTTTCGTTCTTCCTTATACAGTCGTTACAACTTCCAAGGTTGAATCCAAAGCAACAATACATATATTTGTGGTCAGATTTACAACGATGTTTTCCCTATATGAGATACTGGCAGATCGTCGTGAGGGAGTGAATTGAACGCTGAACCTTGTTTTCGTCCTTTCTCATCTCTACAACGTACTTTCCCGGAAGACTGGAATTTGACTCGGCGTATATATAGGATCAACATTTGATTGAAACAAATATAGACTCATTATTCTGTTATCTGTAATCAATAGATCAATGGAGAGGTGAAATAATCTGGAGCTTCTAAAATATATTCAATATCGCAGCCTAATTAGCCACATTGCTGACCTCCTGACTTATGTGCGATTATTTGATAGATGGCCTATTACAAGGACAAAAAATCTGTCGTGCTCCAGAAGCGCACGAGATGATAAATGCCTTTCCACAGTTACCTTAAAACACTGTAAATTTTATCTGGGAACCAATCTGTTTTCCGAAAGAAGTGGTGGAACTTTGCCCTGGTGAGGATGCTTCTGTTGGTTCCTTCTAGTTTTTGTTGGAAAGATGAGTGTTGATGTGTGAGACAGTTTGGTCGAATATTAACTATGATAGAATCTATAGAATAGAGGTGGATCAACTACTTCTCTTCGACGTTCCTGACTGGAAGTCTGTTGCAAAATTCTGCGCGTTCACGAGATGTATTATTGATCTTTCCTGGATATAGTCCAGAAGCAAAAAAAATCAAATGTCATAAGCTGATGTCTACAAAATAAAACGAAGAATGATTTAAAAAAAAATCTATGCTACATTCACTACAGATAAACAGAGAGCAAAAATGGAATATTTTCAAGTAAAAATGAAAAAAAAATGAACATTCCTGAAATCTTTCAAGAGATTTTGAACAGAAAAAACTTACTTAGAATTTTATTACTGCACTGAAACAATAAGTCAAAATACTGCTGGTTCTGACTTATTTGCTGAATCCTTAATATCCTTCCTAATATAGAAAAATGAATGATTCTATTCTATAAAAAGAATGTATTGTAGGGCATGTGAATGGACAGTTGAGGATCTCGAGGATATGTCAACATTGTTTCAAGTGCTTGCTCTGTGTCTCTTTAACTTGATCATATACATATGTGTTTCAAAGCGTCAATCAACATAATTACAGGTTGCATTGGGTAAATAGATTACCTATTCGAAAAATTGTTGTAATGATTCACTGGGTGTTAAATTCTACCAAATCTTGGTTGAGACACTTTTCTTCTTCTAGGTGCATGAGCTGCTATGACTTTACCTGGTCGACCTCGCAGCTTGTTTAGAATTTCATTGAGGAGCAAACTGCTTTGAAAATTGAGGGTTCCGAAGAATCATACTAGAGAGTGTGAATTGAGTCACTTGCGTAAACCTATATAGTTTATTTTCATCCTAATTATTTGAAAACAAGATTTATTTTTCTAATCCACAAAATTTCAATGATGTACTTCTAAATTATACTAATCCTGGGTACTAGGAGAACGTAGAGTCAGCCTTATACGCAGTAGAACTAGTATTCCAAGTATGGTGCACGTTGATCAAAATTTAAAATAACACTGAATGTAAAATAAAAAAAATCGGATGTGAATTGATGTGTTGCCATAATGTCATTATTCTACTGTATAATTAAAGGTAATTGTACTAATATGCCTTGTTGATCAAGTAGCCTTGGTCTTCACTATTATAGTTTGAAAGACGTGAACAGCTTCAAGAGAACTTAGACAACTGTATTGATTTTCCATGGTTGACTCTTGCAAAGATATGAAAGCTTGCTGCTAAGCGGAAGGAGGTTCAACGTTTCATAACAAAGTAAGAGGAGACATACCGTCATTCTTTATTCGTTTTGATGCGACCCTGGCGGACGAGTCGAGCCAGTAAAGGAACGAAATTGAAATCTCGCCAGCCTTTGTGCCTGTCGACGAACAATAAAGTTTTTTATACGCTGGATGCGATCGAAAAAGTAGATGATCTTTTTCGGATAGAATCACGATACGACTGAGCGTGGAGGAATTTTGCTGCGCGTATGGACCTTTTTGGTGGTTGGTGGAGGTGAAAGTCTTGATTGGATTTTGTCTAAGACAACGTAGGTTATGATAATGTTTTTCAAATGGTTATAAACCGCAAAATATTATCATTTAACTAACTGCAATATTAACATAATTTATTAATAAGGTCGTGTTATTTCATGCGAGCTGTCATGTAATCGGACTCATCGCTCAAGCAAAATAAACATCCACACATGTCTCAAAGAGATAGACTAGTCAAAAAGAGACATTAAATGCTACCAAATGTAGATGGAGCCATATTTTAACGACACTAAGGATCACTTGCATTATTAAAAACATTTTCTCAAATGATCGACCTTTAAATTCGATAGACTTAACACCTCCATTCAAACCATTTACCAAAACGAAACAACGCACCTATTTTGGGATCTCTAGAATTACGATTTTGTTTGCCGCAAATATCAGTTGAATACCGAACACGCAGCTCATCCTTTATTGCTGCAAATTGTGAAAATCACATAGTGTTAGATCTGTCGATTAAGCTGATTTAGGTTGAAATGTTACTTCAAAGTGAACAGTCCTCACTGCAATATATAATTCAGTGTCATTGTGACGGCACTCTAGCCAACGCAGCCGAATCTTCAGGCGACCTTCCTTCAGAAACAGAAACATTCAAAAAATGTTAAATAGTACCGATAATCAATTTTTAAGTGTGATTGAAGCCGTACAGTGTTCAATACTGTAAGAAAACGTTGCGATTCCCCGCTTGCACTTTAACATTTCAAATATAGGTGCTACTATTGCAAGGCTCACTTAAGTATTCACCAAAAGCGTGAAACCTTCAGAGAACATGGTAAACAAAACTTGTTATGATATGTATACCACCAAACTCAGTCTTAACGGAATTATTCAGGTTATACAAGTTATAAAATTACTACATGGTGAATTTCTTCCAACCCTTATAAATCTGTTCGTACTAAATTTAAAGGTATACAAGTCATAACTAGTTTAGCTTCTTATATTATTTAGAAACGGTATTTCAATACTTGAGTGATGCCTGCTATGAAATAAAGGAATACATGAAATTTATGCATGTACTGCACAGAACCTGTTAAAAGTACTTCACGAATTGAAATAACCATTATATTTTTTAAAAGTTTGATTTCGAACTTTCATTGTCTATAAAATTTTTGAGTATCACAACGTTTCGATTGATATTCTTTCTTCAATCGTCTTCAGGTGTACTAGCGAACATGTTCCTTTCATGGCTACTTATACTCCTTCAGTACGTCCAGAGTATCAGTTGTCAAATCAAACTTTAAAAAAATACACCTTGTCTAAAAGTTTCAAGCAATAACCAATACATCCATTATTGTTAACAGGGAAGCCATTCCCATGTCTTGCCTAAGGTTCTTGTAGGTATTTTCTATCTATAACTAGATGGCGCGAAAAAAATCCCCGTACAATACCATCAATTTCGGCCGTTTCACAGCACAAAGCGCTCCCACTCAACTTTTCATTTCCAAACAAGTTAAGTGGACGCAGTAAAAGCGAGACTAACGAAAAAAGCCAAATCCCATTATTCTACATTGTTCACGGAGTTCATCGGCTAGCTGCGGGGATAAAAAAGGCTTAATTCTTCAAACGTAGTGTAACCATACATCCTACCGCTCAATTTGAACTTTTTGATGCGCAGTGTATAGGACAAAAAGTCGATAGGATAGATGCGCGTAAAAAATCAATCAAAATCGAATCATATGATTTTATACGAGCCCTCGGTATCTGGATTGGTTAATAGCAGTTCTTTTGTAGATGCCAAGCATAGTCATAGGCGGGTTAGAATTAATTTTTAGAATGTAGATTGTAGATGCTTTTACTTGGTGGAACTCTTCCATCATCTCTATAGAGAAGCCATAAAAGTTAGTGATTGAAGAATGTCGACCAGCTAGAATCCGTCACCTTAGACTGAATTCATACAGAAGCACTACAAGGCTTGAAGGTTCCTTCCATCGTTTTGGTTACTCAAACACAACATATCGATTATGTCCATCTATTTGGACTGGTTAGTTATATTTATGAATAAGGATAAAGGAATAAAGAGTCAAACAACTAGCCTGACAAGGAAGTCTCATGCTGATCTGCCAACGATGACAATGGAGTGAAGCTCAATACTAGAGTAATCTTTCATCAGGCTGCTGGGAGTTAATGTAGACAATAATAAGTCATAGTCATAATTTGACTGTTGGCGGTCTTGCTAAGTCAGCGTCCCAAAAATTGAAGATCCTCCTTGGACTAGAAAATTGAATTCAATGGAGTAGCTACTATAACTCTATTATAAGGCTCAGGTGGGAGCATCTTTAGAATACTGAACGAAGATTTGGGAACTTCTTGTGCACATAATTAAGGAAAATACGACACGTCTAGTAGATGCGAACTTCACAAAGAACCTCAACAGATTATGCTGTGAAAATGTTCAACCATGATATCTGGGAATGACTTAAAGAACCATCAGTCCCAATAGGGCCAATAGGGCCGAATGGTTTAATCCTTAGCTAGTCGCTTTCGCAAGATCTCGAGTACGCCCCTTTCAAAAGTCTTGACTTTCATTTTTATATTATCTCGACGAATCAACTATAGGGCGACTATGAAGTAAATGTCGTCAATGTCAAAAAAGGTAAGATTTGTGATTTCCACGACCATTTTCAATTTATTTTAGGCTGTCATATGAAAGTTTCAAGTAGTTGTTTCTCTTTTGCATGCATATTGGAAGGAGTTTTGATCCTGATTTGGCGTCCAATTCACTCAGTGAGGAAGAAATCTAAAGAAGATATATTATATGATATGCTAGGCGGATATGGTTTATTTCGTGGTTTTATTAATACAACGTTCAACTATGACTATAGTCTTTGTACTAAATCAGCTGAAGAATTTTTGACATTGGCCGAGAAGTTTTCGCGACGTCGACCAACCCTGGAAATGAGCTACTAAGGAGTTTGTTCCGATAGTTACGGTTTTCAGTGTTCTAAGGTCAAGGTGTGAGCGCAACATGGCTTTGTGAGATAATATAATATATTGAAAAGAAAAACGATAATATGTAGGTGCAGATTATTAAATTTAATATTAAAAATTATATGGGCGATAGAGGTTTGAATAATACGTTTCAAACTAAATTATTACGTTGTTTGACATACATCCAGTAATGAAAGTAATGCTGTACCGCCACTGTGTTGGACTGACCACGCCAATCAATCATTCACGGCGTGGTAATGGCGTTATATTAGAATATCCCATGAATTCGATGAGTCACTACTTCGGTGCTATTTTAAGCTTCGGGAAGACCGATGGGGGCTTATCGAAACCTACACAATAGTGATGACAGAACTGATAACCGTGATATCTTCGAATATTTGCTATCTGTATTAGATTACTCTTTACTAGTATTTTTATTACAACAAAATAAAATTATTCTATCGAAATATGCACTGAAAGAAGATGCCAAACAGTTAACAAAAACTAAATGTGGCTGTAACACAACCGTCGGGTGTTGAGATCAGTAGTCATGAATTTGTTATTACTAATTGTGGTGCTAAATTTATAATAAAAGAGTCAAGTTTTCCACCCTAAGCTTTACACTTTAAAATATGAAAATGTTACATGTTTAAACTATTTAGCATTTTTTGGTACCCTATCGTTTTCAAAACACCCCAACACAATAAACAGTGTTATGTCTACCCTACTTCGATATATACAAAATTTCACAAACTCAAGGAACACCTGCTCGGTGTTTGAGACCGCTAAAAAGTAATAATTCACTGTCCACATCATAATAAATATCTGGGACACCAAATTGTATGCTAAACCATTGAAACATGCCGGAAACAAATTGATGAAGCAGCAGGACGCACCCGAATCCATTTTTTCGATTGGAGAGAAGGATCGTTTCGAAAACAGATGTAATGGAAAACCTAATTTCTACGATAAATTATGCGATCAAAAACAACTGTTCTTGTTCAGCCATTCATCAAACAGGCAGTTAATGACAGAATTAAAACTTTTTCCATTTACCAATTTTTTTACCTGCGTTCCCGGCGATCACCTGCGGCGTTTGAAATATAGTTGTTGAAATGTAATGAAATGTAACACCATTTGTTAGATTGATTTTGTGATGAGTTTTACGACTTGAAGTGTAGTTTGTGAAGTGGACCTGCTGGATTTTTGGAAAGCAATTCATACTTGCATTAGCAGCTAATTAAAACCTCGTGTGACTGGTTGAATGACTTCACTGAAGTTAGTGAAGTTATTCCATAAATGATGTGGTGAAGCTTATCGACAATAAGATATCGGAAAAAATGAAAACGGTGTGTGAAATTTTGCCAAACACTTACTAGATTGGTACTAATCATAAAGTCGGCAACGGAAATAGAATGAGTGTACTTCACACTTGTAATAAAATACATGATTTAAACTTCATGGAATCATTAGAGATTCAAAAATATCTGCGAAACCTTGACCTCATTGAAGCAAATGATCAGACTGAATTTTATCTTATTTATGAAGTAAATTGTTCAAAGAAATGTTTCTCACACCCTTCATTCCAAAAATGGATCCTTGTAGAATCTGAGATTACATGTAATTTTTAGTCCATTTATGCAAGTTCTATCTGCTATTATTATAATTTCACGATCACAAACCCAGACGACCTGTATTCTCGTATATACTGATCATAGGGTTAGGGTTAAGGTCAGGGGGTACACCACGTCATAAGAATTCTTGACATTAACTTTTACATAACTTCCAGGCTGAAGCTTTTATACTATTCCGATATTAAACAGTTCATTTTTCATTATTTTGTCTAAAAATAAACGTATCTGCATCCATTGTGAGTTGAAATCCAAGAAGGATTTGCCATATCAGATCATACATCATCCATTTGTTATAACTGCATTGTATTGTGATTGAAAAAAGTGTGACTGACGGAATAACGTCTCTTACGTTTCGGCTGCCTTGGCAGTGTTTAAAAAAAAGTATAAGAAGGACACATGTTTAACACTCTTTTATTAGCTTGACTTGTATCTATGTAGGTATCTATGTTTGTAACGAAATCTTCGAACGAATTTCATAATCTCTAAACCATCAGATTGATTTTAAATTTTGCTCACCTATCAAGGACCGATTACAATACAATTGTTCAATACATTTGTCTCATTATTGCTTTGAATTTCCAAATTATTTTTTTTCCAAAATATCTAAAAGCAGTTTATTTAGATATGAGATAAATACGGATTTATAATAACAGGTGCGGAGCGTCGAGTCAACCTACTTGAAATAAATTGGTGGATACCGATTAGTATTAGCATCAAAAGACATGAAAATAAATCGTACCAACCACTACAATTAACAATAAACTTCATTTATCCCATATTTTGCAAGTATAATTAATTGATATTGGTCAAGTTTATAGTAATTTGGAAAGGGGATTTGATTGGTAGCAAATTGTTTGTTCATGTGCATTTGGCGATAAACTGCGAGCGTTAGTTAAATGACACAAAAGGCTTTAACAGGCTGCAACGTAGCTTGATAACATTTGTCAAAACTAGTTCGTATTTACATAGCCTACTACTATGAATAGTAGATTGTACCTGACAGCTCCAGCATTATGTTTATGTTAGTTCGGCGGCCCGAATATTCTACATTTGTACTAGTTTACATTATCTATAGAATAACATGTTTTCATGTTGTTTTGAACTGAAAATTCATCGAGTGCTTTCAGAATGATGCCTGGTAATGTAATTATCGAGCAAAATGTAATTTCTGAAACATATCCTATGGTTGCGTCTCTGGTTAATTTCACTATAAACTAAAAGGCTGAACTGAACTTCACAAATAAAATTATCCAATCTCTATATCTTCGTAAAGAATGATATTTGATTGTAAAAAAAGGAAGGACTCTCTCAGTAATCAAAGGAATTGCTACTTAGACATAAGCTACGTGAATGAATGTTAAATATGAAGATATCGTCCCCACGTATTTGTACTCAAATATTGCACTCAATTAAAAAGGTAGCTAACTATACAGCTCTTACGGAATAGGTACAGATAATGGTTTCAATAATTTCAAGAAAGTATCTTCTTAAGCTTAACTTTTGACAAGCGCATTTTTCATAAATAGCCTCACAGAAAGGTCTATCACGCTCTGTAGGCGCTGGCGAGAGGTCAAATCTTTGTCCACATTGAACGCCGTAGGTTGAAACCATCGGAAAATAGACTACCCAGTAGCTCAATCCACAACGCTATGGTTCTCCAAAAGAAATACTTTTGGAAGAGGCTCGTTCACTTGTTGTGCGTTCGGTCGAAGGTCTACCAAGATAATATCTGTAGAATAGAAACCCTCCTCCGACATTCCAGACTGTGGGTGTCCTTTGTGAGGTCAGGCGCAAAAACTAGCCGTATTGCTCGTTTTTGGATTGTGCCCAGTTGCTTTATGGAGTGGTTTGGAGCACATATTCACATATACGAGTAGTACTGACGCGACTATGATCTGATCTGAGCCTTGTGGAGTAGCAAAAGCTGTTCGATGACTCGAGATTCTCCATGAGGCTCAATAGCTCTGCTCTACATATGCATGGCGTAGGCTAGAAGACCTCCCGTGGATCTACATTGGCGGAAATCATATTGGCGATCGTTATAACATTATTTTGGGAAAGTACTTCAACAGCTGCACGTGATTGACAGTCTTCATAACCTGGGACATGATGCAGAGCTGAGTCACAGGTCGGTAGTCGCTGGGTATATTTTTTCTGCTCAAGTATAGGTTACACTCGACCCAGTATGGAACATCCTTCGCTGATAGGAGAGTTCAAATATTTTGCAAAGTACTAGTGTAAGCGTAAAGATCTTGTAGTTTTCCTTCGCCCAAGACTTACTAAATCAGCGTCTTAATGAATGATTATTTTATACACTCCAGCACGGATGTACGCCAATGTAAACGTGACATGTTTATTATGGAAATTTATAACCTTCCGACCATAAGCGGCACTGTCTGTCTAAAAAGGAGAATAAAACTATTCTAATTTTCCAGTCTGGCATCAAAGGAGCAAGGACTATAAAAATTAATTAGTAATGTTAAATGAGATTCAACATAAATTCTACTAAACGTCTCAATTTTGAGCTTAAATTATGGCTGGTAACGATGGTATCAGGTACGCCATCAAATCGGACTTTTATGGTGGGTACCATAAAAAGAACCGCTCACAAATAGTAATGTTATACGCTTGTTGAATTGCCCATTAAATCTGGCTATCAAATTTTGGGTGTCAGCTAAATGCTCAGTATACACGTATTACTCCTGTGAAGCCAGTGTTTGAACTTCTAGGCATTATCTTCCACCTAAGCTTCTACCAAATTTGCAGAGCGTTTGGAAGAGAGGTCGATGAAGATATTGACAGTAATTGCTTGTTCAAAATAAATAGTCTTTCTTATATAGACGTCGGATTAAGGTAAAATGACAAAGGAAAAAAATAATCCTTGTTCAAACGAAAGTAATTTAGCCATGGTTATTATCTGAATATTTACTGGAAGTTTAAGTGATGAGGTGAATAGGGAGGAGAGAAGATCATGTAGTTTTTTGACATTGCTAGAAGACTAACCCCATATAGACACTTTTGAGTATTTGTTCCTTCATACTTATTAAGTGGACGTAATTGTTTACACATTTTCAATCAAAATGAAGCAAGTGTAGTGGAAATTTGCGATATGTCTTTCTTCTAAATCTAGTACACCTTCAAAAAAGCGAGCAGGATTTGTCTCCCTTCTGTTTAATGTACTACCACTACTACATGTTTTTAGATTTCATTTGACAAATGATCATAAATGATGGGAAATGCTATTTAGACTCTAAATAGCGATGTCAAGTTGTTAAACTCTATATGTAACATGCAGTGATATCAGTTGCTATATTCTGTATTGGAGGGAGGGTAATATGTCAAGATCTTAGCGCTTACACCCTATTGGGCCCCTTGTACATCCTTCCCAATAGTGACTAACATGATTTACGATAAACTTATAACAAATATATCCGTAACGGCCCACACTTCCAATTCCTAACCTAGTTAATCGAGAACAATGTGAAACGCCTTCAACTACGGTCAACGTTCAATAATAGATGATCAAAACCAAACGGTGCTATCAAACGAATCCTCATTGTACCCAAGACATACAGTTCGGAAAACGATTTATACTACAATGTTAAATAAAAATATCTGAGTATAACGGACCTCTTTTATTTGCGGTAATGTAGCTGTCATTGCACCGTTAGATATTTTGTTTCGTTTGACGCATCGCTGGATAAATTGCATTAAAATGTTCAGTGTAAATATCCCGGCCGATTGAGACGTTCGTGATGTGAAATTGCTATTGCGGTAATCACCCGACTCCAAGATTAGGTTTTCACAGCGAGTAACCTGAGATTTATATGAGAACTAATATGATACTCGTAATTATAACCGCATAAGGTAGGTTCGGAGTGAGGATAAGAGGCTCAAACTAATAAACATGGTTCAAAATTATATACCGGAATGAGATACATACCGTAGTAAAATGAGAACCAACAGATTGTGAATATAAATAAATGAACCTATTGATTAGTATGCGTATTCCAAAAAATCTGATGTCATGAAATTTCGTAATATAGGGTGCAGGCAATGACATTGGTGGATACAGGAGGTGGTAGGGCGATCACCATATGGCTGAGATTGTTCACAGACGTAATGATATTTCACTTATATATATATATATATATATATATATCGAATCTACTAGAAAATCTTCTCTAGTCGAGCTTACAGCCTGTTCCAAATGTCGTTCCTTTGGAGAACCTTGGCGTTGTAGAATGAGCAATTACGTTCGTTCCTAACAATACTTTAGACTGTGAAAAGTTTCTTATTATACTTTTTGAGATTCTCAAATTCCTAGTCCCTCTTGCACCCTCAAACTGTTTTGATCAATGGAAATTGGTTTGCACTTCATACAAAATCTTGTAGATTAAATCAAAGTCTGTTTTACAAGCAGTTTCTGATTTTGCGCCAGACAATGCACCCAAAGAATGCGGTTTCATCAAAAACAAACGTAACGTGCAAAGGAACATGGGTACTACGAACTTCCATTTTTCATCCTGATGCGGATACAATAGACCACTTCACTTTGTCACTACGGCTGTATGGCTTCGAAATACGTGTTTAATGATGTGATAAATACCTCTACTATATATAACCAGATTTCTTTACAATAACAGGTAGAAAGTGCATTCTGGGTGTGTGAATATGTCCCTGGAGCTTAGAGGGTCATCAATAACATTTTTATACTCCGCTATTCTTCGAAAAGTGGATCTTTTCTTATTTTCGTCACACATGTAAACATCGATATAGATTGTTTCAGGTGATATAACGCCAGGTTCCCTTTCAAGAACTTTTTAAAAATATTTTTGGTTATGGGATAAAAACTGCACCAAAAGTTCGTTTGATCTCAAGCTGGGTAAAACCCTATGCAGCCAGGTTCACTAAACAGCACAAATTGGGGAAACAGTAATTGATTAGGAACTTTTTCTCAATACTCATACATTTGTCGTTAAGACAGATGAACACATAATTGTTTGAGATACCCAGTTGGTGTATTAGCTTTCTAGCTGTGGGGATCCTTATGCATCGAGAGCTGGTATCGATCTTTTTCGACAGTGGCTTCGGCTAGGGAATCAAGAAGGTCAGTGGTACAGTGAAGCAGTAACATGTTTTTTTTAAGGAAACCTGATCCTTTCATATTTCAATGATGAAGTAATAAATAATTTGGTCTTGTTTGTAGTACAAAGAGATGGAGGCAAACAATTTGAATTGTTTTTTCAGCAGGAGCATTAAAAAATGCTTGTATCAACAACGTCCGAAGTTTAATTTATTGTTCTTTCCCATTGATGACAATATGCTGCGTCTGATTCAAAAATATTCCTCTGGAAGACTTGACGTGGAAGTCCTCCAGGATGACGTTGATAACCTGTGATTCGGGCAAACCAACGATGAACAACGACTCCAGTTTGGAGTTCCCCCTGATATGCTGGTACTTGATGTTTCGTACGAAAGGTGTGGTTTCGTTGACTGGCACCCAATGGATGTCTCTGTTATGCATGCCCTCGTCGGTGCCGTTGTAAACGGTTGCTATTGCAACGCCTTCTTTTCTTATGTTCAGCATGGTTATGTTGTTATAGTGGACGTCTTCTACTATGCCCCCTCTACCACGACGTGTCTTGATGTATAAGCCTCTGAAAAAACCATTCCAGTTTTATCTTTTGAGCTGTAGAACAAATAGTATATTTATAAATAATTAATAGTATATTAGTTTTGGTGCCAGTATCGTTAAAAAAAAGATTAAAAATTGTTAAACCCTCAACCTCGTTTTTCAAGCTTAGATGTCACAATAGATCACAAAATTCAAACTTATAACTTTTTCACGGCACATACCTATTGGTGCCGTTGAATATGCAATTTCTCACAGTAATATTCCTCAAACCGGCTGTTGTCCCACTTCCAATACTCACAGCTCCATGTCCAGCATACATGCGACTGTTCTCGATGAGGACATGTTCTGTCGGCCATCGTCCCATCGACTGGTCACCAATGTCTGCATCCAGAGCTATGCAATCATCCCCAGTGTCAATTGTCACATTGGTCACATGCAGATGTCTACAGGGATTGCAATTGACGCCATCCGTGTTCGGGCCTGGATCAACGTGGTTGGGAGGATTGGTTATGGAGATCCCTAGAAGCACTCTAGTTTTATCTCGACCCTTCTACTGAGATGGGCAATGGCATTTTAAGAGAAACCCGAATGAAACTGATATTGGGTGAAAATATAGCAACTCAAAATGTAGAGTATGAATAGGCATCAACTCATTTTTTGAGGAAGCTGTAACAGTTGTTAAAAGAGAAATACGGAACTTTATCAAATGCTGCAATGATCTCTGAATCTGAATCTGAATTTTTTGAAACATACTTGAGCAACTTAAAAACTAACTATGGAAATTAGTTCGATATACTTTGCTACATGCATTGATACAATTACACATACGTATGGAGCTAGCAATACTTCACTTACGCGTACAGTAAAATGCTTACCTTTAAGAAGGACGTGATCGGTATAAGTAAGTTTGATATTATACATGGGGCTATTCTTGATAGCAATGTCCTCTAACGCTACGTTATAGCTTTGGTAAAAGTACATGAACATCGGCCTCTCATGAGGAGGAGGAAGTCTTCGCCACCAAAGCGCTCCATTCCCATCTAGTGTGGCTTTCCCTCTGATAGTCACATTTCTAACATAGAAAGCTCTAATCAAAGGCGTATAGGATAAGGTGAGGCTTTTTCCATTGGGCAATACCTTTGTGAAGGGGGGGTATTCGGCTGGGTTATCCAAAAATCTCAGCACTACCTGCAACACAATTTTGAATACAACAATAACAATCACGTTCTACAAATTTGCATTTAGAAAGCAGGGTTCGAATTAAAGACCTCCTGATTCTAGGTCAGACGCCCTCGCCAACTGAGCTATGCAGACACTCTGCTCACTTGCTCTAGAACGCCGATGACGCGTTGCTGTCTTGGGGTACAGGGTGAATATTATGGTGGTAAAGATTTTAGTCTGCGACTACTCACCCTACATTTATATATATACAAGACAAAAAAAGTCAAAGTCAAATAGATTCGCCTTGAAAATAATTCTCCTGTATAATGAAATCGGAATTTTGCTAGTGTCTTGTACATCCTCAAACAACGACTCAGGATTATGCGTGGAGATTAAAACGAAAAGTTGAGTACTTACATCATAATCGAACTGTAGAGTGATGTTTGATTTCAGTTCGAACGGTCCACTCAGATATCGCCCCTTAGTGAAGCGGACAATGCCTCCAAAGGCTTCAGCCGCCTTTCCGATAGCTTTAGTGATTGCAAGTGTACTAGCATTCTTTCCGGTAAGATCTGCACCGAAATCCGTTACATTGTATACCTTCGCACTTGTGGCCAGTGAAGCCAAGGCGAGGAGAATACATGAGGTACTACTTAGAGCCATGACCATGGTAGGATCATTATCAGCAGTGATGGGACTTTTATGTATTAAGTGAAGTCCTCAAGTGGATCTCGAGTGTTGTTATCGAAATACAGTTCAGGGAAAATGACGAACAGGATTAAAGTACTTATAGGATTAATGACAATCAATATGACGATAATGATTTATTTGTGATCTATCATACCAATTTTTATCGATATACTCTTAAAATCGGAAATAGTATTTCTATTGTAATTTCAATGTATTTTTATCCTCCTCGCGTGATGATATAAATTCGAATAGTTGTTTATACTACACATTTCATAGTGCACAATAAGGTCTAAGGAAAATTATAGGAAATCCCGTCTTTTTCGCATACAGGCTTATTAATTTTGCTGAATCATGACAGATAGAGCTAAAGAAAATACTTCCTTCTAAGTAACTTAATACGCGTGATCATATCACAAAGTGTTCAAAGATATTTTTATATAAATCCACATCAAAACACTTGAGTCAACAAATTTGCTCTTATGATGATAAAGTTTAATTATGGTTATCACAACGTACATAATAAAAACCTAAAATGACCTCACAAAGCGCTCTAGGTTGTCCTTGTCATAAATGGGTCATATTTTTCTGGTACATTCTAGGTACCTAATCCAGGTGATTCAAGCACAACATACCGCTGCCTTTGACGAATATGGCGATGCCAAACAAGTAAATGAATTACTAGGAGGGAATCGTAAGATGTTCGTATTATTGATTGAAATAAATGGAACTCCGTTGGAAAATATGAATGTGAAGAAAATTATATTTTTCTTCGGAGTATATTTCTTTAGAATGAGTATTGAATCCAAAAATATACTTTCCTTGGTTCAAATCAATTATAATTTTCTTATCATATAGATTGTTTTAGAGTAAGATCAGATATTCTGTTTGTGAGTATATCTTTACAAGAATATCTATACCCTTGAATTGAGAATTTCTTTTTATGAGTGGAACAAATTCTCACGCCATAATCATTATCCTAATAAATCATTGATATAAGACGCTGCAAAATATTCCTGACAAAGAGATGATTTGCACATCCACTGCATCTCTAGAAAGCCACACTGCGTGCACTTATCGTAATACCCATAACTTATAATTTTCAGTCCAGTCTACATGTAGAGTCAGCAACCTCATTTTCTTCATCTTTGTTTTCCAATGATGAGAATCATCAATTTTGTTGCCTGATACATCCAATGGAATCTCATGGTACCCACGCCTACGTGAGATCGTGTCCTAATGATCTCTTTCCAAAATCCATATATGAGCTTTTCTACATACCAATAACGTAAAGTCCAATTATTTTTCTAATTTCTACTTTGACAGGCAATCGAAACGTTGGGAATATTTTTTTAATATATTCGGTCAGAGATAGTCGGAGGATAAGTTTAAGGAGTAAATTAAGTCAGTATTCAGAGTAATTTATTGACATTTATTGTTCCTTACCATTAATAACAATGTGTTTCGTTTGGTTCAAAAATATAGGTAAATCGGATCGTACAGAGAAATCTTTAAGCGTAATATTAATAATAGGCGACTCGGGCAGTCCAACGATAAAAAGAGATTCTAGCTTCGAGTTGCCTCTTATTCCCTGAAACTCGATGTTCCTTACAAATGGTGTGGTTTCTGTTAGAGGCGCGGGGTAGACGTTTCGTTCGTGTAGACCTTCATCAGTTCCGTTATAGACGTCAGCAATGGCAACGCCTTCTTTCCTAATGTTCAGCATGGTTATGTTGTGGTAATGGATGTCTTCGACTTTGCCGCCTCTATCACGGGCAGTCTTAATGTAAAGACCTCTGTAAAGATGTAACAAATCGTTAAAAAGCCAGAAATATATACACAATTATCTTCAGATTGCTTCATTTACATGACAAGATATAAACTAGAAATAATTTAATTTTCATTCAACTAAGCTTGGAGGTGAAAGTGAAGACACTTAGTCAATCCAGGATATAAAAAGGATCGCCATAGTCTGAAAAAAATTTGACCAAGTACAATAGAACAACGAGCACAAAAATTCCCAATGGTATCATCCTCATCAAGTTAAACTTCCAATATCTTGAACCAGGCTCTTCCCAAAGTCTTACTTTTGTGAAACTTCTTCAATTAATAGACTTTTCTCAGAGCTTCAGGATCGACAAACAACATTACCTCCATCCTTGTTATTATCATTCGAGATGCTATCGATTACTTACCGATTTGTACCATTGAAGATACAATTCCTCACTGTGATATTCCTCAGTCCACCGGCTGTTGCACTCCCCATACTGACTCCTGCATGACCTGCGAAGATGCGACTGTCTTCAATGAGAACGTGCTCAGTAGGCTTGAGCTGCTTCGATCCTCTACCTCTCATATCAGACTTCATCACGATCGCATCATCACCTGTGCTTATAAACACGTTGCTGACATGGAGGTATCTGCATGGATCACAATTTATACCGTCAGTGTTTGGACCTGGGTCGACGGTATTCGCGGGATTCAGTATTGTAATTCCTGCGAAGAAAAATGAATTATTGCACGCGTTGGATTTGCTTTATTTTTCATCCATTTTTTCAATTTTTATATTGCTGCTTTACTTATGATTCTTTAGTGTTCTTGGACTATGTTTATTATGTATCAACATAAAAGGTACGTTCCTACCTCGAATGGTAATGTGGTCTGTATCCTTGAAATGAACATTGTACATTGGGCTGTTCCTGACATGAACATCTTCGAGTAACACTTCTTGACACTCATGAAAGTACAAAAACATCGGCCTAGTTGATGGGGGAGGTAGCCATTTTATCCAAGAAGCACCGGTTCCGTCGACTGTTCCCTTACCTAAGATAATTCATCAAAAAGTCATAAAATGTTACACTATATATAGAGCTAATTTCCAATACGTATGCTACATTGTTGTCCCTACCTATGATGGAAATATTACTTTGGCCCAATGCCCTTATCAAAGGGGTGTACGGGAGGGAAATCCTTTCTCCACTAGGCAGTGTCGCGTTAAATGCAGGGTATAACTTGCGCTGATCCACGAAAATCAACAATGCCTGAAATAAAAATTACAAATTGATTTTAGATTAGTAAACTTATCCCTAACAAGGAAACAGTCACTTATATACTGAAAGGAAACAAAATCTTGAATTAGCTGTGTATATTAAGGAATCTGCATTGCTGCTACTTCAAACAATACTAATTAATAATCGAGAAATCATGGCAGTAATGTCAAAGATAGTATGAAGAACTTGTGCTGCAGGACTCAAAACATAAAGAGTCGATAAGTACCCATTTTTGCCGATAGGTGGAACTACTTAAAGAACTCGGTTACTGTCGTGTACTGTCATCTTTTAAATTCAATATTCAAAACTATCAGTGCCAATCACTTTGGCCAAGAAGCGGAGGCCGTAAGTCTCGGAACAATGTTTGAACCTCTTTATACAAAATATTGGTAGGAGATTATATACACGAATATCAAGCTGCAGCCACAAATATGCATACATTTTTCAGCAGGAAGCTGCTGAAGAAGGCTGAAACGGTCTCATCGGACTCACGTACAGTAAAATCATGTGCAATATGTGTAGAAAAGTGACGATATCGAATGACAGCTTACCTCATCGTCTAGTTGAATTGTTATACCAGACTTTAGCTCAATAGGTCCAGTGCGGTAGGTTCCTTTAGGAAAATGTACAACATTGCCACTGTTTTTAGATGCTTTTTGGATAGCTGCAGTGATACTCTCAGTGCTGACCTTGGTTCCTGTTGGATCTGCGCCAAATTTTATCACGTTATGTATTTTGGCATGGCAGTTATAAAGGTTGAGAATGAAGAAAAAACATATAGCGCTCCACACGATCATGGTGGGGTATGAAACAGCACTGTCATACCTAAAGGCAGTCCAATTTATAGGAGTGTGTATATCTTGATACAAAAACATACTTGAGTTTCCTTATCTATGGATTATGAGCTGCCATAAAACATTCAAAAGATCAACGTACTTCCTCTCAATCGGAACGGTATTTATGTAGATTGCGTAATTCATTAGAAATCATTGCGATTCGAACATGATACATTTGAAATTTTGCTACTGAAACGAGATTCTCACAACTACGTTCATGCTGGACACTTCTTTGATAGTGAAACATGATGATTAAGCAGCTTGTTAAAAATACGATATATTGGTTCAAAGCATATTCAATTGTTGTGGTTTCAGTTTTTTGAATGCTTTATGCCGTGTCTACATAAATTAAAGTCATGTTTTGCAGTCATCAGCTACAACACTGTTTAACTTTTCATTCAGTCCAAAAGATGCGAACATGACTTTATGAAAGTACCCGGTTTAAAAATGGAATCTGGAAAATGTCCATATTCAATGCTTGTAAACTAAATCGATTAGAATAACTAGCTTACACTATAAGAGCCAATCAAAATTCCATTGTGATAATAGACTGTCTCATCTCTATCATCAAATAAAAATCTGAATGAAGCCCTCAAAAAATATGTTAACACTTTATTTGTTGAAACAAGAACATAATATAATGCCTCTAATAATACCCATAAAATGTAACTTTTATGGTCAAAGCACCCACACAAGCGTAAATAATTTCACAAATACTCAAAATTATATGAAACATTCCTGATAATATGACAAATAAAAATGTTTATATGACAAATCAACAAATGCTGTAAAGTTTAAAAAGGTATATACATGGAAAATTAACCTTGTGACTATTTTGTTTGTAAAATAGAATTCCTCTTTTATACTATTCAAACAACATTGAATTCGTTAATCTTAGCATGTGTTTGCACATGCCTATCTTATCTTTGATACCACAAAAAATGTATAGCTTTTTTGACACAGGTTAAACCGATGATAATTTTATTGCGAATCCATAGGCGAACATATAACAATGTCTACTCGTAATATGGAATGAAGAGAATGATGTTCATTTATGATGGTTTTTTTACTACCTCGCACAAATAAATGGAATACGGCCACAAAAAAATCGAACTGGTACGGTACGTTTCTCATCGCACAATATATGATCCACCAAAGGTTTAAATAAAAAGCTTCACCAACGTTATTACTGGCCTTTGTAGGCTTGTTCAGAGCGAAGAATTAAAAAAAATTATTTAATGCAATTAAGTTTTTACAAAGTTAATTGACCATGTTTGTTAAAAATACACAAATTTTCATATATGTGCGAAGAGACACCCTACCAACTGAGCTACTTCGTATTTGAGACACGGCTTTTAGGAAATGCGATGCTTGGACTTTGGCGCGGTATTGCCACAAACGGTACAGCACGCTGAATCTGTTCCATGGGCGAAGCGTAACAGGTCAATATCTATCAATTACTTTCAGTAAACTAACTAAAACTCCAGTTTCTGACAAGCTACCAAGGATTCTTCTCAGTGTATATTTTCGCTAGCTAGTCCGTAGCATAAGGGAAAAACTCATTAAATTCGGAGTGAGGATGTGTTAAAAATGCAGGACTACAGATTACTTGTTTAACTCAAAGTTACTCAGCATCTCGCGATATATGTAACAACTAATGCCTTAGGAAGTTCCGCCAACAGTCATTTTGCCTTTTTAAATGGTGAAACTTCAGAAGGAGTTTGTCGGACCAATAAATGGTTTCTTAGCTGTCTCAAAATTATTGTGTTCATTCCATTTTATATGCTAGGTCGACACAAGGGAACTGTTTTCCTCGGTACCAGGAGGATGGAGTTAATTTTGGAGCAGGAATCTTCAAGCCAATCCATGTTACATTTCGTTAATTTTATTCGATACTTTCTTTTTATTTTTATAGACTGCCAACATCGCATGACTTTCATAACATCTGAAAAGTCGGCAAAATTAAATTTCCCCAAAAATATAGACATTTTCTTTCAATAAAATCGTACTTGATATGTTGTTCAAAAACACGTAAGTTGCTGACTCTTGAATTGTAGGAAAATGTTGTGATCCCTCCAGTGTTAAGGATAAAAACATTAAGTGATTTTTAGGTAGCTATTTAAATCTCCAACCTTTGAGTTTGTTTCTCAATTTATATGGAAACATGTATGAAGCATCTATTTTTCACTAACCAAGTGACTTAAGCCTATTTCAATCTACATGGGTCAGGTTTAAAAAGCTGAGGTTCGTATCACAAGTTGAGGCAAAAATTAGAGACAAAAGGGCGAAAGCCACAGAACGAAAGGGATGCAGGGTCTAAAATATCAACAAATGCTGGACCAGTTGATAGCACCAAACACAAATAACTTTTATTAACTGCCTTGCGGGCTAACCCTTGTGCGCGGAATGTGTTTGCCGTTTCAAAACAAATTTCGCACGGTTTGTGAAGCGAAACCGCTGTTAAAAATTACATTTTGATGAATATTCGTGTATCTACGCAATCGGGTAATTTTATCCTAACGCGGCACAAAGGGTTGGAAAAGGGTTGATATTGCAGTTGACTTTTGTCTGTCCTGGTGAAATAAATGGAACAATGAACAAGGCGGCTATCTCATTCCTCATATTGTGGATATTATTTGTTGCTCAAATTGAAGTGGGCCACATATTTCATGGTCAGAATGAGCATGCTTACTAGCACGTGTACCCTTTGCAGTCAGCAAGAAACTGCTGTAGATCTAGAGGATAGTTCGCAAGTCATGTCGAAACCCGAGTAAATTACCAATGACTTCTCTACCATCAACTATATTTCATAGGTCGTAGAGACGATGGAAAGTCTCTATTTTTGTTGAGCAATATAGGGAGTATGAATATTTATGGAACACGTCATCTCCAGTGCTAGAGACAATGATTACAAATCTGCTTACTCTAAAGGTTTTCATGTGTCGCTGTTTTTGTCACCACACAATCTCATTGCTTGAGCGTGTTTTGCTTCATTTTGACATCGCAACAAATTCCCTATGTTATGACATGATTAATACAAAACAGTATACACAGACAACAAGAATATGTCCAATTCCTTATTCGCTCTTTGACCAGAAATGGTACCAGGATCCCATCAATTTCTGGGTAACTGAATCATCATAACAATTACTGCTCAACAGGATCCCGTATCGTTGCAGTCTATAAATAACATTAATCTAAAATGAAGTACTGAGTCTACCCCCCTGACTCCATTATTATCCTTTCGAATACTCCATATTATTACAGCTATAACTTTGTCATTAAATAATCTTCAGTGTTATGCATATGCCTGATATTCTACCTCTCCCTCCACCTGACTGATGATTAATATTGTCCTTGAACCCGGCTACAAATAGCATAAGACCAGATCGTTGCTTTCCCCCCAGCCATAATTCGTTTAAAGTCAAAGTTTAACGGTAAGGAGTTTACTGAAGGCATAACAACCCTTTGGAGGACTATTCCTCTTCGAACAGTTAAGCCTAAATGTTTTGGAAGTTTGCTAGCCATCTGCTACGTTGCCAACGGTAGCTCTTCAATGTAACTCCTGTAGATATCTCGTTATTTGTTAATAATATTGTAAAATAATTTCTAATACATACCTATATGCCATTTTTGATTACTTCGATGTCAAAAATGGACATATTCTTTCTTTAAATCTAGAAAGCAATATGCACAAAACCGATTTACATTGACGGGTTTCGAGAACAGTGGCGTTCTGTGTCTTAGTTTGAAGATGAAGCAGCTGTAAAAAGAAGAAGTATATAGAAAGAACCAGATTTCCTTGAAGGTTCAGCCTCACTGTACGAAGTTCATGAGCTTATTTTTCAATATCATACTTATTCCGATCCAAATGTGTTCACTTCTAATATGATTCAATTGCAAAAGAAAATTATCCTGCCTTCACATTGCAGTTCCGCTATTGTATAATCCTGTTTCACATCACAGCTTCAGACAATAGGAAGAATGCTCTGCCCTAGTTGGCAACGTCGACATCCTTAACCTGATCCAATAAAGACAAACTGCCATTGCCATGCCATCCCCCACTTCCGACCTACCAAGACCCTAAATCTGGATTTCGGCTTGTCCGACCCTAGCATAAATTTTAATTCAACCGATGTCCAATAAACCATACCAAGATGCAGCGTGCCATGGCATCGGCACCGGTGAGCGTCTTTTGTTTCTCCCGCGGGCACCCTATCGCCTCTTCTTCCTTGAATTTCGTAAAGCCCGCTGTACACGTTGGTGCTGTTGAATTGAGATTGATAGGTATTGTATCAAGATGGCCTACCTATTGTCTTTTGTTTCTTGCATCGATTCCCAATTGCACGTATCTTGACGAAGTGCTTTAATCTGAAATACTGATACAAGTAGAACAAACTTAGGGAACTCAAGTGGCCTGACATTTTTTATGGTTGTTATATTTCAGTTTTCGTGTTTTTGTGGTAATCAGTGGATCTGAAATTCTCATTTTTATGTATCATGCCTCTTCGTCTGTTCGCAAGCCAAGCATGACTATGAGACAGCCATGAACCAGATGGCAGTTACTATCAAGTCTAGAGAAGAAATATGGGAGGGTTCAGTCTGTAAGAACTCCACACGCTCGGAAAACATTATATCTGGTTCTGTCGGGGAGATCAGTTATAATAATGGTGGTGTTCTTATCGCTGCTGCACCAATTCTGATGATATCTGTGTAGCTTTATTTTATGAAGCACATTCAGTTAAAGCTACTATAAACTTTAGTAGTGTGAGTATATGCAGGTGGTGCTGCTATACTCTTAAAGTTATAGAGATTCCTGCATTGGTGGCGAGGAATAGTCTTTAGAAACTCCAAGCTATTTTTCTACGTTTATCAGGTTCTGAATCCTCAGAGGTGCAAAAAACATACTGCCTAAGGGATGCTAAAGCAATTCCTTACAGCGCAGAATATACTGAATCAATCCACTCGACGTCATTTTTGTTATGATACATTATTTTATTCATTTTATTCATTTCGTCCACTCACGTGAACTAGTGTGAACGGGACTCTATCTAATCGTGCGTATCCAAAGTCTCAAACGTAATTTATGCAAGAGGGAGTCTGACAGATGGGCGGCTGTCCTCCCCATATTGCTGTCCGAAACCCGGAAATTAGGGGGCTGGCCTAGGGCGGATGGGGGGTGTGGTGCAGGAAGCCACCGACTGCTTCCATGGTACGAGTGGGTGTGACCCACGCATTAATGTACAATAAAAAGCGGTACGGCTGAACAAGTAGGTATGATCAGCATTCAAGCTAATGGTAAAAATGGCTGAACTTCGCCAGACGTAATCATTAGCGTTATTCATCGGATAATTAGTTTATTGATTTTTTCTGATCAAATTTTTTTTTATCAAGCAATTAGGAAACTTTCCCTTATTGAGGCTGTTATAAGGGATCTTTGTGGGGTTCGCGAGTTTGGACTGTATAGAATCAAGGTAGTTGGAGTTGATACAGATCTTAAATATTGTGGTTGAATAGTATAATCTGACAACTGCGTATTATCCACTCATCATAATCAGCGTTATTGGTGCTAAAATAAGTTTATGGATTTTTTCTGATTAAACTTTCTGTATTAAGAAATTAGGAACATTCTCTGGTTTAAGACTGTTATGAGGAATTTTTTGTGGTTCCTCGGACTTGGACTGTAGAGAATCACGGGGATCTTGAATGCTATGCCACTATGCCAGGTGTCCAATCAACTTTGTAGCAATAGAAGACCATATATCTACACTTTATAGTCTATTAAAGGTATTTCATTTAGATTTAATGATCTTTGTTTTAGTAAAAGATTAATAAACGTTAAATTCAAGCATTCGCTGGAAGGGTGGGCCTAAAAATGTTTCATTTGCTACACTGTTACCGAGATGTGGATTCAAACTGATAATAGGTCTTCATCAAATAGTAGAACATAACAATTAATAAAAAATGGACATAACCTGTGTATCAAAATCAATGAACGAAATGTGTCTAACACCATCCCATACAGTTTAATTTCCACAGACTCTCACATATTTTTTGTTTATGTTATGAGCATTAAAAACATATTTTCTCTCAAACTGAATATGTAGCCATTTTTTGTTTTCATGAAAAATATCCAGAGATATGTTCATATAAAAACTGATCGACTTAATTTAAAAATAGGGCGCGGTGTAGAAAATATATATAAGCCTACTATCTCAGATTGAAATTTTTAGACGCTGTAAACTGTAACTATCAGGGATCAAATTCCTTGGCAGCTCATTGCATCTGAGGTAGCAGTTGAGTCAGTTGAATATGTATCAGAACGAATCGAGAAACGGTTATACAACGTATAAAATCATGCAGTCTACTTGGTGCTATAAATGCAGCGCTACAGCTGTCGATAGTATGCTGCTCAGTTTAGTGAAACATAAAGAGATCGTTGTTTTTTACAACTGCCATAAAATAAAATTTGGAATCGCGATATGATGGGCACCAGTTGGAGATATTACCCTCAGTTTCGGGTCTTTGGCCTAATGTGTATGCGAGTCTGGAGCGAGACACAAAAGCCCTTCATATGTATGTAAAACGGAGTACAAAAAATGTGTCTGCTTTGAGAGCAGAATTGGTTTTCTTAACTACGCTATTTACAAGTCTGCGAACATTTGTTAGGCTACGATACGGTATGGTCTGGGACACTCATCATCAAATTTATCACAGGTTTACCAGTTTTTGTTGATTCCTAGTTTCATTATATCTGTCACAAAATCAGAATTGCTTTGTCGTGCGAAAAAAATTACTTTAGGCTAAAATACCGTCAAGTAGTTTGACACTCTACTTTCCATGCAATGCTATCAGTTTATAAATGAATGTATGCATAGGAATTTGGAAATGCTCACCCCTTAACTCCACGTAGGTCTGGGTTGGTAACATAGACTCTATTCCTAATGCTGAATTCAAATGAAACAAGCTTTTGTATCATATAAAGAAAGACATTTAAACATCCGAACTGGCATCCTTCAAGAAAATGATATTTTCTGGTGAAAGGAAAGTCACCATCGTAGCGCAAGTCCAAGCACACCTTCGGATTTATCGGAATATTTTCTCAATTACCCAGCTGTCTAAAAAAGTACAGAAAATTTTTGAAAGCATCACAGTAGCTGTGAAGTACATTTCCTCTCAATAAAATCCGCTCATTTCCAGGATTATTTCTAGAGCCGCGAATGTCCCCTCCAGACTTACGGTAACCGCGCAGAGTTCTGGCACGTGCAGACGATACGTTGTCTATGATCTATTCGCAGATACTAGGATAGTTTACGACCGGCCATTACGCTATGGCCTTGTTGCATGCCGCGGAAAAAGCAACGGCTTCGCAGAGGCCCCTGCAGGAAGAAGCATCATTTTGAAAATGCCGCAAAGTCTGGCATTTGCTCTATCAACAGTAGCGTAACCAGGGTAATTTCGTTTCAAGCACATGGATTTGGGAGATCGTTAGTCCAGTAAATAAAGGTGGTCTAGGCCTTCTGCAATGACAAGATGTCGTCGAAAACTTTTGCTTGCACTTTAGTGATAAGGTTATTTGTTTTTGTGTATATTTGTGATACAGACCCGTTCTTCGATGATAATGAGACTATATCCAGAGCTTCGTGTCCGTTTTTTCAGCCTGTCCAGGAGCTTCAAGGAGTGTTACCGAACGCAACCCCACAGCAGTATTCCAGAGTCCTGTAGGGTAGTGATTCCAGTAATTTTCTGGAGGGTGAGTGAACCTCCAGCTTTTGGAACGCTGACCAAGCAAAGCCGCCAACATATATTACTAACCCATAAGATAGAAGTCGTCGTAAAGATGGCTTTCAGGAGATCACACTCCAGAAGATTAATTCTGTATTCACATTGACTTGAAACCTCTGTTGTTTGCAACTATCGGGGTACAAACTACACGCAGTAGCTCATTTTACAACGCCGAGGTTCTCCAGGAGATCGACTTATCAAGGAGGCTCGTTCAAGCCGTTGGAAGCTTGACCTGTGAGGATCTGCCCGTTAAGTTTAGGTTTTTATGACCTCTGGCTCCCTTGCTAACCAAGTGATCAAATTAGTATGTTTTATAACCTTGATCTAAAGGGACATGCGAAATTTTAAAGTTAAACGGACTTTTGCATATTTGAGAACGGTATTCATAGTACTATGAACAACACTGAGGTCCTAAAAGGAATTGATCGGCAGATAGAGACTGACTATATTGAAGCAAAGAAAAGTTGCGATGAAAGCTGATCATGGAAGAAAAACTTGAGGGAAAACTAGATACAAGTGAAAAGAAACATTCATGGCTCAAAAACTCAGGAATCTTAAGAAAATTTCTGTAATGTTTGCTAATATTCAATAATATCGTAGTTTAGGAAGAAGTAGAAGATGCATAGTCAGTCTTAGAGGGCATGGAATCTTGAGGTAGTGAAAATGCATTGCATTCGTTCATGAGCAACTATAACATTTCATTTATACTGCCATCACGGAACCCCAAGTTTCCGATATATAAAATTTGAATTTGGAAACTCGGAGACTAGAACCACACGCTTTCGGCTTGTCGATCAGACATTCTAGTCAACTGAGTTAAGCAGGCACTCCGCTCACGCGATATGGAACACCGATGGCATTAGGTGCATTCTAAGACGATATCTCAATATCGCTATGTATGTTTTATTATATTTGTATATCAGCATCTGTCTTGCAGATTAGCAATTAGATGGTTATCACTTTTAACTGACAGACCAAATAGCGACTATTAATGCAGCTCTAAATGAGCTTATCTACTTAAAACCCGCATGGAATATAGAACTTTGTGGCAGACCCACTTTGATCTCAAAAGCTTTGGAACAGGTGCCACAGATGTCAACAATTTGTCTTCTTTTGCGATAAACGCGCGCAGCTAGGAATAGAAATTGGATTTTTCAGAGATTCTGAATGTGAATTTGCACCAAACCCCGGATACGCCTCTGCATTCCGCTACTGCGCTCGCCATTGGCGGAATGCATATTTTATGCTGCAGCAACGGAGTTCGGAATTTTTAATATGATGGAGTCAGTGCACACATGCACGATGCAGTCTAACGTTTTTAGGGGTTACAGTTGCATGACGGCAGAACGAAAGGATTTATAACGAATACATGACAAAGTAACCGCACCACGACGTATAGGCATTCCGTCGTTAGATATTGGATGCATACATGGAGTGAGAGGTTTTCGTCGTGGTCGACAGGAGAGTGACCGGAAGGCCCGATATGCTTGCTTCTCATGTCGGTTTTACAGTCACGTAATATTTGCGGTCGGAGATCTTTACTGACCCTAACTCTGGCGCTGCGGCGCTTCGAGATACGCGATGGAGAGTGGGTTTTCGTGGAGTGCATCCGTGGATTGGATCTTGGTAGGCCATGCCTCTGAATACGAATTTTTGTATCGACTTGACACCAAGGAAAACATCTGTCGCAGGAAAAAGGGTTTACATGATATTTTAGCTGTAAAAAATCTACCTGACTAAATTATATTATAAATTTAGTTTAGTTTTCTTCTACCAAATTTCGTTTTAAGATAGTTCCAAGGCACATTTTCATTTGTAAAAAAATGTGTGTAGTCAAAATTTGTGAAAATGGATGGAAAGCTGTATCTTTTTCTTTGTCGTTGATCAAGGACGCATTACCATAACCTTTTGAGTTCGAAAATCGTCCGCACTCGTTAGACATGACTCATTGTTAATACTCTTGCCTTCATTTCTTATTTGTTTTTATTTCTAGATAACCTCGCGCCTAGACAATCGCGCTTCATAAGCACTGCGTGAGGATAAATGTCTGTTGACGTTGACCTTGAAAAGCTGTCGCTATAACCATCGGCGAAAATGTCCCCGCCAGCTCATTTCACAACGCCAAGGTTCTTCAAAAGAACGACTCTTGAAACAGGCATGATCGAGGCGTTGTAAGTTCGACCTAGTGAATCAAATGTAATTTCCTGGAGCGGAAGAGAACTCTCGGTTCCTGGAACGCCGACCTAGTGAGCAAGAAAAAGTTTTCAACTTCAAAAAATCCGAAACCATATATTTTCTCATGTTGTACAGCATAGAAAAAATTAAAATAGCAACTAGTTAGTCAACTATGCCTTGTAAGTGGAATGATTTCATTTCGTTGAACATTTGGAACGCAGCCAGTCGGAAAAAATATTCAGGAAGATCAGAAAGTTTTGGATACCTCAAACATTCTGTCGACTTTTCAAGTTAGAAAGGATGCAAGGTTCACAATATTTTCAATATGTATAAATGTAATTTCAAGAGATCAATTAAAAAATTCTATGGATATAATAATAATAATAATGTCTTTATTAGAGCAAAATTTAGCCAAAGGCTACTCTTACATTTAACCCATTAAAAAATAATCCCATGGATCCATGCAAGGTGCATGAGAAAGCACAGTATCAACAATACCATTTTTCACTTCCAATGACATTTTTTTAAATTTTGTTTCAATTCCTGCACAGGAAAATCTAAGCATAGTTTTCTTATGGGAAATGAAGAACATTCATTTGCACAGCTAGATATTGTATAAAACGTACCGTGCTACAAGCATAATTTTAATTACAACCGAAGTATTGCGAATAATTGTGGTAGGCGCTAACAATATCTCGTTCGAAATACCCAGGGATCTCTGGAAAATTTATTTGACTACTGCACAATGGAAGGGCTTTAAATTCGACGAATCCGAATTCGGTATAAGAACACTAATTTGTGAACCCCGCGTTGTGCGGGAATCTTATTAGAAGCTCGAAAAGCATTGTTTCCGTGTTTGAATGGCAACTTGGCCTGACGTGGGAGATAAATCTAATAAGATATACGTTCTACCGCGTAACCGAAAAATACAGTTATTGCATTGGTTTGAGTGTCAATAACGATTTTTGCACATACTCAGGAAAGAAGGAGCAGACCTAAATAGTGATATACCGTGAGGACAATAACACTGTAAGTTGGACAGCGTATATATAAAAGTTTTTTAATTGTTCCTAAATTACCAATCAGAAATTAATAATCTATAAGCTAATTTGCTAGGTAGTACAATTTTCTTAATATGCTGTACAAAGAATGGCGTGGTGAGGTGCATCATCCAGTGACTTCGCCTCGTTTCCTCATAAAAGATCCACTGGCCAGAGTCTTGGTAGTCGTTTGTTGTCTACGAGGGTCACGCTGAAAGTCTTCAGATATTCCTAATCTATTCAAGCTTGAAGAAGTTTGAGCACGCAGCTATTTTGTTCTAAGTGCTTACACGCAAAGGCAGCGTTTGAATCGTTCAGTAGTTGCCTTGCCACAGTCTCGAATGCATCGAAGTGTTGGCCGAATTTTAACGTGAAAATGGAACCGGGTAGTCACGATTTTCGATACATGATTTTGTATGACTATAAAAAGGGACTTAAAAGAGCGGAATGTCACGAAAGTTTGGTGAGCTGCTTTTTGGACTATGCCCCTTTTAGGGCTAGAGTTTTTAATTGGTTTGCTGAGTTTAAAAGGGGCCGGGTCTCACTCGATGATGAACCTCACACAGGTCGACCCCCCGCTGCTGTTACTCCGGAAACTGTAGAAGCTGTGCAAAATATGGTGAAAAAATATCGACATATAACCAACACCGAGATTGAGGCTTCTTTGGGGATTGGATCTGCAGTGGTCCGAACAATCGTTCATGATCACCTTCGCCTAAGAAAGCGGTACCACATTTGTTGGCCAGTGAGCAAAAAGTAACAAGAGTTGATTGGGCTAAGTTTATGCTTGGAAAATTTGATAATGGCACAGTAAAAACACTTTTAATATCGTAACCGGAGATGAAACATGGCTATATCATTATGATCCCGAGTCTTCGTAAAGTAGGGGATATACTTTCAAGTATTATATATCAACGTATTATTTATGAATGAGAGTCTCATTCAGTCTACAAGTTAAGGATCATTGACTAGTGTCCTTGAAGATTGTTTCATAAGCAGACAGTTTCTGAAATTACAGCCTCTAAGGACACGACCTAACACATGAATGATCAGAAGATTACTGGAATTAAATTGATTTGATGGAAAGTAAGTCGAACATTTACGTTAACCACTGACCTTGTTAGTTTGTTATAACCTTGTATTTTTTTTTCTAATGTTACATGGCAAGATGGTGGAATGATGAATTTAAGTATCCATCAGGAAGTGATGAATTTAAATGTAAAATGTATCTCGCATAATAAAAATTACATTTAATAAAACATACGCACGTCAAATATCCCCAATATTTTCCTTTTTAATTCGATCACTTTTCAGCATATTCAAAAGCTTTTAAGCCACATCAAATTTCCGGAATAGTCGCATCGAACGCAGTATCCAAAACAAATTTTAATTTCAACTGTTTGTTTTATTTAATTAAAGTGGATACTTTTAATTTGCCAAATCCGATTGTACATACAGAAACTGATGTATTTAATTAAAAGAGAAGTTTGACGCAAATGAATTTCCATCAGTTAAAAATATGGAACCGATATATTTTGTTATGTCTATGTTTGGCCATGCAAATATGACCTGAAGTATTATGTTGGCTAATCGCAGTCTATAATGCGGGAATATTTGATCGCAATTAATGCTGAAAATGTCAATTAGCTTTACAGGATTTTACTTTAATGGTTTAAGGATGCAAATTTGCAATTGTTAAACTAAAAACGAATCCACTGTGTACAGAGGTAATACAGACATTTCCGAGATTCCGTACCAGTGCATTAATCGATTACACTACGAAGCTCTTGGAGGAAACTATGCCAGCAATAATATCAGATACGTATTTCAATTAACGACAATTATATGTTCAAAGCATAAACTGACACTTAATTATCAATTAATTCCAGTATTTGTAATAGTATGATTCTTTATTGCTATTTTTCGATCATAACAGTTGATCTACATCTAACTGCGTCTTCCATTATCATTTAGGATTCAACCTCAAATCACTCCGGGGTAGCACACGTTTTCGTTTTCAATTTTGAAATATTTTTCACACATGGTATTTGCATCATAAGCTATTTTTCAATTGCAGTTGGTCACAGCTCGAAAATACTATCAGATAATGTACAATTATGCCTGTTTCACTCACGTACACATTAGAAAAAATTCTTTTCGACTGCACCTGATGCAACATGTAATCGAAATGCGAAATTCTATTTACTTTCCCTTTTTTGTGACCATTCCAAGACATCGACAGCCATTTTTCAACACGCTTTGTGATTAAGCAGTTCAATGCTAAATTTCAAATCGTAATAGCTTTAAATTTGTTTTAAGAAAATACCTTCCCTTTCTCCAACAGAGTTCAAAGCCATGAATTCTTATTTTCAAAACGTAGGTTCTTATTTAATTCCTTTTTCCACTGAATTTTCTGAGAATAATAAAAGCAAAATTTTATCAGCATATTAAATTGTATTGCTACGAATTTTATATTATTATTAATCTTATTATTACATTGCAACTCAAAGTACAGAGAAACGTGACAATTTTTTTTAGAATAAGTTGTAGACTAATGTTTTGGGGCTGGAAACGAAAACAGCAAAATACCTGTTTTTTGATTAAAGAAATCAAACCTTTCATAATAATCCCATTAACCATGAAAAACAAAGTAACAAACCAAACATAAAAAACCAAGACTAATTACAGTCACCCTCTGTCAACTGCCTTCAATTCGTAGAGCATCAGTCCGGCAAACCAAAGATGTACGGTTAAATCGCCCCCAAGCCAAATCGTTCTCTGAATTTCTAATAATAAATTTGGTTTTACAGTTAATTAAAACTTCAGTCTATCATCAATTGACCTACACACGCAACCCTCATAAGCCCGTCAGTCAATACGTTCATTCTGCGCAAATCCCGTCACCATAGTGACATCGAATGAAGAATTATCCTTTGAGCCATCAAGTTTCCAGCCAAGCCATCCGGTGGAACGTGAGGATTAGGACGTCCTTGCTAAGACATGCCGGATTGCCTCCCGGATGAATCCGGTCCGAAAACAGGAAGGGTATAAAAACGGCGAATTAGGGACACATGCCACTTGTCTAGTTTGGATGCTGCTCTGAAGGAGGCTTTGTGAGCTATACACAGATGGCAGAGTGAGTAAAGAGGAATCTACTGCGTTACCAGAATGGTGGAATATCTTATCCAAAACAGGCAACACCAAAGTTGGATTCTCTAGGTAAGTTTTGAGAGTACTGATGCTGCTAATCAACATAAATGACCCTTCTGACTTCTATTGCTCCTATATGTAACACTGTATTGCACTACAATTATTATTCCGGAAAGGCTAGTTTTAAAAATGAGCAGGTCAACTTTGAGGATCTAAAAGCAGGCCTCGAAAAATGCTTATTCTGTTTTACCGAGGAATGTACCTTACAAGGAAGTTGCAGCGTACTGAGTCAATCTACTTGACTCAATTTATTATCTTTAAAATTTTCAGCAATGACAAAACTGTATTGATCACTTCAACAGAAACAGTTTGTTCTTGGTATCTTTTGTTTGAAGCACTTACATATAGGTGTGTTCACATAATTATATATTATGTAAGTAACATACTTATTGTAATAGGATTGAAAAACAATTTCCAAATTTAATACATATTATTATGTAACTGGCTCAAGTATCTTGATTAGTTTCAAGGAACGAAAAATGGATGTGAATTATGTTAGACTGAGATTGCTCTGGTTCCTGTCAAGATTCGGCTCCGAATGTATCTCAAACCAGTTAAAAGCAATTTGAAAAAGGGAAGCAAGGACCAAATCCTATTCCAAATCATATGCGCGTCGCATTGTGAGATTTCCTTATCTGCAGCAAAGAACAATAAATCAGTTGGCGTGGGGATTTATGCAACAGAATATTATCATAGTCTGCAGCATCCCAAGGCGGGTGGCGACACAACACACCAAAAGTCTAGACGTCAGAGACGTGGCTGATGGGGGCAGGTGATGATTTTCAATCTCCTCAACCTGGATTGCCTTACTGATTCCACAGAATGGCTTTTGTCAGTAAACAAGGTATAAATAATCATCCTTCATTCAAATAATATGAACAAAATAATTTTAATATATTGTGAACATCCATACATCACATCATATAATGGACAAGTGTTTCAAGAAAATACTCGCAACATCTTATCAGTGAACCTCATCATGCTGAGGAGTCTCAGTAAGTTGAATGAAGCACTTTACAATTAATTGGTTTGGGATGTATGAACGAAGTTGCAACTCTGTTTTGATTAATATTTTCCAGTATTCTTACAAAATGTACTTGCATTACGCAGATCACCTACGTCACTGTTTATGATGCCAATGCCGTCTGCAATGGATGGAAAAACTTATATATGGAAATACATTGAAACACATTTTGGGGGAGTTTTATCGAGATAGGGTGTCGCGTTTGTTTGCTTTTCTGAAAGGGGGATTTTTTTGATTTGGTTGAAGTTGTTCTTACAATCTCAAATCGGTATGTTGTATTAAAAGATAGCTACTTATTAGAAATAATAATTAGGTGAATATTTAACATAGTTAGACTGCTGTATTTGAAGAAATTTCCGATGGTTCATTGTATACTATATAGTCCTTCAGGTTTGATAGTGGATTGGTCTCTATTTACATATGATGTAGTTATGTTAAACCCATTAAAACCTATTATCTTAAAATTGGACAATTTTGCGATAACAATATCCTCATCCATGCAGGGGACATAAAAAGTAATTTAACAGATATGGATTTTTTGCTTTTATGGTTTTCCACCTAGAAGCTTAGTGTCTTTAATTATTTTCCATTAATTGATCAATTTAAGGCTTTAAGACTCATTTTGTAAAATCGGATTTTAGCTGCCTATTAATTTTTTCATATTACTTTTCTATGTCATCCTTTTTAGCTTTCAAGTTTGCTAATGCTCGTTTTGACAAGCCTACAACAAAGCAGCAATCACCGAAGGAAGCTCCAAGTGCGAAGACGTAGAGGTCAAAAAGAGAGGATATTTCATCAAACGCAGTGGAGTCAAGCCAAACTATATGAAGTGAAATGAAGGAAAAAGACACGAAATATTGGGTTCTACTCCACAATATTGCCTGATAGAGAAAAATGCAAAAACATCATTTGCTACCTTACAAGAGGACACAAAAATGGAAGTAATTTTCCAAAATATAACAAAAGGGAGGTGAAAGCCTGAATTAATAGAAAAATCGGAAACATAGCTCTGAAAATGTCCAACTAAACAGCTGGACAGCTTTTGAGTACGCTTGTATGCTTGGCTAGTCGAAAACATAACCTCGATGTTTTTACAAACACCTCATTTCGGATTTTATGTTAAAAAAGGAAGCAAGTAGGTTTTGCATACTTTCTGCGATAACATATTATTATTTGAACGAAGTGCTAGAGGAAAAAATGCATTCCAGTAGACTCAATAAATCAGCATCTGTAAGTGCGCTCGAATGCTTCCAATCCTCTAACTAGAGATCCGTTATTTGGATAAGTTTGTGAAGCTGGCAAAGTGGCAGCAAAATGCATCTCGTATGTACACCTTTGGAGAGTAACGGCCTTAGGAGCGTCATTGGACCGCGAAGTGTATAGCCTAAGAGCAGTTCTTTTACGTGCCTACCTCTTTAAATTTCTTGAAATTTTGCTTGTAGAAACAATATCTTTATCGACTAGTTAAGTTCTAAAAAAGGCCATAGCTCAAATTTCACTACTTGACAGATAATAAAGTGCGAGTGCTAGGAAGTGCCTGACAACGTTGCATCTTCGAGGAAATTGACATTATCAAGAATATGTTGGACATACAACATCCAATCCAATCTGTATCCTTAAAAAACATCCTTACATCCCGATTGATTGATTGGAACAGTTACATCTACTAAGGCTTAGATCAGTCCATCACTATACTGCTCACACTTATGATAATGCGCCTTGAAGGACTCAGAACTCGATTCAGAAGATATATGCAAAATGTGTTTACATTTCAAAATGAATTTCCTCCAAGAAGAACTAAATTTCATAATGGCCTTAGTATCATTCACTTCGTTTGACATTACTGGGTAATACCGTTTGTCGGAAGCCTTACAGTCTGTTGCCACCAACTCCATGGCTAAAAGCGCACTAGCAGCTCAGACGAACCTGATTGATCGATGGTGACGCAAGTGGAGAGTTAAGTCTATTAGAGACGCAAGGTGTGTTAACAACTTGCAACGGACGCAAAGCGGATCAATCGAAAATGTTCACGACAGCCTCGCTGTTCAGAGGCTTACAAGATGGATCGGACCTACTAGGTTCCGCCATACAGAAGACGATGCGAGGAATCCTTTATGTCATTTTGCTGAGACGAGGCGATTGATTGTCTGGCTCACGGAAAGGGCTTGAGTATGAACTATGCATTTCTCATAAAAAAAATACGTGAAGGAAGATGTTTATTGATTACAATAGCTTTGACATTAATTGATGAGGTGTATTTAGTATACGAATGTTTCCGTCACAAATTAGAACTTGGTATTGAGCTACCATAGAAAATGTAAATTATGTTATTCAATCATCATCATTTAAATGTAGTTTAACTGAGCTTCAGTGCCCACTTGGCTTCAAAAAGCTCAACTAAAACGGTGGTGAGTTTTTGTGAATGAAGATTTTGAAGACAGCTACTCGATTCTGTTTTTCAACTAAAAATAAATAGCTCGAAAAGCATCCCCCCTTCCATCCACGATCCAATTACGATTCAGGACCAGTTTTCACAACAAAGATACACAAAAGGACCTACCCCGAAGATATCAAACAGCGCAATAATGAATTCAACAGTCTCTTTGGCGCTGTCGATACGGGCAAATCCCAAACAAAGACCTGCAGAGGGGAAAAAGCTGCGAAAGCTTTAAAATATACTTTCAGCAAATGGAATTAATATTGTTCTTTGTCCTAAACCTACCTCACAAAGGGAGGGTCAGGGCAGATTAGATAAGGGATCGAGATCAAACGTGTGCTGACGACTGTACGCTGGCAAGTTCTTTTTATTCGTTCAGCCTTGTACCCGCCTTTAATCAGACTAATGTGTGTAACTGTGAAAAGGGGAGGTTGAAGTTTCGTTTAGAGTTTCAGATTTTTTTCTGTCCATTCAGCTGGCCTGAGGTTGTTTGATTTTTTAATCTAGTGTGCTTCAATACGGTATAAAAGGGCACGTGTATTTATCAGCGATGTCAGGGATTGACATCATCCAAGTTGCCGTACTATGTTCCTATTCAAATGTAATGTTTGTGTAAAGATGTGTTCGATTGGGGGATATGTAGAATAACAACAAAAAGCTTACTAAAAGTTATGAATTTAAGACTTGGGGTTTTATAAATGTCTGATGTGGCAGATGTGATCGTTACTGGTCAACACTTTAATCTATCGACGTGATTTGTAAATTAAGTTAAATCTTTGTAATATCATGAATGTCTAATGATCCACACTTGAAAATGTGTTTGAATAGACTCCAAAAATATTGAGCCCACTACAATATAGCTTTTTACTACACCCCAAAGCTATGAAAATATTAAAAACGCACAAAAATAATATGTACAGTTTGGCATGAAATATTTAATATATTTTTAATATTTCATGCCAAAAATGACAGAAAATTTGGAAAATAGAGACAACAAAAACTGAGATGTGACGATGTTTATTTGTTTCTCTCTGATTATCCGGCTACACAGTGGCTGAAAGTCGTGGAAAGCTGGCCAAAATATGGTCAATTTTCCAGATCGAAAAAATTTTGTACCTTATAGTTTTTGGCAAAGCCGATTACAAATTTGATGTTATTTTTTGAAAGAAAAAACGGTGAATTCAAAATGTTGCACGTGTTTTGGAAAAAGTAATTTGAATTCGTTCAATATCGGTGTACTAGGGTCCTAAGGGAAATAATTGCAGTGATTTTTTAAAACTAGATTTTCCAGCAAGCTGTTATGACAAAATGGAGACTAAAAGACCAGCCCTTTCACTGACATCGAATTTCATAGCACTAGTAGGAACGCCGTTAAGCTAGAAATATCATGTAATTAAAAGTTAAAATTGACTTTAAATTTTTGTGTGAAGTGTTGGTTATGAACGTAGCGCAAGCTCCTTAAAGAATCGCCTTTCCCGTCATCGCTGGAAAATTACTAATTTGTACAGGTCGTTAATACTTTTAATAAACAGCACCGAAGGATCTTACACTCCATCGCTGTTTTATCTTTTAGGTAATATTTTCATGCTACCAGTGTCGTACAGTCAGAAGTGGGATAGTTGGTTTATCGCGTGTAAAAGTATCAGATATTGTACGAGGGCCACGCTGAAAGTTTTTAGATACAGAAAAACTACAAGGTTTTTTTTTTAAACTTTATTCTGTTTTTTCAACTTTAGAAAAAATAGCTGCGTGCTCAACCTTGTTTAAACTTGTATAAATTATGAATATCTAAAGACTTTTAGCTTGACCCTCGTAGACATCGCTCCAACTGAACGTTCCATAACGTCAATCGGTACCGCGCCAATGTTTTCAGGTAATACTTTCACACCGGCACTGTAATAATAAAGAGTCATTAAATTTAATTACCCAACACTTCAGAAATTATAAATGGTCTTAAACATTCGGAAGATTAAAATAAATAATTCATTTTGGAAGCTGGAGCAGTAAATTAGGCGTAAGCAGTTGCGCTAGTGAGAGAGAGACCAAGCTACAGGTAATTTGAGTATATACTGCATTTATGAACTAATATTCTGCTTGTTAAAATTTCGTTGTTGATTTATGCTGCTTGCTTAGTGAAATGCGATGCTTTCAAAGTACCAGAGGTATTTATTTAATATTCTCTATGGGCATTTTTCATCCTAAAGTATGCACTGTGTATCATATCGTTTATATAAATTATAAATTTTATTGAATATATTCAATTTACACCTGGAAAAGTCTTGGAAGTGAGAATACCAAAGTCTTGAACTGAGCATATCATAATCTTGACACAAAACAGAGAAAATCTAACCTAGAAGGATATTATAGTGTTGATTGAAGCATTTCATGATCTTGGCGCAAATAGTTCCACTTCGTTATATAATTTATTAATGGTATAAACATTCTGTAATTTTGATGAGCTGTTATCAAAACTAATTTTGGTTCATTAACCTTAAAAAGAAGAACCAAAAAAGTATCAAAACTGTACCACTGTGCATAAGCATACCGCTGAATTGCCGTTGACGAATATGGCGATGCCGGACAAATAAATGAATTACTTGGAGGGAAACGTTGATGTTTGTATTCTTGATTGTAAACGGAGCTCCGTCGAAAAATGTGATAATCTTGCAAAAAAATATGGAGTACTTGTCAGAAAAGCATTGAAATCTTAGTTGTGAAGTAGAAGATATTTTTCTTCACAGTATATTTCATTAAAATAAGCATTTAATTCAAGTATATACTTCACTTGGTTCAAATCAAGAATAATTTTCTTGTCAAATTGATAACCTCCCATTTTCATGTCTTGATCCCCATTCAAAGAGATGCAATTTCGAAACTAATATGTTGAATGCCAAGCATGCACTTCATTCTCTTTAACGTTTCACTCATATAAACTTTGCACTCCAATTTAGTAACTTTCAGAGTAACCCATATGTGAGCTAGGAAAGTTTTTAATGAAATTTATGAGCTCAGTTTTAGACAGAATTAATAAAATTTTGATGTGAGGAGATATGCGTTGACAGAGTGTATGCATATGAAACTTCGTCTTGATATTCTCTCCATGAAAAGTATGCTGAACCTATAAGGATCCTCATGTGGATATCTGGTCACAGCGGGGTGACAGGTAATGAGAAGGCAGACAGCTGGCGAGGATGAGAGCAAGGGGCACATGTATTGGCATCGAACCCTTCCTCTGTATTAGCAGAGGCCAGGTCAGTGATGCCCTAGATGAGACAGATGACTGCAAGCACTCCAGGAGGTTCATAGCAGGCCCCAGCAAACGTAGAAGAAGTGCTGGGAGGAGGACGAGACCTCGTTCCATTTCCTGGGTGAGTGTGCCATTTACAGCGGCCTCAGGGCTGAGGTGTTCGTCACAGCAGAGTTTGACAGGAAAGAGTGCTACTCAGCGGAATGGTCGGACATCATGACCTTTATTAAAAGGTCTGGAAGGTTCGACACTAAGGAACTACCAAGTCTGTCATAGTTCTAGTGGTGGTCTTCGGGGTCGGCAAAAAAGGCCAAAGGTGGCCTACTTGCCAGGATTTGCCTCAGTATTACTGATACTACATGCCAAAACTAAATACAAACTTTAAACTATGATTTTCAGACGTTCGAAGTTTCTATTGTAAGCATTTCTATCTGGTGAATTTTATGGTAAAAGGCTGCATACGAATGAACGGTCTAGTTTCGGATATATAAATCTATTCGCGTTTTCCAATAAATCCGTTGTAATGAGTCATTGATATTCCTCTTTCACATATCACAAAATCAGCAGATACAGTCAGCTTATAAACATTATGATTCTCTAGTCTGACTTTATCGGATTAAGTATGCTTTTAGCATTCCACCCTGTCTGCTTTCACATTATCGAAGCTTGCCTTACCTCCCACTTGTGGCGGCAACCTTTAAGCATTTCTCCTTCCCCGCTTACCTCTTCGTCTCATTAACACACTCGTTAAAATGAGATTTAAGAGGATCTGCTCGGCTTTCTCAAATACATATTAGCAACACCTCACGAGCTGTGCGGACGAGAACAATCTGGTGGTCGTTAACGGGATACGTGACTATGGTATTGAGCTTGAAAGGATTCAACGCACAGTACGTGATACAAAAACAAAATGTCCGCATTTTTATCATTCAGTTTTTTGTGTTTATTCAAACATCTGGACAGTTATGGATTCTACCTGAGGCAACCAGTCTCTCTACTGTCTTCCATGAGGTCGCATCGCGCGACAACGCACAGCGGAGGTACGTGGTCGCTTCAACAACTAGAGGCCTGAGCAGTATGTGTCTCACATTGGTTCAGGTCAGAGCTATTCAAAGGGAAGTGTATGGAAGGTTCAATATTCAACATTCATCTCCATTTCCGCATAAATTCCATCTCAGGGTAGTTTTCGTCGTCTTTGCTTCAATTCAACTGTATTTCATTATCTAGGCGCAAATAGTTCCACTTCGTTATATAATTGGAATAACATTCTGTCATTTTGATGGTCTGTTATCAAAGCTAATGCTGGTTCCTTGACCATAAAAAGAAGGACCAAAAAAGACTGTACCAATGTGAATCCATCTCGGGGAAGCTTTATGAGTCGTTTGTGCATTCAATTGAACTATATCTGTTAATATCTGTTAATGTAGGCGATGATGACTTTGTGTTATTTTTCTAATTGTAGTCTTAATTGATTATATTATATCGGAAACCATGAAACAATGAACGTAAAATTAAACAAACAACTATGGATCTTACCTCCGGAATCAGAACGGTATATAAAGAAACCCATGTAAACGTCAAATAAAAATGTACCGCATCCCATCGACAAGCCAAACTGCCTAAATATATTAATAAAACTTCCCCTTTCACCCCGAAACTTCGGATGTAGATAGTCGGAAGGCCGGATTTATGTTTACAAAGAAAAAATAACCGGCGTGGCGTGCTGATATTTTTTCCTCGTATATTTTACGGGAAACTTTATGGCCGCGCCATAACTCATTGTTTTTATGGGTTACGACATCTTCGGTACCTTCCCCCCTTTTTTTATCGGAGGAAATCCAGCTCGTCTTGGTGATCAGTCGCTTGGCAACGGTTGCGATTCTTTGGTAGATAAGTTGCCTTCAGGCATCGATAGATTGAAAGAAATATCGTGACCTCATCTTCACTGAAAATGTATATCATTTGTTTTGTGCCCCAGTCACAGAGTGTTTTATGCAGATAGCTCGGCATTCTGAGGGCCTTGGAACAGTTGCAATTGTACCAAACTAATGGCAATCAAAATATCTTTGACCATTAAAATTAATTTTCTAAGGATTTCATGAGGTTCTAAGGTATTTTTTCGCACTTGCTGTGAACAGGTCGGTGGAAAAATGGACGTTTTTTTCGCCGGTTGTTGATATACTTTTTAAAGCTGCATGTTTTAGGATTTGATATGTTATGTAGATCAGCAAAATGTAGGTATTAATATATAACTGATAAAAAGACGAGTAGATGCAATGCGCAAATATTAAGAATGCTGAAATAAATATTTCTGTTCTGTTCAATAAAAAGTTGAATTCGTCGTAAAAGAGCGAGAGCCTGAGAAATATAAAAAATGATATTTTGGTTCAACTCTGATAAAATAATGTTTGGACAAAGCCCAGAGATGATTCGGAACACAAAAAATATGAGATTTCTGCAAAATCACAATCAAGTTGTGACAAAGACGCGACCAGACATACAGAATAAACAGGCGGACGAAAATAATTAGCTTTGATTTTCGAAATTGCAAAACAACAGAAAACGCATTATCTAATGTTCAAAATGTCCATGGCTATAACGATTTGTAAAAAGTAATGAGGCTAGTCCTAGTAGACAAGGGCGTTATTTACAGAAATAGGAAGAAACCTTACAAAACCTCAGCTATCAATATTTCTGAATACGTAATAATTCGTGTGTTCAAAAAATAAGGGCGAGAAGTATAATAGCGCTATATATGATTAGAATTCTGTTTTCAAATAATACAGAAGCTGTCGGGTCGGATCTATGAGAAAAATCGACGCATCAACCTCACACTGCCGTATGCACAGCGTCATTCGAATAGAAAAATTCCGATGCAGGGTAGACATACATCAAGCCAGACATTTTTATCTCGAATTGGTATATTTGCGCGGTATACATGGCAGTGGGAAGAGATATGTGAGGTCAACGCTGCTCAAAATATTCATGAATATCAGTTGAATTCATCTATTCCTTCATGTACCCCTATTGAATGCCAGCGAATATACAGATACGCTTCATGATTTTTTAGAAGATACACACATATGTGCTTTCCGGTGTTTAGTAGTGTACTGAAGCTCATGTGTTCGTTACATCGACCCTGATTGATCACTGAAACCATCCCTTGTCTCTGTCAAGACGGTGGTATGTTTTCTCCAACTGAATGTGGTTCAAATAAATAGCAAGATAATTACAGAATACGTTCTAGGCTGCATCAATTATGCTAATTTGACTGTGAGATGATCACAATGTCAATGCACAGATCTCAGAATTCTGTAGATAGGATCTATCAGGAAACAAGTTCCAAGGCAGCCCATTCTCCAAAGAACGACTTTCTAGAAGAAGAAGATCGTTCTAGGTGTTGGAAACCTCTCTAGCATTTGCTGCACAGATAAGTCTTGACGAGATTAAACAAAACAGCCCCTTGAAACACTTATCATGGTAGAATCTACCGGGCAAAAATGAATAGCAACATTTCGAGACAATTAGAGATAAAAATATGCAATTTTTTGTGTTGCTAGGTTGAAGATTGTGAAAATTTGTAGCTTGAAAACAATCGGATATCGTTTTCGATTTCACCAGAAATGACCCCAAATTTCCTTTTTTTAAATGGGATATCCTACATATTTTGGACTCGCTAAAAACAGCATAGCAATGCCAATGTCTAATCCCTACATCTTATAAACAAAATCTGCTCAAAAATATGCCATAATTTCCATTTATTTGTACTTTACCGGAACAGGTAGTAGGCCAGGATAAAAACAATGGTTGGTATTTACTGGACAGTCAAAGCACAGTTTAAAATGATATAAAAACATTGCACACCATTCGAAAAAATTCATTTTACGCGCATCAAAATTTCAAATTTTGATCAGTCTCTACGAAAACGTATATACTTACGTGTGTAAAACCTCCATGGTCTAGTACCAATTTTTTCCTCTATTTAATTACGATAGTTAAATCTAGTAACCACTTGTAAAACTGGTTTTGAACGTTCGGTTGTGGACTGATTTGGATTCATAGCCAACTATATTGAGCCCTATAATCAAACGATTGCTATTCATAGTCTGAAAGTTGATTATATCGTAAATGAATGAAGGTTATGAAAGTAGTATTGAGCTATGATGATTAAATTTCACTTCCATATCTTAAACCGTTTTTGTACAGTCTGATTTTTTAAATTTATTTACTATAATTTTTTAATGGCCACGAAATTTTGTTTTTACTAATACTGAAGATTTTCCATGTTTATTAGAAAGTTTCCGTCACTTGCTCTAATATCTATCCTATTTCTTCCCGTGATTATGAAAAAATTGAGGGACACTAGATCTTGATTCGAAACCAAAAAATATTAATAACCGTTTTTATATGTTTTTCAGTGGTTCAAAATTTTGAGGTGTGGTAAATTTATATGGAACTATCAATCTTAGAAAGGACAGGGTCAATTTGCTTCGCTCCATATTTCCAGCGAAAACTACACATTCGCTTTCGATCTATTTGCAGAATAATTTATTTTTCACTACAACATTATCTACCATTAGCATTGCTCTCACGGAACGGTATTCGTCTTCAGCTAAGATACGGTTACTCATATCGTTATTTCTGTGTATCATTAGCATTACAGTTATCTAACGAATCCGATAGCTGTCTGGTATGACGCTAATTATTATTAATTATCGCTGAAATCTGACGAGTTCATTAAAGCCACATTGACTGAATAATATCAAAACAACAATGCCTAACGCCGACCGACTAACAATAGGCTCAAAATTAACCTATAGAAAAATATATATCTATCGATAACCGTTCTTTAATTCCTTTGGCTTCGGGAGAAGTCAGTGGCTTAGTATAAGTTACTTGAACTATTCCACTGCATTCGTCGAGCATTTTTCAAACAAACTTCTAGAACTTATTCTGTCCTTGTTTTTGGACTCTCGTTAACATCTTTTCGTCTTTAACTCAATTGCATTCTAGCATGCCGAATATTGCGAACATTAGACATTCCGCAAGATATTCAATCAACTAATGTCAATGCCATTGACATTAAAAAAATACAATTCTTTCAATTTTGTTGCGACTAATGGCCAAAACAAGATGAATTATATGCCACTCGCCTAAAAGGTCCTATGAGTGAGTTTGGCACAGGCTTAAACCAAAGTTAGCAGGTGCTTCAAAGGGTGTCAAATCAGCCTCTGTATATCAATGAAGGACATAATTATTATGTAAAAAAATACTCGTGAAAATACAGTGAATGTAGCTTTGAATGTGAATGTGACAGGTTTTTTGATTTGTCGCCCACACACGATTCGTTTGAAGTTTGAATATTACTAAATATCTTATAGCTGTCGGAACAACTGAGGCATACCGTTAAATTTTGATAGAATTATTAGTAGCTCAAAGTTCTTTTATGATTTTAATTCCTTAATTCATATCATCTATTATATATATTCTACCCTACGGACAACAGAGACTGACTACGTCACTGCGAAGAAAAGAACAGGTAAATTACATATGTGGCATCTTTGTTGCAGCCCGAGTATCATAATTAAAATCCTTATAAGTTTCAAGCTGTCTACCGTTTCATATCACCGCCATTTATCCATAGTCTAATTTAATATGGGGAACTAAGGCCGGAAAACAATTAGTAGGCGGTGCCCGCCAAAGCCCCCTCGGACGTCTTTTGTTTCTCTAAACAAATACCGGCAGCGCGGCCGATGGGTTTGACAGCAATTTTTTTCGAATCATGGTGGGCTAAATATGGGTATGGGTTCCAGCAGGACCTTGAACTGACTTTGATCCTGCCGAATGGATTGAAATGACGTGGTGACATTAATACATGGTTACGTGGTACTGAGCATAAAATGATGATAGATTTGATTATCATTTTTTTATTTAAAAGTATGGTACTATAAAGGTTGGAAGAGATAAGTTTTCATATATTAACTAGAATCGTCAAAAAAACTTACAGTTTGAATATGAAAGCTTTTATACTTGAATCTACTGTCATCCGTGACAGGAATTGACCGCATGATCATAAAACTCGGAAAGAAAAATGTGGCATGGTTGGGTGTCGAACCCACAACCTTTTGAATACTTCGTTCTGTTTACAAATCAGAAAGTTGAAAAGGAACGGTATATTCCGTTATGTTTCTGCCAATTGGAAAATCATATGGCTAGAATGCGGGGGGTTGTGGGTTCGAAAGCCAGCGATGACAAACTTTTTTCTAGTTTTTATAATTATCACATTTTAGTAGATTTTGTTACAGAAAGGCACTAGTGATGATAACATAAATATGTTCACCTTGCAGTAAAGCTATAATTTCTGGAACTTAGATTTTCGTATGAAAAGGCCATTGACCCAAGCACCGCCGCTGTCTTGAAGAACTTTTAATAATGCACCGTTCAATTTGGAGCTGAGGCTCCGTTAATAGCATCGGCATGGAGTTGCGCAGCTTGTATATAAGAGCATGTTACTTAGAGCCTATTGGGAATTTGGTCGATTCCTAAATTAATTAACGCGATCATCGATTAAGATCAATAATGAATTGTTGCTAACGCAGCCAGGTAACAGCACGATGGTCTTAAGTTTCAAAGTCAGAAACCGTATGTAATTAGTTATTGTAGAGATCTGTTCCATTTTATAGTCAATCAAAAACAATGATTGGTGATCAAAAGTAGTAGGGAGGAATATGGTTTTAACAATTTTACTTTGGTAGTGCACAGAAAGAACACAGTCGGAGGATCACGATGAAATTTTTTAGATACAGAGAAACTACAAGGTTTTTTAATAAACTTTATTCTGTTTTTTTTAAGATATTTTCCCCTACTTCAATACATTTTAGCATTCGGAAAAACCACTTGTCAAATCCTTGTGACCAACGTTCTTTTGAAAGGTTGCTAATTTCCTCCTCAAATGCAGCGATTGCCTCTTCATCGGTGGAAAAATGGCGACCTCGTAACTTTTCTTTGATCTTATGGAATAAGAAGAAGTCGCACGGAGCTAGGTCTGGAGAATAAGGTGGGTGAGGCAACAGTTTGACACCCTGTTCACCAAAAAAATCGAGTGTTCTAGCGGCGCTGTGGGCGGGTGCGTTGTCATGGTGCCATCGAATACCCTGCAGACCAGTCTGCAGGACTGGACGGCTCTTGGATAGTCCTTGGAAGACTACAGGAACACATTTGGTTATATACCATTCAGAAGTAACTGTACTTTGATTTTCCAAGGCTACCGTTATGATGTATCCACTTTTCGAAAAAAAGATGCGACCATTTTCTTTCCAACACTCTTGGAATGACAAAATGGAGGCTGCTTACTTCCAAAGCACCAAACTAATGACTGCTGTTTAGTTTCAGGATCACAATGATATAACCATGTTTTGTCTCCGGTTACAAATTCCACCCTATCCCTATTGTGGCAACAAAACGGTATCAGGTAGGAAGCAGAATAAATTAAACAAAATAAAATCCACATTGGATTGAATGTTAAAGAAGCCTCAGGCTTAATTTCGCCCTAATCAAAACGATATTATTATTATAATGATCCCTAAAATGCAACAATTCCTCCCATGTTATGACTCAGAGAATTCTCGATGTCGCTCAACGCCATGAAGTGTCCTGGTTCCGACATGGAGAAGGATGCTTCACAGATTGTTCACACGTCTTTTGGCATATCAATTCCTAAAGCTAGATCGAAAATCAGGATACTTGTAGATGGAGTCTCGTATGTTGTGTGTATGCCAACCACCATATTGGATACATTTCATAATAGCAACGGTAGTGATCATTTAGATATAACAACGTCTTACGAACGAATATCACTTCACCCACAAAATCTAATCTCCGCGAAATGCCTACACCTCACCCCTGTTATTACGGAATATCCTCACTGATGGTTGTTAATAATGCAAATTTTCATTTGCTGCTGATTTACCATTTAATAGTAGCATACTGCTAATAGGTTGTTACATATTTGATCTATGAATATTGCAGCTCCCTAGTCTCTTGTAGCATGTTTAGTTAATGCGATATATGGTCTCTAGTGTAATATATATCAAGGCGATGACAATTCCGTATTAGAAGCTCTTGCATGTGATACGTGTTGTACTTTCACTCTCGACCGTCAAAATGGTGTAGCGCCTAAGAAAACTGGTATAATAACTTCATTGATAAGCAATTTGATATGACGAATTATTCATTGTGATTTTTTGTGTGTTGATATATCCTTCATCTGTAGATTCTAACACGGCAAACGTTTGTCCGAGCTGTCGAACACTAGATGGGTCAAACGGGTCAGACTTGCGGAATGAGCCTCTTTCAAAAGTTATCCTCTTGAAGAATCTCTTTATTGTAGTCAATCTGTGAGGAGATTTGAAAAAAACCCAATCCACCTGAAAACTTACAATCCCGGAGTAGAAGCTGTGGACAGGAAGATTCTGGCTGGACGATAGAATATATAGTTGATCCTAGTGGAGGGAATCAATCAAGTATAACATAAAGGTTCAAACAAAATTGACTAAATTTGTCTTTAATAAATACTCAGCTAGACTGGGTTACATTTTACACAAATATTACAAATTAATCGGAATGTCAAGTGCAATAGGATACCAATTTTTTACAATAATAACACCACAGCGGGTTGCTAAAGGTTATAATACCAACAGATCTAAACTACCCGCATTCCCGACAAACAGTCAACTACTATTGCGATCTTTATCACGTTCGCAGATGTTTATCGAGAAATATAGAGCCTTGTTAGGACTTCCAGCACATATACGCGTAACCCAATATTATCTCTAATTGCCAGGGTACCCTTGTTCCAGTTCCCGAGGACATTTTTTAATAAAAAGGTCTACAATTGACAGAGTTCGCACTGCAATTAGGGAATATTTGTGCCTGCATCTGCCGTATTACCCGGTAATTTTCGGTTATTTGTTTTTGTATGGTTTGCAGCACCTTGATTTTAATATTTGTTATTATTGTTGGATAAGTGGTCTCGATTATCGGGTGGTAGTGGAGACAAATGACGATCTACTCGTTTTATGTAGGATGATGTCCTGTTATTTTTGTTCTGTGAATGGAATGTAACATGATCTCACTACTCATGATTTCGTATGGAAAATATATTCGCTGATAGAGCTGAGAGAGTATTATTTGTCTACAAGGGTCTATTCTTGGTCCAGTTCTATTAAATATCCATTTTTAACTACTACTAATTTTAATGGAAAAAAGTTATTGCCATATCGTGTAGGGGAATGACAGGAATAATGGAAGAATGATTTGGTGCTATCAAAATTAATAGATGGTTTACTCAGAGAAAACTGACTCTAAATTCTTTCAAAACAATTTTCACTATTCGCATCTTGATCTTAAATAATAGAATTAATAGAGCAGACGTTATAAACTTGTTTCCGGTATTACTGCCCAATGTACGGAACACACAAGAGTATCTCTGCATTAATTGTGACAAATATTCACGAAATTGTATTTCTTTGATAAAAATGTATCTTATAGAATGTAGCGCTGTAAAAATCGTTTGAAAAAGGTTAATTTTACCTTAGTTTTGCATTTTTTTCAAAAACTCTCAAAAATGGAGAAATCCAGATTTATTATTATCCATTATAGAAGATTCACACATCTTTTTGTTCTAATTTTATGTAGCTAAGGTCATGAATGTGCTTCAAAATATAAATATAAGAAAAATAAAAGAAATTTTAATTTGACACACCCTGTATATCCCAATTACTGTAATATGTTTGGTATTCCTGTATATCATCGAGTTTTCGTAATATCTATTAAAATTTTTAAGTCTGAATTTTAGGCGAAATTTAAATTTGGGACACCCCCTATATATGCTAATCAATTAAACACTATTATTTAATTTCAGATACTATATGCTAACCACTTTCGCACAATTTCCGTTTCTGTATATCATATAGTTTTCAAAATATCTATTAAAACGTTTAAATGCGATTTTTCGGTGAATTTCAAATTTTAGACACACGGTATATATTATCGTTTCAACATATTTGCTGTCTTTCTATTTAGTGTAGTTTCCGAGATATCTATTAAAATGTTGAAATTTGAATTTTCGGTGAATTTTTAATTTCAAAGCCACCCCTGTATGTGGTAATCACTGTAACATGATTTCTGTGACGACGCTACTCTCATTACCCTCTAGTAGACAGAATGAAGTACCACAAAACTGTCATTTATAAGTATGATGTAATTGACTTTGGAGGGGAAGGTCTGTGTCTGTGATGAAATTTGATACAATATTCTATAATTTTCAATGTCCTGACTATAATTGATTGAAATCGGGTAGCGAAAAAACTATTAAGAAAACCCTAAATTTTCATTGTGTGAAAGAAAAAGTCGGTAATGTGATGACCCGAAGAAGATGTGTGTAGTTTTTCGTGATCTCGTCTAGTCGGAGTGTTTTGGTGTTGTTCGGATGATGATTGCAAACGAAATTGGAGTAGTAGTATTCGTTTACTATACACATATATCAGTGAGTTTTTCTAAAAAGTTTTTTAGAATCTCCTCTTCACCCGGTCATAGGCGGTTTTCCGTTGATTGGTCGAATTATCCGTGCAGCTCTGTCGAAATACGTGGTTGACACCGGTTTTATCGGTCTGATTTGAAAAACTTCACTATACGTTTCTCCAGTTTTCTGGAAAACCGAAAAGGAGGGAACAATCGGTCCCAGTGTATCGTAAATACCGTTTCAAGAGTAAAAAAATACGCTAATGCATGTGCACACGCAAATACAGGAAACTACATCGAGTATTATTTAATAAAACTCGACATAAATGAAACTGATTTTGCTAATTTCGAACATCACGTCAATGCAGAGCAATTTCCACTCCCAGCTTCTATTAAATATAAAACGAATCCACAATGAGTTCTGAATGGATCACGCCAACCAATTAAAAAGCTTTCATGCAATCAAAACGGACTTAGACAAACAAGCCCTGTTTACAGACCAGTAAATTATACGTTTTTTAATAAGAGGTGTCTTTCTGGGCAGATTGTTTAGGTTACGGTGGAAGCATTTTTAAAGCTGTATCTACACGGGAAGAATCGGTGTTATAAAATAGAAATACCACACTTGATTGCAGTTTATCCGAGAGTCTTGAAAGTTTTACATCTATTTGGATTTCGACATGGTTAATAAAATGTTCAAGTTCCGTTTGTTTTATTCATGATTTTCATGATGATGTCCAACTGGGTCTATGTTCATATACATATGTGGATGTACCTATCTACATGTAGTGTCTGTCGAAGTATTGGGTAGCTGTACAGCAATGAAGTTTACAGTTTCAGTTATATTTGTGAGATGGTATTTCAAATAAAATTAACATTTAAAATGATAGAAAATACGTACCAACTTCTTTTATTGTTTGTATGCAAAGTCGATACTTATCAATGATTGGTTCATTCATATCTGGTATTAGTAGATTACTAAGTGGTATCACCTTTCATACAACGCACTCATAATCACCGAGAATCAAAATTCAATACATATCACCAAAAATACTGATAGCAAACAATGTTGACTGATCTTTTATTGAGTTTTTGTATTTCCATTCATTTTCACATGATTTTTTCTTAAAACTAGTATTCAGTTTTAAATTTGGCACCACTTCACTTTTATTTCATTTTGTCATCATTTGCATCCGAATATTGCGGAGATGATGTGGAACAGGAAAAAGAGAAAAGGCCTTTGTTTTGTAGTTTATCATTCTTTCACTGAAGTTTAATTATTCATTAGTTGTTACAATATCAATATCCAAGATATTTCGTTATTCTGAATGGTGCAATAGAGGAATACATTTTTTTGTTGTTTATAAATACTTTTAATTTCATCATAGAGTATGTTGACAATTTTGAGTTCAAGATGGTGGTTATTCAAGTAAAAACTGCTAAAACCTTGTCTTCTGATTTATAAAGAAATGTTCATACCCAGACTCATGAAAATTTGCAGTCAAAATCATAATCATTTGTTTCATTTTTCAATGTCGTTGACACGAAAATTTTGGGAATGCGAATATCATGAAATATGCGAATACTCACGAATACGAATTCGTATACAAATATTCGTTACATCATTAGTTGAAGTTACTCGACACGCCTTATTAACTTTAAATTTTGCACACTTATCAAGGACCGATGGAAATATGATAGTTTAATGAGTTCGTTTTAAATCCATATATTTTTTCAAAATATCTAAAAGCATGAAATACAACTCGGCTAGGATCCTTGGCTCTCACCCAGGAGGTTGGGGATCCATTCCCGGTACCGGAAACCTTTCTGCATGACTAATTTTTTTTTGCATACGCTTTATATTTGCTTCACGTGTATGTATGTATGTATGTATATATGTCTGTATATTTAAATGGGATCTACGTACGCTATTTTCACCCACTTTAAAACGTCAAATTAATTTTAAGTCTTGTACACCTATCAAGGACCTATGACAATACAATACTTTCACAAGTTTACCCATAATTATTCATTTCTACGTTTGAAATGTGAGAATGCGAATGACATTTCATATGTCACCTTCATTGATTAATTAATAACCTGTATTTATAGAGGCAGTATATTTGAAATATTTATAACTGTAGACGATTCATTCAGAGGACCCGTAAACGGAGAGAATACCCTTCAGACCCGTTAATTAAGATCCATTGAACAGTAAGTAATTGCAGTTCCACATATCAAAGGATAAATTTATCAATTAATAAATGAAAAAAAGCTTTTATAAGAGATCGAACTTAAAGATGGAAAATATATTATGGTTTTAAAAACCAAAAATCACCCTTTTTGGGTGAATCGAAATGGAGAGTAAAAAATGACTTAATTCAGTTCTATTTCAAAATGCAGGGTTAGTGTGGAAATGTATTCCACGCTTCAATGACAATGACATTAACTTTCCTGTTTGGTATTTTATTTTTATAATAAGGATTATTTTTTACATTTTAGGTCGATTAACTATAATAGCGTGTTTTTTAGTTGTCAAAAACTATAATTCATATTATGTGAGGCGCTTATGTGCTCCTATGGATGAGGCCTTTGGTCAGGTGACAACTCGTGCACCTCATAACGAGAAACTGTCGCTCGGAATGCCTTAATTGTTCATGTGAGCTCAGCTTAACAAAGTTCTAATACCAGACTACGTGCACCGCACTAACGAGAGTGATAGTTGTTGTCCGTGTACGGCCAATTATTTTTCCATGATAATTGCTGAGGCGGACTGTGCTGATGCGTTCGTGGTGTTGTGTTCTTCCCTTTGCCCGATGTAATTATAGTTTGAAGTGGGTGATGGGCATGAGCTGGGCAGATTGGTATAAAATTACAGTTTTCCACTGAAAAGAATGGGAATGATAGTTGCCACGTTCACGCAATTTTGTTTCTATGGTATGAACCTTCAGTTTGACCAGCCATACTCCGTGGATTAACAATGCGGTAGAGTTATTTTATACTTGAAAAGCCTTATTGGTGAGGTATTTGTCAAAATCTGATGATAGAAGAGTGTCACCACATAAGAGCGTCTACAATTTATACAAATAGTACGGGTTTCTCCGCTGCCTCTCTTCATACTGCGGTTAAAACCACCATGAGACATCGCAGTAACTCGCTTTGGAGGGAGCGTTACAACAATCTCAATTTGAGCTCGTCACACATACACATAATAATTAATTGATCAATTGACTTACCTGAAGGAAAATTGATCCATATTATATGAGTATTGCCGTTCGAAGAATTACAATTACTTGTAGTAGCAATTTTTTCCAGCTCGGTATGCACGAATTTTAAAGCAAAGTCCCTGAATACGGTCCCTTACTCCTGTCTATCCCATCTTCCGTACAGCCACGTACAGCCAACCTCCGGCACCACTAGACTTCACTGCAATTTTGCTGAAGATTCTAGATCAACTTGGGGTGGGGGAATGGGATGGGTTTGTAATTCTTCGAACGGCAATACTCATATAATATGGATCAATTTTCCTTCAGGTAAGTCAATTGATCAATTAATTATATCTCGTATTGCCGTTCTCGAATTACAATTACTTGTAGATGTTCAAAGCGAACGATCTAGAATCTCCTCAAGAATTATATTCATAGAATTAAAGTAATGAGGGAAGCAGAACAAGAAAGCGTGTTTTATGGTAACAATAATAATGAACCATTTTAATAATAAACTAGAATATAGGAGCATACGCACCTAAAAACTAAATACAGGTGGAATCCACAGAACTTAAGATCACGTTAGCAAATGCTGTAGGATCGTTTGAAAGGGGTCGATTGAAAAATCTCGCAAACATTTTGGACTTTTGTGTTCAGCCTGCCAAACCTCTAGTCACCTCGATAGAAATTTTTGCCCTAAAGGCTGCCGGTGTAGCTGCAGGTCGAGTACTGTAAGCCGGAGAAATGGTGATATCGATACCGCTAGCTACAATAGTAAGATTGATCCACTTGCTCATTGTCTGTGCTGACACTGGACGACATGGCCTATTAACGGTCAGGATTAAGCAATCAGTGTCAGTAAGACGAAGATCTTTATTGATAATCAATAAAAGAGGCCAAGCAAGAAGTAGGATCTTCCTTAAAACTATAGTATTACCAATGAGGTTATTTGACAGATGAGTTTTGATTCCATCGGAAAATTTCTAATCGGTCTGGAAATCGAACAATATTGTGTTGACAAATACTAGTCAGAGTTTGAAGTCTATGACCGGTAATAAAGTGGCCAGCTTCATCGTTAATTGGTGTCTAGAAATGTCGGTCAAGAGGTATAACCCGGCCATATGTAGATCACAGGTAGTTTGATACTTTGACCTAGATGTTTTTTTTTTTTTTTTTTGTAGATGCCCTTGAAAAATCATTTCAAAATAATGTTGTCTTAGTTTCCCACTGAAAAAATGAGAACTATGGTCGCATGGTGCGAGTTAATGGTCGAATATGATGTACCATCTTGAAATAAGGTGCTTAAAAAGTCAATATCAAATTGAGAGTCCTGGAAAGGGCTATGTTTCTTAGTGGCACGAAGAGCCGACCTCTTTTTTTTTTTTTTTTTTTTTTAAATATGCACTGCCTTGTTTTAAATCAGATGTACTGAGTGAAGATTTTATATATTGAAGGCATATTGCTGGGTATCCCCTCCTGTGAAAAGCCTCCCGGGTGAAATTCCAACCTCCAGAGAAAGGCTTTGCCATGAATAGAACAATCCAAAAATCTGAAGCAAATGATCTAAGTAGGCTAAATTCTGTTAGCAACTCCAAATAATTGATATGTTTTATGCTGTCATTTACAGGCCAAAAACTATACGTGTTTTGATTCATACAATGTACAGCCTAATCTGTTGGGGAAGTGTTTGTAAATATCTCAAGAGGAAAGGCTGTATTTGTCACTATGGAAGTACCCTTGTTCTTGCTTAAGGCTTGGTATCACCAAAGCCACTCAGATTTTATCAAGTCTGAAAGCAATAGGGTTGCCTGATAATCCTAGTGACTAGAACGTAATGCTGAATACGTTTTACTTTCCAAGATTCTTTGATGCACCCAACCGTATTTAACGTTGGGGCTAGTAGCTATAAACGGCCCTATAAGTTGAGTCAGAGCCTTTACCCTTTGATAAATGTTTCCAATCTGAATCAAAATGAGAGTCTATTCCTCCATCGGTAAAAAAAAAACTTTGGACGATATAGAGTCCTATGCAAAACCCAAAAAGGTACATATTTGGAAAGGCACTAAGACACTTTTCTTTCAATTAAGTAAGAATACTAAGAATTTCAAAAGACGTTTTGCAGATTGGCAGACCAGCCTAGCGACTGCTATAATTTTGCGGATAATAAGAATGTCGTCCAAGCAAATAGCACAGGAAAGGTCATTAGACATTAGAAATGTCATTACTTGATTCATGATCTTTGTAACAGGAATGGCTCCGTACGAAGACCAAAAGGTGAACAATTAAACACATAGTATGAACCTTTAATGGAAAGGAACAAATATTTTCTAAATTGTTTGTCAACTGGAAACAGAAAGTATTCATTTCCGAAATCCACTGGAAACAAATTTAGTATGAACCATCTGGTTTTGGAACCAAGAAAGATGGTGATACAAACTGACCATTTTTTTTTTTTTTTTGACATTGCCAATATGTTTAATAAATGTTCAATAGCATCCTCTACTTTAGATACTCATTTGAGGTAAAAGATGGTTCTGGAAAATAAGTTTGTACTGGATTTTGCTAAAGGGCATCTTATATCCGGAACTCCAGGTCAGAACAAGACGATCAATAGTGATTTGCGCCCATTGAACTAAATATTTAGTAAATCGGTCCGCGCTAGATGTAGTCACTTGACTTATTATCGACTGTTCTGGGTCGTCTGGTTCCCTTATCGGCGAGCATATGTGCCCTTGGGGACGAGGTCTCTCCTCCTTTTTCATGCGGTGCCGGTACTGAGAGCGCCGGAAGTTTAAAGAGTACGATATTCCTGAAGGCCCAGCTCTAGGATAATTGGTATTTCTGGTAATCGGGATTTTCTAAGGAAGAAATTATATCGCCTTATCCTTTATCTTAATGGTAGATCCCAGACGATGCACTTCCTTTGAACTCCACTGATACAAAAAAGATTTTCCAAACGGAAAGTCATCTATAGGGCAAGAATCTAATATCGTCTTAACCCCACTATCCAAAAAAGGAAGAATATAGTGACGACGATGCAAGCAGAGGGCGTGAAATATATCCCTTCCATAGTTTCCTCTGTTGCTAGTTGTTTGGTGAATGCATACTGTTCGCTAAGCGGGATCGCTAGCGCGCTGATACCAGCGGCCAACCGACCTAATGTTTGTATAAAATTATCCTGTTTCAAGGCATTTGTATTCAGGCAGGCCTGAATTTCCGGATTAATTCCACATAGATAAGAATCTATAGTGGCATTCCGAAATTATTTTGCAGCTCCGTTGAGGAGAAGACCAAAGAGAGCATCGGAGAGAATCTCAGTGCCCCTAATAATCGAGAATTGGTCGCTTAAAATATTTTATGCGCCATCATCCGGTTGAACTGCTGAGGGCAACTGCCCCAAATTAATTAAACGAGCAACTGAATCCGAGTCCGTCCCTGTCCCCTCACTTGAAGAGATGTCGGTGAACCTACAAGAAAGCAGACAGGGATACATAAACCACCCGAAAGAGCCAAGCGTAAATATTTACACAAGCAGTTCGTAGGCGATCGGAATGTGTCGCACTTCATATTTTCATAAGCCCCGATGATACTTCATGTGAAGGCGATCGAAACACACATACACACACATACAAATCCGTATGTATGTGAATAGTATAGTGAAAAATTAATTTGAATGAATTATCAATCTCGAATTACAGGAATTCATATGAATTATGTGCGAAATGCTTAGTTCAAGCGTATTACATATGGAACGCTTGTATCTGGAATATATATTTTCTTACCCTTCTTAGGCCAGAATAAGGCGTGTTATTTGGTGCTGCGCAATGTCTAGTTTAGGCGTATTACATATGTAAACACTGATGTCTGAAACATATATCTTCTTAAGCCAGAAAATAAAATGTGTTATTCGGAGCTGCGCAATGCCTAATTTAAGCGTATTACATATGTAAACACTTGTTTCCGAAATATATAGCTTCTTACTCTTTCTAGGCCACAGAATAACATGTGTTATTCGGTGCTGCGAAATGCCTAGTTTAAGCGTATTACATATGTAAACACTTGTTTCTGGAATATATATCTTCGTATTCTTCTTAGGCCACAGAATAACATGTGTTATTCGGTGCTGCGAAATGCCTAGTTTAAGCGTATTACATTTGTAAACACTTGTTTCTGGAATATACATCTTCTTATTCTTCTTAGGCCACAGAATAACATGTGTTATTCGGTGCTGCGAAATGCCTAGTTTAAGCGTATTACATTTGTAAACACTTGTTTCTGGAATATACATCTTCTCATTCTTCTTAGGCCACAGAATAACATGTGTTATTCGGTGCTGCGAAATGCCTAGTTTAAGCGTATTACATTTGTAAACACTTGTTTCTGGAATATACATCTTCTTATTCTTCTTAGGCCACAGAATAACATGTGTTATTCGGTGCTGCGAAATGCCTAGTTTAAGCGTATTACATTTGTAAACACTTGTTTCTGGAATATACATCTTCTCATTCTTCTTAGGCCACAGAATAACATGTGTTATTCGGTGCTGCGAAATGCCTAGTTTAAGCGTATTACATATGTAAACACTTATTTCTGGAATATACATCTTCTTATTCTTCTTAGGCCGCAGAATAACGTGTGTTATTCGGTGCTGCGAAATGCCTAATTCAAGCGTTTAACATTATTATGTGAAAACTTGTGTCTGGAATATAATATATAATAATGTCTTCTTAGCTCACAGAATAACTTGTGTTATTCGTTGCTATGGCTATCCTAAAAGGAACGAAAAAAGAAAGTTTAAATGAAAAGGTGCCCACTTACTTGAGCTGGCTAAGAATTGGAGTAATTTCTTGAGCCTCCTCCCCTGCTTGGAGGACACTCACTTAGAAAATTTTCCCATTTTACACAAAACATCACTCCCGAATAGCCGACGCGTCCACACCGAGCCCACGAAAAAATTGCAGTGAAGTCTAGTGGTGCCGGAGGTTGGCTGTACGTGGCTGTACGGAAGATGGGATAGACAGGAGTAAGGGACCGTATTCAGGGACTTTGCTTTAAAATTCGTGCATACCGAGCTGGAAAAAATTGCTACTACAAGTAATTGTAATTCGAGAACGGCAATACGAGATATAATCATACGTTCACGAATATCTTACGAACAAGAATAATCAAAAAGCTGCTCTGACTGAATCGTACACCTGACAGCTAAATTGCTCTGTTATACAGTGTGATACAATTCTGCTACAAGACCCATGAACTTATAGGTGAATGATGCATAGATCATACAAATTTGCCTTTAAACGATTCAGAAAAAAATATTCAGGATCATAAAGGTTATATACATATTAATCAAAAACAGTAGATGAATTACTGCATAAAGGAACATTTTCAAGACATGACTTGGAAGAACCCAAAGCTATAACGTCGTCGACCAGTGTGTTTTGAGACCACTTTTCAGATTTTTCCATAGTATTTCAAAGTAAATCGAGTGTTAAGCGGTTTCTACTTTTAGCCATAAAATGGTTTTGCGTTTTACTCCTCATAACAAGCTGTGAACGTCGATATGTCTGTAGAAGGTCTATCGAAATCTCAAAATGCTCTCTGTGAAGAATGTGTAGTCAGAATGAGGCCGTTGGGCATTTGTACTGATGGATTTCGATTTTAATATCCTAGACAATTCGGTCGACGTTCGGTCTGTCAAATCGTCAATGTTTCAGGTTACAATTGTGTTTGTAATGTCCAGATTCCTTACGAAGTGCTTTGGAGGGGATTCCCATGAATGCCAGACGTATTGCAATGTAGATCTGATCTGGAATTTTTAGTAGTAGTAGCTGTTCCAGTTGGTATAAAGCTATGCAGCAGAATAGGGCCTCTAGCTTTTGCATTGCTGATTTAACAATCCTGGTCTCAGGGTCTTTACAGGACATGCAATTGTTAACGTTAACCACCAGACGTTGACGACCATGGTTAGCAGGACAGTTTGGGACTCCTTAGTCAGGGTAGATGTCTGACTCTCATCAAAATCAAAAGAAGACATTCAATGGCACCTGGTATCACTCCGTATACTGACGAATCCACACATTGCGATGAATAATTCCAGTAATTACGGAATGCTGCCGAAGCAACACCGCTTCTAGACCTCGCTTGTTTACAGGATATTTCATTAATTATTATGTGAACGACACGATAATAATTTAATCGCTTTATAGTGTTCAGACAACGAACCAGTATAGCGAGGTTGAGGTGAGGTTAAAATGTTTTGAATATATCGGATTTTCATTTTTATACGGTATCGTTTGATAAACCTACTAGAATAATAACAAATCTTCATCAAACAGATTCAATCAAGGGACACAGTCATATTAATATGTTTTTCCAAGCAACACCAACAGTAATGTAAGCATAACAAGGGTATGAGCAGTTCGTTTTCATCTCCGATCTCTGCATATAACAGAATCAAAAGTTTCCGCTGGAAATTAGATTCGCTGCAATTAACCGCTTTTAAATAATCCGCTCATAGTCGGAAGTTCCTCTATGGAGAACTGTTATATATTGTTCGTGAAAGTTTCCCAGCTTCCACTCTCTCCACTCCAAGAAGTGTAATCAAAACTTTTACAAAGCCGACAAGTTTTCGGATATGAAATAAATCTTGAGACGGAGCCTAGCTTCATCGTGGCGTTTGAAGTGAGTGCAATCAACACAATCGCTGTTTGTGAGGATATTTTGGATGAGGATATTTTGTTCGTCATGACGATGAAAAATTATAGAAAAAATCGGATACAGTTTGCCGACCGCGCTATTGAATCTGCAGATGAAGGTAGCCAATAACGAAACTATCACACTAACAGTAACACGAACACTTTGCTCGTGGATCTCAATAAGATTTCACTACAACATTTTTTTGAGAAGTTTCATCTCTTCACATCCCAATTGTTGTACAGAGAGATTTTGGAGATGCAAATTTTCGGAGGGTCTCACACTTAAGGTAGGGTAGATTGGCAGATCCAATAAATCCAACAATTTTTTTTTCCAAAGAATATTATCTTGCTTTATCTGTCTATCTTGACAGTGGATAAAGCTCCTGACGTCGTGGTGCCTGGTGTAATGTAGACAAAATTAACGATGTAGTACAGTACGTCCAGTCAATAGATGGCGCTGCATAGTGCTAGACCTGTTGTATGTTGCTAATACATAACTTAATACAACAAATTCGGATGATTGTTATTATTGGAAGTCAGAGGCCATTTTCATTAGGTAAAGCTTGGATAACCTGCCACTGAGTGTGAAAAAGATACAAAACTGGATGCATTTTTCATTTTACGTGAAAAGATGCTGGAGACAGGAATGTTAATAGCTGGAAGGGGTTTCTAACCGGAGCGGAGCTTGCAGCCTTTTTCTATCGAATTAGCTCCGGCAAAGGATGCGCATTATCTCTTCATATTCGTGCCTGTAACCCGTCATTACCGTCGCCTCTTTGAATTTTAAAGGCCGAATTACGCTCGACGAGACGACGACGTTGGAAGCACAGGCGTATCAGTTAGGTGGTTCCGCTGTGTAACCATACAGTTGAAGAAAAATAAACTGTATTCTAACTGCTGTTGAAGCATGAGATCAGGGTATAGTTGACAAAAGGACCACGAAGTTGTGAGCAATATGGACGTTATGTCTTCACTATGCACATGATGCCGTCTTATATTACGATACACATTTATCAGCGAAATTCGGTGATAAGAAGTGGAGAAACATAAGATAACACTTCCGATTAACCAAATACCTACCGATTTTAGGTTTGTTGGATGAGAGGAAAATGGATATCTTGTTCCTAACCCATTGTCAGTTCTTAAAGCAGCGTCTTTCGCTAAGGTCAGTATGACCTTAGATACTATCAATTTTATACCGTATGATTCCAGGATCATGGACCGCAATATAATCGGCCTATGATAGCGTCTAGGCTAAAAATTAACATTATCTGTGTACAAAGGACTAAGATATAATGTATGTAGACGTGATACTGGATAAAGAGGAATCTTATATGTCCTCCATATGTAGAAAAAAAAACATATAATCGCCCGTTTGTGATTCATTGACATACCTTGAGTGCATGAGGGGGAAAGGCTCATATTGCTGAACAAAATGCAAACGGAAAGATGAGTACAAAATGTCAAAGTATTCAAAAATGCTTCGAAATAAGGATCTTGATATTGGTTGACAGGTTGACAACTGCTTTGTTATGCGACTACTTCCGAAAGAAAATAGTTTATATGCAATAAATTGGATCAAAGTGGATACACAGAAATGTTGCCTTAGATGCTTAGAAGCAACTTCTTCTCGTCTATGACTTTTTGTATTGAACTCAGTGTTATAAACCACATACAGATGGTGTTTAGTAGTAATTCCTCAGCATAGAGAACAAATTTCGACTGACACAATCTGCAATACCCATTCTCCTAAGTCAAAAATTAAATGGCCCCAGTAAAGACCCTTGTGTGCCACCATTCTTTAAGCAATACAGTAAACATCTATTACTATCCAGCTATACATAGTATTGCAGTTCTGTGAGCTATGATACGAGTTTCATACTACTTGCGATATGCTCTTTGACTCTTTCCCCAGTTTGCAGCGCTCATGAATCTGCTTGCAGGTTTTCATTCTGGCAATGAGATCCGCTCACGAGATAACTTTTTACGATGGGCCAAAGTGCCAGCAAAATGCACCTTTTTACGGAAGAGTGAAAGCCCTGCGGCTGTTGGGTCTCGTCTCTCCTTTTAAGTCTCCGTACAAATAGAACCCCATTAATGCTGCAATCTATACGGTACTTGCCAATTGATGCATTAAGTTCTATTCATACTGCTGAAATACAATAGGCTCTGATCTAATCGCTTTAAAATACCTTTTATAACGAGGGTGAAACCGTTTTAATTTTGTAGAAAGCTTTTTGAATACGTATACTTACAAAATTCATTGGTCTCCCCGCCCGAAGTGTGAGACTCCAAAAATGAGAGTGCTCAATTCATTTCGCCATGGTGGGTAGCGTCGTCTTTTTGCCTCACCTACCCACGTTTGATATCAGCATTATACGATACGAATACACCTATATCATAAAAATGAAGGAAAATTAATGTAGACAAGTTTTTGGTGCAGACGAGACTTGAACTCGCATTTCCAGCCTGCCATACTGATGATTGAGAGAGGTGGATGTCATTCTCTAGAGCATACCTTACATAACAACTTAGATCATTAATTTGATCACAGCGGTCGAGTTATTTTCGCATCAAAAACATAATTTGCAGGAATACATACACTCTGTAATAGCTGGTGAATAAATTGAAGATCTATAAGCACTGCAATTAGATAAGCTCTATCATAAATTACATCAGCTTCTATCACTTATGCTTCTTACCATATTGATTACTGTATGGTGGACGTCAAGCCATTTATATATAGTTTTCCTATCGCATCAATTTCTCCTGAAATATTATCTTTATGACGCACAATAAGTTTTAGAAACCCACCCTCATCAGATCAGGTTACTACCCTTAACACGTACCGAGTCAGTCGAAACTCGATTCCAAGTGAAAGCATGCTTAAAGAAAAATAATCCTGATTCCCACTTCAGTTCCAATCAGCGTTATTTATTTGACAGCTATAGGTCACGCATTATACTGGAAACATTTTTAGGTTTCTTTGTTACAAGATAGGGCAACTAGGAAAGAGACCTATCGCATTTCCTGTTCAATAACATGTATTTGGTACTGAGATTGTTTATGTACATTGTAATTGTTCTCAATTACTCACTTATTAAGATGGAAACCAGTGAATCCGAATATGCCTTGGAAAGTGAAAGAAAATTAACAGTTGGGTTCGAACTTGCATATACGGTTTTGGTCTTGATTCAAAAGTAGGTAGACAGATACTCCTATGAATTGGGCACTTTTGTAGATACAAATGAAAATATGCAGATATGTATGAAGGTGAAATTGTATCTCTCATATTTGATATACTTTTGGATAAATAGATTTTGGTGTTGAATATGACACAACGCTACTCATCAGGATGAAGTGCAAAGCTCCACCGCGGCGGAAGACAGCGGATGACGGAGGGGTTTTGGCGTGTGTACAGATTTTCGGGAGAGTCTCACACTTCGGGATACTGTACATAATGTGATATCTATATATTTTTGATGGGATGTTCCAGGAAGTACAAGGATTTTCTGAGATTAAGAACTACCTGTAAGTATAGGAATCTACTTTGGATGTAGAGATAAAATATTTTAGCTGGAACTCAATTCAAATATCTACCAGACTGATATTTAACTATGTTACATTGATTTGTGCAGCCAGGGTATAATTTGCTCAACGATACATCGCTCAACGTGACTCCCGCGTTAACGTCACACTTTTTGCATAATAATTGCCAAAACGCATCAGTTGCTTCCCATTCGCATGAGTGCACGTGTGAAATTATATCATACGTTAATATAAATGTTCCTGATTTGAATACGCCAACAAAACGCCGGGATTTTTTCATTCGTTCGGAATACTGGCTGCCCTCCATTTTCACCAGCAAAATGTGGACAGGATGCATTGTTGGGTTTTTGATGGGTTACCGCGTACGCATAGAAATCAGACAGCTGAGGGATTAACATGTGTTAAGGCGAGCGTGTGCAAAAAGCGTTTTTGAAAATATTTCCCACGAATGTGAACTGAAAAATACATGACGGCCGTTCAACTTGATACACTGGGGCATTCCTCAGTCTGGAGCATCGAGCTGAGCAGCATCGGTTGTGTGGATCAGAAGTCATCAAGTGACGGACCGCGAAACCCTCACAACCTAGTTTGTGTGGAACGTGGACGTTTCGTTTTCGCCTCAGGGGTGAGGTTTTTTTGCTCTGGAGTTGTTTGGTATGACAGTCGTGCGAGATACACCCACATCCACAATAATTGTCTGTATAGAAGCAGCAAAGTCCAGAACACAATGGTCAGCAGAGGAGAGCATATATTCGATTTAGCAGCCAACAGTCGCTCGATGATCCCTTCTTGCATCAAGCAAACATGTCCGCGAACTGTAGGCAAACACTATTACGTGCAGCGCAAGAAATACTCGCTGCTAAACTCTCGGCAACTCTACGAGACAGTAAACAAATTTGCTTGGAGTTTAGTCGGTCCGTAGTAACTTGGTGGGCCTCAGTGGCGTAAAAGTCAAAGGGGTTACGTTTCTTATTTTTGATGCCAATAACCACGAGATAGCTTGGGCTTTATTTTGATAGCTTGGTCTGTATACCTTGATCTTCCTCTATATCAAGATACTGATCTAATCTTGATGACATTTTCATAGCAGGTTAAGTTTACTACCTTACAGATAGTAGAGCAACTGTCAAAGATTAATTAAATCTTCCGTCTGTAGTAAGGAAATTTGTTTCCTCCGATTCGAGACTTGTTAGGTCTAGAAGACTCACCATATGAACATTTTGATATGAATGGCAAAGGCTCAGTATAGTTGGATGATGTCTGTGTTTCTAAGTTCTTGTCAGTTTGGCTGAGCAAAAATGCAAATGCGTCTGGAAGCAGTCGAAGGTGCCAATGTCATTATAACCCCCAAATTGAATTTTTCATACTTCCTATTTTGTTTCTAAAGCTATTTACTCACTCGCATGACGTTTAAATGAGCTGACAATAAAAAAAACTAACATACAAAAGATAGCCTACTTTGATAACGTTCTTTCATTAATCATAGTCATATGATTTTAAACAAGGGCAAGGGCAAAGAAGGATGAGTCACAGAGAATTCAAGGAAGTGGCATTAATAGCTAACAACATTTTTATGGTAAAACGACTTTTGAACAAATGCATTAAGCGAAGAAAGGCCAAAGTAACTCAGTGACGTGAATACGCAAAGTTTTATTTCTGACTTCTGAGTTGCGCCGCTGACTCCTGTTAATAATTCGTCGTCTTCCGTCAAAGAAATTGTTTGTCGACGAGGTGCTTGAGCAAAATGGCGCTTTAATTGTATCGCGAGGGTTCCTTTGTCTCGACGTAATTATTTTTTCCGCTTTCAGTAAACACGGCAAAAAATTGAAGGGTAAACGGAATGTAATGTTTTTTTTACTCAAGTGACGAAATAAGGAAAGCAAGGGTTAGGCGTTACGTAAATATTTGCTGTGTTCTGACTATTGAAGTTTTTTCATTTAGCTTTTAACTGGTCCAGGCCTTCGTCTACGTTTGGATAATTTTGAATGAGCAGCTATTAGCATTCCAGGACGTGGAATATCAGTAACTAGTTCAACTTGTACAGAAATTTTTTTCGCCACCGGGATTTTACATTGAAGAAAGGACTCATCACGATGATAAAATAATATAAAAATTAAAATAAGAAGAAAAAAATCATGAAAATTTATTGAATATAATCTGAAGTAGTCTATTATTTAGTTTATTTAAGGAACGATATACTTTTGATATTACGGAATTTACAACAAGTAAGTTTGTAACCAGAGCCTACTCTGAGTCGACTGAAATGGATAATGACTGATTCATTATTTTGTAGAATAATTTTGGTCTGTTCACAATTATTTGAGGAAACAAAGTAACCTTTTCCATATATTCCTTCCAAGAATTTTAATAAAGGAAAAGGGTGTTCAAGGATACGGAGTTTCCCTGGGTTCGGAATGCCCACACCCCAGCTTATTATCTCCCTTGATTTCACATCTCGTGAAGGCTCTGCATGGCAGCCAAGTATCCATGATGACGTCATCAGTGGCTTTGTACAGCCCTATCCCATATCCCGACTGCTTGAACATCTGCGAACAGTATATTTTGCCAAGACTGTCTTTGAATGAAATTCATATTAGCTAGAAGCCAATAGGCAAAGTAACAACCCTTGTCTAGGTTATCTTCCGTTACATCCCACAAACACCAATACCAATGTACCTGCACTAGAACTTCAGGAATTAGCATCAGTCCCAAAAAATCATTCCCATGGGTCACCAGCCCGTCATTTCGGGATCTAGTAAATCCACCCAACTATCCCGCAAAATACCCCGAGGGACAACTCCCTACCGTTACGTCAGCCCGAAAGTACCTCCTATCGTATACACTAATACAGAGCTAATTCGATTTCCACAACCCCTGGCGTAACTTTCGACGGGAAGGGTAGTTTTTCTCCTCGGTGGACGTGTCTCAAATACCTAATGATCTCTTAATAAAATACTATCAATGATTCAGGAAAAGTAATTTTGACGTCATGGTCATTCGAATTAATTCGATAAAACTCTGTAAAAGTGTCTTTTATCAACCTACCTCACATATATCAAACCTCAGATTTCTCCCAGATATTCAACAATGCTATAGGCAAGGAATATTGATAAAATACTAGGCTGTATAACACATCGTGGCATTAAATGTACGAGAATCCATCTTTGTCATGGGAAGGGTCGCGATTTTTATCAAACTTAAAAGGTGCCCTTCACTGACGGAGCTTTTTAGAAGATGATATATTAGAGCTTTCGTTCGTGCCTCAGGATCCTTGATTTACATAAGATCGTATCGGCAGATGGAAAAAGCGTCCAGTATTTATAAATTGTTTCAGGTTTAGTAAATTAGTTGCCTTCATCTAAATTTAATGAGCTTTTTGATGAAGTAGATTGTGTTTGGTAACAAATTGAAATGGCTGACCAACCGACTAATTTTGTGTTTACATTGTAGGTTGACTTAGTAATTTATTGTTCCCCGAGCTGGCGCTAGGATGGCTGTGGGAAGTTGGCTTCTTCTCACTTTCTAATGAATTATGATTATGATTTAATGAATAAAATTACATTGGTATATGATGCACCTCACTTTATTATATTAAAAAACTGTCAAATTGGCGAAATCCCTGAACAAATCGAAACGCCTAACACATCATTGTCACTTCATTGACAAATTTTTTGTTACGTTTACACAATTCAGACGTGATGAAGAGATAATTCAACCATCCTGTGGATTTTTCTCTGGTTTATCTTCCCTTAATATTTGTTGCATTTTTACAATATATCTATGTATACGATGTTATTCAGATATTAATGATACAAATCTTTGGCCTTGGGGTCTTTGGTACAGTATTAAAAACAGTATATTCTATGCCCAACAAAAGAGCATCTATCATTTAGCAGTTTTTCCGTCAATGCTTTTCATAATGTTCATAAGTTTATTTGTACATATTTGTTTATTTTGAGCCGTGAGTCCGGCCCTAACTTGTACTTCTTGTAAACTCACCAGTATTCACCATAGTAATTCAATAATAAAAAGTATATAGAGACGAATTATGCTGAACTATGTCTTCCAGCTATTCATCAATATTATTCTCAAAAGTAAAGATTAAAACCTCCACTTGGGGAGAAAATTTACATTACAATGAAAGTCTGGATTCAACCTGCCAAATTTTATATTACCATCCATTGATTTTACTTTCAATGTTGAGCTTTTTGTGTACATATATAATGCTGGAGCTCAAGGTTCATTCTCATACTTAGTGTGGAATATTTAGGTTTATTTACTTCTTTGTGTCTTTTGTAAATTTAGTTTCAGCAACAAAATTCCTTGGACCATCATGATTGCTACCAAAAATTTGTTTACTCAAACATTCAGAGGAAGAAGTCAATGAAGCTGATTTAATTGGTTAATGTAGTTTTAGCAACCAATCAGGGTATGCAGTTTGAATTTGCCAGAAATGATTTCCTTGTCCATTACTCCAATCTCTAGGTAGTAATTCTTCATTTGAATATCTAGCGAAAATCAAGCAAATCTGAAATGCCGAATTCCCTTTAGAATCACATTCGAATCATATAAAACCGTCTCCAGAAGTTCAGAACACATTATAACTCTTGCAAATTTTTACGTATTGAGTACAAGTTATAGGGAGCATGGAGCATAGCAGGGAAGTTAATAATCCAGGAGTTTTAGGTGAAGACTATCGTATTTTACAGATCATAAGTTTTACTATTCATGTATAAGCAAGAGAATTGTTGTAATCAGGTTTCCTTCCCTCGCCTGAAGCGTATAGGAAAATAATAATTCTAGCTTGTGACTGTTTATTTACCTTCTAATCCACAAGATGATATACACGATATACGAAATTGCAATTCAGAAACTATACAAATCCCACTTACTGTAGAATTTGAACCACGTGCCGGTCAGACTCTCTAGTCTCTATACTCTCTATCTGGGAACAAAGGGACAGACTACCTATAAATTTGATGGTCCAAATAAGAAGTATAGTGAATGTTTTTAATTTTCTATCCTCAAGAAGGAACTTGAATATACATTCGCATTAATAAATTCGGCAAACAGATTATTTGCATTCTATTTTTCAAACAAAAAGTCTATTTGTACTTACGGAATTAACTTTTACCGAACCTTATGATTTATGGTGTAACTTTTTCCCTCATTGTGTAAATAGCCAAGTACTGATTAGAGGTTTTATTATGATACACAACTTGCTTTTCTCCGCAAGATGGAGTTTTTGATACATAAATTCGCATTTAGAAATCCGAAAAGAAAGACCCAGTGCAGGATTCGAACCCGCATCTCCCGATGTCATGTCGGGCGCTCTGACCAACTGAACCAACTGGGTAGCTGGTCAGTCGTTACAGAGCGCGGATGATATGTTAGGCAGAATCCCCCACAAAGCCATCCTTTCGAATTTCAAATTGCGCGCGTCGTTCGTATCTCGAGGTGCCGCAGCGCCAGTGTTTGGGTTGGTAACTATCTCCGACCGCGATTTCAAACAGCAGACCTCTTGTTTTGAACAGCCATAGTCTTTCACTATGCAGAGGTAATCGTGATACACAACTTGCTTTTCTCCGCAAGATGGAGTTTTTGATACATAAATTCGCATTTAGAAATCCGAAAAGAAAGACCCAGTGCAGGATTCGAACCCGCATCTCCCGATGTCATGTCGGGCGCTACGAACGACGCGCGCAATTTGAAATTCGAAAGGATGGCTTTGTGGGGGATTCTGCCTAACATATCATCCGCGCTCTGTAACGACTGACCAGCTACCCAGTTGGTTCAGTTGGTCAGAGCGCCCGACATGACATCGGGAGATGCGGGTTCGAATCCTGCACTGGGTCTTTCTTTTCGGATTTCTAAATGCGAATTTATGTATCAAAAACTCCATCTTGCGGAGAAAAGCAAGTTGTGTATCACGATTACCTCTGCATAGTGAAAGACTATGGCTGTTCAAAACAAGAGGTCTGCTGTCAGAAATCGCGGTCGGAGATAGTTACCAACCCAAACACTGGCGCTGCGGCACCTCGAGATACGAACGACGCGCGCAATTTGAAATTCGAAAGGATGGCTTTGTGGGGGATTCTGCCTAACATATCATCCGCGCTCTGTAACGACTGACCAGCTACCCAGTTGGTTCAGTTGGTCAGAGCGCCCGACATGACATCGGGAGATGCGGGTTCGAATCCTGCACTGGGTCTTTCTTTTCGGATTTCTAAATGCGAATTTATGTAGGTTTTATTATGATTATTAATAACTTACGAAGTCCAGGTGTTAAGACCTGTGACTTTGTAAGTTGCCAAGGGACAGCGCCATAGTGCGTGACGCTAGGAGATGATTGTTGATGTTGCTATCACATCCTTGACTGGGTTACGTAAATACCACCCAATTACTCTCTATAGTTAGACCTCTCCATGGATATGAGGGTGGCACATATCGATCTCAGAAATGCAACTCTGATGCATATTATTTTGTGTTTTCTAGATTTGCTTTCATATTTAACTGTTTCTTTAGTTCCATTCAAGTGATGGTAATGGAAGCGTCGTACTGGGACATCTGTCACCACATCAAGTTATTCCAGATGTTAGGATCTTTGACTTTGTAAGTTGCGAATGGGCAGCGCCATAGTGCGTGACGCTAGGAGATGATTGTTGATGTTGCTATCACAACCTTGACTGGGTTACGTGAGTACCACCCAATTACTGTCTATAGTTAGACCTCTTCATGGATATGAGTATAGTACATATTGTTCTCAGAAATGCGACTCTGATGCATATTACTTTTTGTGTCTTCTAGACTTAGTTACAGATTCAACCGTTTGTTTAGTTCCATTCAAGTGATGATAATGGTTCGTCGTACTCCTCCTGGTACGACGAACCAACCTCTGGATACATACTCGTACATACTGAATTATAGCTCGCAACTACATGCAATGCACTGTGTACAACGCCAAATATTCCCACTTGTGCTTCCGGATGTTCCAGAACTATGGCGGGGCAGTTTTTCACCGAAACGTCGTCAGAAATAGCGGCGCGTAGAGTCGGCAGTGATTGATTTCTCGAGGGAATCGTCCGATCTCTCGCTGTCATCCATCACTTTTGATTAAACGATCTAGATGCCTTCGGATGATCGACTAATATCGGCGCGTCGAACGCCGGTGTGGCGTTAATGCGTTTTTTGTGTATTTTCAATGGACGCCGCCTTCGCAATGAAGTCTCCCGAGGGACAGGTGCCGTTTCTTCCTGTAGGTACCAGGTATACAGCAAGGATCATCCTGGATTATGTTAGTGAGTCGGAGGCTAGTTTCAGCCTTAGGTCGACTTTTTACCCGATACTTTCCACGCTGCAATGATGAGATCTTCGACTGGGAAATATGATTTTCTAAAATCATTGTGGAAACCACACAAGTAGCCCCACCTGTGCGACGCTGTTTGCCCCTTTAATCGATTCTCATCTAGTGTGCAGGCTCCGGAGCAGCAGAACAGAACGGGCACCGTATCCACTCGTTGATGGTGCCGACGCAATCCCAGCTTCCTTCAGGTCCTCCAGAAGCAGACGTCCACAAAAACCTACATAATTTGAGGACATATCACAATGTAGGAAGCATTGTTTCCATCTATTACTACTTCTCTCTTTCAACACGTATCTACAAGGCTCGCGCCTAATACCTACTTGATATCACTGCTTTATTCTTTTTCTAATTTTCATTTCATCAGACAAGTTTCATATCATTTTCAGACTGGAGTACATACATTTTTTTGCCATCTTTTTTGAAGTAAATAAAAATACGTATTTGGTTCAGAAAGCATCTATTTCAGACCATAATCCGGCTGAACCAAGAATTTTACCGACAGTAACTTCGCTTCTATTGACCCCATTCTTGAGACGATGAACATCGGTAGCTGTAATACAGTAGTCCGTCAACATATTTATTATTTGCACCACGTAACACCGTCTGGAAGAGGAGGGGAATTTTCTTCCGGGTGAAGGGTGTACCGTCTGCACGGAGATGTAACCGGAAAGAAAACTACCGCCGGCAAGCGCGGCTACCGAATGAATTATGGACCATATCTGACAGGAATTTGACTCTTCCAACAGGGGTAACCGTACATAAGAACTTATTTTTATGTTTTGTATCTGCCTTTCGAAGAAAAAAATGCATAATATTGTTACACTTTGCATTTACCTTGATTCAGAAACCGTCCGACCTACATTATTTTGGCAAAGCTAATGTTTTGTTATATGTTATTATAGTTTAATATGTTTTCACTAGAAGTGGGTACGGAAAGTGCGATTTTGATTTACTTGTTCACAAAGGCTACCCAGGTTACTTTGTGAACAGTAAAATCTGACTGTCCGACTATGATTTCAATATAATTATTTGCGAAATACACAAATTACAATCTGAATGACGGAAGAGTGTCAGCTAGTAAGAGCAGCTACAATCTGAGGGTGTATTTCTTATATGTTATAAAATATCGTTATAAACCCATTTTATTTATTTCCAGATGCATTCTGTGCACCATAACTACTGCTATACATTTTAAAGCTTGGAATAGTATCCAGAATTCTACTGGTTATATATTACATTCCGATTAACACGACATGTCGTTGTTTGATGTCGAGGCTAGCACCTCTGGTTTATATACTCAAGGTCTCCAGTTCGAATCCTAGACAACAACATTTTATTTCTCAGGTCACATTGAAAGAGGATGGATCAAATGTTTTTTTTTATTTTGTGTAATGAGTTTCGTCTTTATGCTCAAGTTAAGAATTTTGTTGTTGATGACTGTAATCTTAGACAACCATCTAAGTAAACTCAACTGGTCTTCAGTAATGGCAAATAAAAATAATGATGCAAAATGAATAAATCCAATACATTTACACCAAAATTACAAATTTTAAAAAATCTCACGTCAGGTAGGAGGTTGGGGGAGGGAGTCTCACGTCATATCACCAGGGGGAGGGAGGTTTAGAAAATCGTCAAAAATCCCTCACGTAATTAATGGCTGCTGTCTTACTAGCTACTCGTACAATCACTACCTCTTGATCTTCCACCTTTCTAGATTATTGTTCACGCCAACTACCTTTATATCTCCCTATTTTTGATCCTTTACACAAAACACTTTGTGTCAACGCTTCTGGACTACCCCTTATAAATGTAATTAAATATTAATCGCCTGTTGGTTCATAGCCTTTGCGATTGATTAAGACATATTTCTCCAGGGCACTATGAAATTACCTTTTATATAGGTATAAACGGATTACATATTGTCACTCCATCAATTTATTTCCTTCGGGGGATTTGTAGCTTTACGACAATGTGGATCTTATCAAGTATTATAGTATGAGGCAACTGGATCTGGGATTGTTCATATGAGAAATCGTAAATCGGAGTTATAACAGCGTAAGTCGACAAAATATGAATACTCCATTATTGCATTCTGGGGCAATACATTATCCCCTAGTGCTTAGTCTCTCCAGGTGACTTGGTTTCCTGTTTCCCGTTACACCTCTGTGTAAGAGTAAGGTTAAGCCACCTTCAGAAACGTTAGAACCGTCTAAACAAAGCTTTTCACTACAACCGGAAATGACTGGATACTCGAGAAATATAGAATAAGTATTGAGTGAATAATTTTTTAAGAATCTTTCGTTAAGCTCACGCATATCATCGCAGTTACTAAAATTACTTGATGACAAGAAACGCTGGCAGCTAAACTCACAGACCGACGTAAATAAGTTACGTGGAGTTTCATGTAAACAAAACAACCAAAAAATTATATTATTTTCGCCATCACAATTCTTCAATTTGGCACATCAAGTTGAACTATTCAATCCACCGGAACACATGAAGAAAATATGCTCCAGCATTCAAGCTATCCAATTAATAGTCCCGTTTTCATCTTATCCGAGTCGCCATCTTTCCCGGGCTAACACCCGCTATTTTCTCATTGGTCTCTGCGTCTCAAAGCCGCCTTGTGATTACAAACGGACTGGCGCGCGTTTTTCCAGCGCTTTATGGCAGAAAACCGCAAGGCAGTATCGTTTTATAAGGTCTAGTTCGTTGCCTGATGACAGTAATACCGACAATCCGCTGAAAGGTGCAAACCAAAAGACCACTTACTTTGTCCGTTTCATTGCTGAGGAAACTTTGTGCTCAAAGAGTTGTAACCTCGAGTTCCGTTAAAGGTTATATAGTCGTTTTGTGATGTTTATCTTAACGAATTATAGAGAAGTCCGGTACAATATGCTGCTTTGGGTTCATAGCTTGAGTGTTGAATATTTAGGCTCACCCATTACTATTACTTGAAAATTATTGGTTTATAATTTATTTGATCTATGTAAAATGAACATTGAAACTATAACTATACTTGGATTTATCAATAGCGGCAATACATGCCCTTATTTATCTGTCAACAAAGGTGAATTTATATACAGCTACATCACATGGTTTTGTGAGCACTTCTTCCATGCACCAATAGCAGCTTAGTTACGTCAATAGGAGATGTAAAACAGCATTTCTCGAAGTATTTACATCCACACACATATTTATGGTGGATTCAAAATATAACTTCGAAAACCTGCGTAAAAAATAATCCATCTGATAATAATTGTAAAGATAGCACTGAAATAGCTTTGATTGAATTTACATTGCAAACAATCAATTACAACCTGATGATGTTCCAGTTCTGTTTTTGTAAGCTGCTGCATAGGGTGTAATTAAGTGAGAACGAACAGCAGAAGTACAACAGTGCTCTGAAAGCAGGAGTATCACCGTGGATAAGATCACCCCTCATTCTGGAATGGAGTTCTGCCTTCTAGCACCTAGTGCAATGCAAGACTGTGACCATTATTTCCTCCCTTATTGGAGTACCATGTAACGAGAAAGCATGTTGCTTGACTAGAATGGCGGCAAGGTGCTAATAGACATGCTGGGTATTAGCAGAGGTCCGGTAAGTAATGACTTATATGATTGATTAAACAACGAACTGGCGAAAGCATGGTTGAACAGAGATACCTGCAGACAGGCCAAGAGGTTCATTTGCAGGCTCTATTAGACGTCGGGAGCTGAGGCTGCTGGACAGAAAAGAGAGCTGTACCTCATGGTAGAGACCCTCACAATCCACTGACGATTAAACAGAGGCTTGTCACTCATAATATTGGAATCAGATTCAGTCTGTCAGAATTGACGGTCTTAGAGCTGAGAAACGACATTATATAATTTGATAGGGTAGATATCTATTCAGTGGAATGGCCTGACATCGTGACCTCTATCAAGAGATCTAGTAGGTTCTTGACACTAATAAATCACCATGTTAGCTTTGGTGTTGGTTCTCGAGGTCGGCAAAAGGCACCATAAATGACCTTCTTGCCAGGCTTCGCCTCCCCACTCCTACCAACTTATCTATTATTGTTACCTATCAGAACGTTCTGTATTCTAGATCCACGGGACCGCTCCTGTAAATCTAACGAACTGTCTAACTTTTCCGCTAGATATCACAATTCCTCACTTTACGACTCGTGGTGGGTATTCGCATTCAGCCTCGGTTATGAACATATATCCAAGTTACCGCTATCCGTGGATGCTCTCACCTAATTTAGAGCGCTTCACCGTACAACTTCCCAAACAACCCGAAACACAATGTATTAAATCAAATTATATTTTCCGCCAGGGTCGCTGGAGATGGAAAAGAACGAACTTTGCGCAGATATCCTACATAATTCATTCGCTACCTCCGTTTTACTTCCGGCTACATCTCACGCGTCTAGACGCTGTAGTCAAGGAAGATAGACCACCAGGTCAAGCGGATCTAAATCCGGGCGCACATCACGTATGATGTCATAGTTTTAATAATATAGATTGTAGATGCTCTTACTTGGTGACACTCTTCCATCATGTACACAGTCTCAAAAATTAAACTCTTTCTTTCAGTGACGATTACCACTGACCTCGTATTTTTCCATCATTTTTTAATGGGAATCTGCATTTCCCCTACTACTAAGTTACTGGATTTATTTTTTTACTATCACAGTAGATTCGATGGCTGTGTTCTTGGCGTGCCTCATGCTTTCCATACAACCAAAACGGTAGCGGTGGACGAGAAAAAAAACAGTAGTTCATGTACGTTCGTGTATATCTGGCATCTTAATTAGTTTAAATTTTCAGGCTCGCTCCATGTTCATGTTTGTTTTCCATAAACAAGCAATAATTAATGCCGCTAAATAATAGAGTACGTACTCCGCAGCGCTTGGAGGGATATCCAGAGTTGCCAGCTCCACCATATTCAATGGGGAGGATATTTTGAAGTCTAGTCGTGAAACTCATCCAGATGAACGATTTTATACCCAAACAGCCACAAAACCTGAACCTAGATATAACGAAGCAGCAGAGTCCACGGAGTGACGGCGTTTACAATAAATTATAGAATTTAATTTACATTATATACATTAAAATGGAGAAGATCGCATAATAAACTTTTAACTGCACCACATTTTTTCATACAGGGTAACACAAAAGATTCCATTATAGGCTTAATTTCTTATTGTCCCGTGGAAAAATGTGATAATTGGATTACTCTCCTTTGTACGACGTTTTCAAGCCCTCTTTTCTGAATAATTTGCTTTTTGACTCATACCGATATCTGTATTCTTGACAAAAATACACTAGTTTGCAGGAAATAATGCAATAATCCTTTGTTAGCATCCAAAAATGAGGAAATTAATTTGTAAAGTTGTCGTTTTTCTGTTATAATGATATAAACATTGACAGTTTCCATGTCACTAAGGTTTCTTATTTCCTGATATCGACTCCACATACAGAATGAATTGATATATTGGCATACAGGTTAATACGTCATCTATTTATTACACTCTTCGATAGGTCGTTCAGAATTTGAGCGTGAAATGCCAACAGATCAATTCATACTGTTCGTAATATCGATATCATCACATGATGAAGAAACACTTTTTGCTGTTACTAGATATCCATATATTCCTTCACCCTGACGATGAAGGCATATTATGAACGCGAAAGCTAGGAATTAAATAAAAATAGCCTAATTCGCAGTTTCATTTAATTACGTATATAGATAACTTAACTGTGACCTTTGTGGGAAATATTAATAATTCTTATAAATCTGGCATCGCTGTACAGTCAAAACAAGGCTGTGATCTTGTTTTTTGATTTCCACTTCGGCATCGTACATGTGGCAGTGAAAATCCATTCCACTCTATCCGACCTACATAATACTTATATTTTAAAAAAAAATATGTATGGTCGACCTCTCGCTGGATATATTGTGTTTTGAGGAAAAAAATGCACTGTAAAGATTCCGTCGTTTCGTCTCTGTACATGTTGGCAAACGTTTCAGCATTTACGGTTTACTCTTCGGAATGATTCTTCCATGGACCTTCATTGATGTGCAGCGCGTTGCATTTGCATTTGTTTATCTCAAACTCCATTTTGCTGTCTGACAAGTTGACAAGTTTCTGATATTTGGAGTAATAATTTCAGTAGTTCAAACCATAGCATTGTTGAGTGCGTTAGAGGGTGGGCAGAGAGCATCATATTCCCCATCACACCTAAGGATCCAATGATGATTGGTTTGACCGCTGAGGAACTTCTGCTACTTGCTACGTTTCAGTATATATACTCGTAATTTTTCCTGCAACTAAAGCTTAATTCTGCCACTGACACTGGTATATTTTAATAGGATGCTACGATATTATCGCATCTTTCTATGATTTACAGGCCTATCGATTTATACTTTAGGAGTGAATTACCTAATTTTAGACCATTTTCAGATCAGCTTAATATTTTAATTACTTTTGCTGTGAAGTTGGCTTAACAGAAATCTACGTTGGTGCAGAAAACATTCAGTCTAAAGTAATACAAATCTAGTTTTAGAAGAAATGCTCAGTTGACCAAAGATAGTAATAATTATACTGATCGATGTTGGAATTAAAAACAAAAAACAACTTGGTTCCGCCCGGGATCGAACCGGGGACCTTCTGCGTGTGAAGCAGACGTGATAACCACTACACTACGGGACCGATTTGACAACCGGTTCGAGAAACTGCTACTAAAGAACCGCTATAACCGCTCACTTGTTACTATTACAACAGTCTGTATATTCCTAGCATAATCGTCAAATGATGTTTACCTTTTCCCAGGGTCGGATTAATCATTAGGCAGAATAGGCAACTGCCTAGGGGCCCAGTGTCATCTAGGGCTCCATGCACGCACCAAGAAAAAAAAAGTTCCATCGAACGAAAACTTTGAATCCAAATATGGCAATTGGAAAACCATACTGGGTTTGCAGGCCCATTTGGAGGAACGCAAGCAAGCCACAGGGCTCTCATTAGACGGGGTAGTAAACCGAGGCGGAGGAACGTAATCGTCTCCCGGTTACACTGGAAATTCTTCGAGCGACCCCCACTGGATAGGAAAGACTCGATATATTAATGTATTTCTGGACGCTGAATTCGAATTTGATGTTTTTTCTTCTTTTATTGCCCCCCATATATTTCTTCCTTCCTCAATTCACAGATTGATTATATAACTGAAGTATTTTTGTTGACCTAACAGGAGCAATCGAACCACAAGCTGCTACCCCTACTAATCACGGCTGCAATCTTGTAAATTATCCTATTTATGAGCAAAAAACGTGAAGCCATCAAACCGTGGAAGCGCGTACATCCAGTGATCTCTTCATCCAGATAACCGATGCATTTAAAGATTCTCACCTGCACAACTCATTAAGTTATTCGTTTATTTTTCGTCTTTTTCTGGCGCGTCCGATAAAATCGGCATAGTGGAACGTCTGAATGCAAGATGGATCGCCATCTGATTTGAATATGTTGGAAAAACGGCAGACCGAGTCTATAACGGGGTTTATCTACCATCTAGAATGGAATGGCGAGAAGTTGACAGGACTTAGCGTAGATAAACGGTTTTTTGCTCGAAAAAAGCTCTGTAGGCGCGTTCGTTAATAGGATTTCAGGATGGTTTTTATCACTCGACTACTCGTTTTTGAAACGCGGATTGAAGATTTTCATTGATTCACGGTATACTCTCTCGTGTTCGGAATACAAACTGGTCCAAACTGTGAGAAAACTACTTCACTTAGTCAAGTATATACCCTTTTAAAAGGATATTCAGAACATTGTATTATTACAGTTTAAAATAACTATTTGCCTTTTTAAAAAAGATATACCCAAAAAACATTATTCAGGTTATGTAGATCGTAGATGCTCTTACTTGGTGAGACTCTTCCACCATGCAGATAAAAGGATTGTGTATTTAACACACAGTGTCACAAATCAAACTATTATTCTTTCAGTGACAGTTCAAAATATCAGTCATTGAGTTCATTTACTACAATATCTGCGAAATCCTGATTTCATTTTACTAAATGAACAGACTGATCTTTTAAACTCAATTTTTATCGATACTCTGCTATAAGTTTCCATCTATTTGTATTCTTAAGCAAGTCGACTGTCAAAGTTGGCATTACAAATCAACGCCAAGTCTTACCATTGAAATTCAAATTAGCTTAATTACATTTTTTACTATAAATATCTTGTTTTCTGTGATAAATTGCAAAATTGCCTGCTTTATCTGTTTTCAAGTATGAAAAACTTTAAAATCCTGAATAGTTCGTTTTGCTCTTCAGACTCAATCTCATGCGAAATTAGGCTTTTAGTATGTATTAATTTCAATTTTATATGCATAATTCAAATTCACAAGTACTATAATGAGGAGCTGTTCAATAAGTGTATGCTTAAACAAAGTCATCCATCTTGTATTCAAATGTAAATTTTATCGAGTAGTAAAGAAAAAAGAACGACATTTCCGATGAGTTATTAGAGGTCTAGAAAGCGCAGGTGAGATAATTTAAATGCGCACAATCTATCTAGATGGAGACATCAAAGGATTCACGTTTTTTCACGCTTTCACGGACTAGTCGTGCGACTCAGCGTGAGATCGATCTTATAGATTATAAGCTTTAAGGGTGGTTGGGTTTTCGGAGAACAATACGGGGATATGAAAAGTTATGACATCACCTGTTTTTCTTACAAATTGTTAGTTGGAAATAGTAATGTGAACCCACTACAATAATTGCACTGTATCTGGTAAGTAATTGATGAAGAACAAACTTCACCGGAGTTTTGGTAGGCTTTGTCGAGTTATACAAGCAATTGAATTTTTCAATTCAAGCTCGCCTCAATTCTCCTACATAAGGAAATCGGCTCTGTTCAGACATTTTCCATCTGAATTAACAAAACATAATCCAAAAGGTCTGAATGATTGATTTTAGCTGATATTATCAATATAAATCGGAACGCGTCGTGGGAGAAAGAGAGTTTTATTTGTGAAACTGTATGTTAAATACAAAATTATTCTATCTGCTACAGAAGTGAAAAATTGTAAACTTTAGAGGAGATCAGAAAACATTCAGCGTGACCCTCGTAGTGTCATTAAATTATTCGTATCATTGGTAGGTCATTGCGGAAAGATTATTATTTGCAGTATCACCACAGGAATTCAAATATCTTTATGTCATATTTTAGACATTTCTTCCGCTACTGCGGAAATAAGGTCTTCACGTCTGAGATAAGCAGAAACGAGTTGAAATTCACCAAACACTCGAAAACTTACTCCAACTTCAAACCTAATAGATTTTCGCCAACTTACTTATCGAGCCAACTTTATATCCTCTTCTTTGTGCGTATTTGTCAAGATTATGGTAATTATTTGTTGTATAATTGGTGGGATTAAGCGGTAACTAATTGTTCCAGAACTCAGTTGATGTCCTTGGAGAGCCGATAAGACTTAATGGAAGTTCTCAGATAGAAGGAGTTCTAATTGTCTCTGGCGTTCTGAAGTTACTTCTTCCTGTTCGGTTTGCTAGCTTAGTCGTTTTATATAATTTGAGGAAAGTTCTCGAAAACAGCATTGATCGTGAAAATATAAGAACAGTATTCATAGTCATAGCTTACGTATGATTAATGCAACTTTTGCAATCATTTAATATGGCCGTATATACTTTTTTGAGGGGTGAATATAATCAACCTCCTGCAATCCCTGAAGCCGAAGTTTCAAGGTTTTTGATTTTTCTGGTAAACAACTATTCCTATGCGTTCTTCCAAATGCGTGCCTCCAGATCCCAGTTTGAACATCGATTTTCATCTCTGACAACTGATCTATAAGAAAACTCGCGTAAAGTCCGTTATCGTCAGGAATCCTAATCAAAGACCTCGCACAACACTTTTACACCCTCCAGAAACAGCCCCTGACCTTCTCGCTCGCATCAGCTGTCGCGGCGGGTCCCGCAAACCGCTGATGGGGGGTGACAGTGACAAAACGTCCGGACGAATATAGAACGAACCCCCGTCGAGCGGCGTTCCACCTCCCACCGTGGCCGCAGACCGATAGTCCGGTTTAAAATCCGGTCGAGTTTCCGGCGGAAAATCAGTCGCAGTTAAGCGAAAGGGTCGAGCTGTCTGCTTTGCGGGTCCGGGCACTATGTTTCAAAGATGGGGCAGCAAACCGTCAAGGCCGTCTTGGATTTAGGGCATGGCAGTTTTGTAGGGAGATAGGGAAGTTGTTTTTTAATACTTTGAGTATATTTGGTGGTTTCCTGGTCAATTGGATCACTTGAGTTATCAAAGCTATAGCTTCGTCAGTTCACCTGAAGACGATTGAAGATAGAATATCAATCGAAACGTCGTGATACTCAAACGTTTTAGACAATGGAAGTCCGAAATCAAACTTTTGGTATTAAAACACCTTTGAACATTTTTAAAGTTGCTGATGTTTTTCTTCGTAAAATTTTTTTTGGTACCAAAACTCTTGAAATAACTTATTTCCAGAATCTTCATGTGTGCCTTGTTTGAAAATAGATCTGTAGTAATACGTGGTATGCACCAAATCAATCTACTTGACCCTAGAATTGGATGAGGTTCATAGTGGTCCTCCGTAGGAACGGTTCTGGACAACGATATATTTAAAACACGAGAACAATTTTTTATACGACCCCATGTTAATCACTATTTCCCGTAATTCGAAAAATTAGAGCCCCCACAAATGATGACCGGTTAAAAATTATCGTGTCTGGCTGCCAGCCATGATTTATTCACCACAGGGGGTTCGCTCAAATTGGATCACACGCAACCAATGTTGCCGACTAAAATCGTTTCGTCTTATACTTGCAGTGGCCACTAATTTATTGATAACTATATGTGATTAAATTAATAAAATTTCATTAGTTATATTGCTTTGGCAGTTGTTTGGTCCGATATTGGAATTAGCTAATTAATGCAGTGAAGGTTTTTTCAATCAGTTTCAGATCGAAATGGATCTGCAGTATAAATAGTTCAAATCCCTGTTTGAATGAAATTTGGGGACCTTCGACAAAACGACTGTCGTAGTAGTAACAGATTTAGCTGCATTGTAATAAAATACTCATATCACTCCCAATGTAGCGGTGAGAACTGTTTTCCATCGCCTTCTTCCCTATAAACATATACCTTTTTGTATTGCATATTCTTATATATATTCCCAGAGTGAGGGTAAAATTCGCTAATCTGGCATCGCCGCACCTCATCGAGACTGTTTTACGCACATATACATATGCACCAATAAAATTGAAATACCTGATTAGGTAATGACGTAGGTGCTGGGCGTTATTTATAGAGACAGGAGCAGTGATTCTGTCTTCACTTATTATGATTGGTTATGACTTTCCGTGACTGTCAGTAATGAATCACAGCCAATGAGGTTCTTGGTAGTTGAACATTATGTACAGCAGTAACTACCTATCAGCACGTATAATATGAATTATGATAGCATCAGGTTTATCCAGAGAGGTCTGATTTTTATTAGCTGGAACCAAACTCCTTGATCAGGGATAATATTAAAGATGTTACTTGGTTAATTTTAGGTGGGACAGTTATAAGTACCTCAGGGCCAAAAATATTTGATAGATGTCTGAATTCAATGTAATAATTATGATGACTTTGTTTCTAAAATGGTTGAATATCACTCTTGTGTGTCGAACACTGAGTTTTTATTTCACAGCTGTAAACAAGGAAAACCACACAAGGTCAACTTATCCAGCAGAAAAAGACACCATCCTACCCGACATGCAATCTGAGTCAGTCTAAAGGAGTGAAGTATTCAACGAAAGCAGCGCTAGTTTAAACGAAAATGAAAATGGAGAGTTTGCACTCCTACCGATCTAACACCCAGACATCTCTTTATTCTAGCGTATTTGACCTATCCATTTTCCTTGACATTTTCACGGCAAAAATATTATCGGGAGGAATTGAGGTGATCTGTAAACCACTGCGCAGTTTAAGAGACATCGTGAAAATGTGTCTCCTCTTAAATTCAGAAAACCACTCAACCACTCATTGCAGCTTTAGTTAGAGAAACTATTCCTAAGTAGTATAAAATTCCTCATGTGTGAGCCTTTTATTTATTTTAGTAATTCGATATCATGGATATTTTATTTTCCTTAGCTTGTCCTCAATATAATTATACGTTGTATTTTCCGAGAAATCTACTCGTGAGCACGACTTTACGAAAAAACCAAGCAAAAAACCTTATCTGTTTTTCGCTGCTCGTCCCTGCATTCCAAGCATTCCGTTCATCGTGCTCGTCAGTGATACAATAACATAAACAATTGTTTGCATTGCGATATAGATGGCGTATTAACGGTTGAACATGCCCAAAAGGGCTGATTTCCTTTTTTTCTTAAATGCAGGACATTCTTTCGAATAATTTATTGTAAATCATATAGTTTATATGACCTTTTTATTGTTTTGTTATATCAGCGATAAATCGAAGTTTCACCCTACAAAGCCATTTTTTCACCATCTCGTTAAGTACACTCCTTTATGTCTTTGTTCGTGACAAAAAGTGATCTATCACAACCCCAACGATGACGTATACTAAACACACAAAAGATAGTCGGTCCTTTGTCTTTGGTAAAAATTAATAGTTGTTGATAAACAAAACACACGATAGCTCTATTACCCCCACGAAAATACGCGTCCAGTTTTCATAATCAATATAAGTAACCGAAAAAGGCTATCTGGCTGTTTCCAGTCAAGCTATAAATAAAAGAAAATTATCTTTCTTTTCTTTCCGCGTTGATATATGAACACTCCATGTCAAGGGGTTTTTTCCAGCTTTTGTCTAACGACACCATGAAAGGAAGGAAACGGGAAAATATTGCATGTTAACCTTGGTGTTGACTATGAGGATAAACATGTTATGAAAGATTAATCTTTTTGTCTTAATTAGGTCTTTGGGGTAGGAACTTTCTGACGTCATTACTCCAATTAACAGCTTTGTTATCAAATCAGGGTTTCATTGTATATATTTGTAGCTATTGAAGGATAAGCACAGTGGGACTACAAAACGTTTATTTGAAATTTGATATACTCTCCACAATATGTTCCTTTTTAGCTGATGAGCTGAGGTAACAAACCAAGTCGATATGATTATACAGAATTGACATCTCAGTCACATCGAATAGTAGTTTTGATAGTCAAATCATTGATCAAGTAGTTACTACAGGTTTTTGTATGAGTCGAACACCAGTAGAGGTACTACAGAACAACCTACTGATGTTACTTAATTGCTTATCTTCAGATTTTTTAACCGCAGTGGAAAAATAATTATACCGAAAAGGAAAATGAAAACTACCATCATCTTTAAAAATGGCACGTTGTTACATTATATCCACCAAAATAGAGAAAAATAGCGCAAAAGAAAATTGCTGGAACTATAAATAAAAAACGACCCATTTTTTGTCTCTCCGTTTTGATATATGATTTCGTCTCATGAGACAGATCCCGTTTATATTTCATTTGTGTGTCCCTTTTAAATAGCCTGACGAAAAGGGGGACCAAAAACGAAAAAAAGCACGGCGTTTTAGCACAGTGACTGTCTGTATATATAATCTTTGGGATTTTGGCTCTCCTATATTAAAATGTTGCAATAAATTTCGGCAAGCGGAAAATTTTCATTTGTCATATCAGGATATACATATCTGTATCTGGATAGGAATATCTCAGATGCTTATCTGGGTTACATAGGGGATGTTAATATTACTATCCAGTGGCGTAGCACATATTTGGACTCATTGTTATGCGAGTTAGAGAGAGGTTGGAATGTTTAATGTTTTACACATTTACATACAATCTTAGATACTAATCAAGTTTCTATTGATGTGCCATATTCATTCGCGTTGAGTAGAACTGGCGATTATTTCGCTTTTACGGAAATGTATATAATTTTAGTTACTGCATTTCTGTGTGTTCAATCTTGATTACTGAGGCATCCCGATTGAATCATCTTTGATCCTGCTGACGTGAAAATATCAATATCCCAAAGAGCTGGTATAAATGAGATTACACCCCCAATGGAAAACGGATATAGCAAGACCCTCATATTTACTTAATTTAATATACGGTTGACGATATTTCAACCAAAACTGTGTGATACACAATTATATATAGGACAATGGAACTGTAACTAATACTTCTTGTCTTTACGTTTATCCTTGAGGCAGAAACAAATCTTTTCGTCTACAAAATGTATTCTGCGGCAATCGTGAGATAATGGAAAACAAAATAATGCTAGCGACATTCAATGGATGACAGCAAAAGCAAATTGCGTGGATTTAAAAGCCTCCCTAGACTCTATTTCGACGCCAATGAGTCCTCCGTCCTATGAAAATAATAGAATATGAATGCATTCATATTTCAGTATCTAGTAGAGAAAAATATTCGATATAAGATACATTCCATACAATTCCATCTCCTGTTGTTCACATTATTCAAGTCTAAAAGGCAAACAACGTAACATCTCGACCATCTTGTGTCTCATAAAAATTTCAAAGAAACGACAGGGTTATATCAAAGGAGTATCTGAGTGACAATAAAATTTGTTGCCTATAGAGGTTCTTGTACTCTCACCTGTCTGGCACTTATGAAATGTTCAGAATTTCTATGAAATCATTATGTTGTCACATAAGAATGCCTTATTCGTTTTCACTGTAACAAAATGCCTGTCGGCCAATATTGCTTGAAGTGGCAATATTTATTGTCAGACCTATATATGTAGATTATTACGTAGAAAGTAGATGTTCTTACTTAGTGAAATAGACATAGTATACGAGCGAATATACACATGAAGAAAAAATAATAATAATAAATGTAACAAACAGTTTAAAACTGAAAATTATGTCCTTCTCCTAATTATGTCCTTTTTTCCTCATTCCCCATTCGCCTCGTTCCCTTATACTTATAAGAGTGTCCACCTGCTGGACTTCGGTAGATATTTTGCAGTAAGATGCAATTCAAAAACCAAGTTCGACGGACTGATCAATTTATCAAACATATCGTAGAATCCGCATCCGCATGAAGAAGGGCCATAAAAAATGCTACCAGCCTCGTGACACGCGTCAAAAACAAATTACCAAATTTGAACCCACTCCCTCGTGCATCTACAGTAGGATACACGTTTTTTTGTGTGAAAAGTTGATTAGCAACTGTCAAGGACCCATCACCGAACCACTCTGATCCACCCTATGTCAAGTACAGACGTCATTTGCGGGGTAGTCGGTTACTCCCTCTATGACGGACACGTTGCCGTTAAGGGTTGAAATCTAGAGAGTGATTGTGCCGCCAGTGGCGTCCAATTTAGGAAATTATACAAGAATCTGCTTTAGCTCGACATGTTTGCCGGCACAGTGAATCTAATATATGATATATTGGAAGATACATTGTACGCAGGCATTTGGAGGGTTGATCCATCTCTGCGCTGAAAGTATGACTAGCAGTCCTTTGAACTGGCATACTTTTGTAATTTTTTTTGCAAAACGGAACGTCATAGCGAAAAATCTGATTGCGTCATTAGATTCAACCACGAAAATGGTGCTTTGTTTCCTGATGTTCACAATCTACCGCGTATTGAGGTTAACGTGAATAGACATCTATACTCTCGCAGCGCTTATGAAGCGCGATAGGCCATCTGCCTTTGCGTGAGGTTATCTATAAGAAATGCAGGTAAAAAATCGTCTTCAGAGTAATTTAAAGACGCTTCTAACTAATTCGCCCTCCATTTTCAGACTTAATGTAATGTCCGAATGATAATGACTTTGGTGTAGTCCACCTACCAAGATCTATTGAGTGAAGTGACTGTTTAGCTCAGTTGGTTAGAATATCTTAGCGGTGATCATAAGGCGTCTGCATCAGGATTTTTTCTTTTCTCCAAATGCGAATTTGTATATCAGCTTCCATCCGGCGCATATGCGAATAAATAGCTGTCGCAAAAGTGTTTCACAGATAAATAGGTATATGTACCAATGACAAATTGACAAACTGTGAAGGCTATATATGACTTAACAAACTTAACAGCACTATAATACGCAATGTTTTTCTTATATCTGTAGAAGCAAAGTTTGTGGTGCATGTGATTTATAATTATATTGCATTTATATTACTTAGAGAGAATGATCAAATCGTGTACCATCAGTATCCAAACCCAACGAACAAACATCATATCTAACGTACCCATGAAACGTTCCATACGGAACAACTTTTCTAATATTCAGCACCATCCCCTTAAATATCCCTGATTTCGAGCTCAAAATATTAACAACAAAGTTGACGCTCTCCCTTCGCTAAAATAAGTCTGAAGCAGAGGAAAACTTCAACTCCTTTAGGGGCAATACTTCGAAGTTTCCGGACGTGATATCTTGGAGTTCAGACTCGCAGCGGTTGTAAAAACGGTACACTGGGAGTTGAGGTACCGGGTACGTGTGTAGTTTAATCTTGCGCCAACAAGATACACTGCGGTTGAAAAGCGGGCACGTGGACTTGCAGATAAGGTCATGAAGTGTTATTTCTAATCTAGCATCATCGATCACGAAATGATTTAATTTCAAATCCTTTGTACCGGATTTCTATCCGTGGAATGAAGTTACGTAAGATCTGCGGAAATCGTTGGCCAATAAGAATCATAGCTCCTGCCTATCCATTCTGTATATCCTCAAAAGTCTATAGTCAAATATTAAAATGAGCACCAAAACCACTCTAAACTGTAGATAAAGTAAAAAGATTACCGAAGCAACTAGATTCCACTTACACTTTGCTGATAGCTAGTTTTTTTGAAGATATAAAAAACAAACTTCAAAGTGTTCCTCTTACTTTATTATTGTATGTACCATTTTCATCATTTCTGCACTACAAAAAGGTTGAAATATTAAATAGATTTTTCACAGCACCCTATGTTGTGCTTCACATTAAATTGCTAGTAAACAGCACATCTAAATTAAATGTATTCAGCCGCCTCTGCTTTGAACATGTGTCTCTCTAGACACATCAGGCTGCATGGCATTGCGTCAATCTAACCCTCAATGCTTGCACGTCCATCAATGATTCAGGGCGTGAAAGCTGATACATTTTGTCCCACAGTGTTCACGGATTGATTTATTATCAGACGTTTGAGATGAGACACTATGCTCTATGATAATTGACCTACGATCTATATTATCTGCATACAATGAATATATTTCACAGCAAACTGCTAAAACTTTCTGAATTTAGAACTTCAAAAAATACCTCAGAATATGTTGGTGTAATAATAATCTAATTCTTGTTTGATATCCATGAAATCAGCCATCTTTTAGAGGAGTGTTTTACTCAAATAGCATTGTAATGAATTTACAGAGATGGTATATAAACAAGAATTAGAAATTCGTTAATTTTTTACACATTCTAGATGCCGCTTCCTGGTTGTTGACGTGTTGGATATTTATAAGTATTAGTATCTCAGTTAAAGTGAATACAGATTTTCATTAAAAATCAGTCACTAAGAACGATACGGGCAGGCCACTCTGAACTTTAATGGTTGACAGTAGCTCTAGGTGATAAAAAGCGTTCTTTTGGGTCTAATTCACATTTGCATACCGTTTTTAAGGAATTTTTATATTCATGATGGAACTTAACTAGCTAGTTCAGGTCTCCTGAATTTTTCAATGCTTTCCAAGCATGTATCGTAATCGCAGCTGCAAAATTAAATTTGGAAAACATCATAGATTATTCAGCAGCCAATTAGCAGCTGCAAAAATGAAACAATCAACGGTTTTTGCCGTATTTTGGTGTCAATTTATTGGATATGACTGTAAAAAAACCTAAAATCTCGCAAACAGCATTGTTTGTCGACTGGCAGCCAGAAAAAACAGAATGGGTTTCATGGAGAGAAGCCAGAAGTACTCAATTAAAAAATATTTATAGACGAACGTAACAAGGACATACGATTTTTACATCACAGGAGGTTTTGCTTTTGATCTAAATTTATTGACTATCTAAATCACTGGTTAACATCAATACCAAATATTAAGATTGAACATAGATAATTTGAAGTACAATTACAAAGTCGTACGCAAATTAGGATAAGATGCCAACGTTCTGCAAGGATCTATATTGTTTTACCATCACTTTTTACTGTATACGTTCACTATATCAATAAAATCAGCTTCAATGCCGATGACATACTTTTTGAATATTCATTTCGACAAATTGTCACGTGAGCTGAGTGAATTTCGTTTTAAATGACAAAAATTTTGATGTCACAATTTGTGAGAACAGTCGACACACGATAGACGAAAATCTCACATTCTACTATTGTTACATAAAACCTTTTATTTCAATGATGTGATACCAAATTACTCCTAGTTATCAGTGTAAAATCTACTGGTCCGGAGAAAAATGGGGGTTGATGTTTAAGAAATTGATTTACAGCGTTTGCGAGATGGTGAAATTCGGCACTAACTCCTAAGAATCCTGAATGAGTTTTTTTAAATACTTTTACATATTGGGGGGCTACTAATGCTGCAAATCTGGATCCTTTTTCAATCCGGATTAGATCCGAATTTTTAAACAAAGATTTATATATAAATACATATATATTTCAGTTCACCGTGAAAGTCCCTATACATGCAATATATTCCCGTTTAATGGCGGTTTATCAGAAAATCCTAAACAGCATTGTTATCCATAAAGTATATAATTATGTTAATACAACCCGTTTCAGCTTCAACTTGATATCTCCAACTGCATTCAACTATTCATTCGTTTTATTTATTGTGAGCTTTATGGTCGCTCTAGTTGGAGAATTGCGTTATTTTGGCAGGGATTTATCAAGAAAATGGGGGGAGGTCCGATTTTAATTTGTCTGTGTACCGCGGTCTGTTATCGAGCTGAGACAACGAAGTTACATGGGAGGCTATTAAAAGTGATGGAGTGGTCTGCAACATTTAATATAGCTGGTTGAATGTGCTGAAAGTTCGACAGAATAGTATTAAGAGTTTATAGATTTTTCACTGTTTGTACCAGACGAGCTAGAAAAGGTCAAAGCTGTCATTGATCGATTTCAGCTCAATATACAGGTAAATGTTTAACAGCAAGATATGAAGGAAATTCGATAGATTAATTGCTGAGATGTCTTCTGTCCGACAGTAATTAACGCAAATGTTTGATATGTCGTCCGCTTTCAACCAACCATTCTTCCATAAGAAGTTATTTTCTCTATAATTCTTCCAGCGTCAGTGGTCGTGTTCTAAACATATTTTTTTCTATAAAACCACAGTCAGTAATCTTCTAGGCGGAGATCTTGGAGGAAATCAATTTATTCAAAATCCTTGGTCTCGGGAGGGGATATGAAAGGGGTTCAGATTTGATCGATTTTATCGAAAGATTTAATTTTTCACACTGTCACAATTGGTTTGTTCAGGATTCTGTTTTGAGGGTTATACCTTCAGTGTGGAGCTTGTGACTTGAGTTATGACTTGTGAGCACGTGTCAGGAAACGCGTTTTGGCCCTGAATATCTCTACAAACAATCCAGCCTCTGATATGTTAATCGTTCCGCTCCGTATTTAAAATAGTTATGTTTAAATATTCAAAGATTATGTCTAATGTTTTAATCTGCCTCAATTACTCTGATTGAATCCTTGTCCGCTATGAATTTGGCCAGACTATTGCCAGAAACCTGAGAATTTCAAAACTTACTGTGTGAATCTCCTTAGTGCATAGAGGGATGAGATGCAACGTGTTGACATAACTACCCTTAGGAAGTCAACAGTACGTTTCAACTAGCATACATATATCTACTATCTTTGAATTGTATGGTTGGTCCAATCCAATGATTTATCACTAGCAATTTGTTAACTATACCGAATTACATTTTATCAAATTATATTTCACGCATTGAACTCCAGAGTACGGTAATTGTTAATCTAATTATTTTTAATGAGTTTCCTATAATTTATGCACATGGTTTATAATAAGCCAGAAACTAGGACTAATATGGTGTTACCATACCATTAATAACATTTTATGTTGATCAACTGTTTGATATACAACTGGTCGACATACTTTCCATAGGCCGTTCATCATTGAAATTGATTTAGTATAGATCAAATCAAACTATGATTCAATATGAGAAACGTTCATTCTCTATAATAATTCCAAGATCACAACGTTTCGATTGATGCAATATCTTCAGATCCAGTTGATCTACTTCACACTACCAGGAGTCAGTGAACTACTTTACCTTCTGATTTGTGCCCTGAGCAATTTTACTCATATTCAGACCTACATATGGTTAGTTATTTGACTAGTTTTCCCGATGGCACTTACTCAAGCGTCGCCCGCAAAGTCAGTCGAACAATGTCCGGAGAAATCCGGGTTAGAAGATAGCACTCAAGGTTTGCATAATTGATGACACCGGTGAAGAGTTGTAATGGTATTCGAAAACGGAATCCGGTTCCGATTCCGGACAAGCTCCGGTGTCCTATAAATTGTATGCATCGACTCGAAGCATGTCTTGGAACGGTTAGTGGAGACCCCGGAGGCGCGCCCGGAGTCTGCAGCAAATGCGGACAAATGCCGCTTTTACGAATGCATGCAACTGAAGTACAGATGCAGGTCTAGTTCATTCCCCCTAATATCTTGAGTTGTGTTGAACCTTGCATTTTTAACACTTCTAATAGCGTATAGATAAAAATAAAGCTACAGTTTCTGTTAGATTGATTATATAAAGCTGGATTTTTCGAAAGATAGCATAGAACAGGGGGGAAATAAATGGCGGACGTCGACCTAGTTTTCGACGTAGGGTGAGTTGTTTTTTTGCTCTTAAGCTGTTTCGTGTGAAAGTCTTAGGTTGGTTAGCTTGTTTTTTCTGCTGTTCAAGTGTGTTGGACAGGACGATATAATGTCAATATAATAGAAAATAGTTACTACAGTCTACTGAAGAACTGGAATACCATCATAAACTATATATAGGTATTACTTCAATTAATATATTTCTCCATGTGTCATGAGAAGTTGTGCGGCCTATTTGCGTCGCCAGGAAGTCAAATGAGATGGCTGGAGGCAGTCCAAGAGGTTTATAGCAGGTCCCAGCAAGCGTAGGAAGCTGTGACTATTGAACTGGAGGAGGGATTTACTCCACTTGTTAGTAGGGATCCTCACAGGTCACTGCAGATTGAACAGGCACCTGACACTCCTAGGAGTGGTCAAAGACCTAATCTGTCATAAGTGCTGGGGGGAGGACGAGACCTCGTTTCACTTCCTGGGTGAGTGTGCCGTATACAGCGGCCTCAGGGCTGAGGTGTTCGGCACAGCAGAGTTTGACAGGGAAGAGTCGGACATCATGACCTTCATTAAAAGGTCTGGAAGGTTCGACACTAAGGAACTACCATAGTGATGGCCTTCGTGGTCGGCAAGAAGGGCCAAAGGTGGCCTACTTGCCAGGCTTTGCCTCCCCATTATTACTGCTCTTAATTTCTCGACTTTTCAAATGATGTCAAAAGTTTCTTCGAATTTTGGAATCCTAAAATAGTACTGCACTTGCACTACATCCTGTATCCTGAACACAACTCACAGTCAGAGTGGACCTACGTCCCCATAGTGCATTAAACATGATAATGGCGACCGCTTTTTCCTGTTTACGCTGCAGTGGCCGGTAATATTTCCATTGTTCCATGACAGTTTTAAAATTTAAAATAAACATCTCCCATTTCGACGCGTGCACACGCGCCATCGACGCTTTTGTTTTTTGGCGTCATCGTCGCTGGCGTCACTCTGACCCTATGCGGAACACGTGTAGCTGCAATGAGGAAATTTAAATTACAATTATACCTGGACGCGGACGTGCAATTCTGGTACACATTTCAAAACATTTTGCGACGCTTGGTCTTTACAGACAAACAGGAACAGTCGCTATGTTTTCATGTGGTATTTCGTTTTCAGTCCAAAACAGAGCTTTGAATGCACTACTGTTTTCATTGTCGTTTTCGTATTGAGGATGGAATAGAACTGACGATTGACATGTTTAACTTGAATAAAAATACTTTATCACATTTCAGACATCAGCAATCAGGTGTAATCTATACATTATTTATTTCCTATTAGTTTTCAACACAGTTCTCACGACTATCGCAAACATTAAGACAGTTTAAGTGTATGCTTTCCACAATGCATCAGACCTGCTATAGACATGCATGTTTCGTCTTTAGCCTAGACTCGTCAGTATAGCCTGGCGGTCTAACTGTAGAGAGCAATCGGTTGTTATATATACGTAACCCAGTAAAGGGTATGATAGCAACATAAACTCACCTAAGTGTGGCCATAGAGGGTGACACTTAGGTGAGGTCATTAAGACAGTTTATTGGTATTCTGTGGTCAACTACATCATTGCGCATGTCGATGCAAAAAGTAGTGCCATGCAAATTACGAAATTCATTTGCAAGTCGCTCTTCACAAAAAATTGTTGACTTACCACGCCAACTGGTGAGACAGCATCTGTTGCCGGTACAAGGCAGTCCAGGTGTTAAGACCTTTGGCTTCGTAAGTTACCAACACATCATGCCTAACTTGTGGGAACATACATTACCTAAAACGGTATCAAATTCACTTCAGAATTATTTATATAGTTGGGTTGTTGGTAACCTCTCACAAAAACCTCATCAATGTCCGGTAGAGAGAAATCGTATATTTGTTATTTGACTTTTTGGCACTCACTATTGGTATGTATCTTGCCTACGATGTGTATTATTTTTTTGCATATATTCTTATTTTCTTTTATGGCGGACTTCCAAATAAGGTAAAATCGTTACGCAGAGATTCCTATTCCCAGAAATAAAAAGTTATGCCCCATGTGATGAAGCAGTTCGAGAGCTACCAAACTTTATGTAAGTTCCTATCGAAAAAACTTTTTCCGAGAACAAAGAAGGCGTTGAAACGAGTTCTTCATTAGGCCTGGCTGCGCCCAGTTATGAGGCGGCCTCTCAAACACACACAAAATCTTATAAAACTGCATAATTGCAACTTTCCTGAAACTTCTTCCAGTCTAATGAAATATACCCGAAAGGGGAAGAAGACATCCCCGAAGTTTCTCGCTGAATAATATTCGCCTTGGCAAACTAGAGCATTAACTTCTTTTTAAAATTCTCAGTCACCCCGTTGTACTAAGTTTTCAAATTATCTCGCATACAAACTTGTTCCGCAACAGAAGAAAAAAGGTCGGATCTTATATGATGAAGTCGATAGATAGCTTGGTCATTTTAGGGAATCCAATGCATAAATTTTATCAACTCAATAACTATCTCTTATTCGTAGACAGTTTTGCAGGAAGTGAAAAGTGAAGTCAGCTTTTCAACTTGACTCATATAAAATCAGTATTTTATTGTTGTTTGAAACTTGTAGACAAGGTGGATTTATCAAAAGTTTGATTTCGGACTCCCATTGTCTATAAAATTTTGAGTATCACGACGTTTCGATTGATATGCTATCTTCATTCGTCTTCAGGTGAACTGGCGAACACATTCCTTTCATGCCTATTTATACCTCGTCCGGTGACGTGTCGTTGTGCGCGGTCTGTTCTGATTGGTTCCCGATGCGCGGTATTCCGGTCTGCTGACGTGGCTATTTGTCGGTCATTGTTTGTTGCATATCAATCGAAACGTCGTGATACTTTCAGTATTTTGTCGTGATTCTTGAAATTAGCAAAATCTATAAGCTTGGGTGAAGCATTATAAAATAAAATAGGTTCCTTGGTCAGCATTCAAAGGAAAGAAGTTTTGTGAAGAGGCTTTGATAGTGTATAAGTGTCAGAAATACTTCGTGAAATGTTGTTGAAGTTTTCTTTCCAACGCATGTGGTTCTACTCATAATATTATTATTACTACAATAATTATCAACCAGATATAGTGCAGTGAAACTTTTACATAGGTTACTGTAGTTGGTTTTCAGCCAAAGCTCCTTCTAGTGATATTAGTAAGATTTTTCGGAATATTTGTAAATATGTGAATATTTAATGTGAAAGACTTCCGACCCAGCATTTGAAAAACATATTATATTTGGAAAAGGCTTATGACCTTGATGTTTATTGAAAAACCTCAAGTTGGACTGAGGTATTATAAAATTAAATATTGATCATAATGCAGCCATATATGTTGATTCAGTTTTCAAAATTATTATATTCTAATATTACCAATACAACATGTAAAACTACCGTACTAAAAGGGCAATTCCGACCGAAAAGAAGTTTATTCTCCACTGGAATTGGAGCTGCGATAACCATTGTGAAAAGTTCGTTATAATTAGCCAGTATTGTGTACCAACAAAGTTTACGTTGGTATAGCAGTTTGTGAAGTTCCGCTTAAAGTATTATTGCGATTGTTGGAAGCTGATACAAAAAGTATAAAAGCACCATAAGCGGTGTTTGTTCAATCAACATTCCTCATGGATTTGTGCTTTCCCTAAGGCTTTTCTTGCTATACATATACAAATTATTGGAAATAATATCTAATTTAACCTTCAACTTTTCTGATCACAGCACCCTTTCATCCTAGATAGAACTAGTAAAACCATTCAGAGTGACCTTCCAACAACAACAACAACAACATGCTATCCAGATCAACCAAGATATCAAAAAAACATTGTTGGATGTGATCTATAAAACTGAGTCCACTACAACGCACTGCTAAGGAAATCACACGATTATCTGCCAGGAGATGGAAGGATCCACAATACTTGTACTTATCTTTGATAAAACTTTTGTGGGCAAAAATTAGTATCCTAGCACGACCATGTCATTGACCTTGCTAAGTAGGTATCCCAGATACAGGGCGTTCTCTTCCACTTCAGAAGATTGTGTGCACCGGCACCGTGAACTAATCTATAAGGATCAGATCTAAGCATCTCTGTATACGCTCAAAAGAGCACCCTAAAGCTTCTGGACTCAATCCAGAGGCACCTGACCTTACAAATCTCCTCCATAGTGTGACACATCGAAGAGGGGTGCCGGATTCGTCCTTATTGTATCGATTATAGCATAAAAAATGTTCGAGCCAGCTGCCTGGCATAATAACACCAAGAGTGATCAGTACAACAAATTATAGATGCACCTTATAGGGCATCTTCATCAGGTCGACCTTCTAACGCCTCAAACGCATTGAAGAATGCGTGATTTTGTGAGAGGTTGTATATAGATCCATAATAAAAATAACTGATACGACAGCAATAGTACAAAGAAGTCACAATTGAGAAATTAAAGGTTAGCTGATATGCGTTTTCAGCTCCTGATATGAGTGTTTTTGATTTCATTCAATCTGGGATTCAGAGACAAGGAGCTTTTGATTTGGAATACATCAGTTGGAGTACTGGAAGATGCATTCAAATTTTATTAAACATAATAACTTGCATCTTTACCGACCTGAATAAAACTCCTTATTCCAACACCTGGCTTGATATAAACATCTCAATCCTCACACGAACATTTATGTACATTGAGCGAGTATCTCATCCTCGGCGGCTCCAAAGTGTTATGAATGGCCTTTTCATGGATCCGTAAACACATCTCCACTTCGGCTATATTAAAAACTAATAGGTTGTTTAGATACCGCTATTTTTAAAAGGGGGCGCTCTCTTCGCATGACAAGCCCATCCGTCATTTCTTCCAGTTTCAATTACATCTTTTAATTACTTTATAAACAACTTTTGTTTATGTCTGTCGAGCCGGAGTTGTTAATGAGCTTGAAATTCCTTTAAATCTGCTAGATTGTTAACGGATCGTTGCATATGTGAATGCGATGTTGTCACATTGCTTGGAAGTTTTTACTTTCCATGTCAATAGATGAAGAAATAGATTAATGGGGATATTCTGATATAACCTAATAATATTAACAGATATATTGTCACGTTGCGAAGATAAATTTTCAAAATTCCAACTTTTTAACAGCTCCTTCATCCTGGGAGGGAGTTGATAAAAATGAGAACCAAGGGAAACTCATAGGCACGGAAACAGACAAACGCGTACCGCGGAAATGACGAAGGGAGCGATGCGAAATAAATTGATTACTTGGAGCGAAGTACAAGACGTTTGTATCATTGATCGAAGTAAACGGAGCTCTGTCGGAAAATATGATCACCTTACTAAAAAATATTTGATGCTTGTTATTAGAGCATTCATAATTCAGTTGTGAAGAAAATTCTATTTTTATTTTCAGTATATTCCTTGAAAATGAGTATAGAAATCCAAAATTTAGCTCAAATAAACCATAATTTTTTCACCAAGTAAATTGTCTCAGAGTGAGATAAGGTGTTCTTGTCGTGAGTATATATTGCGATATTCTTTGATTTATTTACATGTGTGCAGATTATACCAATACTTTATTTGTATTGGTATATTGAACAAGTGATTGTCACACAGGTAGATTATACATACCCTTAGCACTAGCTGAAGTTCCTCCATCACTTAAAGCTGTCCATCAATAATGATTGTGTTGATGTGTTGAAGAAGCAAACATATCAGTTTATTTGACAACATGGCATGTGAGCTATATTTAAAACGCCAATGCTTTCGGAGCGCCTAATGAGATTTTTATTCATGGAAAGGATCTGTAAAGTGCTTCTCCAAATTTCAAGCTATGACCATAGACTTAATTACTCTTTTTGTTAAATATCCAACGGTAATTTAAATGAGTTTGTTTTTTATAATCGAGATGAGCACGCCTAATATATACTGTGATTTATATTATATTCCAATTCATGTAATACTCTGACGTTCAGAGACACGAAAAATTTAACGTTTGATTTATATCCGCTGCTTTCTTCAAAGCTTATCTGATGTGATAATGGTATTATCACTAACCAATGTAGCATCATTCATGTAGATTGTTGACGCTCTTACTTGGTGAACTCTTTTTCGTTCAGTGACGCGTTTCGATTTATATATAAATCTGACAGTCAGAGGATAATTTAAAAATTAATCGAAACGCGTCACTGAAAGAAAAAGAGTTTCATTTGTGAAACTGTGTGTTAAGTACACGATATTTTTATAATTCAATGTTTTTCCAATAAGTCGAAATTGGTTGTAAACCAACACATCTCCAAGCGTCGCGCACTATGGCGCTGCCCATTGGCAACTTACGAAGTCAAAGGTCCTAACACCTGGACTGCCTTGACATCTGTCAACAAGGGTGAGCTGATTTACAGCGACATCTCTTGTTTTTTGTAAACACCATTTATGATGTGCTATTATCTCGGCTAATTCACGTCAGAAGCTGACAAGAAGTTTGGACTTTCTCCAATGATTTTACGTAGAACGATCCTTTGCAGCTTAAGAAATCTCCAGTGACAATGATGTCATCCTGAGACGTGTCTCTAAAGGAGTTTTCCAGAGAGGAATGAAGGGACCACTTTGATACCTTCAACAGACGTCGACCTGGAAGGGTAGTTCAAGATGAGGTGCATGTATTTTTTAGAACCAGATATGCTTCTCTATATCAAAAATCCAATTTGTGGAGACATCTGCGTATTTGCAGAAGCAAACAAAACTTTAGATAAACTAATACCACTTCCAATTGTGATCACTGATGCTACGTAGTGTCCGCTATTAAACCGTAGACGAAAGCCAGGTGTTCAACACATAATAGATGCAGATTCCCTCCAGAATTAGTCTTCAATTACTGTGACAATGGTAAATCTAATTACTGTCCCAAGTTAACGTCTTAGCGTATGTTTTAGGATATAAAGTTTCGACAGGCAGTAAATTGTAGCACGGCAGCGTTGAAAGCGCTTGACGCAGAAGCCACCTAAATTCACTTTTCCGCCATTCGCTTCGAGTAGGGACGGTTTTCCCGAAAGGAAAAGTCCGGTCAGCGGCTTCTCCGGAGCGAAATAAGAGAGCGTTTTTATGCTCCCAACGGACCTGATATCCTATTCAGCTACCGTCGGGTGAGCATGCATGGAATACAACAGGCGGTGGGTTAACATGCGGTTTGCTTTTGATATAGAACGTGTTCTATATGGGAAATAGTTACGTGATATAATATAATAATAATAATAATAATAATAATAATAATAATAATAATAATAATAATAATAATAATAATAATAATAATAATAATAATAATAATAATAATAATAATAATAATAATAATAATAATAATAATAATAATAATAATAATAATAATAATAATAATAATAATAATAATAATAATAATAATAATAATAATAATAATAATAATAATAATAATAATAATAATAATAATAATAATAATAATAATAAAACTTCTTTATTTGGGCAAAGTTCAGCAAAAAGCTATTCTTACACTTAGCTTTAACTGAATTATCATTGGAAATATTCATAGCCTAAGAACTGACATCGTAAATCAGTTCGTAGTAGCGTCTGATCGGCAAACAGCAGACGTATGGTAAGAATCCAACAGAGAGTCAGATTTTTCTAGAGTTTCTAATTGGATCTTTATTTACACTTTACGTATTAGCAAGTAAGAAACCTTTACATAATTTGTTCTATGCGTTTCATTGCTTTGAGCCAGTGTTTGATTGCTTAAGGAAAGAGAAAATGACAATTGCAATACTATCTAGAGCTCCTGAGAGTTCAATTTCAATTTTGAGTTACCTCAAAAATTATAAATATATCCACAACTCCTGAAACTCATCCTGTGACTGTTCATTGCATTATGTTAATAGATAATTAAAATCAAATACTATTATTGAACAAACTTCTATGATGCTCCTACACAGTCATCTCCAAGCCAAACAGAGTGAGGGTCAAGCATGGCGGCCAAGTATCCATGGCAGTGACTTAATATAATAAATCTCTCAATTGAATATCTGATAATGGTATATTTTTTCTGAAACTGTTATCCTGCTGTAGCAGGAATTCATGATTGGATGATAAAATAACATATGTAAAAGTTACCAACTCACATGTTATCACAAAGAGTTAGCAAAAGTCACAATATGTGTATAAGTGGTTTAAGTGCTTCGATCCATGTCCGTCGAGCAACCAGCTTAATACAAACGAAATCGCTAGGAATGAGGATTGTTTTTAGATGGGTTAATCCTCTTACGTTGCGTTGGTTAAGTTGCTAAAATGTCCATCGCAAACGAAAAGGGCGAAAGACAAACAAAACGATTAATCTGGAAAGGCAAGGATCAGCGAATATTCAGTTACGTATAAATGGTCTATAAATAGTGTTTACATGTCGACGCGAACTGTGGATGTGACATCGTGATATTGTTGAGATCTTATCAGAAAAATCGTTAACTTAATATGTGATACTGGATTACACAGGAAGCAAAAACGCTACGCAGTTTTATCAATCGCAAAACCAAAGTTTCGAAAATACAAAGTCAACGTGTGTGACGTAATTTTTGAACAGCCTCAGTATTCATGATCACTATCAGTAAAAATGAAACAATCTATAGTAAACAGAAACGGTTCATATTACCCGCTTTTAAAAAATTAGCTAACTACCCCTTAAAAAGTATTCAAATGGCTCATATTTGTTCAAGTTAAAAGACTATCGTGTTTGTGATTTGTATGCAATTGTGTGGCACAATTATTATGATGATTAACAAGTGCGGAAAACTTCGGCGGTCCAAATTTTGTAGATGCTAGAACATCATCTACCTAAATTTTATGTAAGGCCTCCTCCAACCCTCACCCCCCAATTTTTAACCCTCTTAATTTTATTTGAAATTTACATAGGAAACGTCCAAAGATTAAGTTGTGTAATTGCGATGGCAGATATCTCTGTGACATCTGTCAAGAAGGGTGGACTGATTAACAGCGCCATCTCTTGTTCATCGTAAATACTTTCACGATGTACCTTTATTTCGGCAACATTCACTTCAGAAACTGACAATTTATATGCTCTCCACTATAAATATGATGAAATATGTTCAGTACAGTCGGAAGCACTAAGCAACTGACCTAGATGCCCAGTTAGTTCAGTTGTTTAGCGCGTCTGACCGGCAATCGGAAGGTATGTGGTTCGAATCCCGCACTTGGCCATTTTTTCCGGATTTCAAAATGCGAATTGTGTATCAGTATAGTCAATTTATTTAGAGCAACGCTACTCAAGCAGATGAAACTTCAATAAGGCTCATCAAAGAGAAAATTACAGAATAAGTTTCAGAAGTTAGTTAATTCAGCATTTTGTCCACGTTCCATTGTCTCAAACGTTGAAGTTTGGCTGTCACCTTGATTTCCTTGGGGTTTTTTGTCTCCCGAAAATGATAAATCAAGGTGGTGATACAACAAATTCAAGATGTGAAATAGACTGTGACCCAATGCGGTTCAACACTGTTATTCAAAGGGAAAAACCATAAAATAAGTTCCAGAGTGTATATAATTTAGCATTTAACCTATGATCTATTGCCTCACACGTTGAACTTTGTAATTCACCTCCATCGTATCAAATGTATTTTTGGTAGTTCAAAATATGGGACATGTAATATTGAGGAATACGCACGGATAGACACTTCGTCCGGCCTGCATCTAACATTCTGTTCGGTCAAATAGCTGCGCTGGGCAGTGCATTTCAATAAAGGCACGTAGTGTGGTACGGCTATTTCATGGATCAAACAATACCATATACAGTTGGGAAACGCGGTTTGTGGTGCATCAGCATTGAAGTAATAGTTACAGTTATGAGACATTATGTAGTTACTGATATTACTGAATGCACACATTGCTACATATTTGGTCTAAGAAGGCATTGAGTGAATTGAACCAATTTATTTAGAAGGTGTAGTAAAAGGATCGTGTGATCACATATGATGAATATATTGGAATTAATAATAATTAACATAATTGTAATGATTCTGAAAAATTATTAATAAGTGATATATTTATTTCATCTCATCTCATCGGAATTCTTGGATGAAGGGCCAGATACTCACTAGAAATATGAGTCTTTGAAGATTCCTACTAAGTCTATTTTAACTGGCACAGATCAAGCAAATGCAAGTCCGTTCAAGAAGATATCGCGCCGTCTGGAACTTGCTAAACCTCCCAAACAGAATTCGAAATCCGTCAAGTGATTATCATGGGAGTTACAGTAGACGGGAGGGTGGCTACGACCCCAACCCCCTTGACAACTGCCAGCGAATTAATCTGTACCACATGAGCGTGTCAGGAGGAGGCCATAGACAATAAGGGATGCGATATATTCATCGTCTCAGAGAGAAGAATTCAACGTCCAGGTTATCGTATTCAGATTGAAATTATCATACATTCCCTGTTGGCATTTTTTTGATTTGAGCTCAAAATTGGATCCTTGTTCCTTCGCATCTTTTTTGAGAGGTTGCTTTGAAAGATTCATTATCTATGTTCGTTACGTTGACTGAATCCCAGAATTCTCATATTAATGAATGTACATATCGAGTTAATACACTCCAAAACATTTCAATTTTCCTGAAAAATGAATAAGGACCTGACATACATAAAAAAATTATACCAGTTCATTAGTGCGAAGAAAAAGAATTACGGAAACTTTGGAGTAGGCCCTAATTTATATCTAAGTATGTTTAGTTTGAATATAACGTTAACAAAAATTGAATTAGATATTGAAAAACGACTCCCTCCAGCCCAATGAGGTTTTGATCCAACTACGGCCTCCTCAAAAAAATCTGTGTATGGCAGCGGTTAATTCCACTACGCAAGGAGCTCAAAACAGACAGACAGACACTCTCTGTTATGCGTAGGAAGTAAAAAAATCACACCTACGAAGTACTCATAGCTGTTTTTTCAACATATGGAAACTGTATTTATTTAGTGCCTCAAGATTAATCACTTGATATTAATTATATCGTATTTAGTCGAATAGAGATGGTGTGATGATGTATCTCTAACGCACGTCTATGTTCTCGACTTGCAGTAAATGTGGTTTGTCGGGAGTTGGGAGACAGTTGCGGTCAGCAAGACGGATCGTCGTCGTATTTAGACCCCAAGAGGCCGAGAAGTGCAGAAGGGGATTCATAACAGGAGGTCGCTGGATTACTGAGCCTGCAAATTAGAGGAATACCTAAAAGCAGGGTAATTTGCAATTAGAAACTGGATATGTATGTACAGTTATATGAGTGAAAGTTTCCTTAGACTGTTGTGAAGGTGAGGAAAATTAGGAGGAGGGTCTCGCACTTTCCCTCACGGATGGAAAATATCCAGAACAATTTTGACTTCCAAAGAGGTAATTGCCAAATTACGCCAGGAACCATGACAGATCTACTTCAAATAATACTTATACAAAGAAATGACAGCACAATCTGCATGAAAATGAGAGACTTCTGCAAACTGAAACTATGAGACTTATTTTAAAAATCCTGAAAAATATACGTAAGAGCGGAGAGAAGGGCCCATCTAAAATTTTGAGTAAATTCAAAAACGTACAAGTTTCACATTTTTTCCCCTCTTAAAACTGTAGTTTTTATAAGAAAAAACAAAATACTTATGCGTTGAAAAATGTTTCAAATGCGCATATTGACATCAACCACAAAAAAAACTGGCAGTAGAAAGTTACAAAGCCCACAAAGGATTGAGGAAGACCGTGTAGATGGGCTGAATGAATGCTTCTGCAAAATGTATTGATATACATCTAAATAACAAAAAGTTATGCGTTTTTGAATCTACTGAAAAATTAAACTGGTCCGATTTCTTTGTTCGCAAGTCCACTTTGCACAATGTTCTTTAATGGATCTACTTAATCCTTCGGAAAGGTTTCCTCCGGAAAAAACAAAAAATCTGCAACCCCCATCATACAGCCCTTTTTTTGTGATCCTTTGATCCTTTGACTTAGGAACTCTGACCTCTTTTCCATTTGGCGCAAGCATGACCCGCATACTTCTTCAAGCGATCAATTTATATCGGAAACTTCAGTAAGCCCTTTAAACTTCTTTCTTTTGTTTTGGCCCTTAGCGGCTACGTTATCGAGGAGCGTGATTTGACGCGTGGCAACAGTGGAGCCGATTCAGAGGTTGAAGGGGTACAATACAAACGAAAAACGAATTTTATTATAAATCGGCATGAATGCCATGCAGATGAAAAGATTGTGTAATTGACATACAGTTTTACAAATAAAAATTACACATGCACATGCACTAGACGTATTGCTCGTTGCTTTTCAAGGATGCGTAACCTTTTAAGCATTTTTGAGGCCACGCTGATGGTGGGTAATGGAGTGCCTCTTTGGACTGCCTGGCGAGGATAGGAGCAAGGGGCACATGCATTGCCCCCCAACCCTTGCTGGGCCTTAGCAGAGGCCGGGTCAGTAATGCCCTAGATGCTTGGGCGTATAACTAACTTGCGAAAGCATGGTTGGAGAGAGACGACTGCAGGCAGTCCAAGAGGTTCATAGCAGGGCCCAACAAACGTAGGAAGCTATGGCTATTGAACCGGAAGAGGGATTCACTCCACTTGTTAGTGGGGATCCTCACAGGTCACTGCAGATTGGACAGGCACATGACACTCATAGACCCAATCTGTCAGAAGTGCTGGTAGGAGAACCTGACCTCGTTCCAGGGCGAGTTTGACAGAGAAGAGTGATACTTAGCGGGATGGTCGGACATCATGACCTCTATTGGAAGATCTGGAAGGTCTGGAAGGTAAACAGGGCCAAAGGTGGCCTACCTGCCCGTCTTTGCCTCACCATTACTACTACTACTGCCTCTTTGGAAGTTCATTGTTGAATTAGCACCAAAAACCCACCCCAAGGAATCTGCTTTTTCTTCTGGAGCGAAAGCGTTGGACTCATCTTCTATTGACGAATAACAGAAGGTCTTGCTAACAGCCTTGGCAACAGACTAGAATGATCTGTATCGTTAAATTCGAGATCCTGCGTATGACCCAAATAAACAAGAACGGGATGTTTCAAAGTCGTTACAGTTACGTCACGCTCGATAACAAGAAAAACCCTGAGAACAGTAACAATTACGCTATTGCAAGCCGTTTTCCAGCACCTTCCACGCCATTGCATGCATCTGCTGAGAAACGCAACAGCGGAGTGGTGCGAAGAAATTCCCTGTGAGGGTTTTAATTGGTTACTTTGCTTTTATGCTCCTCGTTTGCAGTTATAAGAAATAAATGAGTTCAATTCTGGAAAATTGCGCAACTAGTACACGCGTTGAAATCAGATAGAAGTCGATTTTCCGGTAATTCCCCCATGATCTTAAAATACATAGCAATGGCATGTGCATAATTTCCAGTATGGTATCAAGTACGTTGACGCTGTGCTTCACACGGAATGGTATTATTTTAAAAGTATAGATTTTGATCGATTCTTAGAACTGTTGATAAGTCGGAGTCAAATCTAAAAACCGAACAACCTGTAAAATACGAGTAAATTATATCAAATTCTATGTTGTGTAGTATGAAAACGAATTCCGAATTGAGAATTTTCAGATAAATGCACAGACTATCTCTCACCTTCAACCATTTCCTCGCTTCTTCCTTCATCCAAAATATTGTGGCCTTTATGATGGCTATCCTGTTTTCGTTCGAAGTGGATCTTGTTTTGAGGTGGACTTAAGTAGGAACAGTTTTGCGGCAACACATTTTCTATTAAACCAAGCGTTTTGGGCAGCCGTAATATTTTTAATATGAAGTTTCTTGAAAAGACGAGCTTGATCTCCTAACGGGGATTCTTTAATCATTTAGATCACAGATGTTCTTACATGGTAAAACTCTTCCATCATGCAGATAAAAAGTTGTGTAATTAACACACATTTTCATAAAAAAACCCTTTTTCTTTCCCTTTTTATTATCTAAAAAGGCTACAGGTGTCAAAAAGTGATGGATAATATCACGTACTCACCTAAACTTTTCTAATGACCATATTTGAACTCAGTGCCCCTGAAAATATAAGTGAACCAAATATTCTCATTTCGCCAGCGATATTCACTGAACGGATTTTAGATCCGGAGATGTTATGACATCCTGTAAAGAAATTTTCCAAGCGGCATTCCTTCCACTACAAGTCAACGAAGCTACATACTTATGCATTCGAGGCTGCTGAAGAAAATGCGTTTATTCAAGCCTACAAGTCGTCGGGTGTCCATTTGAGGAAGAGTAAGCACCAAGATGACCCTGCTACGTCCCATGAAAACTGAGGCCGGGTCATGACTAGCACCCCGAATTACCCAGTGAAGGACTTTTGCTCTTTTTGAGGAAAATAATTATTCTTACCCAAGGATTTGTCTCATCCAGCAATCCATTTTTTCGGAGAACAGGAGATAATTCAGAGCATGAAAAAATAAAATGCTAACTGAAGTGTGCTAATTTGTGTTTCCTTAATTTGAATAGCTTGTGCCACACCCCACTTAGACTCCTTCAAACCAAAATAGAAATTTGATTGTGCAAGAATTAAGTGGTACTTTTGTGTTATTTGACAAACATGACCTCAGAGTTCCGGGCAAATCAGGCTATCTATTACCATTTATTTCAAAGGTTGAAGAAATTTAGACTTGATCAAATTTGTGTTAACAGTTTTTTACTGATCCTTCTTGCTAGTGCTGTGTTGGTAGCTTATCTTCCAAATTTGGGTTTGGTGTGAAACATAGCAATAATCGCTATACGTACAATATAGAACATGAATGCAATGCCACATGACACAACATTACAAAAGTCACCTGTCAAATCACGAAATTGCAACAGTCAAAACGATCATTTCAACTAGTTTGTCGAAATTACTTTCAATGGTCAAGGTATAACGTCATATATAATAATTACAGATCGCCCCATAGAGCGACTTTGTCCTCGTAATTCTGAATCCGCTATGATAATTTCAACGGTAAAAACCAATCAGAATAAGCCCCCAGGTGCAGGTTCAAATCGAACTTTAAGGATTTTCTAGTTCATTGCCCCATTTCATACTGCCGTGATGATTGCAGAATGATCAGAAGCACAATTAGCGGAATAATTGGCACGAATTTCTGACGTCCATATACAGGACAAAAGGAGCCTGCGGAGGCAACAAACTACTTTTACTTTCCTGGAAGTAATAATATTAACATTATCGAGCTATTTGTACGGCTCACTGTCAGAATCCCATTTAAAATAGACCACAAGCTGGCAAGGTTGAAAGCGAAGTAATTTAGAGGTGATGCTATTCAGGGTTTTGGTACAATAACATTGTATTCCTTCTCTGCTGCATAGTGCGGTCACTTAATAGTAGTAAAAAATGCAGTCGATTAGGCTTAGTAAGCTTCATTCGTTTTATATAATAAGTACATGTGAAAAACGGTACATTTCACTCAAACATTACAATATGTATTCATTCAGGTACACCCCAATACAACTAACAGTGCCAGTAAGTATTTAAATACAGCTTAGAGGTACTATTTTAGTGTGAGAACAATCCAGATACATTTTTGTGTTACTAGGACTCGAACTCGTGTCTCAAGCATCCCTTGCTGTAGCTTCACGGCGGTGACTAGTCGATATACAACATCTATTAGAGTACGTACGACGTAATCCTGTGACCATTTAGCCGAACATAATATGTGTATCTTCGTTGTGCGAGGTCGCGTGGTTTCACCCGTAGGAAGACTAATTGGATGAGTCAGTAACTGTATAATCAGAGAACAAACTGGACCCAAAATGAAAGTAATTGATCTAGACTAAGGGGCTATAGAAAAGCTAACCAACAATGCGCACAGCTTCAAATTTGGAAGAAAATGGATTCCAGGTGAGTGCAATATATTGCTATGGTGACTGCACTATATCATAGCCTCCTATAATAGCATTGTAGTCTTTTTCGCTATGAATGAGATTCTTAGAAATACGGATATTGGAGCTCCGTCCGTTAACAATAAGAATTCAAAAAATGTCCCGAAACGTCGCTCGGACTTCAATGCAAGTTGTCAAAGTTGTGTAACTAATGCCTTTCAGTTGTCACATTGCCATTGTGATTGTACAAAGAGTAAAATGAATGTTTTGATATCCGAAACTGAATGAGATATTTTGGAAGGTGCTTAAAGCAATAGTGGAAATACAGTTTTGGGTGATAATTGCTTTAGATATTTTTTGTATTGCTATAACATTTTTTTCTCACTTTGATGAAGCCGGCCGAGGCGAAATGTTAGCAACGTCATTTGGTCAATCGCAAGTAGTTTTAACTGGCAGTCAGTAGAAGATAAGCTTCATAAGCAGTTCTCAAGAACGGCGACTGAAAACTAGATTTTAAGGTTATGTTTCATATAATGATATTTTCGCAGTGTCTGTATTTGGATAGAAAGGATTTCAAACAATTTATATTAGATAAAGAAGCACCCATTCATATGAGTATACAATGATGTTAATATAGACCTTAGTTCTGCATCTATTGACTCTACATTTGTGTGCTAATAAATGGTTCACAATCCATGGCCAAAACCGCGCAGACACCAACAGACAGAAAACCCCACCGTCAAACGACTCTACGGAAATACCGACAGACAGACAGACAGATCAACTGACATACAGACCAACAGATAGACCTCCACTGTTGTGACCCTACAACTTACTTATTATATCCTAAAAAACCTTCAATTCACGCGAACTCCTCTAAGGTTAAATGAACGCTACATAAGGACGAACGACGGGAAGCCAGCAGTTTACGTGCTCCAGTGTGGCATAATTATTCAACGTAAATATTTACTTCAGCAAGGAAACTCATGACGTAATATCGCTTCACGCCGGTGTCGGTTGCCGGCGACGAATGATTCTCCTTCCATACGTGAAACTGGAACATGTTTAGCGAAACATCTGTTATGGCATGTAAAAAATCGGTTTGGCATTTATGACAGTCCTTGTGAATATCTCGATATCAAGATGCTGAACTTGTAAATATTTTTACACTAGGAGCTTTCAGGTTAGGTTAGTGGAATGATATAGCATCGAGAGCACCCTCACTAGTCTTGTGAATCGCGACGACCTAACGGTCGGGTGCACCGGTACCACTTTAAATTGGCATCATCTATCTGCAAGTACCACCAACCGTCCTCACATGTGTGCATGCAGTTATTACGGCGTTTACCGTACGGAGAGTATCAAGATTGGCGCAAACAAGAGAATCATCGCCAACGGAGGAGAAAAAACGACTCGTATTGGTTACATGAGAGAGTAATAGACGGAAAGAGAGGTTCGTGTCCGTAACCACCTACACCTCGCGATTATTTCGTATCTGTTCTAACGGCACTCGAACTTGATTAAAACATGTGCGGACACAGATAAGACGCATACATCGGGTCAAATGCGTGAGGAAGGTACTGTAATCTGTCATTATTGTCGTCGGTCAAAGACAGTTAGTATCATGGCGACAGATAATGAAGTTCATGCTTATTCTGTGGTTTTCTCTCAAGTATGGGCCACATATAACTCATGAAAAAGCTCTACTAACATTGCAGTTCTACTATGATTCCTCGTTTGCAAGTTGTGCCCCCCAAAATGGGAAACTGATACCTGTAGGTGCATTGGTGATGACACTGTTAGCAACATGCGTCTTCCTTTCATACCACTCAAAAAAGCACAGCATTCTGTTCTCTACCAAAAAGTCTGATCACACGAGGTTCCATGGACTATTTTTATAAATAAGTGAATAAATTATTATAAGATCATTTCCAACAATACCTTCCAAGTATAAGAATATTAATGTCATAAAATGAACATTCTGAAGATCTTATCGTTAACACTAACCTCATATCTTTGCTCAGAAAATTTCTTATAGCTCAATAATGCAAATGAATACCGTCGGTTTTTCTACATGCAGGAGGTAGTTTGTATGCAAAAATTCACTATGTATTGTTCTGGATACAAGAACGTTTCAGAATGTTTAACATACAAATGCGAGCAGTATTTCCTAGGACTATAATTGAAATTTCCATATACTCTTAGAATTCTCAGGTCCGGTCTGCATAGGCGTGAGGGCTTGCAAGGAAGAGGAAGGGTGCTAGAGTCAGTTACCATCGGACAAAACATCTTTGCAGTTAGATAGCGAACTTCCTAACCGGTTCACAGTGAGAACTAATCTGGAAAATCTGTGCTTTGATATTTATGGGTTCAAGTTGTGAGATATTCATTTTTGTCGATGGATCTTCCGCTACGTTCTTCAACATGCAGATGTTCCACAAAGATCAGGCCCAATACGAGCTGTTTCAGCATCAGGTTGGCGGCCTCCAGAATTGTAAACTGATATCTGCCGGTGAATTGGTAATCACAATATTAGCAACATCTGTCTTTATGTCGATAAGCCTGGATGTCATCAACTCAAGTTTTCCAAGACTCACTAGTGTACTTTGTCGAACAGGAACATTGAGTTTTTATGAATGTCCAAGCTATATTCAAGCTCCTATAGTCAAAAAGATGATGATACCTTAATTCCACCACCTACTGAGGAAACATCTAGGATTTTAATGTACACCAAGATTGTACTTCCCCTTCTGTATGATTTTCATAAGTTTTGAGGCTTATCGGAAGTCTAAATTTGATAGTTATTCTTATAAGGAGTTGTTCGAGAAAAACTTTTCTTCCGGAAGGCTAAAACCCAACCTTTTCGGATGTAGAATGGTCCTTGAAGTTAGTTATGCTTAGTACAGGTCACCCTACATGGATATATTCATCCACATAATTAAAAAATTATTCCTCGCATACCTGGACTGGTTGCGCCTATGTTGTAAAAAGACAATTTGTGATAGAAGAGAAGCATGGAAAAAATTGCTCTCTGCATAATTTAAATAGTTTTAAATGAGAGAGATGCTGAAGACTTGTGGAAAGTCCAATTTTTGTGATGAATAGGGTAATTAGCGTCAAGTGTCTGTTGAAAGTTTTAAGCAGCCGCTCTAATTAAAATAGTTTAAATGTCGGAATATTTATTTTTGGTAGCCACAAATTAAACTAAAGCCTTAGTAGTTAGAACGAAGAGATCATCCATATCAAACGTGTGTAGCGTATTATTTCTGAGAACAACGAGGTCTAAGAAGTTTCCTGAAAAACAAAGTCCATTAACGTTGCGTGCTATTGTCATACAGATTTATGAAGTAACCCATGTGGTGGTCAAATTAATTGAAACAAATTCATGCATATAATAACTATTATATACCTATGGCATGATTTGATTTTTATCTACTATGAGGATATACATCTTTCTCGCCATTCCATCTCACATGAAACTTCGTATAAGTAAACATATGAGCAGCTCCAACAAACCTCATTAGTGAGATTCAGATATAATTTTTAGTATTATTGGTTACAGCTGAATGTAAAAATGTTTATGTAGGGTATACTTTTGCCTCAGAATAAAGCCGATGATTGGAGAGGTTGCTCCAAATATTTAATATATGAATTGGACTACGTGTGCAAACGTTATATTTCTGAGTCTTCCAGAGTTATACTTTATAAGCCGAACCAAAGAACAGAAAAATTTCATATTTCAAGCGGAAACATGAAAATCAGCTCTCAGTGAAAATACTGGGGATATGGGACACAGTTAAAAGGAAGCTAGTCTCTATACTACACGAAGAATTATTTTGCTTTATCAAGTTGAATCATGATTGTTTCTCCAATCCCTCACCAGACTATGACTAATTATAGTTGAGTACTCGTGTGGTTCGAGGAAGAATCTAGATACTAACCGATGGGCCATCAGCTTTTCCTTTAGGTTTTCTTGAATTTGTTCTGGGATCCTATGTGAGAGAGATTTTGTATTCTTACTCTGAGACGTATTTTATCTACTATAAGAGTAATAGCGTAGTGTTTATGATGTAATGAATATTTTGTACCTTATTCTTTCCAGTCAGCAAGTGAAATTTCCAAATAAAAAAATGTGTGCCTTACACGGAAGCTTCACATATAAAACTCTCTTTCAGTTTCCATTGATATTTAAGTCATCATCGGACTGTCAGATCTTAATCTAACCTTCAATTTGAAACAAAAGTTAGTTTTATTTTTGAAACTCCTGTATTAAACACACAATTGTTGATCTGAATTCTTAGAATAGTTTCACCAAGCAAGACCATCTACAATCTACATGAAGTAATAGTTTGAATACATAACTGGAGACAGTTAATCAGCTGATGGCGCTGACATTGTCATTTTTAGCTTTGACCTTTCCTATTTTATCTTTTTAAAAATCCTCAAAATCGGTTAATTGTCTACCCATTGGCCTTCGCTTATATATCGAGCATCGATTTCAATTGTCAGGCCAACCCTTCAGAAGTAATAATTCACAACATCACTGGATATGTGTATACTGTGCCTCCCCTTAGAAATAAATCAAAAGGGTTAATCGACTCGGTTTATATACATTGCACATTTGAACGCTCTTACATGGTTTTTACTGGTCAAAATGAGCTTGCTTAGGGACCCTCAATGTGAGATTTATGAGGTTTCTTTGTGCACTTACCAAATATAGTATGTTTGTATTCACAATGGTATTGTTTGCGCTTAGATAGGGCCGGCTGCACAGTGAAATCATTTTTGAATTTGAGCAGGGTACTGTAGGGGAAGTGGAAGGTGTGAATCATATTTTTGGTAATAGAAATTTGATTTTTGGAAATTTTAGCTGCGACTTAGGGATGAAATTTAGATTCCAATTTCAGATAATTTCATTTTAGATCGCTCAGGCAACAATATTTTATTTATATTTTCTTTGTTTCTCCTTTAGAGAATTTTTACTCCACTTGGCAGAGAAATATTGTGATCAATCAACTCCGAAAATACTGTTCAGATTTTGATGAAACTTTCGTTGGGCTGGGTGGTGGTGAGGGTGAGGATTCAAAGATTAGGTTTTGGTAGAAGACGCTGTATCGTCTATATTTATCGATCCAGTGATAGCAGAGCGATGCTGTCGACAGAATTTTAAGGTCAAGTGAATGGACACACATCTTCTCACAGTACTTGTCAAGTACGAAAGGATTTCTGCATTTGTGTAAGGTTATCTATGAAAAATCACATGTTTTTTTTAATATAGAGTCAAATTTTCCTGAATAATTGGGAAATTACGTACTAAAAAGCTAAAAATAGTTGTTTCTATTCATTTCTTATCTTCTTATGTTCTTTCGACCAGATAAGGATGCATATTTTTTGGGCTTAAAACTTCCACTTTTGGATAAGCAATCAGATAACAATTACATATCTTTAATTCCCTTATTTCTTCTCTAATTTCCATATTCCAAACAACAAAAGCTGGATTATATCCCTTACATCCAGTTATCGTTGTCATCATCACATACGGCTGCCTCATCGGCATCTTTTCCTACACACATCCCATCCTTATTATTCCGGTTCAGTAGCAAGTCACCGATATCTCTCATAAATCACTCGAAAATAAACAAATTTTTGGGTGGGGATCACTCCGACCCCAAATATAAACTCCTATAAAACTTTCCCAGCCTAGTTTACTCTTCCGATCGAAAAAAAGGCCTGACAGGATCCAGAGCCGAATCGAGGAGGGGTTGTCATTCTAAAATAGTGGCTTTCATACATTGCTGGGTTAAAAAACATAAAATGTGACGACGAAAATGTCCCCACCTCCTAAAAGCGTAGCAGTTACCAGAAAAAAAAAACTTTAACCTGGAACATAAGATTGAATTGTATATAGAAATGTTCTGTATGGAGATGGTACATATTTAAAATACGGAGATATTGGAATTTTTTTTATGAAAAGATCCTGAAAATGATATGCCCCTGAAGATCTTCTCCGGGTTCGTAGAACAGCTTCTGCTTATAAGCTATTTATCCTATTTTTTGTTGTTGTATGGATCTTTCCTCAACTTGACTTTGAAAATTGAAGCTGAGTCTTACAAAATGTGACACGAACTGAATAATTTTATGACATGTTTGTTTTCAGAACTCTGTTCTATCATAAAGCAACTTTTATCTAATTAATCAATAAACTTATGTAATCCTAGCTGCATATAGCGAAAAATAGTCTCGTCTAATTATCCATCCAATTTAAATAACATTACTGGGCTGGGTACTAAAAATAGGAGCCTGGATTTTTCTGGCACTCGCAATTTTTGTCAAAAATTGAGGTAAGAGTTTGTTTGAGAGGGTATTTCAGTGGCTAGTGCAGAGAGCTTAAAATTCTATTCCAATTTCATGCTACATTTTCTCCTAACAATGGGTGGACCAATAGCTTTTAATATAATTTTCTTACCTGATCTTTATTCCAAATTTGAGAGAACTATTCCTTTTTCTATGTATTTGTGGGTAGGTACATATTAAACCAACTATACTATGCTGAATGGCAAAGGAATAACAAGTAAAGACTAGATCAAACTTTTTAAAACAATTCATGAAACTTACCCTCTTATTTTGCTCTGAAAATTTCAATAATAAGTGGTTAAGTAATGGGGAAAACATATTTAAGTTTGTGTAGTAATAATAACTGGTCAAAGGAAACAAGTTGACTCGATAGTTTTTCATTTTTGTCTGTAATAAGATTTATAGGACGCCAAAAAATGCCTAATTATGACAGTAAAATGACTGAAGAATATAATTCGTGCACAAAGTATCATTTAGCTACGTGGAATATCCTATGTCCGGTACTGTGCAGGAAGGGTTCGTCTTTTTGGATATAACATCTAAAGTCTAAAGCATCCGCCAGAAGTGTGTCACTTTTTACGAGAACGCCACCGTGCCCCGTACCGACCCACTACATTCGGGACGATTTATAAAAGGGATGACAAACAAAATTGACGGCACCCCTTTTTCGGTTCTGCTGATACGCAAGGATGAAATAATAAATTTTTATGGGGTGCAGTCGGGTTAATACTGTGTCGGTAAAAGGTGCCTGATGAATTACGACGACTGATATCGTGGAGCAAAAATAATTGGACCAGAATATATATCTTGCAACCACAGCGGTGCGGAAGACGGTCTTCGGGGGAGGTTTTGATTACTCTTTCAGAAGAAAGAGATTGTGGGATGTATGCCTCTTCGCCCAAACTGCGAAACTCAAAACATCCGGCACTCAGTCAAACTCCTTGGTCATCCTTTGATATGCGTCCCATGGCGGTGGCGTTTGATGCATTTCATCGCAGTGGGTAGCAACGTGTTATTGATCATACAATTTTTTGTGTAAAATTGCACTTTACGGTCCTTTATCATGCGGATCTGTTTTAAAACAAAATTTTCTAAATCGTTAGGATTTTAGAGCATATCGCAATTATTAACAGGTTTTCAGATAGCTTTTTTAATTTTTAAATATAACTTAATATAGACTAGAGATGATATATTACCGTTCTAGGAGGCAAACCACCCCCACGCCATACTGGCGACCGGTGAAAAGCCTCAGACGTCCCGTGGGAGGTATAGAATGTCAAGTCAATTTCAAATCGTTATTATAATTCTACCAGAAACATATTGATCAAATTATAGTATACTTTTTTATCTGATTTTTTAAATTGCGACTTTCAAATAACAATAAGTTAACACACAGAAAAAAATTGTTCCTATAAGCTGCACCAGCTCGTGAACTACGAAACTCCAAACACAAACGTGTCGGTGACTACTGAGCGTGTAAGTGCGTTTAAATGTACACCGCCAGATATCAACCAAGTCGTTTAACCCCTTTGATTTATCTTCTAGGGGAGCCAAAGTGGCCGGCGCACATATTTACGTGCAGTCGTTTGGAATTGTTTGTACTGTTGGTCGTGACACTTTTATTTTCTGGCAGGGTATTCATTATTCTGGAAAATGTAGCACTTTATGTACAGAGCGGCCACTGACCATGACAAAAAAACAATGGAAAGATGTGATCCGTGTCAAACTAACAGACTAAATGAATGAAAATATAGATATTTTATTCCTACGATCACCAAAGTGCCCTCCTCAGTTCACTTGCCATATTGGAGACAGTTTTTGTTTTCAGAAGACTTTTTCATGTGAGTGTCAAATTCAACAATATGGTGCATATGTTAAATTAATAAATAAACCAATAAATGAGACTCTTATTCACAAATATTCTGTAACTTCCGGTAAGTATTCACGGTACAGCCAAATTAGTATTTCAGCTAACAAAAAAAATTAAGCCAACAACGATACGAGGAAAATTACAGCAAAATTCAAACATTTACGCCATTCATCCCGCATAAAAGATTGGAAATTAATAATTCAATTAAAATTAATTATCAAACAATTCAGTGTTTTATGAATTTGAGGTAGGAATTTTTGTTTACATCTGCTGTTTAAATATGGTTAATTAATGTATGTACAGTATTTCATTCTGGCAGAGAGTATCGTCACTTTTTTCTCACAGACAGCAGCATATTTATTCATTTACACCAATATGTAGCAAATCGGAATCTGGAGACGGGTGTTAACAGGGTTTCCTTTGTCTTGATAACTCTGCAAAAGCATGTGTCCCGAAAAATTCCTTTATTTCCAGTGTTTTCAAAGCTTACTTCAAGTGAATCAGTAGCTCCAAAATCCAACCAGATCTTCAATAAGCTTATACAACTGCTCAAGAAATAAAAAGTTGATCTACTTGACGCCATTTCCTAAACAGCACTTTCGCGAATGAGTATGACATCGAAAAGTCGTTAGAGTTGAGCCTCTTGGAAAAAGAATTTAACTACGCCCTAAAATGCCATATTACTCGTTAAAAACATGTAAATACTTTACATTTATTTCATACATTTGAAACATATCGAAAATATATTAAATAAATCTGATGTAGCATCGAAAAATTCCAACTTCAGATCTAATGAGCAGAATCTTCAGTATTGCTATTTAGAATCAAATGTCTGAACAGTAATATGTGTCTAACAAGAAAGGAAAGGAGTATAACTGGGGTCAACATTTTATGGATCATAGATTATATCCTCCCATCACTTAAAATTATTTTGACTCCCTCCTCTTCCCACACCTCGTCAAAACATTTCGAAGCCCGAGGTATTTTTACGGGCCTTTGACATTTCCAAAAATTGAGCATGACCTTTTTCTTATTTTTTTTTCGACGATACCAATAAGGAGTTCCTATAACGATGTCCACCTTGCACTACTTGATCACTAAAAGAAGGTAATTCTGGAACGCGAGCAGTGACGATAACCAGCGTCCACGTTACAGTTACGTCTCTTCCTAGAAAGTTATTTGTACATCTGTGGCTATAAACCAGTTTCCACAAAGTGTGGAACTGGCAAGATGACATTTAGATTACGCACTGCCCGTCTCGGCGACTGCAAGACTGTAATTTTTTTCCTAGTTTATGCGCAAAGCTAGATCAAAGGTGTATCTCGCCAGCTATAAATTTAACAAACTCGCCTCGCAAAAAGTATGAATATGTTAATATTTATTAACTTGTTTTCTAGTGGAAGAAGTCGTCTTGAGAGTGCGGTTTCCTCTCGGCAAGATAATGGGATGTCAGCTCCACCTCAGCATTGCGATGTATTAAAATTTGCAAAAATGGTGTGTGAAATGATAGTCACTTTGGTTTTGCATTTAGATTGTTGCTGTACGGTTTGAGGGAGCTCAGAGAAAAAGGGTTGCATTGCCTTGTTCCACAGGTGAAAGATAAACGGTTGGAGGGACACAATGCATCTAAATTAATGCTGTGGAATGCAAGAATTTTAAAGCCAATGGAAATTAGAATTAGGATTATTGAAATATTAAAATTTCGAGCAGTATTTTTGGTGATTTTTCAAAAGTTTGATTTCGGACTTCCATTGTCTATAAAAATTTTGGGTATCACTACGTTTCGATTGATACACTATCTTCAATCGTCTTCAGGTGAACTGTTCACGTTGGACCTCGATTTCCGCATATAATTTCCGTATACAAATGTTATATTTGGGCATGGGAAAAAACGAAAGAGTTTTGATGTATTTGACGCCTCACGCAAAGCATTCACGCTTTGTGGTTTTTCGAAGTAACATAACATCTCACAATTTAATTACAGTTCATACCTTCAGCGAGCGTATGTGAAAAATTTAATTAACGCTTCACACTACTTGGTAGCAGGTATATAAATGAGATAACCCAAAGGTTGTCATTATATCATCTCCTTTGTGTACAGGCGATAAGTGGGGCCAATTAAGTTAATTTAAAAATTAAAATTACTTTTTGAAATGCAAATTGTCCTGGAATTAATTTGGTAAGCACCAAACAGACAAAATGAAGTATGTTGGCCTCTGGATGTGGTCTTTTTGCATATATAAATAGGTAGTACCGTGTCCAGGTGATGGAATGATATGTAAAAGCATGCTGTGGAGATTAACTTCGTTCTACAATGGAAGGAGCATATTTTAGTGTTCGAATCAGAAAGAAATGCTGGATAAATATTCATCACCCCAGCATTTTAGCAGGCACGAAGAATTTTGCTCCAAAAGCTCCTAGCAATCCATAAGATCTAGGTGATAAAAATATCACCAAATGAGAAATCATTGCAACAGTTTCTGCAGAAAATCGGTTTACTATTTTCTATATTAGTACCAAATTTGTCTCTGACAGGGGTAAATAGCACTTTTCAGTGAAACTTTCAAGGATAAGTATAATTTTTTTATCATGGAACGTAGAAGTAATCTGGATCAGCTGAAAGACACTGTCAAGATTTCGAATAAGTACAAAAATGGATTAGGAATATGTACCTGACAATTAATTTTGAAAAATTCAACGACAATTCAAGGTACCGATGCCATAAAATATTTAAGAATTATTTGGTGCTTGAAATATGTAACAATCTGATCTTCCCTCGCCATAGGATCATCGGTGATGACTCACGCTACTAGAATGTGTATGTACGGCATAATACATATTTTTTAAATGCAGCGATACCATGTATGATTTCTGCGTCATCTCTGTATTGAGTGTTTCAAGTTCCAGTTGGCTGGGTCTTGATTCGATGTTCCTTCATTCTCACCTCATTTTGTCTGTTCGGCTGAAACAAAAAATATTTGTTTGTCACATTCTGAACCACTGTTTTGGCTTTTGAATAACACAGTCTCAATAAGCAAACGTTAATCAATGTAATTTCTGAAATTTAAATGTCTTTGCTTCTAAATTTGATTTTTCCGTATTTTGTACTAGATAAAAGCTGCCGAGACAGTCGAAACGGTAGTAACGCTATATAGCCAATCACATAAGGTTTCATTAGCAGCCAGTAAGGAAATGTAGCGTAAACGTGATGTTTCTTACAAGCTGTCAATTTATTATGAATGTTCTCAATGTATGGCCACTTGATTTCAGATCCGCTATCTTTATTACGACGTAAGTTTTATGATGAACCTGATAACCGACAAAAGATATCTTTTTCAAAACCATTTTAAGTACTTTTTTACTATGCCAGCATTTTATTGATCTATAAATATTTTACTGTTATCTGCTATCAAAAAATAAAGTCACTTCAAATTTACGACTCTCAGATTAGGACTATCCTGAACGGTCCATATAGAAATCATCCAGCATTTGGGCGCTTATTCATTCAGTTTCCTTCCAAAGTTTCATATTTATTGGCAAGTATTAAAAATTTAAAATGTTTGATTTTGGATGACTTGTGATCGTATCATTCAATTTTAGTCACATATAATACTAAGCATTTTTAGTGTTCATTTAACAACAACCAGATGATTTGATAGGAAAAATCAAGAATAATTATCACTTTTTACAATTTTTCAGAACAACTCAATAAGCTACAGTTTTCAGCATGTCATGAAAAATATGGTTACTTCACGGATGTCAGGCCGCTTATAAAAAAAAATAAGGAGAAATCAGGATAACGATCCTTTGTAACAAAGAAAATTAGCATACAGTTTTAAATTAACATGGTATACTCGTATTCATAAAGGGTGTAAATTCATAAGACAGACTAATAACCTCATAAACAACATTGCAGAGTAAATTTATATTTTTCTTGTTATTATTAAAGCATTTTTACCACCTATATGACTTGGACTATATACTCGTATTTAACATACATACCATAACATTCAACGGCCAACGCTACTTCTGAGCTAGAAGATAATATAATCAATCTATTTGTCCTTACCTTCTCCTGAAGTTTGTTACTTAAGGTCTCATATTTTTCTATCCCTACTTAAAAATGAGGTTTCCTTGAGCCATCTCGAAAAGATTTTCAAATGTATTAAAATGTATGTTTCATTTATGATGCTTAATTTTTTTGTATTCAAAGCTTCAGCTCATGAACGAAGACGAACAAATGAAACACATATTCCTTCATCCTCATAGGAGCGCTTTAACCCACCTTTAATTCCAAAGCAAACTCATAAATCAACTCAGCAGAGACTAATCGAGAAATATTGGAGAGCATTAAAAGATTAAAAATACCTGAACATTAATATGCTAGTTCAATTCTGCTCTTATTTATGTTTTTACCGGCAGTCCTAAATTAAAAAGAGAAATTTACATATTTCATTTGTACAATGCTGTTAGTCCGTCTTTGAAAACGGATAGCTTGAAAGCTTGAAGATTTATCTATACAGGGTGACTCCTATGTAATTCAAATATTCTATAGAAGTTTTATATAAACGCCATTTTATGAAAATGATTTTTAATTTCCATTTATTGAATTTCATAATGTTAATGTTATTGCTGATATCATCTTTATCAAACTACAAAACATTTCATTTTTGTAATGGTAACGTCGTTTAGATCTTTGATTGCTTCTAGAGAAACAGCTTTACTTTTAAACAAGACCTCACTATGCACAATTACGAAATGCTAGAACACAGATGATGTATTTTCATTTATGATAAATGTGAAATAAGTTCACTATGAATTACTCATCACTTGCTATCTTATACGACTTTATACGTATTGAATTTTTTGTTTCAATATTTTAATTTCTTTGATTTTTGTGGCAGTGGAGCCATTCCAGGGCCGGCTTTGTTGAATTTTAACCCAGTATCCCATGAGTCTGATGTTCCGTGATCAACTAAATTCGAGGCGTTCTATTTAAAAAAAAAAAATACTCAATCGACAATATGTATCAGACTCACCGCCCTGTATGCTGAATCTCCTACTCAAACTGCTTAGTTATAGTAGTCATTCTAGGGAATATCATATGCGCCACCGGCCTTCAGGCTATTAGGAATAAAATTTTCTAGGTATATTTCACCCATGTAGTTGATTAGCCTTCATGGCGGTAAACCATTAGAATATTTTCTACCTAATAAAGTGATGAAACCAGAAGGATACCTTATGAACTATACCGCTGGCACTGTGGGTTATTAATGGTCGTGCGCCCTTTTACGAGGCTATAAAGATAGATGGCTCTGTTGAGTGGGCTGATAGTACTTCGGAATTGTTCTATTTACATAAGATATGCCTAGGGTGTGTTTGTTTTCGGCCTGTATAGGGACTACTACCTGAAGTTCTTTGTTTCATCGTTGTCCCAGATACATGTAACTTTTGAAGCTTGTAGTATTTTTGTCTATTTGTATCTGATCCATCTCACTTGTCTTGGCAATTATTTCAAACCTAAACTAGTAAACAAACTTTACTAATCAAGTGTATGCTCCCCATAATGCATCAGACCTGCTATAGACATGCTTGTTTCGTCTTTAGCCTAGACTCGTTAATATAGCCTGGCAGTATAAGTGTAGAGAGCAATTGGGTGGTATATACGTAACCCAATCAAGGGTGTGATAGCAACATCAACTCACCGTTGGCTTCGTAACAGGTCAACGGGTGTCTCGATAGAGGGCGACACTAGGTGAGTTGAAAACTCTTTGTTCCAGAAAGTTGTATTCACTGGAACAGTAACGAGTAATACGTAATGTTTCTCATCTTACAAAGGACCTCCACAGTCTGGAACATCGATGAAGGAGGTCGAGCTTCCAGCATATCAAAGGGGCCTCTTCCAAAAGTCGTTACTTTGGAGAACTGTGGCGTTGTAGAATGAGCTGCCAGGTAGTTTGTTCCCCGATGGGTACGGCTCGATAGGATTTCTCCCTTCGCGAGAGGTAAAGATAGTAATTATAATAAAACTGTCCACAATTGTAAAACATCATCAGCAGAAGAGCCTTTAAATTCTGTGAGCAACAATTCAAATGTTCAATCAATATGGCTTGGTGTAGAGCCAGGTAATCATATAGTGAGTTTATAAATGTCAGCCTATCATCAGTAGTTATGATGTGACAGAAAGTTGTCCTTTTACCAATCATAACGAACGATGCGGCTATTTTTCTTCTGTTCTTCCCGTCCATGCAAATGAGGCTTGTCCGCGGTAACGCCGTTCCGTACTTTGTGGGCCAGGAGCTAATCAGCGGCGTTGCCAAATTTCGATTTTAGTCATTTTTGTAATTTTTTTTCGTGTCTTGACACCCACTTGCACCCGCGCTGAACAGATTCCTATAATCATCTACCAGGTCCCTTGTGAGTGTGGCAGCACATGCGTTGGAGAGACAGAAGAACCTCTGCAATTGAGAATTGAAGAACATCAAAACAACGCACGGAGAGCTGAATTAACTTGAATAGAATAGTAAAGGAAGCGACTTTCATTGCTTGCAACAACAATATTTACAGCAAATCTAGTGTAGAAATCAAGCCTATGTGGCTGTCGGAAATAAACAGCATCGATCAGTATAATGCATATCAGCAATGATGCTTCAGCGGCATTTACTCATCTGACGCCGGGCGTCATGACTCACTCGCGATCTGGCTGAATTTTATACAAAATCTTATTCTCTATAGGATCTGTTGTTTAATACATCCCAATGGTTATTACTACCTTTTTGGCTCTGTTTGTGGAGTTTTGGGTCTTGAATGTAGATCTTCAGTCTGAAATGTCCAATTTTGGTAATATTATGCGAGAGAGCAGTTTTGTATGATGTTCCTATCTATTCTATTTTCTTATTTAATTTGATATCAGATTTCAAAAAGACGTAGTCAATTTTTTTCATATATCTTATTGAAGGACGCAAACATATCCACATCTGTCAAACTTCAATATTTTATTATTTTCAAATTGTGGATCTCTATGATTCTATCTTGTTAAATGTGTTTATGTTTTTTTCATGCACAGTTAACTTCGGGCATAGAGATTTTAGTTAGTCTTTCCAATATCAGACAAGTGCCATGTTACCTTACTATTTTTTTGTCTGTTCAATTCAGAGTTATTCTAGGTTCTAGCGATAATTTTTGCTTATCTTCCACCTACCAATATGTCCAAGTAACACGTGGCATCCTTGCAAGTGCGCCCATCCACGTTTTCCGGGCGTAATTTACATGATCCATAAATCAGGGGTGGACGCATTTGCCCCAGCGGCCGGCGCGGTGGTGGCGGCCTCTCTCTCCAACGCCCGCCGGTAATGTAAACATATTGACGGCAGTTTGATTTATAAGTGTGCAGCTTAATATAACCTGCGGTCCACGCTGCTGATGTTCTGCTATGACGTGATTGAGTGGGACCAGAGATGTGGATTATACGGGAATGTTAGGAGATAGCCTCAATCATTCATCGGGAGTCTGTTACTATTGGTTGTTATATTTTTTTACATACAGCTCATATCTCTTGCAATCCCTAGTAATATTTGGAAATATATGTACAAATAAATCAGCAATACGAGGGTCCCGCTGAAAATCAGTTTAAACAAGTTTGAGCACGCAGCTATTTTGTTCCAAGTTGTAAGTGCTTACACGCAAAGACAGCGTTTGAATCGTCACGTTCTCGAATGAATCTAAGTGTTGGTCGAATTTTGACGTTAAAATGGAACCGGGTAGTCGCGATTTTCGAGCCATGACCTTGTAGGACTATAAAAAGGGACCTAAACAAGCAGAATGTCACGAACGTTAGCCCTAGAAGGGGCAGAGTCCCCAAAGCAACTCACTGAACCTTCGTGGCATCCGGCTAGTTTTAGTGCCTTTTTATAGTCATACAAAATCATGGCTCTGAAAATCGCGACTTCCTGGTTCCACGTTTCCACGTTAAAATTCGGCCAACACTAAACGCTCTTTTACTTACGACTTTAGACAAAATAGCTGCGAGCTCAAACTTGTTTCAACTTGTATAGAATAGGAATATCTAAAGACTTTCAGCGTGACCCTCGTAGATAGAACTGACAGAACTCTACCATAATGAATGTTCCATTCAGCTGTTCTTGATAATTACAACTAGAGACACCAATACAACGGACATTGGAAGGACCCAACGAGCTCATCCTCGCCATGTCTGTAGCAAGTAACTTCCAAAAGCTATTCCTTCGGGGAACTCCGGCGTTGCAAAATCAGCTACTAGGGAGTTAAAGCTCACCGCTTTGAGGTCAACGTAATAGACATTTATACCTCACCTTCCAAAATGTGTTCGATGTCTGGATCTTATATTGTTGCCGTCGATCTGAACTCTCTAGGAACGGCGAAGTATTTGAGCAACGTGCGCACGTATGCCAGGACGTGGAAACTTTATTATGCCTTGCATAATTTTCAATACCAACATTTTTCTAGCTCGTCTATTTACATAACTGTTGATAGTGCAACTAGGATATGCATAAAATTCACATTATACGGAGCTGGTTTAATTAAGGAAGATGTTTTTAGTGCTTTAATAAAGGAATTAGGGCGCTGGCGCTGCAAAGAGCAGCATCTTGCTCCAACATTACCGTGTTAATGTTGAAATAGGAATCCGTTTAAAATAAAATGGCTGTATCTTCTTAATGCGATTATTTGCTGGAGTTTATCCAGTGCGCAAAAAGTTGTTTCTTAGATGGTTTATTATAGCGTCTGTGTCGTAATGGGGATTGCAAAAACGAACCTGGCAGTGTATCATGTAGATACCACAAAGCATCGAATACCGGTTTTGAGGATAGAAAAATGGGGAATCTATCACATTGTTTCATACTCAAGTTAAACGGAAATTGCAAAATATTTCACATAGCTGACTTGTTCGCGAAGGTTTTCTAGATTTTTGTATTACTCTATCAATGTTCTAGCGTAGCGTCTACTTATATAAAATATCAAAATCAACGTTACTATGTTTTTGATCGCAATTTTATAAGAAGCTTCGCTAGAATATTGGATAAGGTTTGAGTATATTCGAAACGATCATCGTAAATCTTGCATAAGCCGGGGAAAAAGGAAAACTGCAGACATTCTGATTCACCTTTGCCACTTTTTTTGGAGAACACGTTGCTCGTACTAGAACCTAATTTATTTAAGAGAAATAACTACTCCACACCCTCATCATATTTGTATCTTGAGATCTTGACACCCAAAAAGGTTTAGTCTTAAAACTTAGATTTATGAACTGTTTAAACACTCAAAGGTAGACTTTAGGTTAGCAAATACTGTGGACATTTTCTGAACTCCCTGAAATTAAGGAATTTTTGGAAGTTCTAAAAGATTGAGGGATGTAATTAAATGTTTTTTAAAAAAGGATCAAAAAGTTGATCCAAAACCTTACACATATTGTTTCCTCTGACTGAACTTTCAAAAAAATTTGCAAATGAGGATAGAATTACGCTGTGCATTTTCCGGTCTGCTATCAACTCCAGCATTTCCCTTGCGTATTTCTTACATAAACCAGTACATTTTTTCCAACCGTATATATGTCGCTGTCAGACGTTTTTATTAGTTTCACCCCCATCCATACAGAATTTTTAGGATACACTCGCACACGAACTAAATTCTCGTTTTCTTCACTTTATTTTCTTCGCTATTATAAAAATGTCCCGTAACCTCTGAAGGTCGTATTTCAACTCCATAGGTGGAGGCCGAACAGAACTCTAAGGATCTCTAGGGGACTTCAAACTGCTGATTTGTACTTCTAGCTACTTATCACGTAACTGCGTAGCGAGGATGCCTCAATTTGGTAGCTGGAACATAGGACTTGGAATGCTGTAGATTGCAACTATCGGGCAATCAGTTCCTGGCAGTCCATTCCACAACGTTGATGTTCTACAAAAGAACAACTATTGGAAGAGGCTCGTTCAAGGTGTGGAAGGACCAAGAAAATAGAGACAGATCATCAACTCATCTCCAAGTAGATAGAAAGTTGTGTAATTTTCACACAGTTTCACAAACTTTTTATCTACATGATGGAAGAGTTTCACCAAGTAAGAGCATCTACAAGCTACGTCATCTCCAAGTGTCGCCCTGTATGGAGAAGCCCATTGGAAACTTACATTGTCAAAGCTCCTAACACTATAGCAGGTGTGATGCATAGTAGTATTTTTCGATGTTCTGACTGTGCATCATTCGATATGTCACATCCACTAGACTGTCTGGATTGAGTCCACAAGCTTCATGGAGTACTCCGGACGACATCCTCAGACATGAAAATGGTACTTTGACGATGATTTTCTATAGCGGGTGCAAGCACCAGGTTCTGGGCCTCCGAACTAGCAATGCCAGCCACTTAGTCCTGTCAGTACATGTGATTGCTGGAGAAGATTGATGGAAGATCAACATCTGATTGTCTAATCATGTTACATCTTATTGATGTCTATTTGTAGATCACTATTACACAGTTTTTTTATGTCTTTGTTGATTTGGATAGCATATTCCTACCGCAAAATTGTCTGTAGATGGTGGTTCGTATGATTCTATGACTTTATTAATATAGAAAATTGCAAAACCACGCGATCAAATCAAATTTGTCAGCACTTGATCACGTTAATAGTTTATTTTTCATATGTACGAATATATTTGTAACAGACCATGTTTATATTAGTACTTAGGAGTCATTTTTGATTTTCTATTTATTACTGATAATTCGTAACGTTCCTGATATTAATAAAGCTTTCAACTTGTGTTTCCAAAAAAAGTTCTTTCTCCTGCTATGATCGGCTCGTTTTGAATTACGAGCCACGGTCCCTCTTTAGCAAAAAAAACTTTCTTTAACGCCACTCACTCGCCTTACAGTTTTTTCTCCTATATGGGTTCGAGACCCGCATGAAATATATCCCCGAAAATAACTGGGACAAATTGAGCTTTCCTTTTACGAAGTGCTTCTAATGTTCGACCGAGCTTTATAGTTGAAAATAAAAGCGTCATCAGAAAAAAAAAGATCTTTCTCTTTTCGCTTTGAATGACATATGGTACTCATTTGATATTATGGATTACCTATGGGTCTACGTGTACGGGATGAATTTTTTTATCGAGTTCGATATTATGTGATTTGAAATGGAAAAGATGCTTTATGAAGTGTGAGAGTGGGCGTACAAAATTCCGCAAATTGTCTCTCTGAATCACAAAATCTGTAGATTAAGTACAGCATATTCATATACTCAGATAGGAGGGTCCGGCTGAAAGTTTTTAAGCTATAGAAAAATTACAAGGCTTTTTTAATAAACTTTATTATTATTTGTTTAGAATTACTTATTTTTTTGTATGCGTTAAGATATGAAAAAGGAAAGAAAAACTAATAAAATAAATTCACATTTGCTTCATAAAACGAGCCCGGTATAATGTGAATGTTATGCATATCGTATTCCACGTTAGAAACAGTTATGTACAAATATAATAGCCTGAAAAATGCCGCTATTCAAAAGTATACAAAGAACGAAAGAAAGTAATAATAATATTTCCTTTGCTTCGCATACGTATGCATATTGCTGTGGATGTTATCATTTAGTTGCTGCTCGCCCGTATAAATGGTAATGCGGACATGTTTTTCAGTTTACGGTACATCCATGTAGAAAGTTCGATAAACATGCAGAAACACGGAAACGTAATCATGAAATGTTGATATAGTATGTCTTTTGAAATCTTACCAAGTTAAAGAGCGTCTGTATTTGTGGCTCATCAGACCCTCATGTGGGGTGCAGGTAACGACAAAGCAGACTGCCTGGCGAGGATAGGAGCAAGGGGCATTGGCCCCGAACCCTTGCTGGGCTTTAGCAGAGGCCAGGTTAGTAATGCCCTAGATGCCTGGGCCTATAACGATCTTGCAAAAGCATGGTTGGAGAGAGACGACTGCAGGCCCCAACAAACTTAGGGAGCTATGGCTATTGAACCGGAAGAGAGGTTCACTCCACTTGTTAGTGGGGATCCTCACAGGTCACTGCAGATGGAACTGGCACATGACACTCATAGGAGTGGTTAAAGACCCAAACTGTCAGAAGTGCTGGGAGGAGGACGAGACCTCGTTCCACTTCCTGGGCGAGTGTGCCGTATACAGGGGCCTTAAGCTGAGGTGTTCGGCACAGCAGAGTTTGACAGGGAAGAGGGCTACTTAGCGGAATGGTCAGACATCATGACCTTTATCAAAAGGTCTGGAAGGTTCGACACTCTGGAGTTACCAGGTCTGCCATAGTTTCAGTGATGGTCTTCGGGGTCGGCAAAAAGGGTCAAAGGTGGACTACTTGCCAGGCTTTGCCTTTCCATTACTACTACTACTACTTTGGCTCACCATTATATGTTATGCCTCACGGATCAGCTGCAGGATCGTGTCTACTCCACATCAATGACGGTCAGAGCATAAGAAGAAAAGAGACTGCTTCTGGAATACTGTATCTAGCGATTCCGGACACAGGGTCATAATAGAACATGCTAAGTCCAGAAGAATGTCAAAAAACGGAAGAACCATGGATACATATCAACAAGTCCAATAAGTCTTACTGTTTCGAAAGCGATGTTGCGACAGAGCAACTGCATCTTTGTGAGTAATATTGTCAAATTCACTGACATTCACTGATATAAAGAATAATCATGTGTAGAGTCTGCGCATAGAAATCTGGGATTTTTGCAAATCCGTTCGGCTAGCAGCAGAAACAAAAGTATAATTTCATGTGCTAAAACATGAATTCACTCACACGCACACCACGCGATGCATAATTAAACTGAATTGGATGCAGTTTATTAGAGTAAATAAATTTCATTAGTAAATATGAAAATGCAGAATAGCGTTTGCGTGTAATTAAAGCAAACGAAATACTCCAGTCATATGCGAATCAACGATTCGGACGTATGGAAATGGAGTCAAATAGATCGTCACCCATTATCTGCAAAAACTGAAGACGCATTGATTTTCGTGAGGGCCCAAAATAAATAATGAAAACATTTTCCACTGGAACGCAATTGAAATCACTTACAAATGAAGGAATATGTTTATGGAGATTTTGGCTGTATTTTTTCAAAGTACAAGAAAGAAAGTCAGTGAAGATATCAATTCATTCATTCGTATATGGTTTCCATCAGCGGCCAGTGGAAGATATAAAGAACCACAAGATAAGTTTCAAGCGTTGCACAATAAAAATATATTTTTCGAAACATTCCCATAGAGGGCGACACTTCGGTGAGTTCATGTTGCTATCATACCCTTTACTGGGTTACGTATATAACACCCGATTGCTCTCTACACTTAGACCGCCAGGCTATACTGACGAGTCTAGGCTAAAGACGAAACATGCATGTCTAATTCATTGTGGAGAACATACAATTGATTCCGTTTCTTATTAAGGCCTATTAGTAAGATCTTTAGAGCTGAAGATGTATCACTATGACTCACCAATGTTTAAAGAGTATGATGAGAGTGACGGATGGGAAGCTGTTTCACATTCTTCACACCAGGTGCCACTTCAGGATTTCCGTGGGAGGTTGAAGGCAATTATGTGTCTTGAGTGAGGGGGGAGTTTTGCGTTCAGGTAAGGCGATTTGATGCAATTTCGTGACCAAAAAGAACAACGCACGGTATGGCTGATATCTAGATGAAGACAATTGTTCCTCGCCCCCCCTCATCAGACCCACGATAATTGAACCCAAACCACCCCATCGTGTGTGATCGGCAACAGATTGCTACTCCTTAGTTTAGGTTCATTCTTTTTAACCCAGTTATTTTGATTGATTACAAAGCGCACATGGACATCATCGATCAATTAGACTCAGGGTAAAAACTACGTCGTTACCGGAGTAATGTCAAAAACCACCCAAACGTAATTCAAAATAATTCCATCAACGTATGCCAGGTTTTAATTTTCCAGAATTAAAAATGTAATATCCGCCAATTTTCCCTAATTTATCGCAATGGGTTAAATGGATGCCATGCCAGCAGAACACAACACGGTAACTGTTTTATTTGATATAATTTACCTGCTTTACATATTAAAGGGATATGGTTATTGTAAATAGAAACTGTCATAGTCATGGCGATCGTTAAAATATAACCGGAGTATGAAGGCAAATTTTGATTTCAACCGAGTTTAGACATGGTGCGTAATTTCCCATGGAAAGATATGAAGCATTCAATGCTAAAAATTACCAATTTTTAAAACGTTTCACTCTTAAAAATACATTAAAACTAAATTTAAGCTGAGGTTACGCGGTGTTAATAATGATAAGCAGGCAAAATAATTGTATGTCAATATGGGCTTCCGCTAATCTTCTACACACTGTACTTGTCTGATTTCAATCAAGCGCACAAAAATAAAAGTACATACATATAACAAGATAATCACACAAGGATACAACCCCCTAAGAGCTGCCACTGAAAATACGTTTTCCGCGAGCAACGTTTGAAGGGCAGCGAATGATTGAATGATTTTTAATGCGATGGAAATTATAAGCAGGACCGTCGAGAACAGAGTCCTTACAAAAAGTTCGTCAAGGATGAACTAGATTTATAATAATGTTGCAACGTCCTGTATGAAACTAAAATTGTGCAATTTATATACAACCTTGTGTTGACAGATTGTCCAGATATTATGGGATACCCTGTTTCAAATTCATCAAATTTAAGACGTACCCACCGCCACAGCCTCCAGTTGGGTATCAGCACAAAACATTCTTAATAAGTACAGTTCATTTTCTCATTTCTATGCAAATCAGTTGCTGAAAAATTCATGATCTGCTGACAAGCAAAGTTTACGGAAGATATGCACTATCCGGTCTAACTACCTTCGCACAGTGTCGCAGCTAGGGCAGGACAGGGAGGGGCTGCCCCTTGGCGCAGTGTCGTTGGGGCACAAAATCGGGGGCTGAAGGGGCGTCAGTGCTTCTGGGACCTTTGGAGAGGGTGAATGTCAGAAAGGGTGGGAAATGATTTCAGTACAGAGTTTTTTTGCCCTAATTATGGCCAAAGTTGCCAACTACAACACTGCCGGCGCGCGGCCGATTTTCATCCGTCGCTGGCAAACCGGTTGATCGGAAGCGGCTTATTTTTGAAATGTTGACATTAAAAGATCTAACAGAAGTGATCCAACTTCTCTGTATTTGGTAAGCTTTGTCGTAAATTGATTGGTAGGTGTCAAGTATGACACTTGTCAAATAATGTAAATGATAAGTCATTACTAGAACCTGATGCAACGAGGCGCAGCTAGGGGCGCTTTCCACCAAAGCAATCTTTCAACATATAGAAGGCAACAAATTGCCTTTCAACCAAGGCCACGCTGTTCAACGCGTAGAAGGTCCTCCTTCCAACAGCCGCTTCACGTATCGCGTGCCTTATGCTGGGCCCACATCATTACGAAAACTGAAATTTTCTTTACTTTATGGTCCCTGAAAAAAAATTTGGCGTGCTCAAAATTGTGAATTGCAAAGTCACAATGTCTTGTTAATCGTTGTATTCTGAACCCAAAAAAGTAAAACGTTTTTGGGTTAGATCGAGCCTAAAGAGCGGTCAAAAAAATGTGTTGAGGAAGTATTGGAAGATCCACGAAAAGATGGTGTCGGTATTAGTGGACAAATGCGATATAGCTTGGATTTTTTTTTAAAATGGCCAATACTGACTTTGGAAATATAATACAAATAATCGAACCGACATAGTCATCTAGAGCACAGCAACGAAACAAACTGAATCACGCATTTATGTTGTTTTCTTCTAGTCGAGCGTGTACATATCAGAGCAACAGAGTTTGCAAAAATGCAGACAGAACATCAACACTTTTTAAAATTTACTGAAAATACCAACAAATCAAAATAGTTGCCTGTATGTTTCGGATTTTGTAAGCGACATCTGTCGCCGCTTCAAGGCAGTCCAAGTGTTGGGACCTTTGGATTCCTAAGATGCCAATGGGCATCTCCATAGAGGGCGACACTTAGATGAGTTGATGTTGCTATCACACCCTTGACTGGGTGGCTTACGTATATACCACCCGATTCATATCTACAGTTAGATCGCCAGGCCATGCTGACGAGTCTAGGCTAAAGACGAAACAAGCATGTCTATTGCAAGTCTGATGTATAGTGGAGTGCATATACTGGCTGTTTTGTTTTGTTGGCTTTATGTTGAAGCGGCATTACGTTGCTTTGGTGTGAATGCAATTTGTTCTCTCATCGTTGTTGCTTTCGACATGTTGCCGAAATGTTGCCTAGGTGGAAGGCCGCCTTTAGAAACAGCATTAGTAGTAGAGTAAGAACTCACATGCATTACTGATAATTGCAGTACCGCCTAAATGATCAAAGTAGCGGAGTTCATTAACGCCCACATATGATTCCATAATATATTCGAAAACGCTGCATGCCCATTAAATCTAAAAAAAGTTTTAGTGTTAGCATTGGCGCAAGCAAATAAGCAGCAATTGGGTGAGTGCGAGGGCGCGATCCGAATCGACCGTAACCTCTCGTATTTTACGAATTATAATCAATTAATTAAGTGATCGCGGCAGTTTGATCAATCGTCGCTGCGTAAACTTAGTGCCGCGTAGCGTCGGCTCCACTGCTGCCATGGAAAGGACAGCGGCGTGCACTTTGATAACGTTTCCGAAAGCTCTGGCAGTTATGAAGTCAAATACGCTTGCACTTTGCTAGCCGTGATTACTGATCACTTTTACCAAAAGTTCCTGGTACTTTCTTCGTGCTACTTGTTGACGATCTAATATTTAAATCATGAGCTTTCATTGGTCCTTCGTTCTCTGTTATCAATCAGGGTAAAAGGGGGATAAGTAATACTTTGATCAAAATGAGATTCACTCATGACGAAAATCTTTATTCAAGTCCTCCTGCACTGTGGAAAAGGGGACAAGTCTCAATGCAGTGTAGTATACTTAAATCAAAGTTATGCCAAAATTATGTTCTTTTGCACTAATTAAAGTAAAAGGAGCTGTCAATCAAAAGGCTTGTTAGGTGTACTTTTTTCACATTCCAACATTACATTTCACATGCAGAGTTTTTAGCACTTACATAAATATTAATTTCAAACATTCTTCTCAAATATTCCTCCCAATTCAAGCCAAATACTGGATAAGTAATATTTACTCTACTACTGACAGTAGTTGTTTAAAATTTGTTGACAACATCATTGTATCAAAAACACTGATTAGGACTTCTATTGTGTACAAAACTTACGTCTCACAACGTAAGGAGCCATGGCTACTGAATCGGAAGAGGGATTCACTCTACTTGTTAGTGGGGATCCTCGCAGGTCACTGCAGATTGAACAGGCACCTGTCACTCCTAGGAGTGGTCAAAGACCCAATCTGTCAGAAGTGCTGGGAGGAGGACGAGACCTCGTTCCACTTCCTGGGCGAGTGTGCCGTATTCAGCGGTCTTTGGACTGAGTTGTTCGACACAGCAGTTTGACAGGGAAGAGTGCTACTTAGCGGAATGGTCGGACATCATGACCTTTATTAAAAGGTCTGGAAGGTTCGACGCTAGGTCTGCCATGGTTAGAGTGATGGTCTTCGGGGTCGGCAAAAAGGTCCAAAGGTGGCCTACTTGCCAGGCTTTGCCACCCCATTGCTACTGCTACTACTACTACTACGTCTCACAACATTCCGATTGATCTTCAATCGACTATGTTAATTTTTTTAGCTTTAGCTCGTTTTTCCTATATTTGCACTTGAAGGTGTGCTTACACGGTATACCTTGCCGTACTAAAAAGGTAGCGGGTAGGTAGTCCTTGCTGCCATGGTCTTTATTCTTGAGATTGGCTCTCCGTTATATGAATTGGAACATAGCGAAATGCAAACTCGCTTCTTGTTATTGAAACATCTACATTACCTACAAATTTGAAAAAAAAGCTAGTGGTCCTATCGACCGGCATCTTCCTTTTCTATTTCTCAGCCCGGTTAGTGATGATGAGGTGTGGTATTAGGGGCTGAAACATTCGGTCAAAATGCATTTGGGTTTGATTTCCACACTAGGTTTGTTATACCTGTCTTGGTTGTTAGCTATTAAATCGCCTCAAATTTTGAGCAATACCACTTGTTTGTCACACTGAGATGACACAAATTTCATTAATAAATGACGATGAACAAGCAGAAAAACATTGATAAGCTAAAATTGTGTGGGTTTCCCCCGATTCTACGCCCCAGACGCGCATAGCACACCGTGTTTAGGAATTAATCGTCGGTCGACGTGGACGTATGTCGGTGAATTATTGTGTTTGCTCTGGTGGAAGGCAGCCTGGCAGCCGGAAGGCCAGACAAGCCAACGTGCCGGACCAGCTCGAGTCAAAGGTGGAAAAACGGAAAATACGCTGGTATCCAATTTCAAATATCTCATTAATCCACCTGTCGGTTGGAATAAGGTGGGTGTAAGAATGCCAGACGTATGTGCATAGGTTTGTAACATTGCCATGTGGGTATATCGATATGTTGTTATTATCTACTAAGTGCTGTCCCGACGGGATGGCGCAACGTTGCCCGTATTTCCGTGTTTTACAAAGGTGACCACAAAACAAATCTTGACCGGCAGAATCAACTTTGGGTCCGCTACTTACTTAGAGCATTAGTAGGTATCGATCTTGACTTCACTAATTACAATGTCCTTCTCATGAATAGGTACAGATAGATTGAATCACTGCACCCAAAGTCGTGTCAGTCCAATTGGCGCCCTGACAACTTCGCGTTCAATAAATTATAAATGAAGATTCCAGGATTTAACGCAAATTAGACATAATTTTCATCAGAAACTAAAGATTTATCTAGTATCTATGCTAGTGCTTCAAAATCAAGCTTTTCTAGGTTCTCATGTCCAGTCGCATGTTGTCCAAGGCAGGCGAGACCGAGCCCGATAAGCAACTGATTCGCTCTATTCTGTTCTAATAAATTTCGCATGAAGGGAAGGCTGTTTTTTCAGCCAGCAGGTCGAATACATTTTTAACAACATCGTCGATGCAGGAAATCTATGTATTATTCATCAAAGAAGCACCATAATTTCGAGGAATAGGCGAATTTCTGCTGTATCTCTCGAGCTGATCGAAAAGTTATTTGACGGCCGGCTTCCAGCTTCCAAACAGAGGGAATAGATATAAGGAGAGATTGGAGAATTTAAGATACATACAGTTCATTTCTCGTGAAGTTGTGGAGCGGGGTTCTTATATCGCAAGCGGATTTCAAACCATAACGATATTCATTCTATATGTTTTATTGAAATTACAGATTAACATACTTTCGCAGAACAGAGTAACGTTAAAGTGGTGATGATAACAAAGGAAGAGCAGACTGAAGACAAGCCAACAGGACGCGTTATATTAACTCGAAAAGGATATCTACAAGGTCACAGCCAATCAACTGCTGTGATCCCATCAGGGCATACGAGGGTCACGCTGAAAATTTTTAGATACAGCAAAAGTAAGACCACTTGTCAAACTCTTGTGACCAACGTTCATTTGAAAGGTTGCTGATTTCCTCCTCAAATGCAGCGATTGCCTCTTCATCGGTGGAAAAATGACGACCTCGTAACTTTTCTTTAATCTTAGGGAATAAGAAGAAGTCGCACGGAGAATAAGGTGGGTGAGGCAACAGTTTGACACCCTGTTCAGCAAAAGAATCGAGTGTTCTAGCGGCGCTGTGGGCAGGTGCGTTGTCATGGTGCCATTGAATACCCCGCAGACCAATTTTTGGATGACTCTTGCAGTTCTTGGAAGACTACAAAAACATATTTGGTTATATACCATTCAGAAGTAACTGTCCCTTGATTTTCCAAGGCTACCGTTGTGACTTTCAGAAAAAAAGATGCGACCATTTTCTTTCCAAAACTCTTGAAACGACAAATTTTCGTTGGAGGCTGCTCACTTTTAAAGCACCAAACTAAAGACTGCTGTTCAGTTTCTGGATCATAATGATATAACCATGTTTCGTCTCCGGTATTATATATTAAAATTGTCTTCACCGTGCCCATTATCAAATTATTCAAGCATAAATTTAGCCCAATCAACTCTTTTTGCTTTTTGCTCACTGGTCAACAAATGTAGCTCCCATCTGGAACACCGCTTCCTTAGACGAAAGTGATCATGAATGATTGTTCGAACCGCTGCCGATCCAATCCTCAGAGAAGCCTCAATCTCGGTGTAGGTTATATGTCGATCTTTTTCACAGCAGTGGGCGGTCGACCTGTGCGAGGTTCATCATCGAGTGAGTCCCCAAAGCAACTCACTAAACTTTCGTGACATTTCGCTTGTTTTAGTCCTTTTTTATAGTGACACAAAATCATGGCTCGAAAATCGGTTCCATTTTCACGTTAAAATTCGGCCAACACTCAGGATGCATTCGAGACCGTGGCAAGGTAACTACTGAACGAACGCTGCCTCTGCGTGTAAGCACTTACAACTTTAGACAGAATAGCTTCGTTCTCAAACTTGTTTAACCTTGTATAAATTAGGAATATCTAAAGACTTTCAGCGTGACCCTCGTATGCTACAAGGCTAGAGCTAAAAATAACATATAAAGGGCAATCATAGTTTTATTATAACCGACCGTACTATTATTTCCAATCAACATCGCATGTAATGAAATGAGGGCTATTGTGTAAAATGGGCTTACATTATCGAAATTGCAGTACCGAATAACCCTACAAACAAAAAAATAAAATACACAGAACTATTAGACGAAGCCTAGACAATATAACAATCACATATTGTCCTATACAAGCCAATATATATCACACCAGATAAGTGCACAGAATCCTAGAAATACTAGGGTTGCAGCTCGTATGGAAGGTTGTCATAGAAAACGTTACTCGCACAATGCGACCTGGCGTTTCTTGACGGAAGAATAGAGAACGCTTGCTCATCTTACATCAGGAAGTAAATCGGATGCAACCGGAGGAATAATAAGCTTAAACGGCACGAAATACTATACAAAATAGTAATTGAATATCGTCTAGCTCTATAGTCGTAAAGCGTAAGTGCTTAATAGGACTGAACTCACAGGCCTAGATAGAAATTGGGTGGTAGGTTGACGACGTCAAAATAAGTGGTTTAAGCCTGACTTACATGAATGTCCTAAAGCAATTCGTTTTCTTGCTGCTTCGAATTTGAAATAAGAATATATTTGTTAGTTTATTAGCTCAAAAGCACTCCTTCCGGTTTCAATCAAAGAGGCTAACTAGATGTTCTGACTAATTAACTAGCCTAAATGACGTCATCTGTGTGGTATTCGCATTTCGTTTCTCATTGATCAATGGATTTTCCACGAGAACGTAGGTTTCCGTTTTTCCCCCTTTCAATCGAAGAGAAAGTTGGTCGGTTTTGAGTTTGTCAATTTGTAAATCGTTCGTGGCACACCAGAATAATCTCACGACCAATACCACTGAAAAAGCCTAGAACTAGTGATAGTTAGCAAACAACCTGATTAGTATATATCTTGTTTTCCCTACTTCTTCCACTTCTTCTGCCATACTGCCAAGTGCACAGGGCTAACGGCATATGAAAGATCGATTTAACTTGATGATCATAAGATAAATTATTTATGTTGAGAATTTTCACTTAAGCAGTTGTACTTCAAACAAAATATCTAGATTCCAAGTTTTATAAAAATCGAAGAAAGCTATTTTATGTTACTAAATAACTATACCAGATTCTTCCATAATTGACACCCTGTATGTAAGTACCGCTCTAGAATATCAGTTTCATTCCGATTGCACTATGACGAAAGTGAGATAACGTCTGTCAAAAAAGCTGGATTGACAATGGACTCCAATATCTGATAACCGAGTTAGCTAAGGTTTGCTGGTGGCCGATGCTGTAACTGGCCATGCTCCTGAGAATGAATTAGGAATTCCAAGTTCTGCTAGTGATTTTCCATATATTTCTTACACAATACGGTATACCTTGATTTAATGGGCAAAGTCAACATTTTGCTGCTAAATCATGTATACAAGTTAAAAATACTAATACTTCACACTTTTTGTCTCTCTATATAACTTTGTTTTTCCTTTTGATGGCTTTATTATCTGCATAACCCTATTGTCAAAAATATGAGGCTTCTATACATGTTGTCAGAAAATCAATTGTACACGGACATAGCGGTGATATTTATACAAAACTCCGTATTAATGGAAACTCCATTGTTAAACGAGCCTCAAGAGTTTCTGCCTTGAGATCTTACTGAAAACTAAAACAAAGCAAATATACCTCTTGAGCGACTTCTGTCTCTTTTGTCGATATGCTTCGTCGGCAGAAAATAATTAAAAGTCCTTTGTTATAACTGGCAAAAAGTACCGTTGCCTTTATCAAAAGTTTCGTTATTCAGTTTGTTATTCCCCTTTTCAGTTCCATTAAAATTCACTTTTAAATGGTATTCTTTTTCGTTTGAAGTTCAAATTGACCAGCTAGATTTCATGTTTTACTATTTTGAAGAATTTTGTTTCATTCTAGGCTAGTTGAAAGTTGAAAGATGATCAAAAATGTATTGTTGAGATTCATGCTCAGTAAACCCGAATCACCAGAAAACGACTTTGCGCTTCTTCGACAACAAATTTTTTGACTCTGTTTTAAATGATCTTCCCACGTCCCCATTTTGGGAAGAAAAGGCCATTTCCCAATTCACGTTCCACTCTGTCGGATGGAGGTTTTTCAGTTCAATCAAATGGTCTTTTATTCTATGGAGACCTCTCTTAAGTATCAGCATACTTCGATTTTCGGATGAACTGAGAATCTACTTTTTCATGCCCCCCACAATGTAAATAATACACTCTTCGGCATTACTTTTGCATTCCTAACCACGTCGTTAATCTGATGGATGGCCTATCAAACGCCTGACGTGCCCAAATTACCAACAATCAAATAAACGTGAAGGTGCGGACAAAGCGGACATGTCCTGACTGCACTTGTTTCTTTGTACTTTCATCTGCTTAATATTCATTCAAGATACAATAAAACAATGAATATGGAAATTAAATAATTTTTATTAGGTTCAAATAAGCATGTAATATTTACATACCATAGTGCTTTGGAGTCTGTTGAAAATATATTTTTAAGCTATACACACTATTTACAGATAAAACACTTTAGGAATCATAATGCTGGATAAAGGAACGATGCGAAGGCTCTCATACTGTCTTCAGACTGTTAAATAGCTCGAAAAACATATTTGCTAGGAAAATACGCCATAAATGAAGATCCTCACATCATTACGCGGTGGTCAATTTACAAGAAATGGAGTCAAGTGGATTGACTCAACAAGTTTCAAGCAACAGTCTACTGTATCTTTGCTTCTAATTAGACTCCATTCATATTCGTGTCATTTTTACTCAGTAAGGCTGTTGGGTCTTGCAGTCAAAAGAACGATGCTAGCTTTCTGTATCGTTCCACTTTCCAGCGGCTTCACGCCTCAGAAGTATAACTCCTCATCGTTGTTGAAGAAAACTACCAATATTATCAAACTATTCATCACAACCATACTAGAAAATAATTATATTATATACTGGGCGTCGTATTTTGTTAGGTCATACTTTTGAGGAACAATAGAAAACATTTCCTTATATCAGAACTATTTCCATGGTATGATTGAGTTATACAATTCTTTGTTTTCCTTTCTCTGGCGATGATATCACTTTTACGACACATTCATGGGACGATCCAGTATATAACAAAAGCTATGCTCATATTCTACTAGCGAGTGCTTTCACCAGCATTAGCATTCATTAGAACTATAAACGCATCGTAGTATGGGAACTTGATTCAATTATTTATAATAAATAGGCAGAGGCATAATAAAACTTTCTATTTCACTTAGATATTTCACAAGGATAACCTTTGCTCCAGTTTTCATGTAAACAATAATGCTTGCGTTAGATGATTTCACTCGCTTCTCAGGAAAAATTACTTTATCTAAACTAAACCCGTCTTCAATGGTGTAGTTCGCAAACATATTATAGTCTTGGAACTGTTATAAGCGATGTAAATTTATTTATTCTGTGGTTTTATCTTTGATTCATCTTACAGCCGTTAATTGAAATCACATATGACTACCATGACATCCAATTCTGACTATTATCCAAGCAATCTCATGTATTAAACAATCAAACACCGCAAATTGGTCGGGTAAAGGAATAATATGGTATATTAGGTATTTTATAAATTTATGCATGACCGACAATTACACTTTAACATGTAGAATAAATACCCTATACGCGCTTCAAATCTATGGAGAACATTGATCTTTTTTCGCGTAAGGTTGGCAGCGTTGTGTGTCCAGGGTGATGATTTATTATGTGCCTCATTGTGGATTCATCAGCAATGCAACTGCAATACTTTCATTCATTTAGTACCTTGCGAAGGCTATCAAGAAGGCCCAAACGTTAGTGAGGTCCATTCAGTAGTCATATGCGGTTTAAGTTGACGACGAGAAGTGAAATAGATTATTTCCTATTTTCAGCTGGTTTTATTTTAGTGGTGACTAAACGTTTTCTCAAAATGACTTCCTTTTTTTTCCAGAAATAATTAAATAAATAAATGCATCTTGCTTCTGTACTTTAATTTCGATATGTGAAGCGCACTATCTTAGAGTGAAAACTAACTTCATGATAAAACCCAATAAATTGAAGACAATAATTTCTATGCCTAAAACTAGTAACGCCATAACAGTTTCAGGACCCATTTTTGCAGTATGTACATTTTTACATCTATAATATCTATAATTGTTAAGCTCTTGAAGCGCATAATGAGAGAACAAAGAACACTGATAAAGTTCGAATAATAAATACGTTTATTATAGTTTCTCAGATAGCATTAAGTTCAGGGTGGCAGTCAATTATTTTTCTAGCTGCTGAAAGGTGTGTATCAACAAGATGGTGTTTGATCATGATGACGAGAAAGCCGTTGATGGGTGTGGAAATATTGACAAGTTTAATTGAAAAGGAGATATCAAAAGATATGACAATGTGGACAGTGCAATTCCTGTGTTTGTTCAGACTTAATCTACAGAATTAGGCTCGTCTATAACGACCCTTAAATTGCATCGTGTTGCATGTGATTTCTGTTTCCAAGCAATGTCAACGGAACCTTGCGGAAAATCCGCAGCTCGACTTGAAAGTGTACGAAAAGGAAATTGAAGGTTAGCACAGATGAAAGAGGTAGTTCGCCGAATGGCAGAGAAAATGAGAAACAACGCAGAAAGTATCAAAATAGCGTATATTGGCCTGGCGCCGAGCATACTCCAAACAATCTATTCGAATTTAATAGATGGATAGACAACCAAAGGAAATTGGGATTGGCACTCGGCGTAATATTCCCCCCTGACAATTTTCCCAAATGTACAAGCAAAGGCAAATTGTTTGGAATTAAACGGATTACAAGGCATAGGTAGGAACAGCCAAAAAAGCATAGAATTAAATAATCAGATTAAAGGTATCTTGAACGTATTTCTTTCGGCAGCTCATTCGCAAAATGTTTGTTATCTTCCATACGAAATACCGCTCAGGTAGTTGTCAGATGTAGGAAGATCGATTTGGATCCGTATCTTTGACTGCGAATGGAAAACGAAATGCTATCTGAGATTACATTTAAATTCGTCATTATAAATAGTCAGTCCTTATTTCGCTTGTCGTATTTATATGAATCAGTAACAACTATATAATATATATAAACAACATTCATTCGAATGGGATTTCATTTAGAATTATTCACAAAATATCACAATCACAGCCAAATCAGTAGAACAGCGTTGGCCGGCATTCTATTCTTCTTCGGTCTGGAGTTCGCCTGATTCTAGTCCTATTGTACCGCGGCAAACTGAAACAAAGAGAAAACTTATATGAGAATTCAGGTAACTGAACAATTCTGAAATTGAATTGTAACTCGTTTCGCTGATTTTTAATCGTTTCAGACGAAAAGATTGTCGGACGATGATTTATACATAAATCGAAAGAAAAAGAGTTTTATTTGTGGAACTTTGTGATAATCACACAACTTCTTATCTACATGACGGAAGAGTTTCTCACCAATTGAGAGCATCTACAATCTACATGATAATAATAATAATAATAATAATAATAAACTTTATTCCAACGGGCTTGCACCCAATCACAGGAACAATTGAAAAATTTATAATCGTTTATAATATAATAAGTTTATAGTTATAATCGTTTTCTATTATAGGCAAGCTGAAACGCAGGTCGGTGAGGTGAGGTGAAGTGAGGTAACCTGAGTCAACTGTGCGTGTCTCATTGAAAGTATCTTGCATCAACAGTCTAATAAAATTATTTACACATTTTGTATCCATATTATTGTACTACTTTGATACAGGATTGGATGTTATAATCCCATTTGTTCTCAAGATCTCTATGATACCAAATGCATTGTGTGAATCCCGTACAAACGTTCCTTGAAGTCATAAATATAACCCGTCACTATCTCTAAACAGCCCCATTGTTCATGTGTACCGAAACACAACCCTGCAATTCTGACCGCATCCATTATGGGACATTGTATAGGGTGTTGCGAATACGCGGACCTGATATCAAAATATATAGGCTGGTGAAATTAGATGTAAAATATCTGCATAAATATAGTCAGAATTGCATACTCTTCTGCTTGAAAGTTTGAAAGGAATAAAAGGATTGATGTAGAATTTTTATTCTCTTTTAATTCTTACAAATGCATGGTTTAAGTGATAAAAAAATGTTATGTATCAAATAAATATATTTTCACCGAATTTCAGATCATCATTGAACTACATAAAATAAAAAATAGTGTATATAACACTTTCCATAGAGGAGCTGATGCTGTACCTAGAATTCTGTTCAATATAATTTAATTTAATTTACAATATAACAAAAAGTTATACACGCATGTAATAGAGTTGATGTTCAATTTTGATGCTCTTTTCAACACCAAAGTTCATAAACTTTGTCTAAACGGTAGTCTAAGAAAGATCAGAAGGGAACCCCGAGATTTTAAGTGCGAATTTTCTATTTTTCCAGTTTTGCAGATTAGTAAGTAATAACTGTCAAAAATGACCAGAATCAGAAAAATCAAAAAAAGCTTATGCTGTAGGCAGATGCGAGAACTAGTAAAAATTTCTCAATTTTATTACTAACTTTTTTATACCTGTTGATCTCACACAGTTATAAATCTTTCATATCTAAGAAAGTTATCCGACTTTCAACACTCTGCATAAATCTAGTCTTCTGATGAGTTTATTTCCCGATGGTAATAATTAACAGAATTAAAAAATCGCTATGAATAGATGTTCTATGTTATTTTCATACATTTTTAGTGAAAATGGTACCCATATCTCCTGTTCTAAAATCCGAACCCGTTGTCGATACGTATCATTGACCTAACAATGAGAATTTTCGATCTCTACAGCCGATAAGAGCCTAGATAGCATCTAGTTTGTTAGTTCCGCCATATGGGGAATTATTATGTTGTATGGCGGTACCCGAATTTCTTCTTTGTACTCCCCGGAATGACATTATCGCTGTTTCTGACTGGATATGTATGGGGGCTAGAGGGTATTTCAGGGACTATTACCATAACGAATGGGATTATGAAGTGGAGTGAAGGGTGTGTAACCGGCTATTTTCGAATTTGAATTAGAATGCAATTTAGGTGTGAAGCAGACCGACAAGACTTGCAGCCTAACTAGTTTCTATGTTGTTGCTCTTCTATAGATCTATAGAACTTCAGCAGTTTTCATACTTATTCGACTCTAACGTTAATAAAATTTCAACACACAACAAGGCTAACATTGTGCGCTTCTGGCCATTTGTATCTATCTATTCTTTATCTTTGGTTTACGCTTCTTTACACTGAGGGTAAAATAATTATTGGACATGCATCAGGTATTAACGAAAGATAAAAAAGTGCGAAAAGAAACGACATGTTGAATCGCAGATTTGGCAACAACGAGGCATTTTTGTTTCAGGTAACAGTTCAAACAATTTAGGCTTGCCAGAAATCTGTTGGATAAATGGAAGCAAGCAATGGCGCATTTCAATATAGTATAAAAAATGGTTGATTTCATGCTATACTCAAATGCACACGTACTTGCGAAATTAAAATGTATTGCATTTTTTTAAATCTGATATTTTAGAAGTTTACAGTTCAGTTCCTCAGAAAAGAACTGAAGAACCTGACAATGACCCCTGAGACGTATTTTATTCGGCTCACAGTTCGTTACAAGATCGCTTACAGGTTTGTTATTGGGGATTTTGAATTGTGCACTTTGATACAATAAAATTGTGCAGTTTTGTGTAAAATTGTACAATAGTAGTTACTGCCATCAACGCAAAGTGTCAGCAACTGACAGTTAGGCAACACTTATCACAGAACATCCTGAAACTTTTTGGCACTGATAAAAAATATGTTGACACTTGACAGCTATCACAGACCCACAGAACAGGCAACAACTAACAGAATAATGTTAATATTTGTAGCATCCTGCTGGAATGCCAGAAACAGAGAGTACCTATATTGTACATCTGTTCACTCTCGTAGTTTCATGTTAGTCATTCAGCTTTGCCTTCGTGGCAGTTCAGGTAGAAAAAAAATATGAAATTAATGAGATATAATTGTTTGAGAAAAGGCATATGATGCAACTAGTATGTACAAGCAAAATGTCTCTTGTCGCTGTGCTTTTCCCATCCCAAATACCTATCAAAATTCGATTTCCACACTACAAAGTCGCAAACTTCCCCAATTCTAATTGGAAAATCCAACTTCCAGAAATACCTGAGCATAAGTTTCGGATCCAAATCGGATCCTGCCTTCATCGACAATCGGGAACTTTCCTTTATGTTCCAGCTTTGTGTCACAAGACATGGCATAACCTGTAAGCGTGCAGATATTATAATTACCCGTCTACTAATCGTAGAAGGCCATTATTAAATTTCTCCCGGATTCCGATTACCGAAGTTCCGGTAGGTTCAGAGTTTGTATGTCATTTTAGGAGACAAAGCTATCCAGAACAATATCCATGATCTCCACCTGGTAGTCATTCAATCTTTATCGAGATGTGCAATATATTACTAGCCAAACTCGTAGAAGGATGATTATTCCGGAAAATAGAGTTGGTAGAAAAGCCACGTACCCACTTACGTTTGATTGTCTATAAAATTTTTGAGTATCACAACGTTTTGATTGATTCAGTTCACCTGAAGACGATTGAAGATAGTGAATCAATCGAAACGTTGTGATACTCAAAAATTTTATGGACGATGGAAGTCCGAAATCAAGCTTTTGGGAAATCCACCTTCTCTACAAGTTTCAAGTACCTACTTACATTGTAAGAATATAGTCGAACTGTAGGATGGTGGACAAATTGTCACCAATTCAAAATTTTGAACAGTTGATTACTGATGCAGCGATTGATTCTGAGTGTTCGTGCTTCAAGGGTTTGGATTACGAAGGAAAGATATATTAGTGCTAATTTATAACACTTATGACTTTAGCCACTTGAAGAAATGGATTCAAAAAATGGATAGCTACATGTTGTCTTATAATTTACAGGGTCGATGTCCTGAGCAAGGAGGAGAGTTGGATTCACCTTTTAAGTCCATCTGTTTTGTGGGAAATACCTTCTTAGGAAAAGCTTATATGAGTAGATTACAGTGTTGAATATCTCAAATGACAAAGGTTACTCCTCAAAAAAAAATTTTTTTTCAATTTTCAACCCTCTTCCAGGAATTCCAAAATCTCGAACTTGTAACATGTTCCAAAATGGACTGTAGACTCTAACATAGTCAAAGAATTTTCGAACTCCCAATTATTTATAATAGGTAATAGTAGAGTACTCTAGAATTCTGTGAAATATAATGCAATTGAGCTTAAAACTTAAAATTTAAATAAACTATATATAGTAAAATTCAACACGAACAGGAAATTTTTGTTACACAGAATATCATGGTTAAACAGAGGTGTAAATCCTCCCCCAAATCCACTGTAAAGCCATACCGTACTGCAAACGACGAGTTTTTGAATTTATGACACTCAACGGCGCATTTTAAAATCCCAGATTTGGGCTAAGCGGGGCATAAAGCTTGCCCTAAGTAAAAACAAATACAAAAAACAAATACGCTACTAGGACTGCCAAGCCTTCGCTTTTAGTGAGTTGATATATTTATATGGCTTTGCCCTTAATAGCGTTTTATTATGCATTTTGTGCTTGTGGGGGCTTAATACATTCTTTATTTGCTTTGAAAGCCAGATTTACTTCAAAATTCAGTCATTATTCCTTTTTTTCGGTTTTGTCGAATTATAGAAAGTACTCCGTAAGTTTGATATAAGTACTCATCAAAGAAATATCGGAGGTTTGAATAAATCACATTTCCTGAAGGCGTCGCGACATTGTAACGTATAACAATTTGAAGAACCATTGACCCAGAACCCAAAAACATCGTATTTAAAAGTTTGAAAAAAAATTCTGAAATTATTAAAGTGGTATTTGGTGCAATTTGAAACAGCTTACTAGACAACTGAATCGAATAGTTTACTGTAATGTTTCCAATTGCTGCTTGGAAATATCACTAATGTACTTAACATAATTAGAAATTTACGAAGCTACATCTTAGAATCTTATATTGGACATGTGTATTCAACTGAGGTACTTTTTTAATATTTTATTTATAATTTATTAGCGATAATTGCCATCAATCCAAAACACTCAATATGTTTTCAATTGCAGAACAGGAAATTTAGCCTTTTCAGTTCATCGCTGGTTGTACAGTTTTCAACATTGGTTCACACTTGCTTTTCTATCAAATATTATTTTATGATGGTTGTCGCTTTAATATTACTACTGTTGCTGCTATTTTTGCAGCTATCAAATATTGATTTTCCTAGTCATGTAAAAAACAGCAAGCAGTAAACAGAAATAGAGCTGTTTATTACCAGCAACGAACAACTGTCGAAATTGTTGCCATTTTCTGCAACTATTGTCAACTGAACTGTACTCAAAATCGTTAGTTGCTTGCGTAATGTCTCAATAAAAAATCAAAATGTAACTTTCTGGATGCAGAGGCAGCTGATTTTAGAGGATGTCGTATAGATTCAAATAGAGTAAAATATACTAATAATAAATATTGGAACTGGTCTCTGGACCAATGTTAACCACCCTGAGTATATTTTCGATAATTAAATCAGCTATTTGGCAGAAACAAACTGGATCATGTGCTTTGAAAACTTGTCCCATAAAAGGGGGTTCATTCGCCGATTTGGCACAGTTCATAACTGGCTATTCAGAAAGAAATAAGGAACGAAATGCCATATAAAAGTTTGGAACACAATTTACGGCCTATAAAATCCACCAGCATCAACTGTGCTTAATTCTCAATTTTCGACCGTGAAATGTATACAAGGTGGATGACGTCATACCTAAAAATTCATCAGAAGGCGTTTATTATGCGCAATTTATGTATGTCGGAAACTTTGGATCTGTTAGTTGTAAGCGAGGTTTTTGCAAATGATTTTATAGTCGAAGAAAGAGGTCAAGAACAGACACTTATCCATACATGACAGTAGAAACAGACTTTCTCCCAAAATGACGGGAAAAGAACGAAAAATTGTTCCAGTCCAAATGGACATTTGGCGTCTGTCTCAACCTAAGAGCTAAGGTATTCGGTACCACGTAGTTGATAGAAAAGAAGTGGAATCTGTAAAATGTTCAGATATTATGGCCTTTACCAGTTGAGAAGGAAAGAGGACTTTAATAGTATTTTCCCGATTCAGCAAGTGGAGTCAAAATTTGCCCACCTGAGACTTTGTCTCACCACGACTACTACTTGTGACTTGAGGAGTCCTGTTAATTCCTACACGAAAGCAAATGCTTTCTTTCCAGAACCGCATAATACTTTACAGGCAAGGCCTATAGAAATTGCTAGACCGAACGAAAAAACCATACTTGTAGCGTAAAGTTTCTCAAATAATAAAACTCCGACATATCTAGATACGTGACTCACCAAATATTCGATTCCAACTCGCGTGCGCAATTTTAATCATGTTCAGGCGGTGTTTCATGCAGGAATAAAAATCCTAGGAAATATCATAACCCTCGGCATTTCCAGCTAATTTTTTAATATTTGAGTAGATAATATCAGGTTATTACGGGTATCACGGTACAAAATTGCCTCGAAAATTACAGCCCTACGATAGTGTAGCCGGTGAACGGGAAACAATTTGTATGGAAAATAGAAGAGCACGCGCTTCCAAAAATTCTAGCGAATAGAAATAAAGCAAAAATAGTAGTGGGCTCAGAATAGTGATGGGCTAACCTGTGCTATGTGATTTGGAGTATTGAAGATACCAATAACGATTTGCGCCATCTAACAGCAAAAGTTGATACCGCTGCTGTCCACTTTAAAGGATATAACAAAATGTAGATCCTCCTTAAGGATATCATGCTAAAACAACAAAGTGTTCTACAATATTAGTAACAATGAGGGTAACAATCCGAAAAAGGGGGGAATGGGGACAAATGACTGACTTCTCAGGGACAGACATCTGTATGAACACAGGCGGATTCAAAACTAAAGTAGTTGTTGGGGTGGGAATCTTTCGACTAAGCTGAACTTTGATCACCCACCCAGTTAGCTTCGTTACATGTACATCTACTTTTCAAGCGGTGGAACAGAGTGTGACCTAGAGCATAAAACTAATGCACTTTCTCCGGCTATCGAGTTGGACTTAGCTCTTGAATTAATCCACTACCAATCGAAGGTTTTGTAGAGCTACAGACAGACCTTTGGTAGCATAGCAAATGAAAATATATTCAACCTAAGATTGATACTGGAGCGACCTGGAATCGAAATTGGATAGAACTCGAGCTGTACTTAGCAGAGTTGAAACATATTGATGTTTAATCTGAATAAAAAATAAATAGCAATGCTACTGGCAAATATATTTTCCAGTCCAAATACATGAGTTCATTATATCTAAATTTTGGTTTAATATCTACAGAAGTTGATACAATATTCCATCGACATTATGGGTGATAAACAGGTTTATCCCGTTAAGATATTCATACCTTAAGAAAGAGATAACAGATTCACTACTAGGGCTGAATATGGAGGATGGCGAAATAATGGAGTACATTGTGTGTAGCAGCTGTGCATGCCATTTGGGGGGGTCACATACATGTTATTTGGTGGGCGAATGCGCCGAAAAAAGGATCTGAACATTGCCCCCCTTAAGCGCCTGAAAAACTTTCTCCGGGAGAAAAGTCTCCCACCTGATATGCGTAATGCCATAATCAATACCATTTCAAGGGTTTGTTAGAAAAAATGTTGTCAGACGTATTAAATTGGATGATTTAGCCTCCAGTTCTGTTTTACTACAGTTTAAGGTAACTATAAATCTGTCTCATAACCTTACACCTGGATGCTGTACACTGTACAGTTCCTAAACTTTGGAAAATTTTATAAAAGGTCATAAATATTCCTGCTGCGTCTCATAAAATCGTCCTGAAATATCCTGGTGGATATAATTATCAAAACTAACTCGTTTTGTCTGTCCCGAGAATGGTATTATGAATCACAAATAATCTGAAACCATCAATATATGCGGATAAAAATAATTTATAGTTAACACATGGTTTCACAAATAAACTGTGTGTTAATTGCACAATCTTTCTATCTGCATGATGTAGGAGTTTCACCAAATAAGAGCATCTAAAATCTACCATCAATACGATCAAATTCTTAGTAAAATGCGTGTTTTCTTCCGATGATTATTTCTTAAACATTCTTGAAATGAGGCCTATCCTTGAACAAGGGCTGTTTCCCATCCCTACCAAGTTCTATGTATACCAATATGTTCGCCGCGAGTAAGTTATTGGGTCAGTCGGGCTAACTGGAGTATAACTAATACGCAAAAACAGGAACTGGCTGAAACTCCAACGCAAACCCCTAAATAGGAAACGACGGCACAAAAAACGGAACGTTAGAGCTCACAGTCTGACGTAAATGATGTTGTTATGGATTCTAGAAATCGGCAAGTCATGGGATATACATTTGTGGGCTGCGGTTGCCAGATGATTTGGTTTTGCTCATTAGTCATAAACAATCTCACCATACAGAGGCTGTTCTAAACAGATCTCGACCGAAATTCCAATGCTCCTATTTCACAGGCATAAATAAAGCGTTGTAATTGCGAAAATTTTAGTTTCATATCCTTGGTATCAATGACATCATCTCAGTATTTCTGATTCATTTTAAAAAAATCGAGGCATTGATGACAAAGCAGTTGGCAGAAAAGGAAAGTATCAGAACTTATCGTCAATAGCAAGAGATGCTAAGTAAGAGCTAGGACATAAATGTAGCTTAAGAAAGTAATCAGAACTGCTAAATCTTCTCATATAATTCGTATGAAGACCTGATAAAATCTGAGCTAGAATTCTGTCGTTATATCCGGGGAACTGATGTCCCACATACTCTGACAGTATTCGACGCAGTTGAGAGAAGAACAATATGAAACCAGTGACGAACTATGGAGGGTTGGAGCTTTGATGTTTAAAGTAGTTGAATTCAGTACTTCCGATGCTGTGAAAATCCAAAGTATGATTCTCTAGAATAATAAGGTTAGTTAGAATTCTATGAAGCCTTCTCGTTAATTGATGTGTGTAAAAATATAGATACATTCTCGGTTTGACGGAAATTTTTATGATAGGCTGTATTCGAGCGAAGTAGATATAAAAAGTAAACAGTATTTAGTATATTTTTGATTCGCGTATTTTTCAATTGAAATATTAATTTAAAATAGTTTTGTGATGTAAAAAAATCGTTATATTGATTAAATGTTTCATAATAACTCCTTCATGTATTTCCTTTCTTTCTTTTAGACTTTCTTTGGTAGCTGAGCAACCAGACCCGTTATAATAACAGCTTACATAAGAGCAAAGGTCATATGGATTGTCCCACAATGATTTGTATACCTACAATAAAAGTCACACAGCTATGAGTTTTCAAAGCCGGCATATTATCTCTTGATGTACCGCTACATTACCCATCAAGAACACTTATGTCGTGTTACCACCCTAACATCCAACAACAAAAAATCACATTAAGCCACCAAATGGTATCCAGCTAATACACAAAACGTTATTCCAGGACATACAAAACACCATATTTTAAAAGGTACCCCAACAAAAACGTAATCTGGTTAAAATGAGTCAAACAGTGTCGAAAAAACTGTGTATAGAGCGCCCAAAGCTTCCCCTGGACAGGGGCGTACATAGAAGCTTCAGCTTATCAGGTGCCGATTTATTTTACTAAAATGGAAGATGAAATACCTTTCATGTCATGATTTATAAATTGTGGGTGGGTTGTGAAAATTCATTTTGAAAATGCTCTAAATGAAGTTCCATACATTTTTTAGTGAGGTCATAGATTTTTAATGGCTGCTACTTTAAACCACATGCGGTTGATAAGAAAACATCTTTACTAAAATTTCGATTACCTCAGCAAAATATTATTGAGGTACATTAAAGGAAATATTAATGTTTGATATTTCGACAATCGCATGTGGTTTTGATTAGTAGCCAATATAAATATAAGATGAACCAGGATAAGTTTCTAAAGTTATGTTCAACGTTACGTTAGACGGGTTATTGTTCCATTACATGTTGGACAGCCGCTTCTTCGGTATGCACGTAAAAATCCCTATCAGGAAGTTGAGCAATTCTCTACCATTATTCGGTAACAATAGTGCTCGATATTTTTAGAACCACCTATCCTGCCTCTATCCAGAACGGTATCTACATAGGTCCAGCATAGGGCTAGTGGAGTTAGACTGTAACACCTTTTTTATCATTGTATCAATAAAATGATCTATACATGTAGAATAAAAATATTCCTGTGGAAACAAAAAATTTATAGATCACCTCCAACAAACAGAGATTGCTTAGGTGCGCAGCATTACATTTATCTGAGTCTTACATATGAGCTGTTGAGGTGGATACAGGATGTACGCCACTGTGCTCCGGTCGCCAGCTGACACGGGGATAACGCGACATTGAAGGGAAAATCGCCACCGCCACCGATGCCTGTTTTGGTGCAAATACGGGGTCTTTTTGTCTCCGAACGCGCCGAGGGTTGATACTCACCCCTTATTAAGCGCGATTGTGTAAGGGCGGCCATGGAACCGGTCATGATGAGGGTAAATTTGGGACGATCACTGCCTGTCTGTCTCTCGTTATTGTGACTGGTGCATGAATTCTCTGATTTAACTATGATAGAAACATTGTGCAATGATATGACACTATCTGTACACAAAAATCAAAAAATCATGCACCACAGAAAGCTGAATAAACAACAATAAACAACAATAAACGAAACTATTACTTAACGATATTCTGAATTGTGTAAAGCTCGTTACCACAATAAATAAAACTGATACCAATACCATTACAGAGTTTCATCGGATGACTCTGCCATACGTAACGAGACAAATAATAATAATAATAAAAATTAGAGATACTAGAACCAAAAAAAAATGCTTCAGTTACAAATTATAACACAAAACGAAAACTGTGCCTTTGTGCCTTCATCGCTTAATGTGCTGTAAGACTCATCAGAGACTGTAAATGGCTGACTTTAAGACGTTGGAGATTATGCGCGTAACCCACTATCACTACCGCTGATGGCATTACGACTCACTTTACACAAGAAGTCTATAGCATTTCTCCGGAACGACACAGTTACAGTTCATCTCCGGAGCTAACTTAGCCGTTTCAGCTTAATTATAACTATTCGCTCATTATAGCGAGAAGCTGTAACCCTACTCGTAGTGTAGCTTACAGCTACTCCATTCTGAATGTAAAACAATATCCTTTAGTTCCAAAGTAATCCGTATAAAACACAAGTAGTAAAACTTGCATTACCCTATGTCTAAGCCAACGTATATTCAGAAGCACTAGCGTTTCGTCGTAGGGTTTCAGAAGGGTGCTTCTTGATAATAGGGTTCTTATAGATCCTCTCACTGAGCCAGAAAGCCTATCCCGGCCAGAAGCAGTGTGAGAGATTAAATTTATATTCACTATAGCTTTGAAGTGTTAAAAATTATAACAATATATAAAAGATAAAAAGTTGTGTAGTTTTCACACAGTTTCACAGTTAGATAAAATTATCTTTTCCAAAGACCTTAGCCTCAGCTCTTGGGATGCCTACTTAAAGAGGCCGACAACATGGTGGTGCCAGTGCATGTTGCTTTTGGTGTTACCCCCTAGGGGCTTGATGGAAGATGGGGACACAGGTCAGGCAAACCAGCCCTTCCTTATCCTATAGTTAGAGTTTTGAATATAGCCACCGTATTCTATCCCTTTCACACGCTCCTGGTTGCGCCGACTTTGAAACGGAACGGGAGTGCAGAGGCACTAATTGAACACCTGTGTTCCGAATGAGTTTTTGTTATTGCAAGCATGTGTACACTTTTAAGCTCTCATATCAAGGGAGTGAACATTGGAAGCAGGTCAGTTAGCGATGTTTGTGATACCTGTAAACTAGCTTGTTTACTGGCTTTCGAGCAAAATCGCATTCTGTAATTATACATTTTTTACTCGTCCACTTCGCATTAGTTGATGAATGATACAATGCCTCGTTGGCTATCGGGAGATCAATGAAAACGTGTTTTGTACTTTCATTGCTGTTTTCATTTATTACCTTCTTAAAAGATTAAAAAAAATACGTCATAGTATCTGTTGTTTAGTATGTGTTTACGTAGCTATACTTTCTAGTAGTTGAAAACATGTGTTGGATGATTTGTCAAATCTGACAGTCCGACGATGATTTAAATATAAATGATAATGCGTCACACAAAGAAAAAGAGTTTTATTTGTGAAACTGTGTGTTAATTACACAATCTTCTTATCTGCGTGATGGAAGAGTTTCACCAAGTAAGAGCATCTATAATCTATATATTAATTCGCTTTAGTTTTAGAGAATCAGGAGATAATGAACACTGAAACGAAAACGGAGAATCTTGAATTGAAAGGCAAATAAAATAATCATGACGGATCTAATTGCAAAACCTATAGAAAAATGTTAAGATAACAGAAACTTTATGATTGAGTCGAAGTTTCAAATTTTACGTCTCTAAAGTTACAAAAGTTTAGTTATAAGCTTTAGTCAGTCCTTTGTTCAGGTTCACAAAATGGGCAGTTAAATTTTGATGTCAGTATTTAGTTTTGAGTTGAGGCGTATACCTTCTGAACAACGTGGCGTTACCACATTGACCACGAATCTTCAGACGTAGGAACATTCTTTCTTTAATACGATGAGTGCTTCCGATTTATAGACAATGATTAAGCATTATACACCGTTCTTTCTGAGCTCATATTTGACAAGCCTAATGATTTTTTGAGCAACACTCCCATATGTTAGTGCTTACAGCCAACAGTGCATACATATTCCAGTCTGACACAGATATATCTCTGCACAATAAAGTAGAGAACATGGATTACTGCTCAAAATATTTAGTGGAAAGGTTCACTCAGACATAAAATACCGCATTGTACATCATATTCATACTCGATTGGAAAATATTGGCTTAAAGTTCGGCCGGACAACAAGTGCATTCGAACCGCAACCTACGCAAAATACTTTCAAAAGCATTATCGCGACACTGTATGACGTTATTGTGATGCACAGGCAGGCACTTAGTCATACATCACAAAAAGCTAATGAGATGAATTACCCTTAACGAACTATGTTGACGTAAAATATTTGCGTTAAATTGAATTGTGAGTATATAGGTCGGGCATCTTTGACGAAAGGGGGGTTAAAGCAGCGCAGATATATTTGAAAGATTTTTATCCCCAGTGGGGATCAAACCCACAGCCTTAAAATTTGTCTAATTATTATTATTTATCCACTTACGGATTGCGGTGTAATCCAATACAACTCTGTAATAGTATTTTCTCAAAGCGGTAGTTTTTCGCACTCGGCTCAACTTGATGGAATCACCACAGTCACAGTCAATATTGATTGAATAACTCTGTCCAGTCGGTATAAACTAGACTTTAAAACTAAATTTGTTGGATATATTTATGTATAAACAAAGTTTTTATTCGCGTATCTAACTTCAGCTGCTGGTTAGAGAAAGCCCTGTGAATCAGGCATAGAATAACAAGCTAAGTTACATAAATACTCATCATCATTGATTCGTCATTTCACAGGTCACTCAATTTTGTAGGTATGCAGGTTTGTTCGCGACAAACAAAAAGGGAAACAATATAGTGTTTCATTCTGTAATCTAGGTTTTTGAGTATGCTTCTTCTTCAAGATCAATACCAGATGTTACGATGACTGGACTATGTTACAAATTCTCGCCAAATCGAATTAGGACCGAAGGGGAAGTACGGCCCTCTTCTTCCCAGCGACGCAATAAACAAAGGGTTAGTTAGTCAGGCTGAAGAAGGAAATTGCAACGGTTTGTCAGGGTGATAATGAGATTCGTTACACGTTCTTTAAAGTGTAAACTGATCACGCACCGTACAGCTGCAAATGTTTTATGAGACTAATTGTTTAAAGAACAAACCTAGTCATGTAGATAACAAAAATATATCCCGGTTGAGGTGTGTTGAATATTATAGTGCACAGGTTTAATTCGTTGATATATTATGTAATCCATCTGCAAAGGTTATTTACTAATAAATTAAACCATTTAGGGATGCCTCATCTAGAGTATATCTACTCTTTGGAATGGTTCAAACACTTACAAAGATTGTCTCCCATCTCCTTTTGACAAATCAAAAAAGTGTAAAACCGTCTAATGCATTCATACCGACTAACTTCAAACCACGCGAAAGCATAATGAAAGGTTCCCACTTGCTACTGCAGCGAATTTACAAACCTTCCACCGAATTTAACATTTCCTAAATGAGCCATCAAAGCACAGGGCAGAACCCTGCCACGATAAAGACCTACAGCGTTTTCTCGTAAAATCCAAACAGGCTTTTCCCTTTTTCAACAGACGGCATTATATAAAAGGGACGACACTAAAGATAACAACATTAGTAGTCGGTAGCTCAGCATAAAAATAAGCATCATAAAACGAGACATTTCAAAAATGCGACTTCTCCTTCTTATGAAATTCAAATGGATGCACTTACTGTGAAGGCCTTGAATACAGACAAAGGATGAATGTACTGGAATTGATAAATTTGCAACAATTGTTGGGCGGGGTATAAATCCTTCATTCTTTTACCAATGGGGTTTGGGAAAATGTAATACGGCACGAATAGATATATGAGTATTATAAATTACAGTCCTCCTGCTGTAACCTGAGCCATGCTCTTCATATGTTGATGAATGGAACTAGAAGAATCTTCCCATCCAACATTCTCCCTACTTCTTTCAATTTGTATGCTTCATATAAAGACACATTTAAAGATACGTAAGTAAGACCAATGGAATTCAACCACAGTGACTAGGAAGTTTAGTTTTTTATTTTTGCAAATTAGAAAATAGGTGATCCAGGACAGGAACGTCCTAAGGGAAAAAATCCCAACTTAACCAAATGTACCTACTTTCCAATTTGAATAATTGTCAAGTTATTAAATATTACGTAGTAATTTACTATTATTATTATTCAGCTCAATGTTTAGATACTACTAGCATTAGAAATCAACTTAACTATATATAATTTAGCAATAAAAATTCAACATTTAACTACTATTACAGTAGTAGTAGTAAATATTCATAGGGACATCAAGTTATTCAATTCAAGTTAATATATATATGTTACTGTGAAAGACCGAAATCCGGTGAATGTCGAGATATACCGGTGAATATCAACATTCACCAAGTTACTTGGCGTATGTCCGATATATTGATCAAAAATCATTATTTCTAACTTACACCGGCGAATGTCAACATTCATCATGCACTCATGGTGTATGTTCGAAAGAAACATTTTTTTCTAAATGAAAACAAAATTAAACATTATAGGTTATCATTTATTTATAAAATACAACATTATGACTTCATAGTAATATTTTTGTATTTAACTTGCAATTCTTTAAGCATTCGTGTTCTTCCTCCAAGGCCTGTTCGTATGTAAGTTTCGGAAAGTATATTAAACAACTCTTCATTTGTAAAATAATATTGAATATTCATTTCTCCTGGTTTTAATGGCACAATCAACTTTTGTACGTCACTAACTTTCAAAATGTCAAAACGTTTTAAACGCCTATAGTCCAAAGGTGTACTGCACTTACTTTTAGCTGAAATTACTTCAGAGACGATTTTAGAGTGCCTTTCTTGAGAAAAATAAATACAATTGTCTTCTCGTTTACTTTTAATTAGGGTATGTAACTTTTCAAGAAACTGATCAGTATTTACTGTATTAGCTATTGAGCACAAATTATAACACCTAACTCATATATATTAAAATTGAATTAGTAGGAATGCACACACACTGTCAGTGAAACCTTGCGTAAAACTGACAACAAGCCCACACGGAAGGGAACCGAAGAAATCGCAAAAAGCCACTTCTAACCTGTCATTTCTGACATCGACACCGAAGCCTTTGTGCGCTTGTCGATATACACCGGTGAAGGTCCGAATGTTTTAATAAAACTAATAAATGTTCGGTCTTTCACCAACACATTTGGTGTCTGTCGACATTAACCGGTGTATGTCGACATTCACTAATTTCGGTCTTTCACGGTAACATATACATATATGATTATAATACATTTTTAATCAAAATAAATCGCATTGAATCATAATTTTTCCCGTTGATATTTCACAGAAAATGTTCTCCCGTATAATACGAACAAAAACTGTAAATAAGTATGGCCAAGGTTCTTGGTAAAAGAACGAGCCAGGAAACGGTCCCTTTTTTATTGATACATAAAAAATATCACGATGTTACGACAAGGCAAATATTAGACTCAATTGAATTACTTTTTCGTTTATGTATCTTTACAGCGTTGCGATAAAACAGACCTTATTTATGTGAATTTCGTATATATGAGTAGCTGTAAGCAAAAAAAACTCTGACCTTCCTTTGAAGACTAACGTGCTATTTGCTAAATTTGCCATCCGATTAATTTAGTGTGTTTTATCAGGTTGTGTGGAAAATTATAATAATAATGAAAAACTATGTTCTTGCTTTTCTTCAGCTCAGTGTTCAGATACTGATATAAAATAATTAATTAGTGGCATTAGAAATCAACTTAACTATACATAATTCAGCAATACAAATTCAACATTTAACTGGTCAGCTTAGCTAATCAAATCATTATATTCAACAAAATATATTTACACTGATTTTTAAACAAGCTGTCAGGGTCGTTGAAGTAAACAAATTTGGTATTGGGAAAATTCAATTTGAATATGATTTCAGCTAAGTTAAAATACGAAAGACATTCGTAATGGAATAATTTTTCCTTTTCTGTTCTATAGGGCTGAAGGGTTTGATACGAACAATGTTGAAAAACAAATCTGTAAACATAGTTTCAAGAAATCGCTTCCAAAATCAACGACCTTTCAAGTAGAAAGAATAAGTCCGAATAATATATCAATACCCTTTAATCCTGAATAAACGAAGGGTTTTGATAGAGTTTTTGAGGTACTTAGAACTATGTATATACCAGTCTGATCCAAAACTTAAAGAACTATTAGGAAACCCAAAGGACAAAGTTGACAAGCTTGATAGGTATGGATCATATGAAATTAATTGTTCTTAGGATAAAACTAGGAGATCTATTAGGACTAAATTTGAGGAGCACTTAGTCTAAGTGTGGCGGAATAAATATTCAATGGTGAACCTAAGATAGATTCAAACTATTTAAAATTAGTTCGTACTGTTGTAAACTTCAAAAAGCAGGATGCTTATGAAATCTTGAAGAAAACAAGCAATATAATGAATAAGGACAAGGGTTCTATCACTAACAGCTTCTGACAACGTATATAGGGACAATCTTCTTTCAATCTTCCACTGAAGATGCGAACATAGTTGACGACGTACGTGTCGGGATTTAAAAAAGTTTCAGAATGATCGCTACTATAACCTGAGTAATTATTTCAGGCAGTAATCTGACATTCTGACGATGCTTCTAGATAAAGCGAAACATGTTTCAGATGGCATTTCATTTGTTTAATTTTATGTAACTCCAGGACATAATAATAGGTTGAAAAGTACATATTTTGGAAAGAAGATAATATTTTATATTGATTTTATGCTACGTCATTGTTATTATGGTGTATAAGTTCCAATATATCATTTTCATGGTCTATTTGAGCATTCATTACTTTAAACAGATTTGAAATCTCAAATGCGGGTTACATGCATTGTAAACTACGAAACTATATTAAATTGCCTAAAGTGGGTTATTTCAATAATCGGCACTTTAAACTGTATCATATTATATAATATTTCAGATACCCTCATCTTATAAATCTTCATCTTCCTATCAGTTTGGGCGTGGTCAAATATATCGGTTCTTTTTGGGTCACAGAAGACGTACTTCTAGTTCCTCTAGTGCTGTTTCTGGCAAGTAACAGTAGTTATTTATGATTAAATTACACAGAGTAGGTAGTGCTTTATGTTTGAAAATAACTGTCTTGTTGAATAAAAAAAATCACAAAAAATATCGATACGTCCCTAAATTTTTTCTCTCCTATTTAAAACCTTTTTCGGTATATTTTTTGTATACTAGGTTAGCCTGTGGATCAGCTTTGTCTGGTTGTCTGTTATTTTTCAATTAAGTACGTAAGCAATTGAAACTATAAAGTAAGTTATTGATTCACGAACTCTAACTGATAATCATCCAAAGAAATCAATATAAAGTATCAAATGCGGACAAAATCATAAGATGAATCACAGAACTGACATCCGTCCAAATTAGGTCTTAATAAAATCAAATTTTATTTTCAGCTTCGCTCATACGTCAGTCAGTACCCCCATCAAATATTTCGTTGTTGATATTGTACCTCGTTAAATTTTAATCCATTTTGATCCATGTAAAGAAAACCCTTCCGAGCCATTGTGAGGATAAGTCCATTATACGGCGATGCTTTGCAACATGTTTATTAACCGTATTCAGTCGCTGAACTCAAATAAAGGGCCACGGACACCCCATGTCGATAAGCCCTTTTTCGAAAATGCTAATCAATAAATTCATTGGGAACTCGGTTGATGTATACATTTTTTATCCACGCTACTACGAGTAAGGGTAGACTGTGAAAATCGATCATCGATTTAGCTCGGTAGTTTAAACCTATATTTAGATTTCTATGACGCACTTACTACGTCATCAAAATGAGATCAAATGATCAGGCTAATCAGACGAGATCTTTGGCCCAAGATATTTTCCGCTGGCCGCTGGAACCACATAGATATAGATCGTAATCATATCCAAGAAACATTTATCTTACTTCCAACTAAACCTGGCACTAAGGCGATGTGAGATTCAGTGAAAACTGAGGTCGTAACGTATTGACACACACCTAATTCATGTTCAGGTTTGATGAGCACTTATCTACGTCCGTTAATACGACCTACGAGTTGTGATCGATAGTAAACGTTAACATATAAAATTGTTTTGCCTTAGATTTGTTTTGAATTTACGTTAGATTTGTATACCTTGGCATTTTGGAAACCTTCTACTTTGAGAATACAGTTGCATTTCAAATTTCAACTATTTTTTTAACTCTGGGATAGAGGACGACGAGTTGCACTAATGTTTTGATATCCCTCTTCGTTTTTGGGAACCAGCAGACCTCACCCTCTTCCTACATATGGGGGATTGATCCCATTTCCTTGAGGGTTTTAATGTACACTATTTTAAAACAACAATCTGCCATCTTGAATAAGCACGAAAAGCAAGAGGACGCAATTTGTAAGAAAACTATATGAAGACCATAGGAATTCCACCACGACGAAATTACCACAGACGACGCCGGATTCGATTGCGTACCAATGACGTCGTTCGGACCTTATCACATTTTACGTAGGGTTATGAAACTTCTTCTTCTCTTGCGTTTACAGGTGGTCGCCTTTCCTACTTCAGTCGAACCTAACAACTAATGCTGCTTGAATCAGGGAACTAAAATCTCCGGTTTCTCATTTTACAACAATGAGGTTCCCAAGAACGATACACGCGAGGTCCTTCAGTTTCTGGGATGCTGACCTAGCGAGGCCAACAACATGATCGGACAGAAAACCACATGATAAGTTTCAGAAGTTAGATTAGGTATTATTTGGCTCATCATAGCATCCAAGCTGCGACAGTGCTACTCGATGGCGCTAGCCAGACTGCAACCAGTCACACGTCCAGCAAGACAGTACAGCAAAAAGACACTAATCCTTCCATTTAAGCGACATACCGCCGATAAAACCTTTTTCAGTCGCTGTCCTGCAACCAGCGCGACGCGAAACCTTATTCATGAACCCGTCCGCCATTGTATTCCGGAACAATAGAAATTTCTTAACAAATTCTGTTTTGATCTAAGTTGGCGTCACGGCGGTACAGGCAGACAAAAGAACGCGCGCCGCGCTTGCTGTCCGAGCAACTTTTAACAAGAATAATGGCTCTTCGACTGTCGGACGACGGGTCTCGGCTCCTCGTTGAAACTATGATGAGGAACCGGGAAAAAAGTGACCTCGGAACGTGACCAATGCCGTGTCTGATGCGGATTTTTTTGAATTTATTTCGGACACGTTCTTGAAGGGTTTCGAACACTCTTTGGGTTTCATGGAATCTGCTTGAATAAAACATCGTAGATCGGTATTCGTATGGTGATGTTAAAACCCATCTAATTGGGTCATTATTAAGTCTACACTGAGTATATTCTGCTTCTGTGTGTTCGTAGTATTTTTCAATATATTTTTTTATGATAAACATGGTTGTAACAGTTTCCTCCAGGTGTCGCGACGAGTGATGATATTCATTAGCGTAATTGCGAAGTAATAATTTATTATTCAACCTATTACAACTGTTCTGTCAAGCTGACGACCTATACTGATGAGCCTATTCAATAGACGAAACATGCGAGTCTATAGCAGGCAACATTCAAGTGGGTCACGCTGAAAGTTTTCAGATATAGAAAAACTACAAGGTTTTTTTTTAACTTTTTTTCTGTTTTTTTCAAGAAGAGAAGCCTCAATCTCAGTGTAGGTTATATGTCGATCTGTTTTCAACATATTTTGCACAGTTTCTACAGTCGCGGGAGTAACAGCAGTGGGCGGTCAACCTGTGCGAGGTTCATCATCGAGTGAGACCCGGCCCCTTTTAAACTCAGCAAACCAATTACACACTGTAGCTCTAGAAGGGGCAGATTCTCTAGAGCAACTCACCAAACTTTCATGAAATTCCGCTTGTTGTTGTCCCTTTTTATAGTCATACAAAATCATGGCTCGAAAATCACGACTAGACGGTTCCATTTTCACGTTAAAATTCGGCCAACACTTAAATGCATTCGAGACCGTAGCAAGGCAACTATTGGACGATTCAAACGCTGCCTTTGCGTGTAAGCACTTACAACTTCAGACAAAATAACTGCGTGCTCAAACTTGTTTAAACTTATGTAGATTAGGAATATCTAAAGACTTTCAGCGTTATCCTCGTATAGTGAAGAGTAGTTATATATTGATATCACACTTTTTCATGACAAACAAAAGATATATCTGACTGATCTGATTGATCCGCTACAATTATTCAATTATCCAGATTAGGTATTCTCCAATTCGAATTTGTCCGGGAGTTCCGAAAATTTTTATCTTACCCCGGCTGAGCATTTATCCAATTTAAAACGAATTAGATTGCACGGCTTGCATTGTCTTTCGTACTGGGGGAAAGCAACGTCAGACAATCAAAAATTTCATCACCTCGCATGCAAAATCGAGTTAAGAGACGAAGGGAATGCCGAAAGAAAATCTCCGGGATTTAATAAGAGGCCAAACTAAGCGTTAAGCACTTTTTGTATCGGATTACTTTGCTGCATCGGATATCACAAAAGAAGACGGACTGATATTGGATTAACTTTCAGTCAGTGTGGTGTGAGACGACGAGTTGTATCACGGATTTATATGAATGCTCGTCATGCTCAGGGTTTTTAGTTCACTTTTTAATCTAGAAAAATTACGGGGAGCCAGTAGACTGTGCATTATACAAAAAATACTTCCATATTTAGCTATGATTGAATAAATAAAACATCAGGAGCTGACTGTGATATGGAACCATGATTTTTTATGACATAATGGGCAATGCTAGTTGAACAACCCTTAAGGTACGTTTTCACAATTTATCCTGGATAACAACAACATCAACAAACTTTTTTCTCTGATGATCCTTACAAGAGCTGGTCGTAACCAGAATTTCATGAGATAAGCTATACTCTTACAAATATCCTGCAAAGCAACTCTAATGCAGTAATCATTGGCGCAAAATTACAGTGAAATATCGCACTTAAATAAATTCTGGGTGATACGTTTCTGTTGTTTTTCATCCACTCGCTCGGTTCGGTAGGTGCAAGGCCGTCAACTAATAAATCGTAACTTTTGAAAAATCACAACCGGACGAAAGCTTCAGAGTGATCTACGAGTTCCACCATTCCGTTAATTGCTTGTAATTAACGGGTGCCAAAGGGGTAATTACAAGGGGATGGGAAGACTTTTAGGAGCCGCTTTGTAGACACTACCTGAAGCGGCTGAAAGAGGAACCAGTCGAGATGGGGCTGCTAAGATAAGGATTATTTAAGATACTTTTTTTTGGGAATGCATGATGAGTTGCCTGCTTGTAGGTGCCAATTAGAGGCGAGCCAGGTGACGAGGGGATTAATCATACTAATTATATTTATTTATGTAGGAATACTTACGAGGTTAGTGCTGGTTCTTAGAAGCACCAAGGTTAGAAGCATAATTCTAGGTTTGGTATTTGATTACAATACAAAGTAAAAATAATCTATGTCCAATATTTCATATAGAGGCAGAATTCCTCTACACTGTAAAATTTATTGAACTCTGAAAGTAGAATGATTATCTAACCCTTCTGATTTTTTTCTTTTCACTTCCCACTCGGGAAAGAAGTATCGTAATTGCGATAAATTCGATCGGGTGAACCTGGAACCTGGAACCTTGTGTAGCAGTATCACTTAAACATTCACATTGGCTACAAATTTCAAGCTCCACTGTTTTCTCGGTGTTCCATGCCTTATTCATCACGAAAAAACCATGTCACTTTCATGTTTAAAAGTCTGTCTGGAAATTTGTCAATCTGTCTATATTTTGTCCGATAATTATTGACCCCGCTATAACTGGATAGTTTTAATGATACTGAAAATCATGGAATCTTGGGAAAACGGGGAATTTTTCCAAGTATTATATTTAAAATTTTGCATAATTTTTTTATTTAAACTTCAACTCTCACCATTCCTAAATCCGAATCAAATATGTATTTCTAAACTGATACATTTTGCGTGTCTACCTACTTAAACATCTTAGTATTTTTTAGTGTTTGTGAGTTTTCTACGCAATGTATCTTTAGACTTCAGAAAAACATCATTGAAAATCATTTTGTCAGTATATAATATTAGTGCTTCTGTATATAGCTTGATTTTAAAAAGATATGCTTTGATGAAACGAATGTATAGTGAGAAAGGAGGTTCCCGGGAACAGGGAATCACTCCATCTTTTGGCAAGGACTCTCACGGATCAATGCAGTCTGATCAGACACATGTCTCTTATGGGAGAGGAAGTAACCGATGTGGTGGGAGGAGGACAAGACATCGTTCCACTTCCTAGGCAAGTTAGAGCCATGCTGTTCGGTACCACGGAATTTGACAAGAAAAGTATACTCAGCGGAATGGACAGATGTCTAGTAGACTATACTACCTTGTTAGCCTTAGTGTTGATTTCCAGCTTTGTCAAAAAGGGCTGAAGGTGGCCTTCCTACCAGGTTTTGCCTTTCCTGCGTAACTCCCATTATGGAAGTCCCTGAAGACGGTTTACAATTTATTACACTGAAATATTGCTTTAATGAGAATTTTTTCCATTTTTTTTTCATTTAATGCTCTATCGTATGGTTAAAAAACAAGATAGTCATAATATTTGTGGCCTGGTGAAGGAAGAATGCCGATCGAAATCGTAAATGAGACTTATCCATTCAAACAACGATTCTAAAGTACCTATACCGGAATGCTTCATTGCATTACGACGGATGTCACTGGATAGTGTGCATTCAAATGCAATGATGCAAAAAAACGACACTCAGCAAACCCTTTTCACATGGGCGTCGCCTGTAAGAAAAAAACCATCGGAAGGTAAAAATAATAAGGGCTGGACATGAAGTTTCAACCATAGGTAATTAACTGCATGGAAAAAAGCTCATACGAATGAAATTGACAAGGAAAGTGACCAATGTTCTAGTACCCACATGAGGCAACTGATGGTTAGGTTATGTACAATCGAATTGAAACTGGTGTCAATTAGATTGACTCAGTACAACAACAACAACAAACAATAAAAAACCTATTAATTAATGTTTAATTCTCCAGAATTTGCTAAGGTAGAATAAAGCGATCCACAACTGTGGTAAAAAATTTTTTAATGAATAACCAGTCATTACTTCTTTTAGCATGAATAATGCAAACTCGAAAAATACAGAATCGTTCATATGTTTGTGGAAATATTGTTTTTGTTTGACAGGTGTTATTAAAATGCCGTCTAATTCAGTATATGTACCTACATGTATTTTAACATTATCCAATAAATAATATTTTGAATCTTGGTGACACTGAGATTGTACTGTTATAAGATGCACTAGACGCGTTAGAAGAAAATTCTAATGGGTAAAAAAAATACAGTGAAGTAATTAGTATTTTGGCCGGATGACAATGACGTAATATCAACTAAATATGCATATAAATTATCATTTATCTTGAAATCTTAGCTGATAACAAATCGCGACGTACAGCTTATAATCTTATTATTCTGAGCGGCATTTAAAACAACATATAATAATCAATAGACTAGAAAGCCGAAATGTTAGTGTAGCTCTTTCCTCAGTCATAATCATGTGATATTAATGAGAGACTAGTACAAAAAACATAAACCTGAGAAACAACCACAGAATAACTCTCAGGCGTTGCATCAAAAATAAATATGTTCTACCATCCAAGGGGTGGATGGCCACAACCCCCTTGAGCCCCCTTAACCGTACCCATGCTTTCCCACATGGAAAACTATCAGACCGACCGCATACAAAGCAAAACCAGTGCACATCCCTTCTGCATTCAGCAGCAATCGTCGATGCCCGCCCCTATTTACCGACCACTTCACCCCGAGGAAGAAAATGTCAACCGATATTTTCTGAAAACTTCAACGGCCTCTTAGTTAAAACGATCCCGGCACTACCCTCTCCACCGTCTTCCGGCATCGAACAATAGACGGGTGACTGAGAATGGTCGACATCGGAAAGTTGGTCGCGCCACGCTATGCGGTGTAGGTATGGGTTCACCCGTTCCACGATTTGCACCAGGTACAGGAACAAATCTAATAAGTAATGGAGAAAGGTTGGAAGATGGTAGAAACTACCTTTTATATACCTAGTTAGTCACGAAGACAGACTAATACACAACAGAGATCCATATTGCAGATATACACCAACATCCGTACTCAAAAACAATCAATATAAACTACACTGAGACATCCATATACATAATAATAAACCGAAACCTTTTTAAGTACAGATTCTATAGACAACGAACCCTGGAAGCAGTTCTCTTGTAGCAATTGATCATGGTAGATTACAGAAAACGCGAAGTAACTGTCCCATCTCTAGCGAATGACAAAACAGAGACAGCCAACATGTACTCACTCTGTAACCTTATCCGATACCCTTCTTCTGAGTGACAGTTCTATCGGCCACCGGCTTTCAAATGGAAATCTTACACCGAGTTCCGAAGCAAAAGGCTCGATTAGAAGTGACGCGATTGAACAGTGTCAATACGCTTAACAGATGGTACAAGAATGCGCTACAGGTAGCTGAGTGGTCTTTAGATATGATTGGCGTTGTCTCATTAAGGGCGGTTTCAATTTTTGGTAAATTATCGATGATTGCCCTCGATATATTATTTAAAAAAACTTCAATAGACGTTTTTCCTTAACTAACGTCTTCAGACAAACAACGTTGATGACTTTATCCATTTAGCTTTTTTGTGGCACTTGGAATCATATATCGTTCATATTTGGCTTATCCTCAAATATTCGAAAATGACTACCTTTCCACGGACAAGTTGAAGTGTTTCCTTCAGTGTAGGCCGCAAAAACTAGTCTGGTCATACCGGAGACGCCATGAGCGAACGTTAATTGAACTTGTTAATTATAACAGGCGTTTTTCCGTACGAACCACAGGCGTAAAATGCGATCCGTCACAGCAACGCTGGCCGCCCGCGTCCACTTACTTATCGTAATTAATGATAATCCCTATTTCACGCGCATTTTTTAATTGTCCGATCAAGTCATACTACAGTCAATAGGAAGTCAAAAAAATCCTCTGGTATGTTGCCGCCGTACTTGAATTCAATACCGAAAAATCTTAAATCTCTATCAGTCGGCAATTTCCAAATTTCCTAGTTTACCAAAATTTACAAACCTTCTTCCAAGTGGATCGATGATTTGTGACATTTTAATAGTTTAAATTTATTTAAAACATCCTTAACAATCTCACTATCACAAATTGACGGTAGATTGTGCATGTTCTGGATCGCAGAGAAAGATGTAGATATCAAATTGAACCTATTGTATTTATAGTTAAATATCAAAAATCGTATCTGCAAAAATATATGATATAGCAGGTGCTAATGCGGTTTTTGAACATTTTAAACTGTTGAATGTGAATTTTCATTCGATCCGCGCCTCTCTCCATTCATTCATCAGATTACTAGTTTTGGCTCCCTGTCGACTGTAATATTGTTTACCGTAATTAACAATAATCCCTTATTTCACGCATTTTTTATAATCAGTCACTTAATTCATCAAAGAAGTGCATAATAAACGAACCATGATATTAATATTGTCTTTCCTCCGTCTTCTGTCTTCAGTGCAAGTCACAGCTTGTTGTTTGTGTACATGGTTTTTCTTTAGGTTGTGGTTAGTCTTCAATTTTTGCTTTTGTCGCTGTTACATCCTTTAGAAGTGTTTGTAATGTCTTGGTAATTGAGTATTCAGTGTCTTGCAGAAAAAAAATTGAAGACGCTGATAGAAAGTAAATAGCTTAGCTTTTTTCTTCCGACGAGGTTATGAACGAAAGATCATAGTTCAGCAACGTTGAATGTTATGTTGCAGTTTCTGATAAATGATTCAAAATAAAAGAAGTTCAAAACCTATCAGCAAGGCGTAACCTGAAATTGTATGTTCGGTATCAGACATTTCGAAGATATTTCGAAAAATCACTTCATGTCCCGATGACCTTGGACGTCATGGTCATGGTTTTTTACATTTTCCCTTGCGAGTCACAATTCATGTGTAATTGTTTCTGATGAGACTACATCATAATGAGTTTGTGTTCTTCAGAATTCTATATGAAGGTAAAATTGTATGTCGACCTTCACATGACCATGAATATATTGGTCAAGGACATCATGGAGTTCTCTTTCCAACTCGTAGTCCTCTAATTGTTTTTTTCCAGTTAGTTTCTGTCCAAAATGGTCTACAGTGGTGAGATTTGGATGCACTGAAAATTTTTGTTGATCGTAAAATTCTATATCCTTTTGCTTCTGAGTAAGAAGTATTATAAGGTCCTGTTTGAAAAAATCAACTACATTTAAGGTTGACCTTGGACGTCTTGAACAAGGTGAAATACAAGGTAAATTTAAGCTGTTATATCGTTTCAAAAATTTCGGTGAACGTTGTATGTTTCAGTAATGTAGACTACTGCATATAAGAGCTCAAGGTATTCTTCATAAAAGCTCACCTATACAGAAACTAGGATGTAAATGTAAAAACTACACAAAAATGCACTTCTTCCATGAATATATTCTCATCACGGAGCAGGGAAAGAGGCCCGTAGAAAAAATATCCATATTGCATAATAATGCGATGTGGGGAGTGGAGCGGCGCAAATGTTTGTGCTGCTAACTAAGCGTAGCCACTTCTACGTCCTGTTTGCCCGATATTTTCGACGGCCCTTTTCTCCCTGTCAGCGCTGAACTTCCAGCATGGACGGGCGAAAGCATCTGAACTGATTATGATTGCCATTAAATTTATACACAAATGTAATTAAATGTTGTTCAAGTGAGCGCTAATCCTCAAAAAGAGGTTATAAAAGGATTTAAATTTACAATTCAAAAATTCCACCCACCACCGCATCTTTAAACTGTAACATTATTATACAGAAGACACCTGGTCTTACTCAAAATTCAGGTATTTGACTTGCATTGTCTATAAAATTTTGAGTATCACGACGTTTCGATTGATATGCTATCTTCGATCGTCTTCAGGTAAACTGGCGAACGCGTTCCTTTCATGCCTATTTATACCCCGTCCGGTGACGTGTCGTTCTGTTTGGTCTGTTCTGACGTGGCTGTTCGTCGGTCACTGTTTGTTGTCTGGTCCAGTCGTAGTCTATTGATTTTCTTTATGAGTGGCTGCCATATTGGTTCAATGTCTACGCTGGGTTTTCTATTCTCGTTGTTGTTGTTGGTGATGAATGCTGCCTTCTTGAATTTTCTTCATATTGTTACTTCCACTAGCTTCTCGGGTATCCGTTTTTTTTATAGATCTTGCTTAATGATATTGAGCTCTCTTTGTAGTCCATCTTGTGTCCGGATGACTCTTTTCTTCGTGGCTGTTGGGTGGCTTGAAGTGTAGTGTAAGTATTGACCTGTGTGAGTTGGTTTCCAGTGTACTGTTGTTTCTATTTCGGTGTTTCTTCTCTCCATCCATTCAGCACTGCCTTTGGCAAACAGATCCTCCACACGTCTCCTCATGCACGTCTGTGCTCCCGATCGATACCGTTCCCGCTGGTTCCGAGTCATTTTGCTCGTAAATAGTCGTGGCGCACCATCTACGAGATGCACTACTCGAGCCATTCAGAGGACATAAATAAATGGGGTATCGATTAGGTCAGAGCTTCAGAATATTTCTATACTATGCAGGCCATTGAAGTATGGACAATGATGTGAATGGGAACTCGGTCTTTACTAATTTTGTAAGAGAACAGTTACATAGAAGGAAGTCAGCGTCTTTTCGGCTTGCATTATATGTAATTGTGCTTAATACTGGAGATATATTTTGTATTAGACGCCAGTCGATTATGCTTCTCTTAGTAGTTTTGTTGTTTTAACATTAATTTCATCATGTAGTAGGTACAGTTTCACTGCTGGTACGGTACAGAACTGTATTCGTTCAAGAGGAATCATAAATACGGTGCTTCCTGTCACAGGGCACTGGCAGTAACAGATGGCGTAAAAGGTCACACATATCTGGAATTTGGGTCTCCATCGTACAATAACATCATCATCATATCATCAATCATGTGTCAAGGTGTCCTTCCAGGGTTTATGTTTATAGATTAAACTATTCAAGGCCTAGTACTGTAAGTCTGTAAATTGCGCAAACGACATGTATCTTGCATGAAAGCACTGGGTACTGAACTCCGTTGAAAGACATGGGTATTGAGACTCAAAACTGTATTTTGTCTAATCAAAGACACCCAGCAACATACACTGTCAGAGTCAACATGTTGATCAAGACACATTCTCAAAAAAGGCTTAGATATGTACTTGGAGCAAGGAAGTACGTCACACCATAAAATATCCTTGAATTGTATAGAGCCCAGGAAAGACTAGACCCTGAATGCTAGTTTCATGTCTGGGAAGCTGATGATCCTGCCAATCTCTCAATCTGCTGGATAGATCCGTCAAATGCCAGAAGAAGCTTCTGATCGGCAATCATGATAACGATGAAGGAATTTGCTTGTGTGGAAAATACTCAATATGTAATGGATTTTTCAGCTACTATTTATGTTCAGATTTAATATAAAGAAAAATTGTGTGTTTAACATGATAAAACTCTGATGAAACTGATGTTGCGTATGTGCCTTTTACCATCTGCATGAACAAATTGTACATCAGAAACAAGGTATACGGTCATTTATTTCCCGAACATTTAAAATGAAGTGAGCGTTTTACTTATCCTCTGGCACAAATTTATACTGCTACTTACATTTGTCAAACGACAAATTCAGCGGCAAACAGCATCCGAAGAGACAGAAAAGCGGGCGATCGTCATTTATCTTTCCGCAGTTAGCACCTAAATGCTGCGTACTCTCGCGCCGCACATTTACAAATTGCTTCTAAAAATAGTACTATAATTATTCCCTGTGGTAGTCTGTTTTTAGTCGCGTTGCTTGATCGTATGGTATTTATAAAATTGAAGCTACAGTAAGCTACAAAGGTCAGGGTCACAGGTTCTATTTTTAATCCGTATTGTGAAAAAATATACTATCATGCAGAGTTGGGCAATAATCGAGTAAATCGTACTGAGTACTCAAGATATTCAGTAGTCGGTACTTTCATTTCGATGGGACTCAGTACTGGAACGTTATGAGTACACTATATTTTAAAGTACTCAGTACTTCTCATTTATGACGAGTAACGAGCACAACTTGTCTACTTCGTTGAATCTCTATATCCTACTATTTTACTTCACTTTCTATATTTTCGCGAGGCATTTTGAAGTACCATGGTGTAATCTGCCATTATCATATCAATATCACTGAGTCTTGTTGGTTACTTTCTACTTTTTGGATAGATGGTTTTTCAAATTTGTATTAAAATGAAAAACGCAAAAGTGTAGATGACTATAAATATGAATCCATTTGTGTACATAGATTGTCTTATGAAAAATGGATTATTTACTGTATCCTATATAAATTAGGGAAAACAAATGTATATAAAAATAGCTTATTTGCACTTAAAAACTTCCAAAATTGAATATACGAAATGTCAGAAATCGGAGAAGCGGTAGCTATTGAAGTTCGTGATTGAATGCCCTTAGTGACACTATTTAAAAGCTTAATACTTTTAATTATTTTCAGTGGTATTTGTTAATGTAGTACACGATATACGGTACCATATTTTATTATTTCCTCTCGTTAGAATTTAATTGAATATTACTTCAAGAGTTTGATTTCGGACTTCCATTGTCTACAAAATTTTGAGTATCACGACGTTTCGATTGATGTGCTATCTTCAATCGTCTTCAGGTGAACAGTTCACATGATAGCACATCAATCGAAACGTCGTGATACTCAAAATTTTATAAACAATGGAAGTCCGAAATCAAACTCTTGTTAAATCCACCTTGTCTACAAGTTTCAAACATCAATATTACTTCTTATTATTAGCAATTTGAGTAATATTCTTTTCAGTGAGGTGAATGTGATTTGTAAAATATATTAGTGCTTTTTTGAGGATCACTACTTATCACTACTTGTGCCTTTACTTAATAGGTTGCTTCATTTTATCACTTTATTTTGGAATTAAAATATCAAAATTTGGCATACAGTAACGGTATGTGCTAATTGATGAGATGTAACAGTATAATTTTTTTAATTTTATTTTATTTATTAAATTCAATATAGTGATGAACTCATCAACAATACGTATACAAAAGATGAATAGAATCACTAATTGTGAGATCAAGAATCATTATTGCTGAATATTTGTGTTATAAAAAAATTAAGTCCTACTTTTACCTCCGATGTGTAATCTCAGTAATTCCGGTATTTTGTCTCAACGTTCATATATAAATAAAAATACCAACCATCAGGTAAAACACTTTGTCTAGAATTGCATACAACGAACTACAATCTGCATTACGCTATATGATTGTACCGACTTGTCAGTAAAAATCATCTCCATTTACAGTTACTCTTTCCAAACGTTACGTATGTAACTGTCAGACGAAATTTGATAAATTTTATCTACAAGACCGTGGAGAAGTAGTAACGAAGTTAACAGCCTGTTGGAACAAGGCAGGTATTAATATTTCAGTCACTCCAGTGCTATCGCATTTACCTGAGGAGTGTGGGCTTAAACATTCAGGATATTTAACGTTTTACTTCCTGTTCTGAGAGTTAGTACATTTGAATTCATGCATCACCATATTTACAGAACACTTACATAAAAGTTTACTTCATTAGATGATATGAATTTCAGGTTTTCATTGGCAACTGAGCTATGCAAACACTCCGCTCAACTGACCTAAAACGCTTCACTGAAATCCATTTAAAACAACAAATTGCGTTCCTATTCTGTATCTCAAGGTTCAACGCCAATGTATGGGTCAGTAAAGATCTTCGACCATGTTTAGTGTGTGTGAATTTGTATCTCAGCATCCATCTTGTGAATTAACAGACCCATATTTGTCACGATAGTTTCCTACATAGTGTTACTATGACTTTCGTTGCTGAAAGCTCATTTGTAGTAAGCTTCTATTCTAATTACGTTCATAGCAGGTAGAACGTAATCAGAACTTGGCTATCTTGAATTATAAGCATTAACGTACCAACGTTGGGATACCATATAAAAATTTGACTCTGTGTGTTCAACAGACATATGTTCATATATACATCGTCAAATTGGCGTTTTCATAAATATCTTTTTGGGACAATTGAATCTTTAAAGGTAAAATAAGTCTTGAAATCTGAACTTTACTCACGCTAGGTTATTTGCTATGGTTTCGCCCTTACCTGTAAAATAAAAAAAGTATTAACAACAATCCATTACTGCAATGGGAAGCCAATTTTGTTCTTCAACATTCATACTCAAATATTATATGCTTAATTTTCAATTATAGACGAATCATATCGAATGTATATTAATGTGTATGATCCAATGGTTTCCTCTTAACTGGTAGCAACATGTGGTGGTATCTGGAGTACGTTTCTCATCACGAGTAACCTTGTTCTATAACGCAGCTTCCGCTATATGTGAAAAAATGAACAATGTGTCCATAATTCAGGAACAAATGTTACCTATACAAACACGCCTAATATACTCCCTCTGGCACTAATGTCTCCTAACGCGACCTTTTCACCACGATTCCCCTATAAAAAAGGCACATTATTCGACCATTACTGCCCTGCACCCCGTCGAGCCTCGTTTTACGACGGAAATTTGGAAAAAACGTCTAGGAATAACAGTTTCCTCGGGGACCCAAGAATTATAACGAGCATCATTACCAACGACATTGAAAAAGCATCTAATGACTTCGTTAGTCGCGTGAGATTCTTCTCACCCCTATTATTATAGAATTAGGGAGGTCGATTATAGGCAGCTAAAACCTCACGCTCGAAAAAATAGCTCGTTTTTTAAAACTAATGAGGTAGGATTGGGTGATGGTGGTTATATAGTGACAATGGTAAAAGACACCATACGCATTGCCATATGACATCTAGGCCGATCTTCTCTTACCTTTTGATTAAATGAGAGGTATATTTTATGAAGCACAAACATTTTTTAATGATTCTAAGCTTCGTGTAGTTAATAATAGAATTTTCATCATGCCATTTAGATCGCTTAGTCCATAGCATTCAGCGTTAAGATATAGATTCTCAATCACATCTTAGCCAGACTGATAAAGACATGAAAAGAATTGTCGAATGTGGATCAACTCACAAAATACGCTGAAAGTTTTTAGTATGCAATGTTACACTTGTATTATACAAAAAAACAAACAGCAAGAACAAACTGATGGCATTTCAAGAGAGCTGTTCTGCGTCCGTTTAACAAAAGTCTTTTGTAGCAACGTGAAATCTAAAATCTGCATTCCAGAACTTGTTAAGACCTGAAATTACCCGAAAAATGTCTGGTTTCGTGCAAAATATCTCTGGGAATAATGGCAAAATGACACGCTATACCACGGCGAAACGCCTCTAAACAAACTTGCGGCAATTTTGTTTGTTAGCAAAGTAATACCTCGTTATACGAGAAATGCAGCGCAGGCTAGAAGCCGTAATCATTGTCTCCGCGCACGATGACATTCCGCCCGGGTCTGGCTCTCTTCTGTGATGTTACAAAACTTCTTCCATTGACCCAACGTAAGCAGACTGAGCTTCCGGTCCTGCTTGTTAGCGATGTCCGGTCTGAAGCTCCGTCTCGACTGACGTCGCACGTAGTGGAAAGCAATCGTGTGTAAGACTTCCTGTGTTTGCCATAGTCCCACAGTCAAGGGTATGATAGCAACATCTAATCATCTAAGTGCCGCCCTCTATGGGGAGACCCATTGGCATTTTACGAAGCCAAAGGTCCTAGGCTGCCGTTACGACATCTGTCAACAAGGGTGAACTGATTTAGATCGACATCCCTTGTTCTTCGTTGTACCGTTATCTCGGCTAATTCACATTAGAAGCTGACAACTGATATTAAACGTATAATCTCCACTATGCATCAGGCCTGATATAGACATGCATGTTTCGTCTTTAGCCTAGACTCGTCAGTATAGCCTGGCGATCTAACTGTACAGAGCAATTGGGAGGTATACACGTAACCCAGTCAAGGGTGTGATAGCAACTTCAACTCATCTAAGTGTCGCCCTCTATGGAGACGCCTATTGACATATTATGAGGGCAAAGGTCCTAACACCTGGACTGCCTTGAAGCAGCAACAGATGTCCCTTACGGTTGCTCACTACGGTGTTAGGACCTTTGACTTTGTAGAATGTCAATTGGCGTCCCCATAGAGGGCGACACTCAGTTGAGTTGATGTATCATTTATGTTTCGTGTTGAATTAATACCTAAACAATCAGCTATGTCTAACAAGTAAGGTGAATTACCGGAGGGTCAAAAGTGTATATTTGATAGAAAATATTTTACTGCTCGACATTCTACTGGAGTGTGGAGTAAAAAGTGCTTAACATGCACAAAACAAAATTGCTCTACTTGGCAGCTACGGATTTTGATAAAGAATCTTTTTCCTACTACGGACAACACCAACGAAAATTGCACATCATCACGAATGCTAGATCTACTGAAAACTCCATTTAATTTATTGGTGAATTTTGCAGGATTTTTTATGCAGCGAAACCGGGAAAACGTGGAGTGTGCATGCATGAATAGATGCAACAAATGAAACGCGCTGTGTGGAGCAATATTTACATTGGTTTGTTTGGTAACTCACTAGCTGAATACTTTTTTTCAATTAAATATACGTATGCATGTGGCCCGGAAACCCAATAGCGATACTGCCCAATCAGGGTTTTTGACGGAATACCCTTGTTGAGGCCATTGTTAGAATGATACAGCACTACGGGCTCCGAAGAAGAGTTGATTTATTCAATTAAGTAGCTAACTTTTAAAACTTGAACGTTCCTTATATTTCCTACTGACGTTTCGGTTGCCTCTACGTAATAGTTTCAAAATTTTATTTCACAATTTTTGTAATTTGATAAAGGCTGCCGAGACAATCAAAGCGTTAGTAAAAATATTTTGGTCAATCACATGTGGTGAAACATGAATCAATTAAAAAATATATAGAATTTATGTACTCGCTGCATAGCATCTCATGAAAAGGTACTAATTATTGCTGTTGGACGTGTACTATCAAAAATAAAATGACACAAACGTAAAGTGGAAAGACGGGATAAACAGGCATTGTAAGCTTGACGAAAAAAAGGAAACACTATTTGTTTGTGAAACACTGTAAGGTTTGTAAAATTCAATCCTAATTATGGAAAATTATCACCAAATAAGAGCATACAAATTTCCATTTCCCGTAGTAACAGTCAAAGTTTACTGAATAAATGGAAGTTGGGTCACTTTTCGAGCATCTCCTGCTGATTGTAGGTCAGTCAGCATTAAATGATCATCGCTTCCAGGTCTCACGCGGAAGGACGAAGAAATTAAGTTTGACCGGTCATTGTAGTATTTGTGTCATTTTATTCAGCTTGTGCACGTGTCTAGTTCAGAATGTCGATGTATCTGTATTTTTATCCATCCTCATTTATATTCAAAAACTGTAATCCGTCCAAATTTACCGTCTCTACTTTCACGCGACAACGGGAAGACATTAATTCAGGATGATCACATGAATACATCACCGCACTCCTTGGTAATATCTGTGTCCGAAAAAAAAACACCAGATGTGTTTATTAATATCTCCAAGTTTATCTATAATGAGGAAGGTTTATTGGAAATTAAGACCTTTTATGACATTCTTATGGGAATTCCTGTTTTATTTGGTCATTTGGTTTAATATATCGCTGTGCTCTGGACATATGATTCATTTGGCTTGTACATCATGTGTTATTTATAATGCTGCAGTTCGAGCAGGCTCTTTAGTTCTCTTTTGGTTATTTAGTATCAGTATTTTAGATTGCATAGCGCGTTGAGATGATTTATTTCATCCATAAACAGTAATCAACATTCGCATACTTTGTAGTCACTTTAAAACATAATCATTTAACTCAGAGAATATGGAGACAGTCACCAATATCGTGACATTTGCCCTGACGTCATTTGTATAAAGTTGATTCTTATGTTTAGAGAGCTCAAAGTACGTGGGTCACGCTGAAAGTTTTTAGATACAGAAAAACTACAAGGTTTTTTTAAAAACTTTATTCAGTTTTTTCAACTTATTCTCCTACTACCTCAATACATTCACCCATTTGGTAAAACCACTTCACACAACATCATGGCTCGAAAATCGCGACTATCCGGTTCCATTTGCACGTTAAAATTCGGTCAACACTTCGATGCATTCGAGACCGTGGCAAGGCAACTACTGAACTATTCAAACGCTGCCTTTGCGTCTAAGCACTTTCAACTTTAGACAAAACAGCTGCATACTCAAACTTGTTTAAACTTGTATAAATTAGGAATATCTAACGACTTTCAGGCTGACCCTCGTATTTTCCTAATTTAAGTAGTAAGTAGATATTTATACCCACAATTTTTGAAGTCACTTTTTTGTTTTGATTGCTTTTAATGTAGTCTGTAGCATTGAGAAAATCTGGGTTATATCCAAAGTATCAATTTAAAAATTGGGCCGTGCTCATACAGTTCATTATAATCATTATGAAATGTCATGGAAAAACTCATTCAATTCATAGAAAAACTTGCAACATCGCAATGTCCATTGTTATGAAGACGAATACAGTTACGGTCCAATAACAGTGCTCACAAACAATTTATTTCGAACAATCGATTGATGCAGCAAAAATTCCTTCGCGTGACTTACTTTGGGAAAGATTTATCGTGTTGTTGTACAACGCTTTATCGGAATCATTAATCTATTGAAGATCCGTTAAGGTTTATTTTGTCTAGCCAACATATCTGTTGTTAAATATTTCGCGGTCTTTCCGAAAAATGTGGTTGATGAAATGTTATTCCGATTCTGAGTATTTAATAACTTCGTGTTTCTATTGCCTATTGAATCACGATATTTCACTTGTGGTGTTACATTGGATTGAATTCAAAAAATTGCATAAGCTGCTCTTTACTTGACAAGGAGTTCATGCGAATGAGTGGACCATCCTGATTGGTCAAATCGGAGTTCCTATCGAGTGGCGCTAATTCAGTTCAAATGTATAAACTGCATTCTTTCTTTTGAGATATGCAACCAGTACAAAGTATGTGTTTAAGACTCGCTTTCGAGGCTGGTTAGATATAAAAAATTGTATTCCACAACACGAAACATTATCACCCGTTTCTGAGCTGTCGGAGAGACGGAAATAAATTTACGTGTGGTTTATTTTTATTGTGGGGGTGATATTTGGGAATTCCGTCGGCGTACGTGGAGGCGCGACGAAGTTCCACAACGAACGACATAAATAAGAAGGAACGAGATATGTTTATTTATTTTTTGGTGGCGCCATCTTTGGTGGAACGGGGCGCGGCGACAACATTGTCGGATTAACAAGAATTTCATGAATCGACGCCGACGGTGCCCATGGGAATATTAAAATCGTGATGTGTTTCTTTCCGTTTCAGCTGGTTATGAACGATCAACTTGGTACTATGATAAGCTGAGGTCTCTGATAGATTCAAGGCATTGCGTGATGTTACAGTTTAACAGTTTCATCTGTATGCACAAAGAGATAGGACCTATTCTCTCTTAGATAATCCGTTCCCTCTTCATTCGTCTTGCGCAGCAGGCTGACGAATCCTTTTCGCTGACTCAGAAAGCCTGGGGTATCACGGAGAAGGTCTCAGAAGTACAGTTTCACACCTCGGTTAGAAAGTGAAGTGGTAGCGTCCTTTCCTCTGGACTATATCAAGTATGGACAGTTTATTCAGGACAACAGTATACATATCCTTAGTTCAAATAAAAAAGCTCTCAAATAAATTTGAACCCGAACGCATATTTTGACAACACCCTATCGAGAAGCTCTCAGCGTTGATAAACATGGGATGGCCGATATTTTTTTCAGAAGTGTTTGCTGTAGCGGAAATCGCGTATGGACGTTCTCATCTAGTATGCCATGCCGTGGAGATATCGTTGTGAGATGTCGACGTCGATCTTTTATGCATCCGGACTGAAAATCAACATGGCGGATGTAGGTCGGGGTATATAAATCACATACAGCAGTAGGAACTGGTTTGAATAGGATATAGAATAGGAAAGGTGCATTTGAGATGTAGATATATAACAAAAACGGAAACAAGATCTCTGGTAAAGGCTATCATATGATTACGTGGAGATTGTGGTTGCTCTTACTCGGTGAAACTGTTGTATCACTCAGATTTTCAATTGTTTTATGATATTGTTTCACATTTTTCATTCTGATGATGATGATTTTACTTATTCATTTTTTTGTTTCCGTCAAAGAGAAGAGAACATATAATCATAACGTCAATTTAGCATACCGCATTTTCATCAGAAGCGATTTTTGTATATTTTGAATATAATTTTTGGTTTTGTGCATAGCATTACCGACCCACATGATATTCTTCCCCGCATTTGATTAAAAATGCGACATTGCTTATTGAGATATCGCGGTGAAAAGCCCAACAGATTGGTGACATCTTTTTTGTGGTGTATCAATCATGAATAGTGCAAAATTCTATTAACTTTACTCCGAAAGTTTGAGAACAAAAATATCAATACTGCTTTAAATTGCACATAGCGAGTCAACATGGAAATATATCTATAATTTTGTTCGGTTATAATAAAAAATGTCCCCTATGCTTCAGCCTCAGCTACAAAAATGTCTCCGGAGTATTTGTCCTTATTCCACTTAAGACAAAAAAATAAAAAACGGACAAACCTCAATTATGGACATTTCAGAAGTCCCTAAGCATTTTATATCTTGTTTTTTTTTCGGAAAAGGGTGAAAAATGAGGATGAGCGCTGGTTTGAGGGCAGAATCTCAAAACTGTCGAGATAATATTCCATGACCGATAACTTGCCATACACACATATATTTTCTACACAAACCTCCACTCAAATCACAAAAACGATTAAATCCTGCTCTGCAGCTGTGGACATTTTACATTCTACCTATGGGGATAATATATTTTCGACGCATTTCGCATGATTTAAACAAATCCAAGCCAAACGCACTACTTTTCCATGTTATGCGGCATTTTATGGTGTTCAGTTTCCGAATTTTACAACAGATTACTGCATTTTAACTTAGTAGGCTTTCATGAAGTTTCTTGAAGATTTTGATCAGATTCCAGAATTCCTGATCCACTCAAAGCAAATTTTCGAAATATTGAAAATTATTGAGAACAAAAATTTGTGGATATTTCAAATTATAAAGGATTTAAAGCTATATAATATTTTATAATCTCTATTCCAACTATCAACAGCCAACTGGATCTATTGCATGAAAAGTACAGTATCAACCTACTTGACATCATTTTTTTCAATTTAATTCCAGATGTATGTAATGTAAAAAGATTTATTCAAATAAATATTTATGTCATTTTATTGCGCTGTATATGTAAAGCACTTTGCTTACATCCATACATTAGCTAACAAGCTTCATCAACATGCAAAAAAGACGAGAAGTCCATAAGGTAGGAAGGCTTTGACCCCCGTGATAATTTTAAAACTACTTGAACCGCAAATATTAACTGGGAGCAGCACATTATGGCCCTTTGTTGTTTTTTCCGCGAAATAAAAAATGCCGGCAAGGGCATCTGTCAAACGTCGGTAGTATTTGCATATGAAAGCAGAGCCTGGGGGCTTTTGTCGAGCCAGCCCAGCGCTACGTCGGCGGTTAGCTAAACCAGAGATTAGAGCGTTATTTATATCATGAGCCTTCATGAATTTCGCTCGAATGTAGATAACATGTTTCCCTTTTAGTCGAAAATTCCCTTCAATTTCGCGATGGAGAGACCAGGAGCATGGCAAGTATGACGCTCATAGAAGTAGATGCTGGAAATTAAAGGGCTTAAAGCTATCTAGCGTCTGTTCAATGACATGTCTTTACTTCGGAGTAAAGCTTATTGCTTTTTTATATACCAATGATTATTCACAAGTATCTTTAAATGCTGTAAACTGTAACCATCGAACAGCCCATTCAAAAACACTCAGGTTTTCCAAAAAAATAATGTTTGGAAAAAGACTCATTTGAGGTGTTGGAAGTTCGAATTGATGAGGATGTGTTAGGCTCTTATAGTAGTCTTTATACTGATACCTCTCGGATTTATTACAAGATCGCGTCCCTCGTAACATTACCTCCCTTCTATGCTTAGCTGTCATACAATGGAGTTACTGTTTCGTCAAAGTCTTGTATTTGAGCTAAAAAGCTAATATTTTTAGTATTTTTATTTTATTAGCTCTTATCAATATGTCCAAGTCATGTATATCAGCTCTTTTCCAAACCTACCAAACCTGCATCAGTGTCCCTCTGCTCAATATCTGAGACGCAATATAGTGTACTTAGTCTAACGCACTGGTATTCAAAGACTTCAGATGAAAACTATCTTGTTGTTATTTTTAAGTTATCATTACTGTTAATTAACATCCCACTGTTGTGGGATGTTAATTAACAACAACAAAACATTGCTCTTCTACGGATAACCGTTAATTTGTGTACAATTTCTGTTGGAAATATCCTTGTTGTGAGATCCTCGTACCTCCATGACTCCGGTGAAGCTTTGGATTGTTCCTCATTGCAGTATGTGCTTTATGCGCAGCGTTATTAGTAGAACGTCGCTTTGGTTTATGTATATCTAGAACCATACACTGCATGTAGGATCCTGTATGAGGCCATGTTGTAAAGGCATCAATGGCTGGCCCTTTCAACGTTTGTGTATGATCGGTCGGTTGGTATCTCATACCTTTCAACTTGCGGATCGGGTATGATTGAAATTTAAACAGGAAAATTGGCTCTCGCGAATGAGAGAAAGATACTGAAACCCAGTCTGTAATAGAATTGAATCATGGATAACATACAGTGTACCAACTGGAGTTCAAGCTTCTTTACCATAACGAGGGTCACAATGAAAGTGTTTAGATACAAAAAAACTACAAGGTTTCTTTAAAAAACTTTATTCTGTTTTTTCAACATATTCTCCCTCTACCTCAATACATTTCATCGAGTGAGACTCGGCCCCTTTTAAACTCAGCAAACCAATTAAAAACTGTAGCCCTAGAAGGGACAGAGTCCCCAAAGCAACTCATTAAACTTTCGTGACATTTCGCTAGTTTTAGTCCCTTTTTATAGTCATACAAAATCATTGCTCGAAAATCGCGAAATCCCGGTTCCATTTTCACGTTAAAATTCGGCCAACACTTCGATGCATTCGAGACTGTGGCAAGGCAACCACTGAACGATTCAAACGCTGCCTGTGCGTGTGAGTACAAAATAGCTGCGTGCTCAAACTTGTTTAAACTTGTATAGATTAGGAATATATCAAGATTTTCAGCGTGACCCTCGTACTCCAATCTAAACAGCAATACAAAAATCCGTGTGACGTACATGGGAACAACATGGCCGAATCACTGCTTATTTTCTTTATTCTCAAATGAACTTTAGGGGTGCAGGACAATCCACCTGAAGTTATTTTTAATTTTCCCCGTACGCTCGGGCGTGGGAGGTATTGTGATTGCGAACACAATGAATTCAGAAATATGACGTTCTTGGAGGAGTTATGACGCATACATCAAGGAAATGCATGTCCCTTAATTCCTTCGATCTGTCTGTCCGTCTGTCTGTCAATTTTAATTACATTTTAGAAGGTATACCGTGTGAATACTAGATATTTGGTGCACTGGTTGCGAATTACTAAACAAGCAAAACTTTATCATAACCCCAAAATACGTTTTTTTATTTTTTACAATCATCTTCGGTCGTGATTGTAAAATATCTTTTTTTTTAAATAATAAAGATATATAAAATTATTCGTTTGTATTCATTCCTGATCCTAGGCTCGACTCCATAAATATCAATTTTTCACTTTATATGCTCAAAAAATTTTGAATGTTGAATTTGGTTCCCAAAATCTGCCTGTCCATTTTGACATCATGCTAGATTTATAATGGGCTATCTATTGTATAAATATCACACAACATGAAATTTTTCTGCTCGTTCTTTCACGTAAGATAGTGACTTCATAAAATTAAAAATAACTGATTTATGATGGACAATGATACGACATACGCTATCACTACAAAGTCGATCCAAATGACTTAATTTTCTGGCCTGACAACGCTGTTGATTCCGATCTTCTCCAAGCCATAAGCATCCCGGATGTACATATATGACGCCTATATAAACCGTTCAACATACCCCCTAGTATCACAGATCCAGGCACCCCCTATTTGTCACTTGCCTCCAATATACGCGCGTAAAGATACAGTGGAGAGAGGCCGTTAAACCGGCAGTGAACTCAGCAAAAAACGGGCAACTCTTTCCATAAATTACATTGATTGATTACTTTCAAAGCGTACACCCGGCGAAGTATTGATGTGTTCAATATTTTCTGAGCTGACAAAATTGGTATTGGGTCAAACGCCTTTTTGACATCGGCTGCTAATCCAGGAAAATTGTATACTTTTTATAACTCTCTTTTAAGATATTAGCTACGTTTTTTCGATGTTCCACATGATGGAGATTATTTGTAAGGCCAGGAGCCATCAACTAGACTTATTGGTATCTTATGGACAAAGTCTAGAAGCTCCAGGAAGTGGTTCAGACCCTTTGCCTAGATTTGCGAATCGAACTCTAGAGATGTACTGTTCTGAGCATTGTGGAGTTGTTATTAGTAGCTGTTTCGGTGAAACAATTTTCTTTAGGTACTGCTCTTAATTATATACCACATTTCCAGAAGATAATTGTTCCAGAGAACGTGATTCGTAACCCAATCTGAACAGATAGATTCTGAGGCAAAGTTTTGTTCGAATAGTGTGAACAAGGGCATTGGTTACTAGTTCAAACCCTAACTCAGCTTTCCTAATGGTTATATTAAGATTTAGTCCCCCAAATAGATAAATATACTAAGTCTCATGCTTTCATGGTTTCATTGAGAAGTTTCATTGAGAAGTGTTATTTCATTGCAATGTGGAAATTTTTCCAAGACATTTACAGAATGACAAATGGCGACTTGACTACATTTTCTAGGTATGTTTATTAAGATGAGTTTACCAGGCTGTTAATGAAATATTCGATGAGCATAGGCTTTCGGTATGTTAATTAACAAATCATCATCACGAGCAAATACGTACATGCAGTGTGCTGAAACCATGTTGAAAGTTTGTTGTACATACCATTCGTTCACGCTCAAATAAACTTTTAAAGGAATCATTCTATGGCGTACGAAGGTCTGGAAAGTTATATGATGAGATAAATTTGGACCCGCTCATGGCTATGGATCAGCGTTGAATGCATTAAATGAAAACTTCGACAAAGTTTAGACAGGGGACTAATCTACAGCGACGATGTCTAAAGATGGATACCGTCTATACGGTTTCTGTAAAACGATGATAAATGTTCTATTCTGACACTTGAAAATGGCTCAACATCATAATACAAATGTCGAATAGGAGTAACGCCAAAGTGGATCAAATAAGGCAAATGCATAAACTTTGTAGCCAGAGATGGCATTTTTTAATGAATGTATATCGTCAGAATTGGATGACCTCCTTGCAACATTGATTTTCAAAAGCATTGAACTGAAGCAAATTTGTATGCCTCCATGCAGTGATGAACTTCAAGATCACTCTCTACTCCTTTGAATTCAAAGTACAAAGTACTGTTAGGGATGACCTGTCATATGAGTCAGTTTCCATAACTGTGTAAATACTAGAAAGGAGGAAAGACCCACAACGGGGTGAAATAAATCCAGAAAAATGTGCATATGGGGGTGGTACATGACCCATGTCTGTAGCTTTCCATGTCGACGTTGTGGTAGGGTGGTACACTTACCTAGAGTTTACTAAGTTAGCATAGAATGCTGCAGACACCGGTTCAAGTCTTGTGTACGTCAAAAATTTGTCTGGATTTTCCGCATTTCGCACCATTTCCTACGTAGCGACACAACGCGACAACGCATAGCAGAAATACATATGCTCGCTTCAACGATCAGATAATCACTGGTCTAAGTGGCGTGTTCTCTAGATCAGGACACTTTAGGTCCTCTGATCACTGCTGCGGGTACGGCATCATCACAGATTGCTGAGGATATAGATTTGAGTCCAATCTACAGCAAATCATTTTCTAGATTATTCTCAATCCACTTTCTTTCCACAATACTGTCATCCGCGAAAGTGTAAACTAGATACATTTGTACATTGTGCTAATAATAGGAGGTTATCCATATGATGGTAAAGGTAATTTTAGAACTATGACCATTCCCTATTGAACAGCTGCGTTGAATTTGTGGGACAAGGAGGAAACCTATCAATCACAATGGATATTTCATCATCAGAAGTAATACTCCCCCGTTAAAAAAAAAGAAGGAGAGTGTTTCAAAAATACTGGAATTTATTGGTCTATATCGTAATTGAAAGATCTCAATATAATGCCTCCTTGATGACGCGCACTAACTGACATACTTATCTCAGAGCGCAAATCATTTTTATTAAGAGAAAATGGTGTAATTTTAACAGAAGGTCTCAAAACTAACTGCTGTGTCGGAGAGTCGCATGATGTTTTAAAAATGGAATCTAAACACGTCACACAAAAAAGGAGTTTCATTTATGACACCTTATTATACAATTTTATCGGAATGATGGAACATCTACAATCTACGTTACAGCCTTAAAGTACTTTATTCAGTTCAATTTCTAGGGCAATTGTTGAAAATTTGCTTAATTTTTGCTACAGATCTTATATTGTCCTGTTGCTATAACGGAAGTATATGAAACTTCACGGGCCATTCCTGAGAAAATTCTATAAATACTGGATTAATTGAAATACAGGAATATTTTTAAAATCTAATTCCAAAGTTCAACCCAAATACTTATTTCCAAACAGAAACCATTGTACAGCGTCAACCTACACATTTTTTGTTCTTACCATATTCCGACAAAAGCAGGATTCAATCAGAAGCCACAAAGAGCCGCATTCAAACGATTTGCGTCTCTCCGTTTTCTGGAATTTAATCCCGTGGACGGTGAATGGGCAAAGCGCAATAACAGAAAATTATGGAGTCGCAGACAGCAAAGAGTCCCTTTCAAGTCCACAGAATCGGTAGCCTCACTGGGCGGAGCGACAATTATAGTCAGTTTTAATGACTAGCGATGCTCAAAAGTGGTGAAGAATCCTGCTTATATCAATTACCGCCTACGTTGGCGGAAATTAGGGCAGCAGCAGCAGCAGCAACGAAAACAGGGAAATGGAAAACAGCAACGGAACCTCGAGAGTTGTCGAATGGAGATGAGGACTACGAGAGGGCTGCTGTTCTTGCGAGTTGTTTTGTTTTAAGAGTGCAGCTTGCTTTTATAGCCCCTCTCAGGTGAGTAAGCTCTAAAAAATTTATCCAGCGACCTTTTATTCCCACAGGATGAGACTCCTAGTGCTGTGAGATATTTATGCGACTTTTTACGAAATAAAGACTATCTATAGATCTGCTATTCATCGGCCATTTGATTGGGATTCCATCACGATAGCACTTACGCTGTAATTCATTAGATATTCCTGATCTATACAACTTTAAACAAAAAAAATCGGCCAACACTTCGATGCATTCGAGACCGTGGCAAGGCAACTACTGAATGATTCAAACGCTGCCTGTGCGTGAAAGCACTTACAACTTTAGACAAAATATCTGCGTGTTCAAACTTGTTTAAACTTGTATAGATTACCAATATCTAAAGACCCTCATACTCTTACAGAACTGTTTAGGACTCAATTTCAACATAGTACTTTTTCTCCCCTATAGGGCCCTGTGATTTATCCCACCTCTACCCTCAACACTCCATCCATTCACACCCACCTCTAGATATTTCCTTCCGTTTAATTTCTCTAGAGCTCCCTATTTAAAATATCATAATGTATTGTTTACGGTTATTGTTCGGGATGAATTACTTTACACAAGCAACCAAAGCAGCGCAAGGCTCGGTTTCTTTCCCAGTTTACTGTTTTTGCTTCGGCATTCTTTTATGAAAGGGTATAAAATGCAACACCGGAGATGGTTTTATGGGTCCCCAGTTCAGCTGCAGATGGATATGTGTCGCAGTTACAGCTGGAAATAGAAAAGGAATCTGGTGTCTGCCGACAATGTTGGATGGTTAGTTATGTCAGCTCGAATATAGAGTTGAAGAATGAAGACAATGTTTGAACTAAAGTCAGTGTCAGGGACGCTTCGTAACAGAATGTACACAAAATTAAACAAATCCGAAAATTTCTGACAGTGACGGGAAGGGAGAAATATGAACTTTGTTCGATATTGGTGAAAGACGTTCTACCATCTATGAGCTTTCATTACGAATGTTTTTCCATATCGTATGCACTGTGGATAGTTTGGATAGAAAGTATGCAAATTATAGTCCAAATCGTAGGACAAAAAGATCTCATATGACAATTTTTGTATGATCTATGATGTCAGTACAATAAATTCTTACGTTTTGTACTCAACCTCCAAGGTTACTCGAAAGAGCAACAAGAAATCTGGATCTTTGTCACAATGCAAAAGAACAGTGGCAAACTAAGGACTTCCGAGAGAGGCACGAATGAATATTTCAATCATATGTGGTCACAGTGATCATGTTGGCCCCAATTATATCGACCTGGAAGACCACTTGGTAAAATCAACTTGCTTCAACTGTTCACTATGGTTGAAAAAGAAGACTCGGTACACATATGTGAGTCCTGCAAAAAATCTTCAGTGCTGAAAAAATACCTGCATCGAATGTTGTCTAGAGAAGGTGTGTTAATTTATGGCTTAATCCAACCGTTTGAAAGGTTATAATAAAGGGTTTTTCAATCATTTTTTTAGCTTATTTTTGGCCATATTACGGTCAAGTAAGTAATGATCAGAAATAAATACGAAAATGTTATTAAACCACTAAAACAATGACGCCAAATAGGTTGACTGTATCTGACATGCAATGGTACCAGTTAATTGTACATTTCAATCGGAATTTCGAATTGCCGATACCCTTGAGATATGTTATGAAAATATTGGACATCAAAAATAATTTTGAAAACCTGAAAATTTTCGTAAATTCCAAAACTGCACGAAACGTTTTTAAATTTTTTCAAATACAATTCCAAAAGATCAACATCATTGACCTACTCGACGACATGTCAGAAGTGTATAAGTGACTGTCTGTGATATCAGAGATCTAGACTGCAATTGATGCTGTGGCAAACCATCACAATGAAGTTTATTCCCGTTTGTATGCACTACCTTACTTTGAATATCAACGTGAACACCCTATCTTAGAAACTGCAAGTCAGTGCAAAATTTTTAAGTAAATAGCTACCAGAAGTGATATTGTTTCTCATAAATTTTCGAGACGCGAATAACTTTACGTAAGTCTAGTTGTACATAAGCGTATCTAAGGATATTTCTGACTTAGAAGGGAGTGGAAGGCTCCATGAGGTTGGATAAAAGGGATGCTGACGAAAGGTGCTCATGATTAAAACCTACGACAGTTCTGTTAGTGCTTCTGGATCTCAGTCTAGGTTGACCTTTGACCGTTAGGTAACCAGATGAGGGGTACTTCTGATGGACGATAATATATTTGCCAATAATTTGCAAATTGATTTCCAATTTTCGTCAGATGAATATCATATCTTGATAAATTATAATTTAATAAATTGGTAATTTATTAAAAATAGGAGAACGAAGACGTACATCTTTGAAATAAAAAGTGAAGTCACTTTGGTGAATTCCATTACCTTTTTAATACTCTTAAAAGAAAAATAATCAGCATTTCTTTGAGTACGCTCAAAGAAATTCATTACCCTTAATTTAATTAGACCGTTATGGAAGCTGAAAATTGTTAAACAACCGAAACTCCATTTTTAAATGGTCTTAAAGCTGAAAATGTTTCAACTCTGCTCCTCTCATTCAGAATGTAGGCAGTCTTACTTGATCAAACTGTTCTACCAACTGTGCAAATTTTACATAGTTTCTGGTTATCATTCTATATAATAACCCGGCTTACTTATCCTGGGTACTACTTTGATCCACAGATCTATGATGAAAACTTTTTTAACGTTTCGGCTGCCTCGTCGTGCTATATCAAACAACCAATTTATTTGATACTTTGATATAGAAAATCTCTCCCATTAATAATAATTACCATGTAGTTACGACATTATTGTTGAAACAACAAAATTCTATTCAAGAACAATTGCGGTGAATTGCAATCAATGATTTTAAAGTCTGCAATTTTGCTCATCAGCGCCGCTCATGCAGAAACGTCATAAAACTAGGACGGTTTGGAACAAATACGGCATATTTATCTAAAGTGTAAGCTGCAACCCATAAAACTCCACCGGAAATATACTTTATTACAGCCCATAAAAGAATTCCGAAACTTCCATAAACAATGAGCGAAATTTCATTCAGCAGAGCCGTTTTCGGACCATAATCGTAAACATAAAGAATTACGATATTTTAAATACTTGGAGTGGCGCAGATTTCGGTTTAATATGCAAGTAATTGGCTGAACTCCAAAGAATTCTGGAAGAAAGCTTCTTTTAAGCAACGAATTGGCTCACTATTTCCATTGAGCTATCTGAGATAGAATCCAAACACCACTGACTAGGTCTTCCAAAGCATGTGCCATCGTGTGTTATGGTGTACCGCAAGGGTCATTATTAGGCACCACTATGTGAAAGGAATCAAATATATTTGTTTGACTCATAGCATATTTTTCAGCGATGGGGCAACATATAATTTCTTAACATGTTTTGTACATATAGAATTATACTTGCTTTGCCCAGTTTTTTGACGGATACTGAGTAACGCATTTCAAAACGATTATCAATCCTGGAATCACTTACTATGAAGATATCCAAATTGATTACAAAACTACACCGTATTAATCGTTTATAAAGTATCATTTTTTGTGCTGCTACTGAATAAAATCGAAATTCAACTATATCGGCCATATATGATGTTAAAATCTGACTGTTCATTTGCAATATACTAAATAAATATTTGATCAGCTACTGCAATGTATGCATGGGACACAACAACAAACTCATATTTGCGGACGTGTTTTTTATACAACAAAAATAAATGCACAGGTTCTCTCGAATGGACCATATTTTTTTTATTTTAAAAATTTACTAATGCGTGATGAGTTTCTATCAAAATTAAATTCTATCTGAACAGTCGGTTTGGAAGCATGTTAATCAGAAAGCAAGTCTCTGCTCTGGGAATGGAATAGTCTAATGAGCAGGTGAATCAAGTTTCAGTTGTATCCGTTGACTCTTCTACCACCCACTATCTTTCGCCTCCGAACCAATGCACTTTATACTTCGATAATTTCGCTCTCCACGTGACTACAACTCCATTTAAGTTCCAACGTTGACACGTGTAATTAGAGACTCGCTTGATGAATGGAGTTATTTATAGAGACGCTTGAAACTTAGATAGAGGCATAGAAGATACGTACTGACATGCACCTACAAGCTGTAATGTACATTTAATTAATTTAACATATTAAGTTAACAGGTTCGTTTCGAGCAATTACCACTGTTTTTTCATGTGTAGTGTTGATGCTCTGACCAGGTGATGTACTTGCGTCACTGAAATTTAATTGTGTAAACAGTTCCATCTCCAAGCGTCGCGTACTATGGCGCTGCCCACTAGCACCTTACGAGGTCAAAAGTCCTGCTTTGAAGTGTTCGGACCTTTGACTTCATTGCCAAAGGGCAGCGCCATAGTGCGCAATACTTGGAGATGTGTGTTGATGTTGCTATCACATCCTTGACTGGGTTACTTATATACCACCCAATTGCTCTCTATAGTTAGACCACCAGGCTATACTGACGAGAAAAGAAACAGGATATATTTCGGTGATCACTTTGTGACACTTTCATTATCGATTATCTGCATCTACCGTTCTAATACAATTTGAAAACAAGATCGCCTCATACTCATGTCCACATCCATCCTGACGACAACACGACCTACAAAACATCAACTTCACTCTCTCAACACTGCAGCATTATCATGGAACTACTGCTAGTTTTTCGAACAAGCGAGAATATTAATGACTCTCATCAACATGGAAATTCTGACAGAATCGAGAGCTTGCTGGACGAAGAAACGCGTCCGACGGCCATCGACGTGTTATTGATTAATAACAGGCGATTGCAGGGACGTAGTGTATCAGAACACATTTCAGATAAGTATTTATAGTCGTCTACTTAGGTGATTCTTAAGTATTACTTCCAGCCCAGTGTTGCTATTACTGCAGGCAGGTGTGCAGGTGAAAACATCTCACGCCATGAAGATCCAGAAAAAAATTACCTAGCATTTACCACGTGATGCCACTACGCGACAACGCACAGTAGATATACACACTCTCTTCAATGATCATAGGATTACTCGCCTCTTTCATTAAACCTTAGACCATCTGTCCAACGCAGTACGGTAGCCTAGTGCTTCGACGTCAACAAGGTATGTTGGAATCGCGTGTTCGAGTCCTGTCCTCACCAATTTTTCTATATATTTCTTTGATCAAAAGTTAGATTTCGGACTTCCATTGTCTATAAAATTTTGAGTATCACGACGTTTCGATTGATGTGCTATCTTCAATCGTCTTCAGGTGAACTGGCGAACACGTTCCATTCATGCCTATTTATACCCCGTCCGGTGACGTGTCGTTGTGCGCGGTCTGTTCTGATTGGTTCCCGATGCGCGGTATTCCGGTCTGCTGACGTGGCTGTTTGTCGGTCATTGTTTGTTGTCTGGTCCAGTCGTAGTCTATTAATCTTCTTTATGAGTGGCTGCCAGATTGGTTTAATGTCTACGCTGGGTTTGCTGTACACTTTGCTGTTGTTGGTGATGAATGCCGCCTCCTTGAATTTCCTTCGATACCAATGCGGTTCCTTGGCATTAACCTTAGCGTCGTCCCAAGCTATTTTATGGTTCTCCGTCCATGCGTGGTCAGCTATTCCAGATTTTCCTGTCTCTGCTCGCTGGGTGTTGAGACGATATTCTTTGATTCTTACTTGCAGTGGCCTTTTTGTTTCTCCAACATAGATTTTACCACATTGACATGGTATCTGGTAGATGCAGTCCTTTGTCTCTTGAAACGTCGTGATACTCAAAATTTTATAGACAATGGAAGTCCGAAATCAAACTTTTGATAAATCCACCTTGTCTACAAGTTTCAAACAACAGTTAGATTTCTTTGACTTCCAGCTAAAAGATGAAGGCGTTTGTTATGGGAGGTTATCACCATTTTTTTTGCAACTGCTGCAATTTTCAAGTTATTTGATTGCGAATACTGAATTGTCCGTAATCTTCTTCCGGCGGTAGCAGCCATTGACGTTTATATAAAACAGATATTCACATGTTTGAAGCTTCCCTCATGAGCTTAAAGTGATAATCTCAATATAAAGTTGGGTCCCAAATATACCATTACGGTCCTGCAGGATAGAAAAAGGCGTTTTCGAGCGAGCCGTCGTCCAGCTCGTGATATGAATCTGGAGATCGCCTCCTTGATATAATTAACTTCATCCCAAGTCGAGTTGAGAGGAGATGAGGTGAGAACGATAATGGCGCGGAGATGTTTTTGAATTTTGAAGGGCTCATTAATTAATATCGGCCGAACCGCATAAGGAGATATTATGTAAGGAGAAATTCAAGTCCGCGAGCTGTAATCTGTTATTGATCGAAATTGTGGTATCGGTTTCAGCCTTCGATGTGCTTTCTTAGTCATTGAAAGAGAATCGGGTTACTTATACACCGTAACCGATGTTGGGAGATGGAATATTATTGCGTAATTTTCTTTAAAATTATTTTTAACCTTTGCTGTACCTTTCTAAGGATTTTTTGCATTTTAATTCCCAGCTCGATGGCCGTTTGGACATTTCTGAGGTTGTTAATTGTTTTTCTGATTTGGGATCTCAATGTTAAGAGAGATTTTTGACCCCGCTAATCCTACGTATCTGTTGATTAGATGATTTTCACACATTTGCCTCCAAAACAGCTGCACAAAATGTTTGCGCTAACCGTGGACTTTTCACAATTTGAGCTTTTTTGTTGGGAATTTGTAGACAATGCAGATGTTTCAAATGTGATGTTTCCGAGTGTCACGACGTTTCGATTGATTCAATATCTTCAATCGTCTTCAGGTTTAGAGTCTTGAACCAAAATATAATCATCCAACGACCACCCCCCACCCAACAACCCCAATTTGTATCCACCAAAGTTTGCTTAGAATATGATTAGTGGTAAAGGTTAAGTATTTATGTGAAGCTATAGACAGACTGGTAGACAACAGAAGCGCATGTATCTTCTTGAGTTAATCTGTAAGATGCCTACATTTCTAGCATGCTCAGCATGCAGAATAATAGATGACATGTTTCGCTACTCAATAACGAATAACTACAAATATAGCAAAATGAGACTCCAAAAAAATAATACTATTGCTATGCTTTGAAACAAAAAGACATAGCAATATCGTTCCCCAACTTGATGGCTTCTGATAAAAACTAACCGGTTAAGTTAGGCCATAACCCAATCTAACTTTCGCTCATGAAATCAATCGTAGAAAAAGTCCTCAAGGATCATTTTCGGAAAAAGGGGATAATCGACTTTTCCGCCCTCTGTTTACGACCATTTCGTCCAGTGACGTAGCTACCTTTAGGCATCAAGGATGAATGTGACACCAAATCAAATTAAAAAACCGAAATAATCTACTGAAAAAACCCTGGCACCCAGGGCAGGATCCAAATCAGACATCTTGGCGTTCTTCGCATCTTAAGACATATCTCTTTTTTCATGCTGAATTTGTAGAATACTGTCACATCAGTCAATCAATGGGCTTCTCTACTTCAATAATCAAATAACGAAAACGTGCAACAAAGATATACAAGTAAATCAATTGCGAAGCTAGATAAACGATATTCTAGCTAAGATGAAGGAGAGCTCAAGATGGAAAATTAATCACTTCAAACATGGATTGGAGGAATTTACAAATATAAAATCTCTACACTGACACCTGCATTTGCTGCTGTATGACCTCCCCAGCTTCATTCAGGAAATATCCCTTAACAACCCCCTCTGTACGTTCGTCTACCCCGTGCCGCGTTATTACGTTTTTTGTCGACTAAAGCGGCTACGGCAGATAAATAACCTGAACGGCTGGTGTCAGGATGATACATTTCGAGGATCACGTGGGTTCCTGATGACCGACAAACCGGTGCAGAATGATGAAGAACAGAATATAGCAAAAACGGATAAAATTTATTGCACAATGTTGTCAGGACTTAGTTCCTTGTATTTGTGTAACAAAGAAATGCTTTTATAGCCTTATTAGGTAAAAAAAGGATAGCTATTCTATAAGACTACTTTGCCTGAAATGTAGGACTCCAAATATTCTGCATGCTCATTGAAAATACGTGATTGAACATTATGTATTCCATGACGTCAGTTTGTCGTTATGTTATTATGTGTAAGTAGCGTCGCATTACAATGGATTCATATAAGTTGCATTTGTCATATCACCTCCTTTCTATAAAATTGTCAGCCATGGAGACAATGAACACCAAAAGTTTTGTCAAAATAATCACACATAACAAAACTTCATTTATGAATATTTTGATAACGATTTAATTTGCTGAGAAGATCGTAAGGATTGAGAAACGAAACTTGTATATGAAGTGCTCAAACTGGATGAACCTCTCCTATCACATAGATCAAATTATTCGTTTTGAGTTTTTGCTCAAAACCTGAATAGTTAGAAAATTTCTCCGTCACTGGTATGGAGTAAATCTCGCTCTAATTTAAATTGTCAGACGGAAACGCTTTCATATTTAAACGTATCTGTTGGCGACGATGGCGAGATGCTAAGAAACTAGTTTATCAGATGAAGAACTTCTTAAGCAATTAACGCTCACATCAACTTGCGTATCATGGCGCTTGTGTGCATCTTCGGGATTACAAGTCGACGAATTTCTCACAAGTACAAAGTCATAAGATTATATGAATATTGAATACAGTAAGATGTCTCGAAAGTTATATTTGTGACTTCAGTTTGCCAGATTCAGTACATCTAAAGACGATAAAGATATCACTTCAATCTCAGTGTTGTGATCTGTAAAATTTCATACACAATGGAAGCCCGAAAGGTAATATTTTAGGTATTATAGATACATCCATTTTGCTCTATCTGATTAACCCTTTTAGGTATTGAACAAAAGTTCCTTCTACATGGAAATCACTCAGTTTGTTATTGTACAATTTTGGGTTCCATGGTATGAAATCTATGGGCCTTTATTCCCAATATCAGTTTCCAGAGCTCTGCAGTTACAAAAATGTAAATAATTCTACTAGATTCTTCGTTAAAGCTTTGTCGATTGAAAATATGATGTGTTTTGGCGCCAGTTGATAGATTTTTGAATGTTCTTCTTGCCCAGAAAATTTCATTTTCTGTGATTGTAACATGTATATTTATAGGTACAATAAAAAGAAGTCAAATTTTACTATCACACAGTTTTTATAACATGGCTTACGTGAAATGCACTTTCTCAAGACATCTAACCAAGTATGTCCAACCTTGAACCAAACCAACTTTTATTTTCGTTGCACTTGGTCCCAGCGCCATTATTCTGCTTGTTTCGTTACTATACCGGCATCATAATTGGTAAAAAACCGTGAATCTTGGCACAGCTAAAGTTATTGGCGTCCATACACGGACACAAGCAGCTCGGATTTACTTTCGCATAATGTCTACATCTCTACATAACATTATATAGGAGAAACAGCAAAATCAGAGCCTTTCAGCGCCTTTACATGAATCTATGTTATTGATGTGCCACTCTTACTGACCTGCAGGTCTTACTTCCATTTTTAGTATCTTGGCAACCATGAAGGCAAAGAGCAATACCAAGTTTACCAGAAAGAATTTGAGAGCGAGATAGAGTTTGAACTTGTTAATGCTGTTAGAGCCGGAAAAAAGGTCTCCTACTAGATTCTTGAAATGTGTTAAGTGTTTTAATTTTGCCAGTTCTTGATGATGACGTCTTCTCTTATTTAGACTTTTTTAGGCTCTCTTCTGTAAAATGCAGACATTGAAAATGTTCCTTGCAATGTAGTTTAATCTCGGTGTCTGAGGTTGAATTAAGTCATTTATGGTCCTTCGAATCGGATAAGAACCAACGACACTTAGAAGAAACAATTACTCAATATCCTGTTTCCTGTCATGGTTAGCCAAGTGAAATCTCACATTCGGCAACTTTGAATGACTCATTTTAAGATAAATAATTTTATAGAGTTCTAGTTGATTTCATTGGCGTACAGAATAATCGTAAGACGTTGAACAGTAGAACAAGATTGTGAAGAGTGTGAAGTGCTTGATGTTGTGACGATGTCATACAAACACCCAAAAAAGAAGCTGTCCTGACAGTATTTCATTCTAATCTATTTTGTAGCATAAAAAAGGGTTTTTGAATACGTATTCTACGAAACCTTCGTTTGTGTACGGCCGGCCTGTATCACAATTAACCACTGCAGCCCATTCTCGTGATATACGCCATAAATTGTCCGCTTTATCGTACATCTAGCGTCGTATATAGAACAATGCCGAAGGATCTCCTTACAATGGTCTATATATTGCACCACTCTTGGACCAGGACGACGCCATACAATGCGCCCACTATATCCAGTGTCCCCTCGCGCGTACGTTTTTTCTCGGTGACATACAAGGAATATCTGAACGCAGTCTTAATCTGAATTTTTATTGGTACATTAGCGGCAGTCGCTTTGTGTTGGTCGCAGATAGACGAACAATATACTCGCATCAAGGTTCGCCATTGTGTTTTATTGAAGTACATAAAAATCCTCACTAGGGTTGTCGCGATCCAAATGCTAAAAATCATCATAATGCTTGGACGACAGTGCAGATATTGCTTGTTCAGTTCCACTTCTCATACATTCGTGTTTTTTTCAGTTATGCAGTATTGTAGTCGCCACATATTCTTATTTCCAGAAAACTGGAATTAGAGAAACTATTTGGAGGTCATTGTCTTTTATAGTCGAGTCATAAGTACCTTGAAATTAAGGCTTTGTTCTCTGATAGGTGCAAGACGGTGGGTGATCATGCAAGCATTCGTCCTATTCGAGAACTGCTTAGCATATTAAGAAAAAGGTTTACTTCCTGGTATGCTTTCTTTCATTGGGGAAGTTCTGGTGGATACGAGTTGCTCAATTAAAAATTTGGTGTAGTAACTTTGTTTTCGTAGTTTTTGCGATTGCTTAAAAATATGGTCACAAACACCAACAAGCGGTTAGGTACTATTGGTTCCGTTAAGTGGCACTTAATCGTTGAACCAATTAAGCTACAATGACCTTATGAAGACCTGATTGAAAGGCGCTGTCAGTTAACAGTTGAGCAGCATTTTACCCAGCAAAGATTTTTTCTTCTAAGTGTTGAACGATTTTTATGATTAAGTGATGGGTACCGCCAAATATCAATAGTTCCTATAGCATTTGATAGTACAAAAATCGCCGAATGTGTCATATTGAAAATAGGACTTTCCCACGGCAATAGTTTCATGTGATTTTCAGCACTGGCGTCCAGGAAATTGTTGACAAAAGTCTACATGTATCGAACAGAAAAAGATACCACTACAACAAAATCCATCTGTCTGCTGAGATCAACATTCCTTCCACCCAGAACTTTTTCCTTCTCTGACCATTAGATACTATCATCTCCTAGTATTTCCACATCGTTTTTGAAACGCTAGTTCGTTCGGCCTGTTGCGATATTTACTTTTTTGCCTATCTTGCAGTTCCTGAGTGGCGATTCGCGGCAGGCCCATTATCTCAGCTTTATGTCTGTAATCAAATCCGTTTTTGTTATGAACTCCATAATAAGCTTCTTCTAGCTTTATGTGTACGTGGTTAGCAGATGGCTACGAAAGTGTGGGTAATCACAGGTGTAATGAGAACTGTGTACGTGGACTACAGGTACAGGCGCAGGTACTGTAATAAGAAAGAATAACAAATTTCTTGGAGATTTGTCTTTTTTTGTTGCTCAAAGTCGATATAGAACAGAGCAGATAATTTTTTGTAAAAAATCTCTACGGTATATGATGTATAAAAGTGATAAATGAAAGAAAGAAATTCAATTTAATGGTAATAAAATCGCGGAATGCCATGTTGTAGTCAATAAACTGAACTTTGAAGGGTCAAGCAAAATTCCCACGCCAATTTTCCAGGAAATATTTTGATCGCAAAATATTTTGAATTCGAGATATTGTTTCTTTGATGTTCCATGGAATATACATCACGTAAAACTATGTTACTAATTTCTGTCGATTTGTCTGTCTTCATGTCTTCAACCCCTTCATAACTCGGAGGGTAGTTTTAGGATTTTGATGAAAATTGGTCAATAAGGTACTTACTATGACAAGATCAAAAAAGCTTTGTAGTTTTGTTATAATCTGGTCAATGTTGGTGGAGTAATCCAAAAAGCCAAAAAAAATAAAAGCGTTCAAACTTCTCATTTGGACATTTCCGAGATCCCTAATAATTAAAAAAAAAATTGGAGGCAAAATTGTTGATATAAGACGTATAAAAGCTGACCCCGGAAGTACTTCGTACTTTTCGATATATACACACAGAAAAATAAATTCTCAGACTCAGAATATGTTCAATTATACCATATCTTCCTATATATATCATATAGAGTAAAAATTAAATATATTCAATAATTCAAACCTGGAAATGTCTTGATTATTTGAATCTTGAATTAGTCACTCCTAGTTTAATCCTGAAAAGTGCCAAACCACTCATTTACCCTACCTTGTAATAGCTAAATACTGAAACGTTCAGCTTCAAACATGAAGACCCATTCTATACCATATCTCACACTGATTCAAAGTCTGTGTTATCGAGGCTATTTTTGAAATTCAAACGTAAGAAAACGGAAAAAGACAATACTGAATAATTAAATAATTAAAGTGTTATAAAATGTTTCTGTTTATGTTTGTTATATGTACTAATGGATAAAAAATTTCCGTATCTTGCATCCTTTCTGCCATATTGAAAATCAAATTTCAGTAGTTCATAATGATCACCATGCAGTAACATCGGATTTCATAGATTCCTGCTTGAAAATATGTTCTAAAAACAGTTTGTTTTGGAGGGAAACTTGAAGACTTTCCCACATACTTCCAAATAGCACTCGTTTTTTCGGTAAAACAGGCACACGGCAGTTGCGTGACGCGTGCCTCGCCTCCGGAATACGCCGGGAAATGTGGAAATCTTGTAAATAATTTTTTGTAAGCGCACGACGATTTATATCCAGAAAAGTCGGCGGCGTTAGCGAGCCTGGGGCCCAGAGTGGGTTAGGCAACATTTTCGGGAATGTCTTTCGCAGGGTTAATGGTCCAAGGAATATATATTTCACTGGGGCCCGGCAACCACCCCTGAATACAACTGCCGGATTTTCGCGAAGAGATGGATTATTATGATTTTTTATGGCGGCTGGTCTTGGAAGGATTTTGGTCATATTAAATACGCACGGCTGTAATATAGGCGATGGACCATATGGAATGATTGTTCTCTGGTCAAAGTTATTTATTAGCATTTTTTCAAATGATGCACGATATTATTTCATATAATAACAGTCGTGAATAATGAGTTCTATGTAAATCCACCCCTCCCACTGTCAGTATTTGTTCCGCAATCTTGGTCATCGCGTATTCTCAGTAACCGCTTCGTCGATTGGAGTATAAATTATGAATCGAATCGCTGATGATACATACTGAACGTGTATACAAAATTCAGCTCAATCGGTTGATGATATCTGCTTCAAAGTTGAGTTGCAAGGTTCGATCGAACAAACATAGTTACATAGATACATACATTGCAAATTGAATAAAAGCTTGTAAAAAGGCACAATAACCTCAAAATAAATATATATAATGATTTACTGGAAGAAAAAAATGACATGCAGCTGAAGATGAAGAAATTAAATAAAATCCATATTTATATGATCTGGGATAAAAGTTATAGATATTTCATTTCATCATTACTGCACTGTGCATAAGAATCAATTGATATTTATGCAAAGGAACGGCGTTCTCAGTTATCAATAAATTTATAATTTCAATATATGACATATTTTGTAGCAAAATAAACATATGTTTCATATTTTTGTCACAAATGATGGAAAATTGAGAAACCCTGATCCGTTTAATGATAGATTGTTTTTTAGAGGAGATCCGGTCGCGAAAATAAACAACAATATGATTTCACGATTCTGATAGTATTTTCTACGATCCATACATCAAAATCACATTAAACGGCCAAGCACGGCAGTTCTCTGATCTTTTTGTGTAACAATTTCCAAGCGACCCAATAATTACTTTATATTCTTACGTATTCCCTCTTTTTCTTCAAACCATGCGGGAATCGCGTTCGATCCACCCCAATCCTGGCACGGCATGTGAAACATCTTGCAAAAAACTCGCCGAGCCTTCATTCCTGATCCCTCCGATCTAGATTCGAAAGAAATATACACAGCAATTGAAACGCGGCAATTTCCACCCCTTTGTTCATTCTCTTTGTTTCTTCTGTTGGTTTTCAGCCCGCCTATCCTTATACCTGCCAGATTGCTTTTTAATTCTTTCCTACCATGGCCGTGCTTGTAAAATTATGGAGGGTTGAAAGATACTTTATTCAAGTATATAAATCACCTCTAAAAGGGAGGTAATAAAATGGGCAGAAAACAAACATCCTCGCAATGATTCTTATCAAAAGACATCAGATACAGACTAAAAATACAATTTTCGATTGAAAAAAATCCAGAACTATGGCGCGGATGGGACTCGAACCCGTGTTTTTAGCATGCCGTACCTGCTCTGACGTCACACTGGAACACTTTTATATGGTAACCGGTGTACACCGGAAAGGGAGATTAAAAACACAACCCATGTCGACATCTTTCTCGTTGCATTGGCTGGAGGGTCGAGGAAAACGTTAGTGGAGTAATTGTTACAATTTTCTATTAGGTTTGCCACTTTTTTTATAGTTAACCTCGCACAATGGTAAATAGCTTATCGCGCTTCATAAGCACTGCGCGAGGATAAACGTCTATTCACATTGAACTTAAAATGCTGTAGATTGTAACCATCAGGCAACAAAGTCCCCGATAGCTCACTCCACAACGTTACCCACACAGTTTCTTTCCAAATCTTTAAAAAGAATCGTTGAGCTTTTCAATACATCTAAGACATGCAATGAATTCCGAACAAAATATTAATTTATCAACTGAACTAAACTAGGTATTTTAACAATTATTATAGTACACTTACGTTTGACACTTGGGTTGCTAAACACTTTGCTTCTTACCTGGAAATAAATAAATATTTTGGTTAACAAGAATTTGGGCCTATAAAAGTGAAGCAGAACTTCTCAAGCATTTCATGGTCATTCTTATATTTCCTACGTGAATACAAGAAAATGTTCTCTTTCATACAGACTTGTCAGTTGTACTTAAAAATGTTCTCTAAACATGAAAAGCTGGCATGTATCCACCAAATCAGAACAGCATTTTTGGCGCCTCTACTGATGTTTGAGGATATTAATTACCAATACATATTCATGAGTTCCTGCAATTACGATTTTTCCCCTGTTAAAAATTTTAATTTATATTCGGAGGGGCAGGTAAAGATTATTAATTATCGACTTCTCCATCTTCAAGGGACACATTCCCCACATTGAGGAAGTTAGAAATGAGTTCCGAGTTTGAGATGAAGAGGGTGCCTGCTTTATTTACTTTCCAGCTCCACCACCAAATATTTTACAATTACTCATTCAACTTTCGGGTTAGGTACTTACGTAAGACGGAAAAGCATAGACGTAGATTTATGAGGAGGACTGATCTTTCGACACCAATATTGTAACCATACCACAATGATAAGCAAAGGAAGTCGAGTCCTTCTGAACTTATACTGCTCTCTGAATCTGATAGACATACTTTTCAGACTTTTGCTTCCCATTCCAACCCCATTTGTTACCTCTACATCAAGAGGTGGTCACCACGACCTAGCATGTGTTTCCAGAACTTGGAACAATCCAACATCAGATACATTTCCGGAAAGCTCATATCGACAAACTCCTCACAACTTCCTTGTTGTGGTTACAGTACTTTGGTATTTAAGCTTTGACTTTGTAGGTGTTTAAGTATGAACAAGTAGTATCCTGAATGTTACGATTACACTTTCCACATTTTTGTTGTCGTGGATATGAAAATCTAGCTTGGAGACCTCAGTGATCAGTTCAATTCGAACATATTGAAGTATTTAGGAATATATATCAAGCCGAGTTTCATGTATTTATCATCTTCTGCCTTCGCGTTCATTAAATTTTATGAGCAATCTACAATCTGGAATTACCAGAGTGTCGTTGTTTTCCTTTTATTGCTGATTCAGATGATTCGGTTTCAATAACAGAGATAAACAGTATACTGATTAAAACGAAAAGAAATTGATATTCCCGTATGCAGTGATGTTATTTGATGCAAATATTCTAGGAAACATATTGATTTAATCGTATTATGTTTAATCGACAGTCATTATGAATAGAAAAAAATATAAAGACTTTTTTGCGTCTATTACTGCGTTGGGCTGTGATACTGGCAACACCGTGGGAAATTAGGAAAACATAAGAGCAAATACTGCCATCATTCTCTCAAAGCTCATCATCCGTTCCGTGCACAGGTGTTCTGTTCACTTCGTAATATCTTTTTCATAACCAAAACATCGGCGGTGCTGTGCGTCATAATTTTGCAGCGCCATCTGCTAATAGTTGGAGTTTATACGGAGTTTTGATGTCAAAACGATCTTTGTAATATAGGGAGTCTTTATGGGATATGTTTGGAAGTTGACAAATAAAGAAACTGGGATCATCAGTTTACAAAGGGTAGCTTAGTTTTCCATCCAGTTTTAATAGCTTCACATTATGTGATACTTTCAGCGTGACCCTTGTGATATTTTCGCGATAATAAACATTTATTGATGGATCAACTTGAGGTATGAAACATTCATTCCGACATTCGATTTGAGAAGTGTCCTTCGTATTGAGGAACATTTTGATCAAAACTGCGCGATATTCCTTCGCTTCAGGCTGCCGATACTAAGACAATTAGCGCGGCGCACTCGTTTTTCCGTTTTTCCTTTGTCGCCATCAACCGGCGTCGTCTGCGATCCAAATTCAATCAGCGCGTTCGAAGTTGCGGAAATGGCCTTCGGTCGCCGTTTCCAGGACAAAAAACCCCATTTACCAAGTACCTAACCTTTTCAGCGCGCGAATTTCGACCGGGTGGACACAGGGTGACATATGGGCCTACGCTGTGAGATTCCATTCATAAGGACGATGATTCTCTTAGCTTTTACCTGCCAGGCAAGGAAAAGCGAGACTTTTGTCGTTCGGGGTATTTCGTGAGATACATGGATAAATAAACGTTCGGCTTGAAGATTTCACTTAAATTTAAGATTTGGTTGAGACTTCAAAAATATTCCAAAATACAACATTGTCGAAAGTCACATCACCGACACATTTTGCTTAAATGCGGTTAACCAGCTTTCCTCAGAACGCTGCCCTTTGGTACTTCAGCTATTTATCTTTTTAAGTACCAAAATTTGCTCTCATGCTTCACCAAGAATAATCTGCATGATATGTTAGATTCAATACGTGCAAATACTGACTAGGCAGCAGTTTATCTAATTTGACTCTAGGCCCTCATGGCAAACCTTGTATCAAACAATTTTTTTCCTCCCAGCACCTTTCCAGTACAGTCTGTAAATATATGCACATGATCAATAGGAGAATTCTTTGCTCCAGAGCTGAAATAATGATTAAGATTGTTGAAGCATTTCCTTATTATTACTTATTGTTAGTCCAAATGTTTCAGGAACAATTTTTTTGGAAAGTTTTTATAGTACTTGTCGCAGTTGCAGTATGATATGTCAAATAGCATGCAAAAATAAAAGAGTATTTATGGAATATTATCAACTCACAACACAAATTAATATCTAGAGGGCATTTGTCATGTGAAACACTTTAAATTAATCATCAAAAATTCATGAAAATACATGATAAACCCCTCTCTGCTGCTTCGAACTCAAAAACAATTTCCTAAAATTGTTTATCGAACCGAATTTTTTGATGAGAAAAGGCGATGAATAAAAAATTTAAAGAATAATTTCTGAGAAATTATTGTTCCATAGTTTTAAGCAGAAAATTACTGCCTGTTATGATAGTCTGTATCCACGGTCACCTTGAAAAGTACGCAGGGTATGAATTGGTTTTGGCGGAGGTTGGAAAAATGCTTCCACTTGGTGTTGGTTTCACAAACTGAAATAAAGCAAAAAATGGGATATATTTATGTATTTAACTTCATATATATGAAACCTTGAATAAAAAAACTACTTTATACCTCAAAAATACGTCATCTAACAAACAAGCTCCACAAATAAGCTTCAAACAAACATTCGGAAATATGGAGAGGCTTGATAATTTACTAGGATTTGTACAGAAATAATAATGGATGTGTAAGAGGAACAGTAAGAAAAAGAAACAATTACAGTTGATGTGCATTTTAACAATAGACATGTTGCAACAAGTAACATCGTGAGAGGCTAGTATGTATGTCGATTTTCTGCCTCATTCAGATGATGGTCTTTGTCAGTTAGAAGAAAAATGTAAAATGAGTATTAAATCCACCTCTCCTTCCTGCTTAATTTCCATCCCATCTTGATTTGCCTGCGGTGCAGCTAATTTACTAGCGCCATCTGCACTGGGAGATAATAGATAGTCGGGAATAAAGTCTCCATTAATAGCTCTCCATCTTCCATGAAGTTTCTCCGAGTTTGGAATCCAGGAAAAAGGAGTATTTCGATGAAACTTCTCTTTCGACATCAAGAGCCTTTCTCTTGGTCAACAAAGAAAAATTGTTAATTTAATCGGCTGCGAAATGTCCGAAAAAACTTAAGTACGTTTTGATGCAATTAAGAAAGTATTAATTAAAAAGTTTTGAAAAGTTCCATCGCTGGAATTCAATTATTTCTGAAAGGAATTTAATCTTTCCGAATGAAACTGAAATTCTCGTCGATCTAGCGATTACCAGAGTTCCTGGCCTGGTGAGTTCAGTGTATATGGAGTGGATGTACTTTGAATATGTAACTACAAAAAATATACTATGTACAAATTTCAGGTTCACACGCTATGTGACAGGTTACAAAAATAAATTACATCATTGTCCATACATCTGGCAGGCTTTATATCCAGATTTACGTAGTGCATAGTCGGTGTGGCTTTAGATCTATTTTATTCTCGGACAAATGGCTATATCGAAGATCGTCGTACGCAAGCCTTGTCAGAAAGCGACGTCTAAATTCTTTGCTCCGGTTTTTCTTACAAATATAAAATCCAACCGCATGCTCTTTTGTGTCCTTTCGGGTCCTGACATCAAAGAGATTTTGTCCTTTGTCGTTTCGGTCCAGGTGGGTCTGCTAGATGTACAGTACTGGTCAAAGTTGAAGTCGAACATCCCTAAGAGGGGATATAAACAGTTGTGCAGCCTACAACGTATAAACGAAAGAAGCAGAGGTACTTAGTACAATTAAAAGAAGAAAGCTGGAGTACTTTGTCCACGTAATAAGAAACCCGAAACATGAAGGGCTCCATATACGTCACTGTTTGGGTTTGCTGCAGACAAAGTGAAGACTATGCCACTTTACTCCTTCTTAGGTGATAAGCATTAATCATCAGCCTTTGACACCCGATGTGTGAGACTCTCCAAAAGTGTCTGTCACCATCTCTCGGTCGTCTGTAATTTGTCCACATGCACTATTACAGTAAATTTATAGAACAATATAGTGGATACAGATCTGTGTTTGATCGTTGAGGGGAGTGACTTTTTGGAAATGTGTCTACAACTGTACATGCAGTAGTTGAAATTTCTCTGTGAACGATACCTACCACCGGATGACACTTCGAGCTACCGAGCTACCTGGTCCGCCCGATCACTTTAAGGAGACAGATGTGATTATCCCGAGGCTTTGTGTCGAGCTTCGACAGTCCTAATGTGATTTCTTGTTTGTTTGGCTCTTCATTCAATTAGCTGAGTTATATTTGTAATGCCCGAACGAATTCTTTGCTCGATGCACCGTTCGAGAGTCGTGGTGAATTTCATTGTGTACGTGAACGACTGTGCAAACAGCAGAACGGCTTTTAATTTTCTATTTGCTTTTCGTAGTGATACTGCCTAACAAACAACTATAGGCGTGTTGAAAATGGTGGCCAAACATATTCGAATATTCATAGCATTGCTATTTAAAAAACAGCCATGTGGACACCGATATTCGAAATCAAGTGAATGATAATTCAGATCAAAAATGTTGTGTTTAGACAGTAAAATTATGTTTAAACAACTACCATTTCACAAGGATGATTAGTGAGCAAGAGTTAGCGGATATAATTTTCATTTTTACATGTGATATTAATGATTAGGTCCATAATTGCATCTTGTGATTCAGACAGTAAAATATATCGTGCAAAAAATCCAATCCTAATGTGGTGTTCCATTCAAATTCGTGCTACCTGAGCCTACGAGGAAACATTCTTTGGGCTTCCTCGAGACCCATTTAGAGTTCAAGTGGTAAATTTGATTGTGTACTCAGGGCCTGTATAAATAGGCGAACGATTTTAAATATACCGAGACTGCTGGAGCTGTTTGCTTTACTGTTAATATTCCGTCAAAACTTAAACATATGAAAGGATGGAAGAAAGCTGAGAAAACAGACAGACAATGTACAGATGAGGCGTGCAAAAAGATACAGTCAATTAAACGAGAACGGATCTTGTTTCATGAAAATACTGCAAGGTAAGTAAACACTACTGTTTCAGAACCATGAAATGCTTTGAGTAGCTCAACTTATGTTTGACAATGTATTTTTCAAGCTGAATGTACCCTTAAAAGTCCCAAAAAACACCTCGTCTAGGGTCTTCGCGTGATTAATTAAACTTGAACATAATATTACAATAGTAACTGTTCATAGATTGGTACCATCGGTTTATATGAAATCACATGATTAAATGTCTTGGAATTTTGCAAGGCAATGGACCCTTGTTTGGAGCAATGGATGTGGGACACACTGCATGCATAACGTCAAGCTAAAAGGAGAATCAATTTCTAAGCAGATTTATTATTATACAGAACTGAGTAGTTTTATCAACGTGTATGAATATCAGACTACTATTTGTTTACTATTTTTATAATGCTTTGAGTGCACTATTAAGCAAATAAAAGGCAGCCAACGTTGTATAAAGTACTCATATTTCCACGACAAACATTCGCGTTGTGACCTTGACGCTGAGGGAACACACGTTTGATTATGTATACCTTGTATTGGATGATGTATATTTGCAAACGATCCGGATAGGTGAATAGAATATAAAATAGGAGGAGTACGATGTAGTTTTGGGTGTGTCTCTGTTCTCCAATTATTATTGGATGAGGTCTATTTATTATTCATAACCAGCTGGCATGGATATTATTATAATCATAATACGTATATGCGGCTTTCATGATTTATTATAAAAGTTTGAGTCTGTAAGAAACTATCAATCTTTTTTGTTTTTTATTTTCCTAGAAAAGGGTGTAAGCAGAAATAGTATATGCATAAATCAATCTTAAGTTCAATAAGTCATAACAGGAGTATAGGTACAAAAACAAACAAATGACTCGATTTGAAAAGAAGGGTAGAATAGTAACTAAGCGATCTTTATTATTTATGATTTAATTATTCTTTGCATTTCATCTGGGGAGTTATCAGTAAACATAATACGTATGGAGGAAAAGGTGTAGTTAACCTTTGGCGGCCCTTTTCACTGTTTTTGAGGGGACAAAATATATAATAACTCTGATTGGGGTCGAAACACGTATCTGAGGGAAACCTGGAGAAAAAATGGTGTATCTGTAATCTTCCTCGAAACATATGCTCACTCAGATTAGGCCTGAGCCTACCGATGATTTGATCTTCAATTTAGATTTAAATTGCTGATCTGTCAGTAATCTTTATACACTTACAACTTTAGACAAAAAAGCTGCGTGCTCAAACTTGTTCAAGCTTGTATAGATAAGGAATATCTAAAGACTTTCAGCGTGGCCCTCGTACTCAGAACACCTCGGGTATGAACGTGTTATGGTGAGTTCACATTCTGTGTAGCGTAACATATTCATTCAATAGCGGCATAAGCAATAAAAAATAAATAAAAATGCAACAGTAGCAAGTATGAAGATGGTAAATTATCATAACCCTCACACGTACACGTATTAATGTGACGCCATCTCGTACGGTACCCATCCACAACCCTTGATTAAAATTTCAGGTGGTCATAAAGGAAGGGCCCATACTGTCGAAGCTGCATCGTAAATGTCTGTTTCTCCGCTATCACCGATTATACGATCAATTTAACGACCGCCAGATGACAGCCGGCAGCTACCATGACTAGCAAGCTGACGTGGATGTGTTTATTAATATTTGATTCGAACTATACTTACTGTACTTAATCCGAATATCATAGTCCGCGAAAGGAAATATAAAAATGCTATAAAAATTTTACTGTTTTGGAATGTCCTTTCGGTTTCCTCACAAATGTCGTTAATGTGAATACGTTTTCGACTGAGCAATATCTAGTAAATGATAACTTCCTGTGTGGCGGATAAATGTTTTCAAAATTAGAGTCACTTTAACAGGTTCATGCACAGAATGTGGTTAGTTGAATAGTTTAGATCATGTTTTATTTTGTTGTAAAGCAAAACTGCCCACTCAATGCGTTACATTCACTGCTGCTGAATCGGAAAAAGGCCATGCTATACTTTATCAATATTTCTGGTTCTGGTTTCTTGGTTTCTTCTGAAGAATGCTACTGTTTCTATTAGCCTCCCTAATGGTTGCATATATATGTATATATAAGACGCCCTGACCAACTATAATGTCATATAAAGTGTGTGTCTCTGTTTATCTCTATTCGATAGATCATAGGATTTGCTGGACCTGATATCCTGCCTCACTAAATACTGCGAGCTTTTGGAAACGTTTAGCGTAATGCTACTCGTTTCACTTTTGGTGCTAGGCTTCCTTACTATGAAGAAAAAAATGTATAATCTTACATCTTACTTACAACATGTTTAAAGTGCTTGCAGCTACAACCATAGAAATATAATAATAATGGCACACCTTTGTATATTCCTTCACGTTGATATTTCAAAAGCATTTTTGTTACGAAAAGATATTCATGCATCGTCAAGCTAAAATTGTGCAATTTACAAACAAGGCTCATCTAAAAAATAGTCAGTGTCTGATGAATCAACTTTAAGCCTCAAATTAAGATTTGAGAAACATATACCTCAGTGTATTAGAAAAGCCATATTCAGATTGAAGCATCTTTATTCTCATGAACATTATTCATATCAAGACTTAAAACGTATGCTATGTGATTCGTTAGTTTTATCGATATTTTATTATTGTGACATCGTATATGGTGTGTGTCTGACTGTTGCTACCTATCAAAATGGTTTTTTGAGATTAATTTACGGAAATCGAAGGAGAAATTCTGTAAGTCATCAGTTGAGGATTGTCAAATATGAAACAGAGGCGAATTCTTCATGCCTTAAATATATACCACAAAATAATTACATTCGACAAACCCTCTTTTTATACAGAACAGGTGTCTATAAGTCAGACCTAAGATTTGAAGCTAAATCAACTCCTCACAGAACAAAATTGTTTCCAAAGTCATTTTCCTTTTGTATAAGCTCGCTCCTTCTCTCACTGGTATCATCACCTATCTCTCTGCTTCAATAAAAACTACAGAAAGTATATCTGCGTGTTTTAAATTATTCCATTTCGAAATTATCAAATTATTATCATTCTTCAATATTTTGTTGCCTGCATATTACTGTTAAGGGATGCCCATTTTTACTGCGGATCAAAGCAATGCGAATTTTATTTGTATTTTTCATTTCTTTACAATTATGTTGGAATAAAGAATATAATTATTGATTATTATATTGTTAACTAAGTTTGCGATAAAAATAATTAGTCTACTTGAAGTTATCAAGGAAACTATGAGACTAACAAGAAAGCATAGTTTCGATGCTCACCGTAGACCATTTCCATTCCATATGAGCAGCGCCATAACTTTTGTCCCCGTTGCCCCTTTAGATTGAATTTATCATTGTTAATAGAAATTGTTTGATATGCGGATGAAGCACTTCAAAGTAATTTAGTGGATTTGATAATGAAGTCAACAATTTCTACACCACACGTTATACGATTTCTATATAAATAATATGAAGTTATTTGATTTGAAATGGTGCGCAAGACTTGCCTGTAAATGTTAATTCATGGCTATGGTATCGAAAGAGGAGCTTCTTAAACTTATAACGCCCGTAAGAATAAATTATAATTTTTAAAGTACTCTAATATTCACAATAACAATTTGTTATACATCGTTGAAATTGGTATAAATATATCACGTATCATCATAAAAACCAAATATGGTACCCATTAGCAAAAATAACGCTGATGATGGAGAGCAAAAAGCGAAACGTTGGCTTAAAAACGACTTCGTTTCTCATGCGGTAGTTAATATCTCAATGGTGGGGGGCAATTTTAGCCAGGCGTATGAAGAATTTCATTTTTCTTTTGTGATAATTAGCGAGGTCAACATTTATGTTAATTTGTTTATAAGCAGACACCTAATAAACAAATGATTCGTTGACCATATAGTTTATATATATGTTCCATTGATTCAATACGAGGTATCCGCGATCAGGCGAAGCAGCTCTCAGCCCGGCTCATTTATATAAACAGACCCAGCAGTAGATTTAATCGAAGTGCCTTTTTAAACCATCATAAATCTCCCGGCTACTTATGACGATTCGGGTGCTTAATCCCGGGCGGCTATCGTCCTAAATCACCAACTTATAATTCTAGTCAGTGGGTCCACCACTTCCACTGTCCACGATTAATGAGATCAAACGACATGGAGACCGGAGGGCACGCGGAGTCGGCTAGAGCTCAATCTATCCCTCGACCGGCCTGTTCGTTAGTCTTGACCATTGGCGTACACTGACAAGCCGTCTATCTTCATTTGGTGAGCAAATTTAGATAAACACCTGGCAACAGTCTTTATTTCTCTAGACTTTAGTAAGGCATTTGACACTATGTCATAATCTATTCATCGCCAAATGTAGTCATCCTTCATTTGGCAAACAAGCATTGCGACTTCTCGAGACATACCTTGAAGATAGGCAACAACCAGTATTTTCAGACAGTTATCTGTCTACTTTAGAAAATGTTCCTTCAGAGGTACCTCAAAACACCGCTTGAGTTAGTTTATAATATCTATTGGTTGAGTAGAATGGCCATAAGGTTAGACTCAACGGAATCTTGTTTTAAAGTGATGCAATCAGGACATGTAATTATTTATCACCATTCATCGGAAAAAGGGCCAAAGGCGGCCTACTTGTCAAGATTTGCCTAACCATGACTACATCATCATTCTTGGCCATCTGGATGACCTGGCCAACACTTTCGATGAATTTTATCAAAGAAATGGAAATCAACAACAGACACGTCTACAATTTTCCACTCGCTGCCGCATCGCGATATGATGCAATTTCTTTCGAACAGACCACGAGTATTTGAAAAACTGTATGAAAATTTGAACTCCTCTCTATTTCAAACGAGCGTTTGAATAGTATCAGTATTCTGACTTACCAGTGATCCATAGTTCAGCAATTTCTTGGATATATTGAGGCCAGTATGCAAATCCAGCCCAAAATGACATCAATAGGTCGACACTCTACTACACAGGCAATTGTATCAATTTGGCAAATAGATCAAAATACCTTTAAGCCTCCTTTCATGACATAGAAATATTCCCCTAATTTTTCTAATTCTAAAACGTATTTTATTTGGATTAATATTACTGATAAACGACCAATGTCTTCAATAAACTGATGTCATGGCTCTTGAAATACAGAGCTGAAACTAGCTGAAATAGCAGCGGGACAAATCAGTATCCTGGCAACCTGGGAGCGTCTATCCATGTTCTAGGCTTTTTACCGATTTTTAGACGCTCTCAGATATATATTTCGCGTTGTTACATCCACTCTTAGCTTCAGAATTAAACTGCAGCCACAGAAAATTTCACAGATATCACAGCAGTATTCTTAGATTTATAGAGAGGCCAAGGATTACCAGACAGACGACAGACAGACCGAGGCAAATTAGTTCAATGGTTTCTCGTGTTGTGTATACCATAAACCATCAAAGAAACTTATCTTGAATTCACGGTTACAAATCTTTCCTAGCCTATTGCTAGAGTTGTTGTTTCAATTTACATTTCTCAAATACCCCATCCCCGTTGAAGCTACCATCAAGCTACCACTGTTCAAAGCCCTGTAGGCTTCCGAAGATGTCTATAACCGGTTTCCCAATTTGGATTTGATAATTCCTAGCCGTAAATCAGACTCTATCTGGAGGAGAAATCGATAGAAGCGAGTAGTTTTTTTAGAATTAGTCTACTCCTTAGGTAGTTTCCGTTAATGATGATTTGATACGAGTAATATTGATTGAGCCTAATTAAAATTTCAAGTGAGTTCCGTTGACAAAGTGCCTGTGCAAGATGCGTCGAGATTATATAGAGACTAGTTAATATTCCGGATGTTCCGATGGAGATCAACAACGTTAGATAGCCATTGAGGAGGAGCATGAATTTGCGTTAAAGCAATTAGATGGGAAATGGAGTCATTCATATGCTATATGAGATTTAAATGCACTGGTCACTAATTTAAACCTCATCTGATTGGATAAATCAACCTTTATTAATATTTCGGATACATCGACTGCCTTTACTAAAATCTAAAAAATAAAAGCAGTATTTCTGTTTCCCGGGAGAAAGCAAATTTGTTTTTGAATAAGTCCTCAGTACGAATTATTCCAAAAAGCAAGAATACAAGCATAGCATTGTTGATAAATCCAAAATAAGTCACGTAATGAATTGCCAGATCAGGAATATAATGCTATCTGCCTTATGAGATAAAAAATCACATACACTACCTCTAACACAAGATCCTCCAATTTAAGATCGAAGAGCAAATCATAAGAAAGCCTCTAGAAATACTTATGGACCATCTACAGGCTTTGGCGAGGCTGATTAGATTTTTCCCTGATGCATACTCGGCCAAACTATACCACAGTCAGAAAAATTGGCAAGATATTCATCGTTCGACTTTTCACAGGCACATTATTTGACCATACTTTCGAAATTATCTTCTTTGTGCAGTATGGACACTCATTTTACACTGTGTTCTGCTACCCAAACCTGTTCACTGAGTGGTGATTTCCACGTTTCTTCCTTAATTATATTAATCAAGAGTGGCAACTAGAAGTATGATTTCTTAAAATTATATTTGCTAAACTGTCAACTATCCTCTATCAAAACTATTATTATCAATATTGATGTATGTTCTAATCATAACATAGTAGCAGTGATACGTCAACAAACACACGGCTGTGTACAGAAACATAAATGTTTGTCTGTTTCAGTCCCTCATCCGTAAAATATAAGAACGAATCTTCTTACGTTCATTAAAAATCCTTCCAATGATTATAGTAGTCGCAAATCCACCACAGTCAATGCATTTAAACCGCTGCCTTGAAAGAGAATTGCGCAAGTTTCTCCGAGGAATAAAGCCGATCGTAATAAAAAAGGAAACTGTCTCGGGAGTAAAGAAAGTTAATGAAATAATGAGAATACTGGACGACGAAGGGGGAAATCTCAATTGAGTTCGATTCCTAGGGCCAAAATAAACGCAACGATTCAATGGAAACTGACGGGGTTATCGTCTCGAACCCAATTTCCAAAGCCCGCGCCTCAGCCAATAACAATAACAATTCCACAAAGCATTGGCGTAACTTCAAAGTTAACATTGAAAACCAGTCCACATTCCTTAATTACACTCACAAGCATTATACATGAAAATAAAACCTAATCAACTTGTGTCAATGTCATTGTAATGTTAAATCTTAATTTGTTACTCTGCCAGCCGAAACGTTAATAAAGTTTGTGTAAAGTCATATGCTATTGCTATTGAATTCCAGGACAAGAAGAGGTGGATCAAATGATATAATTAGAAGTCTTGCCATTACATCTTTGATTCCACTGGGAACTAAGTGTTCGTGAGAATCAGTTCAATAGCAATGTCGATCGTCTTGTCGTGTCTCTCCGTCTTCGTGTTTTTACAACTGTATCGATCGTCCTATCGATGGATTGTACTTTTGTTCCTACACTGTAACGGTCTGTCATTTTACCCCAGATAAAAGCGTGCTTTAGATTTGAAATATCGCATTATTGCCTTTTGTTTGTGAGTTTCACTGTCAATCGTCTGGCTAGGCATTAGTTTGCAAGATAGCTTTGTTTCACAGCGCCATTGGTCCACCAGTAGCGCGAGCTTATCTATTTTGATAGTAATGATCACAAGTATTGTGCTTTGATCCACAATAACAGAAAACTTATCACACTCTGGAAGCACTGTGAACATTATCCACATATATCTGATATACCAGGTCCTTTGCAATGTCAGGCGTGTAGAATAGACTTGATTTCTTGTGCTTTGAATTTAGAAGATACAAGGGGTGCTTTAGTGCATCATCCAATGATCGTCAGACTCAACCTTGAGACACTTTTTAACAACTCCCCAAAATTATCGGGAACTTGAAAATCGTATATTATATGAATTTCGAAATTTCCAAAAATATTCACCTCCTACTCCCCTTCCGCACCTCCCTAAATACTCAGATAGATTTTCCTTTTTTGCCTATTTCTCCGTTTCTAGGGCATGGATTTTCAAAACTGTAACAGCATTATCTAACATTGACTAATCGTCTGACGTCGCTAGGAATTCATCTTATACTCACCACTAACTAAAACTATATTTGGTTGATAGAATGACTTCATTAACGTTTTAGCTCAGACAACCTCAATCAAAGTACAGAAAAGATGTTTTATTTTTGTAATTAATTAAAAGTAACGTTATCAATTGCCTTTTGTTTCAACAGCTAGTACAATAAATTGTAAGACGAATGAGAGGCAACAGTAGGCGCAGCTTGGTTTCCAAAACTTAAGTTAATCGACACTAATAAGTGACATGGTTTTCCGTAATACTTCGTAAAACAATTTCACTGACATTTCAGCTACCTGTACAAAACTGCGATTTATCAAAGAAACAACTACAAGAGAGAGTTTCCTTATTGCCCTTTCGTAAGATTGAGGAAGAATACGTTCCGTACGCCAATGGTTAACGAACAGGCGAAAATCGAATCCGTTTGATTCTCCCGACCGTCTCCAAAGTTTTTCTTATTCGATTCTGCAGTCGACGTAGTCCTGCAAAGTCTATTTCCTGCCGGAACAGACTACTGACCGAGGAGATAGTAAAATGATCGGTTTCGGTTAACGATCCCCATTGTGCACGGTCTGAACTCCTTCGAAGAACTCGTCTCCACTATTACCCTTGTATTTTATGGAAATTTTCGAGGAAAGGGAGCACTGTGAGATAGAAGGATCCGGCGTTGCCAGATGGAATAGCTTGAACAGGATGACACTGTAGCTCGATACTAGGGCATGCATGAGAGCATGCATAAATTTTTGCACAAGATTTTACTTGCAGACTTGGGGGTTCCATAATCCCCTATACGCATACTAAACGCGTGTGTAAGTTTTATTTGAATCCGCGATGTCATATGGTCGAGCCACTGGCTCTTAAACTATGAGTCATCCATCCAGTTTTTTGGGTGTTAACATCAAGAGTAAAATACCCCGGCAAAAACATGTCTCCAGCCTTGGTAGATTGGCCTCTCAGAATCTAAGGGTTTCCTCCAAAGGACTCGCGATATGCTTAGCGGTCACAAATGACAATACAAAAAACCAGAATGGTTTGTAACATCAAAGAAAAGTATCTGATCTGTTTCTATTCTATACGGTCTACTATGCTAAATGTTCGAACAAGCTGTGTAACACCAAGATTCATCAGTATAACGAGTACTAGAAGAAACGTATATAGATTCACCCTCACCACTAGGTCCAACTTTCAACAACCTCAATAGGTACAGTGTTTGAATAGATTTTCATGCTTTTGCAGCATTTCTAGAGTACAAAAGGCATTCTGTCTTTATAGGAGAACATCTACAAAAAAAAAAGATACGAGGGACACGCTGAAAGTCTTTAGATATTCCTAATCCATACAAGTTTAAACAAGTTTGAGCACGCAGCTATTTTGTTTAAAGTTGTAAGTGCTCACACACAAAGGCAGCACTTGAATCGTTTTCGAGCCATGATTTTGTATGACTATAAAAAGAGACTGAAACAAGCGAAATGTCACGAAAGTTTAGTGAGTTGCTTTGGGACATGAAAAAGACTTGCACCTTGTTGGAAAAAACACGGTATATGTAATCCATGAAGCGTGTTTGTGAACAGGCCAATTCGAAAACCTGAAACATGCAACAGTTAAAAAAGATCCAATTTTCCAACAAAAACGGCCGAAGTAATTAGTCGTTCGGTTCATCAGCAGAGTGTTTAAATGGTTAGGCATCCATAAAAACTCATGGCCGAATTATACAAACTAACAATTACTCACTAACGGCTAATTTGTTCGCACAACGTTTTCCACTCCATTTGCTCGGATTGTTTGTGTTATAAAAGTCCGGTTGTGTCATCTGTCAGGTCTGGACTGAAATCATTTTTGTGGTTTGCATCAAAACAAGGCTAAGTACAAAATGTACATAAAAAATGTAGAATTCTTAATCGGAACGTAAACAAAATAGACATTCGTCTTAATTATTGTTGCACAAAATATCTGAAATTTAAACAAAAAATAAGATCATTTGTCCACTGAGAATTGCGATATGAGCCACTACAAGTGTACACACATAAAAATAAATTCTCAGACCAAGAATATGTGCTTTCGTTCAAGTATACCATATCTTCCGATATGCGCAAAGCTATAATAATCTTGAAGTAAGAATTCTGTATTGTTGATTATATATAGTAAATTTAAGCAAATATATATTTAACTAAAACCTGGGGAAGTCTTGGAAGGGGGAATACCAAATTCTCAAATTGTCAAAATATCATAATCTTGGCACAAAGCAGGGAAAATCTAACCTAGAAGAATCAAGCCAAAAGATGTACGTCCACCATGTGTAACAGAACTGAGTTACAACTTACATATCACCCAAATATCTGTAAACTTGTATGAGATCCTCACAACAGTCACAACTCAAGTTTTTAACAGCACATTCATCCTGAGAGGTGGCTGGTAAAAAATAAATCCAATGGAAACTAACGGGCAAGGAAACAGACACACGCGTACCGCTGAATTGCCCTTGACGAATATGGCGATGCCAGACAAGTGAATGAATTACTTGGAGGGAATCCTCGTATTCTTGATTGAAGTAAACGAAGCTCCGTTGGAAATATGATATTTTTATAAGAAAAAATGGAATACTTGTTAGAGAAACATTGAAATCTTAGTTGTAGAGAATATTATATTTTTCTTTGGAATGAGTAATGAATTCGAAATTATACTTGTCTTGATTCAAATTAATAATAATTTTCTTATCAAGTAAATTGTCGCAGAGTAAGATCAGATATTCTTGACGCGAGTATATATTTACAACAATATCGAAATTATTGAAATGAGAATTTCTTTTTATGTGTGTAAGACAAGAAAATTTAGCAGTCAACTTCACAGAGATAGCAGTACCCATTGGTTGGTTTCCAGTACGGCACTGCTAGACTAGTTATAGTACCGACATAAGTTTCTACGCTTTATTGGATGGTAATTTAACCGCTCTGTAATTCGTTTACAGTGTGGAATGTAGCGTTCACCAAACTATGTAGGGCAGCTGTATAACCGACGAAAAATAGTTTTTAAGCTCTCTGAAGATATTGATCCACAATTTATTTGATGAAGAGAGAAAGTTTTGCGAGTTGACCCTTAAACCGATGACATGAAATATATTTTTAAGTAGATTTTCACTGCTCATTAATAATCTTGGGTTTTGACCATTATATGCACTGTTCTATTTGATTTTATGGTCGTGACGGTTAAAGATGAACACTACAATCTTTATATATTTGACACGGTTATGAAATACTTGGTTACTAAGATTTTTTACATCTTTTTAGATTTGACATCTCGCATCTTGGATCTTTACGTAAGTGTTTCTTGTTTTATCTAGTTTTTCTTCTATTCTTTGTAAGCCCGTTAAAAGTTTATTGACAGTATGTCATAGCTGGTAAATTTTTATTTTTTTAATGGTCAGGATTTCTCGAAACGTAAAATTTATATATCTCATAATTTCTTTCACCGCCAAAAAAATCAAAACCTTCCTTTCCTCAGCAATGATTACCGACTTACCTATGAATGTAATTATATAAAAATAAAATAACAAAACAGAAAATTATTTGAAAATATATTTTAAAAATATAAAAATCAACTGTACAAAAATATACAAACATATAAATAAATATACAAAATATACACTATTTACAAATTTACAGAAAAATATACAGTAAAAAATAAATACAATGGCTCTATAAACTATATACAACAAAAGTGGAAACTCGCGTTTACAAAAAAAAATACTTGAACGAGGTAAGTGCTCTAATATAGTAACCGTAGTTCACTAATTTTAAATCACATTGTTCCAGGGTGCTCTACCCCAATTATTCTCTTAGAACCCTCAGACCCGTTTTGGAGGAACATTCGTGCATCAATCTGGTGCTTCAGGTTATCCTGCGTTTAGAAAATTTCTTATTAGAAAGGTTATCAATTTGTATTCGAACAAAATCAGACAAAAAAATGTTAAATCAATGTGCGTCTTTTGGTTCAGAAGCATTTTTTATCATTATTTTCTATATCCAATACGTATATTGCCATATTAATGGTCACACCTATTACCACGTATTGGCATAACGATTAGAAGTACAAACTACTATAAGTACCTTACTAATACTAAAATAGTAATGAAATCAATGTACTGCTGAAATCTGTAGTTCTAGTTCTACCAAAGGTCTTAACAGCAGGGCTATACAGGAGAATCTAGAATCATCGGCGCGTCTGTGATGTAACTACTGATTTGATTATTTTTATTTTAATTAATCTTTAGAGGATATTTTTGTCCTCTGGTTTGTTATGATTTTTCAAATATAGTTACAGACAACTTAATCCCCAACTTGATATGCATTTATTCAATGGAGGAGTGGCAAAAAGATTATAAGATAGAGGCAATGTGAGGATTATGGAGACAGCAATTTTGAGCTCCATGTGAATATGGAACCTGTGAATCAATGATTATTTTAAAAAAATGTTTGCTAGCCCACTTAAGATGTGTAAAAAGTTATTCAATATGATTTTTATGAAGTAAGTACAAGATAATCGTGCAGAAACAATAATTGTGTCAAATAGAATAGCCAGAATGAAAGTCCAGTTTCCTTGCACCTCTTGAAAACAATGCATTTGTTTATATCTTCGAGCTGAATTCACATGAAAATGCTAAGCAATTGGTTCCAAAGAAAGTCTGTTTGAAATATCAAAACATTATAATCTTCACGTTTTAACATAATACACTATTGTTTCTTTGAATAGTATAAACATTTCTTCTGTTGCAACCAATAACTAAAATCACTGATTGCAAAACCAATATTGATCTATCAATTAAAATACTGATATACCCATACAGACTCCGAGTTTATTTTATATTCGACAGCAACTTTTGTTTCAAGTAGTTACAATGTTACTAACGATTCGATTGTTACTTTGAGAAACGTCACGGAAACTAAGGATTTCCCACCCCCACTGGCACCGATATATGTTTATATCTCTTTTAATGGTTCCATAAAACCTACAGCATTACCGAGAGGTTCTTTTATATTTCTGTTCAGATTATTTAGCTTTTTTCCTAAGCATCGTAGGACCATATGGCCTGTAAGGAATCCCCAGATGCAGTCATAAATTAGTCAAAAAGGTAAAAGCACCCTACAGGGCTCAATGATTACCTAGGGTGGAGAACAATTCGCGTAGCGAGGATAGATTCAGTCTTTGTAAACTTTTATGTCTCGAGATTCATCTGACTCGCCCAAGCTGTTAAATAAAACCGCATATGATTACCGAATGAATTTTACTGATGATTTGGAGGAAAAATGACAAAATTTCGTTACTAAAATATGTTAAAAACTATTTTAATGGAACTGTGAACATCTAGTATGTGTTGGGCTTTTGTATGAATGTGGTATCTCTATTTAATAGCTTTAGAGTATTGTTTCACAACAATTATTATTGTCCAGCAGTCAGTTTTTAAGAAAATCTGCATGTTCAGTCTGATTATTATTAGAATACCTTATTTTCTTTGATAAAATAGGTTGCTTTTAGCGTTTGCTTGCACGAGGAAAGAAAATAAACTACTCTCAAAATAAAATAGCTGTTTCATGTCTACTATGTTTTCTACCAGCCAGGTTCGCACTTCCAAAAGAAGTCGACAATAAATTCGAATGCATATTCGCCTTCCTTAAACATCTTACTTTATTATTCACAATGTTAATACGTACAATTTAAGATGTGTCATAAAATGAGTTGTATGGTTACTGAGATATTACCTCTGTTTATTGTTACGAGTCCTATAATTGTTGGGGTTAACCGTTCATAAACGTGGGCATCTAAGAATAGCGAATTTAAGCATTTTGGACAAAAAAAGGATCCATGCTCTGTAGGTAGCTACCTACCTGATAGCGAGCTATCTAAAAAGAACACCCAACCCACATTTTTTACCTTTTTTGTCCAACTAATTAATTTTGAACGCTCTTTATCGTGCATCTCAGTACCATATGCCTTTATGGGGTCATTACAGTTTGAAAAAAATCACCAGATGCAACTATAAACTTGCCGAATAGATAAAAACGCCCTACCGTGTCAGAACGTTCACGTGGCGTTGTGCAGATGGTTTTCTTTCACCGTTATACCCTATCATTTTAATTACTGCAGGCACAATCAATCTTAATGACGGACCTCGGCACAGTGGCGTTCGATCTAGTTTTATTTCAACAAGACTTCCATTTAATCGGACAAAGTACCCTGAGACATCCTAAATTAAATGTATATTCTAATATTTAGGTGGAAGACAGATTTTGCTGAGGTTTCATCAGTTTTTCAGACGTTATCTTCTCCTTCGGCCGTTTTGGAAGTGCAATTGATCTATTATCATTATCAAGAAACATAAAAATGGATTTTAGGTGGACCAGCAGGATTAGTGTAGTACTGATACTTCGGAGTAATGGGTTATAACAAGCAGTAACTTATATCATTAGTTTAGATATTACGTTTATAAAAGTTTAATGAAAAATAAAAAAAATGTCAGAATAACTGAAGACAATTTACTGTCAGTACGCCCAAAAATAACACAAAATCGAAATTTGGGAAGGTTTTGCTGAAAACCATGGTATCTTCTATTTAATTGTTTATATAAGTTGCTGATAAAGCCCACAAATAAGTCATAGAAAATTTAAATTGATTTTGGTACATTCTAAGACTGAGACTGTTTAACCTACCTAACCTCTTAGTTCCAATGATGAAAAAACGAACAGTCTGAAGCGGAGATCCGTTTCCCCCTTATTTTTCACTTAATTATCGTTCTATTTTATCATAGACTGTTGACAAGACACTTTTTTGGTAATAAATGGTTGTTTTAATTAAAATGATACAGTAAATTATAGGGTCTAAGCCTATTAAACCGTGCCTTTGGCAGTTCCTGTGACAAGCTTTTCCTTTCCGGAATAAGTTGAGGGTGATTAAAACATGGCGAATTGGCTAGACGACCATATGTTGGGAATTAAAATAATAGATGATTTAGAAACTAGCCTGTGTAAGAGGCAAGGGTGATGAATTTTGTTTGTTGTATTTTTTTAGAGAATGGAATGCTTTCATAGCCCTTATCAGGGTAATCAGGATCCACACAACTGTTCAGTAACCTTTATTGCCTAAAGTGTGAGACTCTCAGAAAATTCGGCGTACTCAGTAGCCGTTTTAAACTTAACACAAGCAAGTTGCATATACAGTTCAAAGGAAAACCCATACTTTAAGAATGATCTGCAGGCTTCTGGATATTTTCTGTTTTTTAATATATATCAGCCTGCGATCTTTACAGTTTGTATCCAAAAAAGGCCTTACGTAACGGAACACTTGTTTCCTGTATTTCGGTCTACGTCGATCTTAAATAAATACTTTCTATTTTCCTAAGATTTCTCTTTAACAAAACAATTATTTCAAAAATTCTCTGGTTTTTTAACAGAGCTTACTTCATAGAAAAGATAAACATTGACTTACTTAAGTGAAATATTGCATTTAGAATTCTACACTCGAAAATATTCAATGTTTTGGTGAAAGTTGACAGCTGAAGCTACACTGAATTAATGAAAAGATAACCATCAGAAATAAAAGCATTTATGACCCTCTTGACACATTCACACACACACACACACACACTCACTTGCCCCAGTAATATTATTTGATGCTGGGCATATAAATTCGACCTTGAAACAATTTAATGTCAGCAACTAATTCGAACGAACGCAATAGAAATAAGAAGTTTGAGCAGACTGACCTTTTGAGATGACCTCACTTAAAAATTGAATTGTTCTATTTAAGAGGTTTTATTGCAAATATAGAAATTCTAAGCTAGTTATTTTAGAGATAATATCGATCGACAGAGTCTATTTTTTATTTGAAATCAGTACAATAATAAATTATGGAATTGATTAGAAAAAGCAAGGTCAATAAAAAAATACGTTTTCATTTCTGAGAAAGTTACTATTGAATATTTTATCTAACTTATCATCCGACTTGTCAGCTTCTCATAAAGAAATTATGTGACATGTTGGAACATCATTTTTTTTCTCCCCGTTTTTTCAATTTCCCATTTTACCCCTGACTTTGAGAATTTGAAATACACATTCACATCAGACCTTTCATCGGCCCTGCCCAACAACTGGTATTCATGTAGAGACAGCATCACTTTTTTGAGAAATCTTGATTAAAACTCAATCGCAGTAGATTTATGCCACAAAAAAGATTTTTAGTTTTTGAAAATCTGATTAGTAGCTACGGAGTTATCGTCAGAATAGCTAAGAAGTGCTTTGTTTTTGCTCTTATGGACGTTTCCAGATAAGTTCAAAAAAATTGGTGGAGCCGAGAATGTGGATGAAGTGTTGAAGAAGGGGTAGATTTCAACATTTTTTGACGTTAAACGACGATATATTTATAAAATTTTGAGTTAGGTAATCCCCAAATGCTACAATACACATTATTAATTATACATTTGCATGTAAACGAGATAGATGATACAAAAAATCAATAGTTGTGGACATAAACTTATGAACATATTTTGACGTAATTTGAAAATATCGGATGTCATGTACATTTTATTGAGTTTGAAGGTTACAGGGATTTTTGAGACTTTTGAATCCTATTTTAATCCCTTTTCGACTATGAGTAGATCTGAGATCTGATCAAAATCCCTATTTTTAATGTAATGCCATTACAGGGGAGGTACATAATAAACCTACTTTACAGCATTTTCCATATTTATTATACAGGACTCTTTAAATTTGAAAATCAGGAACCTTAGAAGTACTAAAAATCTACCGACAACTCAGAGTCAGAATGTTGCTATGTGAAGACCTTATTTAGACTTTATGTTTGTGCCGCCTCAAGAACTTATAGTTTTTTCAGCAGTTGCACATGTAGTTATTGAAAGAAATCATCGATCACATCTAAAAATCATCTCAAGGATTGAAGGATTGTACTGACCTGCTAAAAAATAATCGCTACGCCCACAGCGGATGCGGCATGGTCCGGCTGTCCCTGGGCAGACTGGAGGAATGGTGCAGGAAGGGCGGTAACTTCCCAGGGGGCGGTGGAGGCGGCAGCCCTGGACTCTGCGGTCGGTGGGACGGCGTGGCCGTGGCATAGATATTCACAGATGACCTCTGGTGCACACACGGCCGCCTCACGTCTGGCATGGCGAACTGCAGCTTCTGCCAGAACTGTCTATCCCCCCACTCTATCACCGTGTTCGTCTTCAGGTACAGCCGCAAGTCGGGGTCCAGGTCCCGCTGAGGCAGCTCCCCAGTTACTATGAAGATCAGCTTGCGCCGCCGGTCTTTCAGCACCTCGTGCAGGGCAGATTTGAATTCGAACCTACACCACTCGTTGTGAAGGAAATTCTTCGATAACACTACTATCGTTCTTCGCGAGGATTCCACCGCTTCTATGATCGTATCGGCGACGTAAGCCGACACGTTGAAATCTCTGTAGTGGAGACACAGTCTGTAGCCAGGATCTCCAGATTCCAGTCCTGACGCCAGCACTTGGGTGACGAAAGCTTCGTCTTTCACACTGTAACTAACGTACGCATCGAACAGTCTGTCCTTGTCTTGCTGTTCTTCAAACGCGGTGGTCTTGTAGCACATTCGCAGCCCACATCGCGAGTATATCCACACCCTGAGCTCCCTGCGGTAGTAGAACGCCCCACAAACTATCACAACGCTGGCTATGAACACGCACATGGTCACGAGAAGCAAGGGGAGATAATCGTTCATCGCTTGAGTTTCAACCACGGCGCGATTGCTGCCTGAGTACACGTTTACGCACGAAGAACTGTTGAAATCCGACATGTGAGGCCCGATGAACTTTGTTATGTTGTTATACATGCACGCTGTTTTGTCCGCATCAACTACTTTGGCGTAGTTAATTTGCAGCCAGGTTTTAAACTTTGTTACGTACTGGCAGTCGCAGGACCAGTGATTATAAGCAAGTCCTATTTCCACCAAGTAAGGATTCAGCCCCAGTTGCCACACTTCAAACGAATACAATCTGTTACCGTCCAAGCGTAGCACTTCTAACTGTTTCAGTTCTAAGAAGGTTCTGTTGTCTATGAAATGGATCATGTTTCCCTGCAGGTAGAGTTCTTTTAAAGATTCCAAACTAGCCAGTTCAAACCCGAGCAGCTCTTTTATCCGGTTATCTTCAAGGTGTAGAATATTGAGTCGTCTTAGTCCACTGAATGTGTGATTATAAATAGCAGCGATGTTGGAATTGTTTGCGTAAAGTACCTTCAAGTTTTTCCTTCCAATGAACGAATGACTGGATAACTCTCCAAAGTTATTACCGTCTAAATAAACCTCAGTCGCATCCATAGGTATGTTACTAGGCATCTCAGTATAGCCTACACCAGAGCATTCCACCACATTAGCCGCCCAGGACTGGTCATGGTAGCAGGTGCAGTTTGTCGGACAGGTCATCTCACAATCACACGCGTCAAAGTCACAACAATGACACAAGGCGAAACAATGAGTTTTGTAGGTGCAAAGAAACTGCGAAGAATCTGCTTCAATCAGAGGCAAATAATTGCTGTCGCGGTTATAAAGGAGCTTGCAGTAAATGCTCTCCAAATCCATCACTCTGGGGTGCTGTCTGTGATGGTCCAACGTGTTGATTCTTTGCAGCCACTCCATTGTACAATCGCACTGAAATGGATTACCTCCGATATAGAACTCGGGTAGAGGCTTCTCGGGGTCCACCGGCGTCAGCTGTAATGCGGTCAGGTCCATGCTGATGATCTGATTGGCATACAGATCAACTCTAGTAAGATTCGTCTTTTTCAAGAATGTATGCGGTTCGACCTTCGCGATGAGATTGTCATTCAAAAACAACAATTCTACGCTACTGGGCACCGATGCGGCGTTGATCTTGGTTAATCTATTGAAACTGGCATCCAGCGTTTGAAGCCGTAGCTCAAAGTCAAGGTTGTAGTGGTTTCCAAGTTCCACCACGTTGTTTTTGTGCATATCCAACCATTGCAGACCGCGCGGAATCAACGCGTAATCGAACCATTCTAATTGGTTATCTGATACGTTCAGCCACAGCAGGCTCGGTATTTCGGCGAACAGTCCGTTAATGTCAGTCATTTGGTTCGCATCCAGTCTAATCGCTTGTAAGTTGGGACTGTATAGAAAGGCGCCTTGTTCCACGCGCTTTATCCTATTCCGCGCCAAGTTTAAAATTTGCAACGCCGGTAGATCAGCAAAAGCACGTTTACTCACATTTTGAATTCTGTTTCCGATTAGTCGTAAGCCGTATAGGTTATTCATGCCCCGGAATCCCGGATCTTCCAGGGATGTGATGAGATTCTCGCCGAGATCCAAAGTTCCCATAAGACGCATATCCTTCAGAGCTAGCGGAACAGATTTCAGCAAGTTTCCGTTTAAATTCAACTCTTGCAAACTCGAACAATTCCTGAATGCTTCTGGGTGGATTCCTTCGAGTAAATTATTATCCATGGCTAATAAGGACAGAACGTACAGGCCGTTTAAAGAATAGGCGTCTAGATACGTGATTTTATTGTAGGAGAGAACCAACGTATGTAGATTGTTCATAGGAGCGAAGGTGTCAGCAGGAATAGTTTCCAAAGAGTTGTGTTGCAAGTTGAGGATCTGGAGCGTGTAGAGGTCCCTGAAGAACGAGGGATCCAGCTTTGTAATTCGATTATAGGAAAGGTTCAATAGTACCAAGCGTATCAGTCCTGAGAACGTTTCCGCGTTGATCCAAGAACTAGTCAACAAGTTTCTCGATAAATCTAAAGCAAGGAGTTGTTCTAAATTTGCAAACAGTCCAGGTGCCAGCACACTAATCGAGTTGTTTTGCAAATAAATCTCTCTAATTGTCCCACCACAATCCTTGAACAGCTCCGATGGTAACGCCACAACTTTGTTGTTGGATAAGTCAAAAATTTGCAATGACTTCAATCCTGACAGCGCCTTGTCTGCTACCATGGATATTTCGTTATTGTGGATATACAGCTCTCGAAGTCTTCGTAAAACACTAAAGGCGTTCGCGGGGATGAGGACGAAGTGGTTAAATGAGGCATCTAGTACCTGTATATCCAAGCTGCATGGATGGGCTAAAGTCCTTGCAGCCTCAGCGTGCTGATCTGGGTCATCTTCGGATACACTTATCAATGGTTGAGGAAGCCCTGGTGCTTTTTCCCGAAATCCCAAGTCGCTGACGTCTTGCAACCGATTCTCACTCACGTTCAAATAAACTAGGTTGATGAGAGGACAGAACAGATTCTCAGGAAACGACCAAATGTTGTTACAGCTGAGATCAAGACGTTCCAACTGCCTAACAGGCATGAAACTGTCTCGTGAGAAGTCTAGGTTCATCGCAGGCCAATCTGTGTTATGTGTCCTGATTGTCAAGTTCCTCAGATCTCTCAAGCCTAGCAACGTTCCAGCAGGCCATCGTCCGAGCTTGCAATTTTCCAACTCCAAAGCTCTCAGCTTACTCAAGTGAATAAAGCTCCGGTCATCCAAGCTGCTCCTTGACATAATTTCAGGATTGCATTCTATACGCAACGCGGTCGTGTGTTCCGAAGGTATCACGCTAAAGTTCGTATTATCGAATTCGCTATTGATCGTCCTAAGGTTGCACGTCAGGGCCACTTCGTCTTGAGCTGCGGAGTTCAACCACCACTTGCAGTCTTCAGGAGCATCGTACCTCAACGGTGAAGATGGGGACGAAGTCGTAGTGTTTCTGGAGAAATCAGCGGCCACTGTCACACCAAGCACAAACACTAACAGCAGACGATGAGCCATTTTGAGCTGTCACAATGCGGGCATAGCGGCACACGAAGTTGATCAAAGTTTGTTTACGTTCTTTACATGCCGACAGGGTAGCGAGCTTGAAACGCGACCGATCTGCGCGGCGTTCAGCAGAGGACTGAAGTAGATGCTGTCGGTCGGAAGGTCCGTGAGCGTCAACGAGAATCGGAGCTTTGAGGGGCCGAAGAACGCCGAACGCCGACGGAAACGAACGGACCAGAAGGGCGCCCCGTCAGCCGCGGCAAAGTTCGGCGGTATGCGGTGCAGTTTGGAAAAAGCCAGGCTTGTAAGGGTGAAATTTAGCGGACAATTGCCTTGAGGTATGGGGGAATGTGTAGATACTTGGAGATGCTGAGGGGTTTTGGAGGATTATGAATACCTAGAGCGTTCAGTCGCGGCATCAGAAGAATAACTTGGAATATTTCAAACATCAACAACTGTCAACACAAGTATTAGTTACGATGATATATTGGAGATATCTTAGCACAGAAAAGCTCCTTTTTGGAAAGAATAATAATATACAATAGTTGTATATATAATTAGAAAGTAATGTTATATTCCTGCAACTCCTGCAAGTCTAAGTTTAATATTTCTTTTTGTCAAGCAATAGATTATACTGGTATTTTTGAATAAGTCTCTACTATCGATGGATGTATGGAAATATTAGTGTGTCAGGTGATTTTTCTGTGTAAAGTTCCAAGATGACGGAACGGCGCCAACTGCGATCAGTGTTCAACGAATAAATGAAATTACATCCCTCTATTTATCTAACATTTGGCTTAAGAATAGTATCTACAGTCAGGAACTGTCTGTGTCTTGTAGGACTTGAAACTGACTTTTGGAGTATAGATAGCGCTGGTTGACCTGTCCAAAATCAAACTGGGGTTATGGTGAAAGAGCTCACAACGGTATATATACCACAAAATATTGAAAAACGTATTTTTTATTCCTCAACACTTTCATGTAGATTGTAGATGCTCTTACTTGGTGAAACTCTACGAAAATGTAGATAAAAAGTTGTGTAAATTACACAACTTTCTATCTACTCAACACTTGTGGCCTGTGAAATGGTGATGATTACATTTCAACATAGCCAGAACGTCTCATGCTCCACAATACTTGAACGTAACATAGTGATCTGACAGACAAAGATAAAAACGTAGGATGTTTATGGACATTCCATAAACATAAAACTTGGAGAGTGCGGCCTCAGCAAGTCGTCCCGATTTTGGGGAAATCAAGGTAAATGCGATTTTACTCAGTCCCACACCTGCTGACACGTCTCGATCCTTGCAGGACTCGTTTCACGGTATATTGACTACATTTGCCCTGCTGCCTCCAGCAGATTGGAGTTTATACTCTCTATCTTTCAGTAACACGTTTAGACTAATATTTAAGTTATCGTTCTATTATCAGATTCGACTGTTTACAAAGGTTACCAAGTTTACTTGTAAACTAGCTAACTTGATCCAATCATGAATACAAAAATAGAGCTTTCAGGTACTTACGTCCTATGTCCAGCCAGTATAGTCCTAGAATAATCATTTTGAGTTTTTTTGAGGGTAAGGTGTCATTCAGGTATTAATTACCTATTAAGGGTGATGTAAAATAAAATGCCGATGACATGGACCATAGAATACTAAAAAATATCACGAATGTTCAATTATTGATTTCATTCGATTCAAGCGGTGAATACTTCTTAATACTTTATAATTTTTGTATAGTTTTTTTAAAGTTATCCTATGAGAAAATGTACTGACTTTTTTTGTTCACTCGAAATATTCTTCAAACAATACTATTTTCGACAAAGGAATTTTATTTGGAAAGGAGAAATTGCAGAAATCATTTATTTAAATTTAATAACAGTAATTTTTTTAATGAAAAGTATCATATAAATAGTAATATCATTAATCTGGAGTAATCAACATCAATTTCTTTAAATGGCAGCTTTAAGGCCATTACGCGGTACAAGTGATTGAACCTATAGCAGCAAATTATTCGTGTTGTTATGTAACCTCCCTATCGCTAAAATGTGATTATATATTATTAACTTCATTAACGGTGTGGAAATGTTCGCAAAACGGTGAAATGTTGTGATGGCAGTAGTCGAATAGATCAATTAAAATAAGTACGTATTTTAAACACCCAATACAGACACGTTGAACGCCTATCAAAAGTTTGATTTCGGACTTCCATTGTCTATAAAAAAGCGAGCAGAGACAGGAAAATCTGGAATAGCTAACCACGCATGGACGGAGCACCATGAAATAGCTTGTGACGACGCTAAGGTTATTGCCAAGGAACCGCATTGGTATCGAAGGAAATTCAAGGAGGCGGCATTCATCACCAACAACAGCAAAGTGTACAGCAAACCCAGCGTAGACATTAAACCAATCTGGCAGCCACTCATAAAGAAGATCAATAGACTACGACTGGACCAGACAACAAACAATGACCGACAAACAGCCACGTCAGCAGACCGGAATACCGCGCATCGGGAACCAATCAGAACAGACCGCGCACAACGACACGTCACCGGACGGGGTATAAATAGGCATGAAAGGAACGTGTTGACGTGTTCGCCAGTTCACCTGAAGACGATTGAAGATAGCACATCAATCGAAACGTCGTGATACTCAAAATTTTATAGACAATGGAAGTCCGAAATCAAACTTTTGATAAATCCACCTTGTCTACAAGCTTCAAACAACACCTTAAACGCCTATTAAGTATTGCATTTATTTCCGTTGTTAACCTATACAAGTGAACATCTGTTCTAAACAAATAATAAATTATAACCATGCAAAAGGCAATTTTGAAGTAAGAGTTACTTTATGTAGCTTATTGTATATTCTTAACTAATCAAGTTAATAACAGTTTGCGGAAGAAGTTTATTATTTAAAAAAATGGATTCTCAATTCTTAGTTTCCTTCAAATTGTATGCATTCTGTTGTGTACTCTGGTGAAGGCTGCTGAGGCAGCCGAAACGTTAGGAAAGATTAATTCATACTAATGCGGTTTCAATTAACGGCGGCCATTGGAAAGTATAATGAATTAGAAAGACAACCGTAGGATAAGTTTTAGAAGTTACATTTGATGTCTCAATATCACCAAGATTTAAACATATAAGTCTGCTCTATCAAAATATTTAATCGTGGAAGCATCTGATAACATTGGATCACGTGGCATTGCCTAATTTTCTGGATGCACTACTTCTAGATACATGGCGCTTAGTAGGACAAAGAGCGTGGTGCCAAACGCCTTGCCTGAACTGAAGTACTAATATTCATGAAAGGAACATGGTGTGCTATTGTAATATTATTATAAAGTGGACAGTGCATCTGCCTACCTTGTGCCATTAACAAAACACCAAACAATCTCCATCGAGTACCGCTGCAACGCAACAAATTAGATCTTGAACCGCGCAAAGAAAGAACCTCCTTTACAACAAATTCAAAATCCACTTAAAAGTTATTCATTTTGTTCATTGTGAGCATCGACAGGCCGTCTCTTTGTCAACGGCATGGAAACCACTTCGAACCGTTTTTAAATTGGCACTTATTCAAAGGAAATAAAAGGCCAGGCGTTCCCTTACCTAAAAACTAATTGTATCGGTGGACATATATCAGCATGTCGAATGACACTTCAAGTTGGCTTTGTGCCTTTTGCGTAAAAATATTGGTAGCAGGTCAGAAAAGGACACTCCGATACAGCTGCTGTCGAATTGTCTTCTAAAGAAAAGGTAGAAATACGCAAAGCATTTCTTTGGGTCATTAAGCATCTGGGATTTCAGACACTCAAGAGAATATTTCTTTAGTGTTTGGTATGTTTAGGATTTTAGATACAAGACAACAAAATGCTGTATATACGTCCTATTGAACCTTATCATTTCCATTGATGCAATGGAGAACGATAACTCGTATGTTAGTCACATTAGATCTTCCAAAATTCACACCTCTGATCTGTCACAATGAACAATATTTTATCATGTGTATTTTGGTGGACACTTATTACCAAGATCTAAAAATCAACAGCGTCATCTGGGGAGACTGTAGCTTTACTGAAAAATGCAATGCTGATCAAAGAGAATCAGTTCCGCATGGATGATAAGTAATTTCCTAATTGCCCAGATTTGTCCATGTGACAAATGGATTAGTTTTTACTTCTACAACCACAACAAGTGCTGACTCACCAAACCATAATTTGCTGATGATTCGGTGAAATCACATTTGCTTGTATTCTGTGTATACAGAAGAAGTGGCGGTCACAAAAAGTTATTGGATAATGGGAATTTTTAAAATGAATCGATATTTCGAGAGGAGATCGTTACCTATAGACGTACTTACACAATGAAGCATCGGGTGCAAAAAATTTTAATACTGTCAATCTGACGATCAAGTTGAGGAGCGAAACTGTTTTTCCAGTAGGAATTTTTCTGTACGTCAGTATCGAAAGCACGCTAAAAATGTTTAATATGTGATTTCCGAATATTACACTCTTGATCGTTTGGAGCTGTTCAACATTATTGATCTATTTGAACTTTTGGATGCATTCTCAGTCTCTTGTAGCTTCACCTGCATAGAAACATTGATAAAAAGTAGCAAGTGTCAGACGGACCGAAACCTATATTTTAACGTCTCTAATAGAACCACACACCAAACACCAAGACATTGCTGCGATCTAAAAATCAATGTTTGCAACATTGTAGAACCAAGCACAAACATTTTAGCAGCTGAGACTTTCGTACTGACCTATATACATTTGGTATCCAGCAACGTCTGGAATAAGACTTCTTCCGCTGTCCTGCACGGCCAGGCAGGAAATTGAAATGTGATTAAAGTAAATACAATCGAGAAAGTTTTCGATAGCTTTACCTCGTATTTTCGTTTCCGTCTACGTGTTATTTGATTTGAATTTTCTTTGACCCGCTTATCTTCCAAGTTACCTCCAGCAATCGAATAAGAAGCTCCTTTAACAGTCCAAGCACAAACAAATTGGAATGCTCAGAATGCATCTTTTGAGTCTGTCCTAGTTTTAGCTCATGTTCGATACTTTTTGAATTTTCTTACTTTTAGTATCACAAGTATAACAAAAATGTGAGGTATACTCGTAGTGCTGTTAGAATATGTGAATGTCCATTTTTGTTTATTCATTTGGGATTTTTTTATAGCTCAACCTTAAAGGTCTTAGTTCACTTTACTTTATTACTTTTTTATGCTCGAGCATCTAGTCACATCCCGATAAAGGTGCATCGTAACAGTGATTTCCAGAGAAAACAAATATTATCTATTTGTTTCAAACTTGATACCTCCAATTCAAAAACAAAACCGCTGTAAGCTTGTGTTCATACGAACATTTTGTATTGAAACTGGACAAGGATTTATTGCGGTTGAAGTTTGCCCATATATTTTATTAAAACGTTGTGTATTACTTTTGGTATTTTGTTGAAATACATCCCTGCATCATGAAATCTTTATGACCATTATAATAAAATTGAACAGCTTACATCGTTATTATAACATGACAAAAATGCCAAACACAGTTTGTTAAAAACAAACAAAGGTCAGAGTGTACATTGTCAGTCCATAGTACATGACCTCATACTTTTTGTAAATGTTTTATTATTATGAGCTATAAACCTTGTTTTCATTACATTTCGTTATTGCTTTTCTTCTTGAAAGGCCGTTCTAATGACTGCTAACTTCATGACGCCTGTAATTCTCATCGGTCTGTTTATTTGCATCCTGGTATATTTCCTGTCAGAAACCCAGACGCTCTCTTTATGCATTTCAATCTCATAAAAATACCTGCATTAGTCTTAATGCCCAAGTTATATCTTTTACGCTGCGTGTATGCGGCTGATCAGAATTATGTGGTAACCTGGCTTTCTGTATTACCTACTAGGGGCTACATTACATACCAGTCTGTGTAGACTACTAGAGCGTTTGGTGGTCACTACTTATATGAAGATTTGTGATCAATACGCTGTATGGGGTTTTTGAAATAAGAAGGATTTATGATAAATTATATTTAGCATATTGCACTATTTTTTTTTTATATTCAAGTAGCTTCTCACAGAAGTGTATAATTATATTCATATTGACCTTCAAACACTGAAGATATTACTATCAGGGAATGAGCTTTCTAGGACATCATTCCAAGACGTTGAAGTTCTCAAAAGAATCCCTATTGAAAAGGACTTGTTCAAGGTGTTGGATCTGGTGAGGATGATGTCATTGAGACTTTTTGGTACTGGCCATATTATTAATACATGAAGAGCAGCTCACAGATACATTGAAGAATATGTGTTGATTAAAATTGGCGATTAAATAGTTAGAATTAAAAACTACTTGCGTTTGGATTTAAAAGACGGTATGCTTAATCAGGAAGAGGAGGTTAGATGTCAACTGTCAGACCATAGAGCCAGAAATTGTGACACAAGGAATGACCAATTTAAAAGTAGAGATGGAAGTCTCATATAAGATTTACAAGGGGATTATGTGGAAGTGTGGTACGACTTGGTCAATTAAATAGGAAGATAACGATATAAAAGTATAATTATAATGTGACAATAAAGAAGGGGGGTTTAGCCAATATTCACTTGGGTGATATTACGTTATTTATAGGATTACGTACACAAAGTTGAATTAAGAACTAAAATTAAATAAGTTACAAAGACTAATTTGGAAGAAAAGAGGTGATGCGAGAAAACTGAAAGTTGAAAATACCATAATAGGGGTTGGTGACAGTATTATGTAATATATATAACAAACCAAACATCTGCTATTAACTCTCGCATACCAGTAATAGTCGTGACATTTGTTACGGTTACCAATAGCGCCATGTGTGCTTTGTCTATGGGCATAAACGTAAATCGAGCAATGCGATGATGACTACCGAACAACTGTCACACGGAACATCTAGTTTTTATTTTTGTTCTTTGCTGGGCTGGGGACTTTTCCACTGACTATTTTTATGATGCCGTCGAGTGGTAAACGAAGCATACTGTAAAGGTTGTCTTGTAGCACTTTAGTTTAATAACTGCGCTGAAAGGCAAATGGAGGTTCTAAACGGGGGTAGCCTTCGAGGAAAATTGTCAGTGGAAGACTTTTATCTGCGGTACATATCGTAAAGGTGTAGATTGCAATAAAATGAACTTATATAAGTTTAGTTACATCTTTTATTGCTATAAATATCTATTGCCTGCATGAGCTTACACTTTTGACAACTCTTAATCAGAACTGATACGTGACAGATGCTTTTCAGAACTGTGTGGCATAACATGTTAAAAAAAATTTGTTCTGGTAAAATCATATCACGCTACCTCGTAGCTGGACGATTTTCATTCGACGCAGACAGTCTCTTCACTTTCTGAATCCAAAGTGGCTAAAGGAAAACACCTGGTTTTATTGCGCAAGGATGTAGTCAATCTGGAATCGGACAACATGGTGCGTGGAATGCCAAAGCTCAGTTTATTGTCAAGACCTGCAAATCCACGCGTCGTGGGAGCCCACCTTTACATTTTTTTCACTTGCGCTCATATTGTAACGCAGGATTCGTCTCAAAAAGAGAGTACTGAAGCTTTTTGCATGGGTTTTGCTTTGAAGTTCCTTCATCGCTGTACAGCAGTCGAAACGTCAAGCTGATGATCATATTTGGTTTTATTAGAAGGCCACGGCAACTAAAGGTGACAAAATGGACAACCATAGAATAATTCTCAGAGCTACATTATCGTAAATCGTATCTAAGGTGCGCTCGGCATTATACCGTTTATTGTATAGTCCTGTACCGGATGGGTTAAAGTATTTAAAATATTCCGGCAATCTGTACAGACCCATTATTGCAGCCACAATGAACGCGTCGGCCAGATATTAATAACACCTCTAATAAAGCCTTCTACCTGCCGTTTATGGAACAATACCCGACCCTTATCATATTACTTCAATCCGAAATTGCCGATATGGCGTTTAACGTCAGAAATCGTAGTCAACTGTTAACATGAGACCGCAATTAGCACCTGGATGTGAAAACAGCGGATTTGCTCCCAGGGCGCCCAAATTTTACAATGGGAATTATCTTTTTACAATTTCGCCATTCATATAAATGGCAGAAAGGGGTTTTCTGGACGGTTGACAGTTGAATAGACAGGAAATTGCCGTTTTCATTCACGCGGCCAGTGCAGTGGGTCAGTGTCGTGACAAATGTTGGCGTTTTTGGGACAGTGGCGGGTCATCCCAGTTGATACGAACTGTATCGATTACTCAAAGAACTGGCGAACCTTGGACTTTTTTGAGGTTTCTTTGATGTGCTTTGATTCATATTAGATGGGATGTACTAGAATCCAAATAGAGCCTTCCCACACTCAATGAAAAATACTTGGAGTAAGCGTACGTAACTGTGGAAACACAGAGAAGCGAAGCTACGATACTGAGCTATCTTAAATCAAATATAAAATTAGTTCCAAAGTATCTGATTAAAAAAGCCTATACCGCTTCAGAATTGCTGCGAGATGATGAAGAGACTCATTAGAGGTGTTGAAAGTTCATACTGTGGAAGATCCGCCTGTTGAGCCATTGTACTTGTAGTACCTGTAGTACCTTTGGTGCTAATATGCGATACAGTTAAATTGAACACTTACCATGATGGAGGATAGAAATCAGGAACAGATCAGCTGTTTTTCTTCGATGTTCTGGACTGTGGAGCAGTTTTCTGAAGTCAGACGTCTCTACTAAAAGTATTCTTCTTATCTTGGATTGAGTTCGGTAGCTTCAGGAGGGAGTTCTTCAAAGCGCATCATCAAACATGAGATTAATATTGCAAAGATACTATATCTTGTAAAATATTGGTAGCTGTTTCGGTAAATACATTCATTTGGAGCTCCCACTATTTTTTGGAGCAAAACAGCTCCCCCCAGCTGGTCTCACGTTTAACCGAACATATCCTCGATTGACCCAACACATTCCTTTCAATACTGTTTCATCTTCTCTTCCTTCACCATCCAGATTTATAAAGCGTATTTTTGTTACTGAATAATACACTTTGTAGTCCATTCTACAGCTAAAAATTTCATATCACAAACCATTCGAAAATGATTGAAGTGGCCCAGAATTTTCAATCGGCACTGTATAATCTATATTGTATGTTTGTACATACTATAATTCAAGGAATATTTTATAACTGGTGGCATATATCCATGTCGTTATGGTCATATATTAGCTCGTAACCAGCTATACATCTAACTGATTATTAAATATAGGTCTGTTTACTATGCTGGTACCAGATTTATTATAGGCCCCATCAAACAAAATAAAAATTGCATTCACTATGAATGATGCTTCAATGTTCGAAACGCATCAGATTTCAACTACAGAATTCAATGCATTCTCTACGCTTATTATTGTTTAAAGGAAGATAAAAACGTGTGCAGCCGAGCTCCGACACAGCTTTTCCCAGCGACTGCTCCTCACATCGTGAGGTAAACCATCAACTGCTTTCGCAATTCGTACACTCTAATTATACGGAGGAGTAAAAGAGGATGACTGCTTTCTGCATCCTGGCGGCCAAGATGTTTGCGAATGTACGGAATATCGGTTTATATTTTAGAGCAGGGAGCAGCGTATTTCTCATCCCACCTAAGGATTTAATGACCACAACTAGAACACTAACAGTGTGGTCTGCACAAAGCCTGCTGATACTTGGTCCGTTTCTCCTCTTCCTTCAAGACGATGTTCATCTCGGCAGGAACCGAGAATTCAATAACGAACAACCTCTTTTGTCGGTATATGACAAGGACTATGTCAAGCTTATTATGTTGCACTAGCTCGACCGTGGGGAACAAATACTTGCAGTAAGTCCGGCATTTCTGGTTCTCCATAACAAATTCAATAGCCCTTGGCACATAGGGCAGCAAAGGCGTCTCAACTATACCGGAGGGCTGCCTCAAATATATATACATATACGAGAGTCTTTAAACTTTATTCTGTTTTTTTCAACATATTCACATTTACGCATCCGGTAAAATCATTTGTCAAATTCTTGGGACCAACGTTCTTTTGAAAGGTTGCTAATCTCCTCGTAAAATGCAGCGATTGCCTCTTCATCGGTGGAAAAATGGCGACCTCGTAACTTTCCTTTGATCTTAGGGAATAAGAAGAAGTCGCACGGAGCTAGGTCCGGAGAATAAGGTGGGTGAGGCAACAGTTTGACACCCTGTTCACCAAAAAAATCGAGTGTTCTAGCGGCGCTGTGGGCGGGTGCGTTGTCAGGGTGCCATTGAATACCCCGCAGACCAGTCTTTGGACGGTTCTTGCATAGTTCTTGGAAGAATACAGGAACACATTTGGTTATATACCATTCAGAAATAACTGTCCTTTGATTTTCCAAGGCTACCGTTGTGATTCATCCACTTTTAGAAGAAAAAGATGAAAAAGAGAATTCAAAACTGTAGCCCTACAAGGGGTAGACTCCCCAAAGCAACTCACTAAACTTTCGTGACATACCGCTTGTTTTAGTCCCTTTTTATAGTCATACAAAGTCATGGCTCGAAAATCGTGACTACCTGGTTCCGTTTTGACGTTAAAGTTCGACCAACACTTAGAGATCGTGGCAAGACAACTACTGAACGATTCAAACGCAGCCTTTGCGTGTGAGCACTCACAACTTTAGACAAAACAGCTGCATGCGCAAAGTTGCTTCAACTTTTATAGCTCAGGAATATCTGAAGACCTTTAGCGTGACCCTCGTATCAATGTCTTCTCCACTGCATTTAACAAAGTTCTTTTGTTTGGCATTAAAGTTGATTTTGAACAAAATGCCGACAACAAGGCATTCAATTGTTGACTTGCACTGTGTGTATTTTAAATAAGATCATTTATGATACTGATTAGAGCTCCACTGAAACAAAGAACCTGATGAGCAGTTATTTCTGAACTTTTGAAGACATTCGCTTGGAGGATTAAGCATGAAGCTCAACTGCAGAAATAGCTATATAATCCTTCTAGTACAAACCGCTACAATATAAGGCCCTCAAATGCCATTTCGCTGGTTATTGTAGCCTTTGTGGCACTGGAAACATGTCGAAACGCTCACTTCGAGTAGGCAGGTTTATTAATATGCGCGCATATTAATTAAGGTAATGGAAATTCAAAACAAAACTGGCGGTACATCAAATGTGCGCGATCCCTTTGTTCTTGCGTGGCTGCAATACTATAACTCTGTAAATTAATTTTCATTTTAATACGTGTGGTTAGTTGCCTTCTTGTTTTAGCCTAATTTTGAACAAACACAGAGACCCACAAAAAAGGTTCATGATACTATGACATTATACAAAGTCCGTCAGCGTCATCTTTAAATACTTTTTCAAATAGAACACCTGATATATTATCCCATTTCCGAAATCTGCCCATAACTGTTTTCATTTTACGTCAAGACACTTTAATTCTCAATTTATATTATTGTGTTCGAAATATTAACGTTTGAAAAGTGATAATTTGTCACTTCAAACCCAACCAAAACACGAATATTTCTTCGAATCAAGTTGGCAAAAAACGTTGTCGCGCAGTAACATTTTGTTCACTGTCAAAATCAACTGTTAGCCAAATCAGTCAAATAGTCCGTGACAAATTCGAAGCCGTTTTGATTTTTGGAGAAAGTGGAAGTGACTAACCTCAAAAAACTTCTATAAATCATAGATTTTAAGGCAGAGCGGGAAAAGTCGTCATGGACTGTGACCCTTATTCTTGCTTAGATTATTTTAACATAATCCCAAAATATCAACGCATTGTTTCCATCTCTATTTACATATATATAAAATGTATTTTTATCTGATGTAAGTCTTTTTGTCTACCATATCATCGTTTTGTACATTATTTTAATTTTATTTCTCTTATATTTGCACTGGTGCCCAACCAAAACCATATATGATTGATAGAATGATAGATGAAAGCTTTATTAGAAAATTAAAAAATTACGTTTTTAAATCATTCTTCAGCCTAAACTCCCCATTTATCTACAGTATGTTATCACAGGCGGATTCAGAATGAAGTTTCAAAATTTCACACACCTGTTATGCAGTAAATATCCCCACATGGAGCACGAAACCTCTTAGTATAAAACTTTGCAAGGAGCGCTGCGAATGAAATAAATCAATTTAATTGTTGAAGATGCGATGAACTTATACACTTAAAAGCATTTTTTTGGATCATGAGGAATTACCTTGAATTGTGTGAAAGTTGCGACCCTTCAACCCCTAAAGGGTTAAAAATATATCTGATTTATAAGTGAACATGGAAAAGTGTATATGTTTTTTACGTCTTCTATGAGCGTTCTCATTTGACTGCTTGATTAGCAGTAATGTCTGCTGATTGAAATTCAGAAATTAATTCATTTCTGGTACTTTTATAAAGGCTACCGAAGCACCAAAAACGGTGATACAGTCAGTCATATTAGATGGTCTTTTGAGCGACCACAAAAAGTACGATGAACAATAATGAATTAATTCTCTGTTATTGTTGCTGAGAATATCTATGCGTAACGAATACCCGTAAGTAACGAAAATAATTAAGTCTTCACATTATTTGCAAATCTAACTAACCTTCTCATATCTAAATGTGGCGATGCATCAACTGTGAGAAATTAGTCACGTCATTAAAGTTATAATTAATCGGCCTGGGTCTGCAATATAGGTCGAGCATAGAGACCATTAAAATTAACCTTATTTCATCACAATTCCACACAGAGCGCCATATCGAATAACTCGAATAGATGTGCTACACGATGATACTCAATAATTACATTCCGGCAATTTGACGATTCTACTGACATGATTCGGGGAGGAAGCGTTTGGGATTAAAGTTATATTGAAAGTTGAACTTTAAGCAGTAATGACAGTCATATACAAATTCGCATTCAGAAACTGACCCATGATGGAATTCAATCAACTGATACCTGATCATGTTAGATCACAGAGCCACGCAAAACTAAATTATTCCTCTTCTTTAAGTACCAGTCGTCTCTTGATGTTGGAAACGGTATTAAACATAATACGCCGTTCTAAACAGTTCTACTGATAAGATAAGAGGACCACTTTTTGGCTCATATACCTAAAAGCCCAGATATCACATAACATTGAAGAACTTTGATTCGTACATCGATCTTTAGGAAGAGATTACTTGGAAATTTTCGTGAGCGGCTGGAGTCATTTCTTACGTTTTCAATACGAGTTCCTATTTCCTATGTGTCAACTATATTGCATCCTAAGTAGCAAGATCTATTTACTCTTTCCAATGGCACTTCATTCACCATGAAATTGGCTGTTGTTTGGTCTTTCATACATATAATCATAGTTTAATTTGAGTTCAATTCATCGCACACATTGTCTACACTATTTATTATCCTCTGTTTATATCTAAACCAAATAATTACTGTCAGGGATATTCGTTAGTTGCCTAACAAAAAAATTTAGTGACAATGGATTAGTATGAAGTTATACCTACATTTTCCTTGATTTATTGGATCTTCCCATTTCATTAGGAAAGATGATTATCCAAACCAAAGTCAGGAAGACGGACATTGATGAGACGTATGATAGTTATAGGTCCATATTTTATAATAAAAACTACTAGAATAATCTATGACGTACATTCAGAATATTTACATTCTCATGGCCTGCTCTCATTCCAATTGCCTACTGAATTGATCTGAGGTATAGTTTTCAGCTACTGCCCGGCTACAGACCATGCATCAATTGAGCTGCTGAAGTAGGTATCTCATTTAGTTTGAATGGAAATGATTAACTCCCGAAAAACTAGACCGATTGCTAAATGTAAATTTTTATATTATCCTCACCTTGCAGGTTCGAAAAGGTTTTCGCTGATGTTGCCTACATCTGAGATTTCATACAGGAACCTTGAAAACTGACTAGTGGTGTTAATCCAACAATATTAAATTGAACTAAAAGAAAACACCCAGTTTAACAATGATACCTAATCAATTTTCATTAATTATGGATAGAATGGATGATTGAGATCAAACTTATCAGTTATTTAGTAGCGTTGGATTTGCAAATTGAGAACAAAACCAACAAAATGTTTGTAACCGTAATTTGCTATAGTTAAATGATATTTATTGATACTGGATAGTGAAATGCGTTTTTGCTTCAGAGTGGGCGAATACTATATATTTAATTATACGTATAGTATAATTATGTATGTATTGTATGTGAACGAAATATATAGTTGCAGTATACAATGTATTTCTCTAAGCTTCATTATCCTGTATTAAATTTCTAACATGGATATTTAGGTACTGTTTTTGTGCAGGAAGGTTTCATCATGTTATCCAGATTAACAAAGACATCGAAACAATTATCGATTCGTGATCTAGAGATGGAGTTCATGTCAACAAAGAATATCAAACAACTTCCCTGCTCTTCTAGGCTCAGATCATACTATCTCAGGGATACTATTCGCATATGCACTCCAAAGCAATCCCTGAAGCTTCTGGACTCATTTCAGGAGAAAGAAAGACACCTAGTGAACACGGCTGATCTCATAAAGGACGTCTATAGTCTGTAATAGCGAAGAAAAATAGCTAATATGTAAAGATTCTACCGTAATAATTGTTTAACTGAGGTGTCAAGCATAATAAAACTAAAAGCTACTAGTACAACACTAGAAAGACCGCTGTCATGTGCCTGTTCAATCTGCAGTAACCTGTGAGGATCCCTACTGACAAGTGGAGTGAGTCCCTCTTCCGGTTCAGTAGCCATAGCTCCCTACGTTTGTTGGGGCCTGCTATGAACTTCTTGGACAGCCTGCAGTCGTCTCTCTCCAACCATGCTTTCGCAAGTTCGTTATACGCCCAAGCATCTAGGGCATTACTAACCTGGCCTCTGCTAATGCCCAGCAAGGGTTCGGGGCCAATGCGCCCCTTGCTCCTATCCTCGCCAGGCTGTCTGCTTTCTCGTTACCTGGCACCCCGCTGTGATCCACATGAGAGTCACATTTCATTATGTAAATATGATAGGTAGGTGTTGATCTATTAGCTATCTATATTCCATTATTATACATTGTTTTCGTTATTGCAATAAAGATCCCAAACAATAAAATGGGCCAACTGAGACCGTCTGCAATCTACACTAGTTGTTATTTCCCTACACTGCAACTAGCGACCTTATCCAAACACATCAGATACCGAACATTACAAACATACGCTCAACTGAAACAACGCAAAAATATACAGTCCGTGGGCGGTAGTTGTGTAAACGGAAGTTAGCTAAAAGCAACTTCCGCTGGACCAGAAACACCTGAAAACGCCTCAAGTCGCAACATAAACGGCTCATTTGAATTGCATGGAAGTTGCAGTTATTTCCTTAATAAAAGCATTCAATCCGGAACTCCTGGCTACAAATGTGCATCCTTTGCTTAGTTGCACAAGTTTCCTTTGACAGAAGTTTTCCACTTATATGGAGATGCCGTCTCTGAGGATTCGGAGTCTAATGATACTGTTTTTGAAAGTAGAACTGATATTACGATTTTGTTTAGGTTGATGCATGACTTCTGATGGTATGTTAAACAAAGCTGCAAAGCAGCAAATTATAGGCAAAAAAGGAAATAAGTTGTTTTTTATGTTTCTTGTGTGATGGTTCAACGTAATTCCCCATTTCTGTCAACACTATTCTAAAACTGTGCGAGTTAGAATCACTTTTTCCTATGAACAAGTTTAAATTTATCAAAGTCCGATGATAATACATATAAGTTTTACCCATTGTTTCTCTTTATGAAGCAATACTTTTATAAACCTTCACTGAATAAGGCTATGTTCAAATTTGCAACTTTCTGAGGCTGTTCTGTACTTGATTCTGCGAAATATTTCAAACAATTTGAATTTCAAGTCAAGGAAACTAAGAAAGAAATCCCAATATGTCGCAATCAAAGTGGACGGTGAACCGTATGATTCAAAGTGACTTCCGAAAGTTTTACCAACTTCTGATTGAAAATAAACATACATCTGCCAGATATTTTAAACAATAAAATGAAACTTTCCAATTTCTGTGCGGGTGCTTTTCCTATATAAGTGGAAAACTTTTCCTGGGAAGAAAATCGATGTGGCCCATATAAAGTTTGTAAGGAGTACTTGAAAAAATTCGTTATTTTTTCCTCTGTAAAGATAGTCGCACCTCATTGTGTTCACCGCCATTCTGATTTTTGAGGTCCCCTCAACGCTAGTGCAAATTAAATGAAAATAAAACTTCATTTTCTTAATACACTGAAAATATAGTATGCTGGATTTAAGAGTCTTAGTTCATATTCAGGATTTAACTCAGTCATCTAGTTTATAAGCTAGATAGCTTGATATGATAGACACATCACACAAATTCTTCTATTCGTTAGAACTGTACAATTCTGTCTCAATTCTTTAAGTATAGTATTTCGAATTAAAAAAAAAAATGATCGATAACACAGTGAAACCACTCCAATTGACATTGAGTTGTGTGATAATTACACCACGTTTAACACTGTTTCAAAAATTATATTTGATCGCGCCACATATTTGAGATATTTATTTACATCCTGGTGTAATAGTCATGCACTTTTATATCAATGATGTAAGAGCTTCACTTTGTAAGAAACATCTGGAATCTATATGAAAACAATCTGCAGCAAAATAAAACACCGTTCGAATTCCTGTCCCTCGAAAATCACCCCTTGGTGATTCTTAAAAGTTTTACGTTCCAAACCACTGGATGATTCATGCTAACTTTGCGTAAACATAAAACTTCAATAAACGCCGCTTATACAGTTAAAGTTGGCGCAAAATTACGCCTCATTTGCAGCAGTTTCCCGCCCGGAATCGATTAAAAAATACCTGGTTCTACTTTCGCCGCAACGCTCGGTTTTATTTCAATTAATTTGAATTGCAAAAGTTTAACTCCTGATTAAATAAAGTTACTGTTTAATTAGAAACTTAGGCGTAACACTTGTTTACCTTGTATCAGCCGACGTAAAGTTTGCCAACTGCTTTTATTAGTTCTATTTGTCGACAGACGGTAGAAAAAATCCAGACAGACGCTACGCGCTGTTTCTGAGCACAGCAAGGGTGATTTATTTCGTTCATAAGTTCAGTTCTGTTTTAGTTTAGTGGTTTACTTTTCTTGTCAGATGGTAATTTGTCAAGAGATGGAGCTGTAATTCTTATTCCACGAGGTCGTCAATAAATATTCATATCTTAGGCGAAACAGGAACTATCTCTGGATCAGGGAGGGTGCAGGAGTGGTGAATCCACTACTAACGTAATAGATGTAGTGACAAGACTGACAGTCATAGAAATAAGAACTATGGGAGTTTGAAGTGGAACGAGGTCTCGTCCTCCTCCCAAGACTTCTGTCAGATTGGGTCTTTGATCACTCCTATGAGTGTCAGGTGCCTGTTCCTTTTACAGTGACCTGTGAGGATCCTTACTAACCTTCCGGTTCAATAGCCATAGCTTCCTACATTTGTTGGGGCCTGCTATGAAACTCTTGGACTGCCTGCAGTTGCCTCTCTCCAAACATGCTTTCGGATACATAATGGAAGACAAACATTGAGTTCATTTACCATTGAAATGACTTGCTAAATTTGAGAGGATAATCAAGCATGTAAAGCGAGCAGTCAGGAAAAGCAGTGAATACTGACAGGGGTGGTGATTTTTATTGTACCCTACTTGTACATCGGAAACAGTTTCTCACTTGTTGACAGGTCACATTGCTTTAGCTTTGAGATACATTCTGTAACTTCACAGTTCAACGAACTGTTCGATACAATTTTACTCGCGTCTGTAAAATAGCAATTTAACACAGAAACAGGAAAGACCTCGCTAATCGAATCTGACAAATTGGAACAGGAGAAGTCAAAGACTTTATAAATAAGATGGAGCATTATTTGCAGGTCATCCACACCAATTAATATTGATTGCCCGGTTAACTAACAGTGCTAATGTATATTAATTGGAGACAAGCTGTGGCCGAAGAGTTAAAGTGCCATTTATCTTTTAGCGACTGCAGCTATTGACTAAAGTTCAAATAAGCAAACGATTGTCCAATGAGGATTCCTATACAGGATGCACTGACCTACGTACGAGTACTATAACCTCTTCAGGATTTTTAGCTACCCTGAATCACCCCTTAACCACTCTCGGCTGATTCCGAAAAAAAAACAACTAGACTGACTTATTCTTTGGTCAATCATATTCTTTACTCACCGCACACGATTGGCTAAATATATTTACTATCGTTTCGGCTGTCCTGAAAAATGATATCTTGAAATTATAATGTCATCAGTATGTTTGACTGCTTCCAAAACAAGACTTCAGTATGAACCACTATGAAACTTTGCAGCTGCTCACTCAATCAAAGATATTCATCTAAATATAATTAATTTCATACGTTTATCCTCAATTTCACGTTTGACATCGAAAATGCAAAACAGATTCTGATTACAGAATTTTATCGGATTACACTGCAATCCGTAAGTGGACAACTAATGATATTTAGAAAAATTAGAAAGAAAAATTTGTCGCCAGTGGGGATCGAACCCACAATCTCCTGCATTCTAGGCAGGCGCCTTTACCGTTAGGATTGCAGTGTAATCCGATAAAATTCTGTAATAGTATTTTCTGAAGGCGGCAGATTTCCGCACTTGGCTCAAATCAACTTGATGGACTCTGCTAGTTATCGACCGAAGATAGTATCGGCCTGTGGCACTATATGTCTAATCAAAGATCGAGCTGTATAGGTTAGAAAATTAGGAATAAGAATTGCACAGGAGGGATGTACCTTCCATAGCGCATTTGCCGTTCTACCTGACCAGTTCGTCATGGTCTAACGGTAAAGGCGCCTGCCTAGAATGCAGGAGGTTGTGGGTTCGATCCCCACTGGCGACAAATTTTTCTTTCTAATTTTTCTAAATATCATTAGATTCTGATTGATGGATACAGTACGAAATACCGAATCCAATGCCTGAGATGCATATTTTTGTATACCTGTTATCATTCCAAACTTCTACAACCAATAAAACATGACTTTACTTTGCGTTACGCTACCGCAGTAAAACTACAACCCCAGCAGCATAGAGAATCGATAGGGGCAATACTACCATAAATCTGAGTTGTAGACAAAAAGAAAAACTGCATTCGCGGTGGCAAGACGATCAATAACAAACGAAAGTAACTGGCCGTCAACAAGTGAAAACCACCAGGCGACTGCGATCGCTGTCTGCAGGTGTTTATCCGGAATCAGTACCAGGACTACAGGATCGGAATTGGAAAGATATGGACACACGAAAATTTAGATAACGCTGGAGACTTTGTCAGTCGAAAGGTGATTGTGATTTGAATGGCACAGAATACAATCTGAAACGATAAGACTACTAGGAGGTCTCATAACAAGGGTGGACAATTTTAAAGTGACAGCATTTGTCCTTGGTAAACGGTGCATCTGTAGCCACTACTGGGCAGTTTTCAGGCTTTTAGGACCCTTTTGATAGGTATGTTTTGTTTACAATATTTTAAAATCCGATTGCAACTTAGGTAGATAAAAAATACAATACCTATATTTTATTTTCATATCTTTTCCAATAATTACATGGTCTGCTATGCTATATAAAAGATTTTAGTAATTTACAATAGGATTACACATGAACCTCATGGGTATTTTGTAATCTATAGAATTTGGGAGTAATATTTTGATTTTCTTATTTATTACTGATGCTGGCTACATATTTTTTTCAGCTAATCGAATCTTGACATGTTTATTTGTACTGGCATTTTACGTCGTTAAGATAAAAACGTGTTTTCGCTATGACGTGTAACAAAACGCTTCCAACCAAGGCGCATTGCATGTCTGAAGAGTTATGGTGGCCCACTGAATTTTTGGAAAGTCTCACACTTCAGGCGGAGAACACTACATATGAGAAATATGTTCTATAAAAATGGTTATGTAGTGGAAACTCCAGACCTGCAACCCGATGTTGCCGAAAAGTAATACAGCCGGATCGAGGCAAGAGAATGGGCTGCGAGGTAGAGGGTGGCAGGTGGGGGATGAGGAAAGGGCAGCTAATCGTGACAAACGACCGTCGACCAGAGACCGGAGCCCACTCGATTGCGTCGCTTCCTATTCTGCTCTGCTATTTGTTTTCGACCGACCGTGATATGTGCGGTGTTGGCTTTTATTTCGTGTGGTCTTCATCGAAGAAATGAGTCTCATCAAAGCTGATGCATTGAACAAAAACAAATTGTATCAATAGCTTACTGGGATAAAACTAGGATAACTATTCAGAGCAAGGAATTATGATTTCACCATCAAATTGGAGCCTTCAGTGCAGCAACCACAAACATTTTTATAAATATAATCATATTAATATAGAATGAAGTCTTAAAGGGTCTGGGATTCGGAACCCTCAAAATTGACGGATCTTTCTCACAAGTAACAAACGTTCACCCACCTAATTGGAGAGAGATATTATGATTGGTAGTACACAAGTAACTGAGTATAATCTTTTAGTTTTGATTTTCTCCTGAAGATGCTAACGTAACTCGCGAAACTTTTGTATCATATGAATTGTGTAATGAAGTCATAGGTTGATAGTAAAGGTTTTGAAGGAAGTTTTTTTTATTCTCTTCAGTGCATTTGAATAAACCCTTGTTTTAAAAAAAGTTTCATTATTTTAAATTTTTGGAAAAGGTGGGTAGGAGATAGATTATCCAAAAGTATGTGTAATAAATAGCTGCAAAATAACAATTTCCTTTCTTGCCTGGACATACCTCAAAGTTTCCATAAAATGTAACGTTGTCAACTGCAAAAGTTCAACCTCCTTTCACCACCCCTGCAGTTCTGCTATGGAGCTGTACAAATGCAGTCGTTGTATGTCAGTGGTTTTATAGCATAATGGATATCCAGGTACAAATATGCAGGCGGAATAATGGCTCTTATCGATAGTTACATCCGATGTTGTGTTTCGTTCGATTTTGTGTATGTCCCTTAATTTGGTTAAATTCAGTTTCAAAACTAGGTTAATGTTTGCTTTGCTGATAAATCCTAACTAGATTGCTGCTTTTACTGTGTGTATAGGAGTAATTTGTTTAATATATAGCTACGAACCAATTATATGTTCCATTTTCAAAGCGGATAATTCAAAGTATGAAGTTGTGTGGTTATTCATAGTTATACGTGGGTTATATTGAGAAAACGAATGGGTTCAGTGAGTTTGTTGTGTACCTGTACATAAAGTTGCATAAATATAACATCGATTGGTGATTCACAGATAAGTAATAGCAAGTTGGTGAGACCCCAGCAATGACCAAAAGCGCTTTTGTTGATACCATTCACTTATAAATCTAATTTTCAATATATTGTCCTATACAGTGCTCGGCAAAAGTGGGGTAAACAAAAATGTTTGCGTAAAAAAATATTCTGTTCGGTAGAGCTCAGAGATTTTCATGATGTAATACTTTCCAAGCTATGACGCCATGATATTTTTAATTCTCAACTGACGAGATTATTCCAAATGCATCCATATTTTATGAGAATTGGAGTTGCAGTTTTATCAGAAACTTCCTGTTCGGGTAAGCCGGTATAAATCAGGAGAGGAGTTTCTCGGGGTTCTCTGTTCTGCATCTCAAAGTCTGGAGAAATGATCAAAAGTTTCTCACTTATCAAGTTTCAGCCCTACTCCTATTAAGCTATTGATACTTAGATATTGTTACATTCTGTATATGAATATAAAAAAATATTATTTTCTCGATTCCATACACACGGGAATTGTATATCAACGAAGGGCGACATTTTTCAAACCAAGCGGAAAATATGTTTTAACAGCAGAGCGTACAGCATTTTCCAGCCCCAAGTTAATTTTCCGCTGTGTAGCGTCCTCGGAGTAAAAGGTAAATTAGTTGCATTTCGCATTGTTGTTCTCCCCTCGACCGTGTCATTTCGAAAAAATGTGATATCCAAGAGCTTCCTCGCTGTTTCGCCGGCTGGCATATTAGCTTTGTAATAGTTTCATTTACCACACCCTTTGTTTGGTGAATGGGATGTCATGTAAAACATGGAGGTCGCCTGATATAATATTTATCTTGGGAGAGGAATCTGAAAAAAACTAACTCTTTGTATCATTTCCCAAGCCACAAGCAGATTGCGGTTTTCATCTATTTGGATTTTTGCTTGCCTCTCTACGGGATGTAGGATGAAATGGAAGCAGTACAAGACTCGCGCTGTGAGCAGGACTTGCAAATTCAGTACATCTAATTCGAAGAAAGGCATACTGTGAAGGTGAAATCAATTCCTTATTGAAACTACAGAAAGTATTGGAATAATTAGCCTATAATCTGCTGTGTGCGACAAGCTATGAAAGAATTAGGCCATTTTGTGTATTTTTTTACAGAACGTCACATTAAACCGAAGGGTGACCTGCTTCGACAGGCTAAGGTAACCAGCTCATACGTTTTAGTTAACATGATATGGACAAAAATTGAAGTTTAATTGACAGACTCACGTGCATTTATTTCATAATTAATCACTTACACAAACTGTGAAAAGCTACCAAAACAATGCTTCTTAAAAAAGTCATGTAGGCACGGCATCTCATAAAGTATGATAGATGAACATTTGGAATGATATCATCAAAACTCGTTACTTGCACTTCAAATGTCATGCTCATACCACAAACACTTAAAAAGATATTGAGTTGGTTCCATGCATAATTAACACGGTTTATTTATTATTCTTACTATTAGGTCTGCTTTTCTCAACCTAGTTTGCCTTTTTTGCCCTTTCCGTGTATATTGAGATTATAGGTGCTATCGTATAATATCGTATAATAATTATGCTGTTCTTAATGCAAAGCAATATAAGAAAGCATTTTTCTGAATTAATAATCTATTTTTCCTCAGTATTATCTGAGTAAGACATTTTGTAATGATTTGTGGAAACTATTCGCGTCTACTTGTGAATGATAATCACGTGTATCGTTGTAGTTCATCAACAAGTTGTCATACTGGCAATTCGAACCGCTTTCTACTCCCTCCTGTGTCAGGCAAGGGAATAAGTTTTCCTGACCTCTCAACGCTGGCGCCTGATAAGATCGCATTTGACGGTACTGCTCGTAGCTGGTAAAACAGCTGGTTGAGCAGCTTTTTTTAGAAGTATTGACGTTGAACTGTTAGAGAGGAGTGATCCAACATTATGTGCTATGAGGCATATGCGTAAGTTAATGAAATCTTTCGTTTTCTATTTAACTCAATTAACAGTTCACGGTCAGATAGGTAACTGAGATGGAACGATATTAAGAGGTCAACGTCCACAAACCATTCTCATGATGGTCGTAATGATTAATGGTGTTCTATCAGTTGAAACCACATATTGTTGAAATTTCCCATATTTTTTGTTTTCGCAAAGACTGGGTCAACTAAATCGGTAGGTTTTTTGTCGTTAAAAGAAGATGATTTGGTAATGACTGAAAGTCTGGCATTCTTATCAGTTCACGGTTCTATATAACGTATTAAAATCCCTCTGTTTCTATCCCGGAATTCAGGTGAGTACAAAACGTGAAAGGATATGCAAAACTTACATTATTCATATTGTATTATGCCCAGCATCGTCTTAACAAGGCAAAGACTAACCAATCAACACAGTGTGATCTTCATGAATAATTTTTTTTTTAAAATTGGGCATAAAACCTCCATACTTCGTTAAATGAGACCTAAATTATTAATTCATATATATCTTTTGCGCATTAGTAATTTAGGTGTCATTTAACGCAATATGGAAGTTTTGATAATCACCCTGTATGGTGATTCAGCTGAGTATAAGTCCAAATCGTGTCCTGCTATAAAGGAACATGCGGAACGCAAAGAGACCCTAATTTGTATTTTTTAAATTAATATTTTACCCCTGAGGAACGCATAACGAACGCTGTTTGCCGGCGAAACATTTCGTCTGGAAAAAATGTGAAATTCAGGAAGAGCTGTTTCTCCTCGTGGCATATTAGCTTTGTAATAGTTTCATTTGCGACAACCTTTGTCCGACAAATGAGACGTTATGTAAATAAGGGAATGAGGTTAATGTAATATTTTCTGTAGGGTTTGTGGAAAAATCTGCGTCTCCATATTTACATGACAAGGTTGTGTCCCATTGAAGTTGGTAGCGCTTTTATATTACTAGGATTTACTGAGAATTTCTAATTATGTGATACAATGATTTTTGTGTGAAGTTCCCATCTAATTAAAAAAAGAAAGACTTATTATGTTATTGAAATCAGCTTTATGACTTTAAGGGCAGCCCATAGACAAATAAAAGTTTTGATTGAGCTTTTTTTAAACAATGGAATAGTAAAAAAGTTATCGCTTTTGGGCTTTTGTGTCTAGTACAAAAATAACTAAGTACATCGCCTTGCGTATAAAACAGTGGATTCAAAAACATACAAAATGTCTTTTTGCAGACTTTAAACGGATCCTCCCCTTGAAAAAGTTAAAAAAACGCTTATAAACGGTCCTCTATGATGTTGCAATTTTGATGACTTCTAACATTGAACTTAGTCCATTCATTAGTTGTACTTTTAACAGGCGAAAGGTGAAAATTAGGTGGTAAGTAGTTATTGCATAATTGCAATTTAAATAATATAGAATCATGTAAATCACACCGTATTCTATATTCCGTAACGTTGCAGTCTTTCATTTATTCCGGTTCTCTTCTTCATCTCCAGGATTCTGTTCCGAATTTCTCGGCCTAAAGGGACGATGAATTATTGTACCCAGATAGGCAACTTTGATAGATGAACTTGCCTCATAACAGTTAGTGAAAAACAATAAAATGAAGTTAATTATCCACATCGCAATGTTCCAACAAGACAGAACGCTGCAGTTTGCGCTTGACTTTGGATAAACGAATTTAACTTCAAATCTTTCCGCATATGGTCCTTGAACTCCGGAGGTCCCCAAGGACCAGAACGGATGCTCCGATGGTCGCCTTCGACCCAGTCGTGAATCGAACCGAAACGGGTTGCTGCCGCGAAGTCTCAGCAGTAAACATTTTATTGTATAAACACTGCCAATGTAAATACGGAAAGGAGTGTTTATTTCGCGAAAAGTAATAAAACTTAGTTTATCGTGGAAGTTTGTCACATCCCGGCTGCAACTTTGTCGAACAACATAGAATGCTGGGGAGGAACTCGCGTGGCGGAATAAAAATTTTAGAGTTCGAAGTTAACGCTTCGTTGGAGTTTTTATGAGACGATTTTGGCCGGATTGGAGTCTTTTGTAAGAGATACGACCATAGGAATGGTCAGGCATTCGGTCATTGGGTTTTGATGTCTGTCTTCTTGCCACTTGAACAATAAGGAAACGAAAGAGCCTTGAGTTTCAAGATTAACCATTTTATTACCTGCGTAAGAGCAAAACATAGTCGATTCTTCACATCCTTCGCATTCCAATCTTAGAACTGGTTCTATCTATACAAACGCTATGGTTTGGTTGGATGGTTCTGTTCTGATTTATGACAAGAAGAAGGACACCAGATACCAAAATTTTCCCAGACTAAACATGTAAAAAATGAGTCCATACTAAATTGAATATCTTGGACATATATCGAGAAATACAAAATGTCACATATGATCACCAAGAAACTAGTGGAAAGAAGAGAAGGCAGTGGCAGAAGATCAAGGAGAATAAATGAGCAGAGAGAATTGCTTGACCCACAATGACTGTCAAAATCATGACAGCGAAGCCTACTATGACCTCGCAAAGCTGGAGCTCAAACAAAATCATTAAGATCAATGCAACAGTTACTGAGGCTTATGTCACATTGGCCGCGATCACAACAGTTACCTTGATTGTGCGTGGGAAGAAAAAGGGCATTGTAAGTTGTGCACCAGCTGCATAAATTTTTGATGAAATTTGTGGAATGATATTCTGATGGTGCATGGTAAAAGTGGTTTGATCACTAGCCAAGTCATGTTGAGCTATGGGGCAGATACATATTATGATCTGAATTTCTGATTTCTGGTTATTTGCGAATCTGGGTTCCTATTCAAACATTCCAGGTTGACTCAATGCTGAAGGGCACACACAAAATAAAAATATGTGATGGTGATTTTTTTGTTCCTGGTCATTCTGAGAAGACCTGTCATCTTTGTACTTCTGGTCACTGTGTTATATGAAATAACACAATAAACGAAATTCCTAAAAATTCACCTAGACCCTTAATTCATGTGTGCCTTCAACTCTCTATCGCAATTACAAAAGATCAAAATGGTCTGCTGAAACAAAGACAAAAATGGCACTAAACTTATGTAGTGAAAAACATCCTAATGGGCAAAGCCACCAGTTTGCACCATTAAATTTTCCTCCTGACCGTTAACCTCCGACTTTAAAATTTTATTCCTGCCGCCTTTCCTCGTAGCTTTGACAATGTTGCGTGATATTAATCTGGTATACTGTTTCATCGGCTTTATGTGGATTTTTGGTTACGGTGTTATACAGGTGTATCATGTGCATGTGAATTTTCGTCTAGCCCCACAATTTGGCAAGAATGTCTTGATGATGTAGGATACACTGTGTAAATGATCCAATTACCGTTTCACTTCTAACGCCAAAGCCAGGGCCCGGTGTTTGCGTGAAACTTCGAAGTGAGAGTGTTGTAATATACAATTTTTTTATGTGAATGATGGAAGTTAGAGCATCTACCCTCTTCATGTATGTATTCTACCTAGTAAAATCTTGGTCGTATAAGACTAGATACTATGATTTTATACATATTTATTTTTCCCTTGTGTTGGAGTTTAGAGCTACTTAGCTCAACTCTGCTATTTGTTGTAATAATAATAATAATACTAGTATTATGATAAGGTCTTGTAATAGGGTGTTTAGTAGCCGCTACACAAAACAAGCTGTTCTCAGAAGGAGCAGGCATGCTCAAACTTTAGCAACCCATGGCCCATTCACCTGCTATCCACTTCCGAAGGAAACGCAGCCCAATAAAATAAAAAAGTCAACAAGACAAACAAGTGATATTTATGATACATTTGTTTATGCAGGTGTCGGATGAAGAATGGTCTCAACTTGCTTGCCTGTACAGCGCGAGCGATAAGAAAACCATTTGGTTTTCGGAGAGATAAGCAAATGGGTGCTGAAATCATATTTTAACTGTGGTCAGTTTCGAGGCAGACGCGGGTGTCCTAAGTAACCAGATAGGTGACTGCAACAGCTCCTTTTTATCCTTTTATATGTTATTTTCAAGACTAATGAAATATTTCACTGCTTCTTGCATCATATAGGATACGTTTCAAAACAAATATAAAGAACTCAATGTGCTGTAAATGAAGAAGAGTCAGTTTTTTTTATATAAAAGAGAGGAGAAAATGGTGAAATAATATGTGAAAAAATTACATCTCTCGGAAGTAATCGTAATAGAATCGACTCGAAGAGACTGAAATTGTCTAATCGTATGATTTGGTTGGCAGATTTTTGGAAAGACTTTCAATATAGATAAAGAATATTCTTATAGGGAACTTCATAAAATATGGAGGCAGGAAGCTTATTTCACTTCAAAAGCACTGCAACATGACTAATCTCTATTCACATTGTCCTCAACATGCTGTAAGTTGTGACTATCGGAAAATAAATATCCCGGCAGCTAACTTCACAATGCTAAAGCTTTTCGAAAGAGGCTGTTTGAGTTTCCAGGTGTTGAAAGCTCGTATAGTGAGGATGATCCCATTTGAATTTTCTAGTATTTAACCACTTCTCTCCAATGTTTTAGATTGTAGAGATTGTTTGTAATGTCAGGCACGTCTGCAATATTGTTAGGATAGAGCAATTTTATGACTTGTCCATCCCCGGAAGACAATTTACGTACATCGCGTCTACAAATTCTTGATCTCTCCTCCTTAGAGCACTTTTAGAACTTGCCCTCAGATATAGCTAGATATTTTACCACTAGAACTATGGCAGACATGGTAGTTCCTTGGTGTCGAACCTTCCAGACCCTTTAATAAAGATCATGATGTTCGACCATTCCGCTAAGAAGCACTATTCCTTATTCCTCCTCTCAGCACTTCTGAGAGATTGGGTCTTTGACCACTCCTATGAGTGTCAGGTGCCTGTTCAATCTGCAGTGACCTGTGAGGATCCCTACTGACAAGTGGAGTGAGTCCCTCTTCCGGTTCAGTAGCCATAGCTCCCTACGTTTGTTGGGGCCTGCTATGAACCTCTTGGACTGCCTCCAGTCATGTCTCTCCAACCATGCTTACGCAAGTTCTTTATACGCCCAAGTATCTAGGGCATTACTGACCCGGCCTCTAATAATACTCATCAAGGGTTCGGGGCCAATGCAAGTGCCTCTTGCTCCCATCCTCACCAGGCAGTCTCGTTACCTGGCACCATAAGAGTTACAATATTGCGGTGGATAAATAATGAATAATCATGTCATCGATGCAACGATATCAGTGGTACAATATACGTCTACCCTTCACAAGACTCTCGGTTGTCCGAGGCCCATCTCTCGCCTCCTTCGATTTGTTCTACATGATTCGAACAACCCATCTGCCAGCACGAAATCCCGCAACTACAAAAGAAACGGATTAATTCATTCCTTTGTGGGGATTTGTCATGGCATGCCCGAGCCCGATTCGGGAATAAACTACACTTTAAGTGCGGTGCCGACAACGTAAAAAGTAAAAGCCTCTGTCGGTCTCCAGCCGAGATTCGAGTGGCCTGCGAACTGCAAAACGTGTCGGCCGGCGACTGTTCCAAAGCCGTCTTGCACGGCGTTAATTTATTATTTATGGACAAAAACAACGGATGAACCAGAAAGGAATGCACCGTCTTTTGTTCGACACAAGTAGGTGCATGGAATTGCTCTGGGAATGTTCGAGTGTTGTTTAATGCATTTTTCGGAATTGTATACCCTTCCTTTCCCTTTCACTAAAAGCTCATTCTCCTCCCATTCGGAAAGTTTTACGAATTTATACATATTTATGTAGATTGTAGATGCTGTTATATTTGGTGTACTTCTTCCATCTACAAATTAAAATCTGAGAGTCCGACGATGATTTCAATATAAATCCAAACGCGTCACAGCAAGAAAGGGAGTTTTATTATTAACACATTCCGTTAAACACACAGTGAATGAGATGTACCAATGTCTTATACAACAAGCTTGATGAACATTTCTCTGAAATATTAATATTAACCTAGATACAACACCCTACAAAAATATTTTACTCAACCCAAGTAACACCCAGATTTTTATGAACCCACTCAACAAATTTTGAAAAAACTAAATTATGTGCCTAGTTTCAAAAGATTTTTCTGCCTCAAAATTTCATCAAAACCCAAATATAAAGGATGTAGCAGAACGAGTAAACAGTTCTAAATTTTGTTCCAAATTTGATCACAAATATGTTCTTAAATCCACCCCTGTCTATGTATCCAATTCTCATTACAATACTAAATTTATCTGTTTACAAGCCGTAATAAGCAACGAAAGACTACAAAAAATGAGAAATACCAAGAGTGCAAAAACAATAAAAGACTCATACAAAAAATACACTTTTTTTCTGAAAGAAACCGATGTGGATTATCCTAGCGAAAACATCAGCTAGGCAGTGGCGTAACATTGAATAAGTAACTATTCGGATACAGCGCCAAATATTTTGTATACCTACCTTGTTATGAGAAAAAAATTATGAAAATGAGAGGAGACTGTTAGAGGTTTGATTCATATAAGAGATGAAGAACTGGATGCTCATACTAACTAATAAACGCGATGCTTGAGTCACAGTCCGTTCTGCCAGAACATAATATAATATTCTGTAATTATTTATGAGGTCACGACGAGTACTTTGTCATTGTCAGGATGTACTGTCAATATTCCAGTTGCCACGAATTAATTCATTAAATGTTAACAGTCTCCTCAATTTATTGTTTTCTTTAATCTTCACTAACTTCCCGTTTTGGTGTAACTGAAGCAACGGAAAGAGCGGCCGGCCAACTATATGCGCAGGTGAGTCTTTGATAACCTTTATATATCTTTAATTCTGGTTCTACGCGATTCTACCTCCTACGAAGGAATTATTCAGCGTTAAGTAAAATTATTGTGATACTATAGTACTATGTTTCCGGTTTTAGTTGAGAGAAGGATTGGGGTCCAGGTGCACTGGACGGAATTATGTTCAAATCGGCTGAGAAACTTGGTCCGGGAATCTATGACGAAGGTCTTGTTACAAGGATTACTAGACAGACCGACATATATGAAATTGAAACATGAAACTAGTATAATATTTCTTTTTCAAAATTGTTCACAATTATTACATTTATTCCTTCGATTATTGGTTTGGAGGTAAAATCGACGTCAACGTGATTCCCTCACATCTTTTATTCCAGACCAATCTATATTCGATTCCAACTGAGCATTAATTTTCTAAAGCATGTGTATCTCCGTCGTAAATACCCTGAGCTAGTGCTAAATCTTGAAATAACAGCCATATGGTCTACGGTGAGTGCTGACAATGCGTGCTAATTTGATATTTATGGTTTTATGGGCAGAAACAACCGATCCTGCCTTTGTTCAGCACTGTAGGAAACAACGGGAAGCAATAATTAGGTGGAAATTTTTCTAAAGAGAAAAAAAATGTTGTTCAAGCAGAACGTATGTAGAGAACTGGCAGTAAATCATCTGCAACTGTAGCGTCAGCTGTCGGAGCATGTGGTACAATACTTGGCTATTCTGGTGTCTTTCTTGTCATGGAATATCAGTAAGATTGATTGGAATAGATGAAAGACTTATAGCAACAGCATCAAGATGAGAAATTACGCGACGCTATATTTTCCTATTTGACCTTTTTTTTTACAGTTAACAATATAATATTCGCAAAAAATCGTAATCAATGGCTGACGAAAACGCGCTGACTCTCTAATTTATTATTTGTAGACGGCAGATTCAACCGACACCCGGAAGAAGAGATCGCCTTCTTTTGTTCGCTCTCATCTTCCGGTGTAATTGAGGTGGAGGCGATCGCACTCATAGCCTTCCGAGATCCTTCAGGCGTTTTTTAATTTGATTTCGGCCAGACTGCGCTTATTGTGCCGCTGACAGATGAATAATATGGATCTGCACGTGGCGACCATTTAGAGGGGTGTAGCATTGAACGCTAGCATTTTTTAATTATTTTCTGATCTAAGGAACAACGCACAAGGATTTTAAGACAATGCTATGGATTTATATGGTTTTAGTGTCAAAAATGGAAGTATGTATGTATGTATGTAGAACGCGCTTCCTGTATAATTTGCCTCTTTATTATATGATAGGATTTAGGTTAGGTTAAGGGTTAAGTGTAAGAATAGCTTTATGCTGAACTTCGCCCAAATAAAGACGTTTTATTATTATTGTTATTATTATTAACTCCTGGTTGCTCTCACTTGCGGCTATAGCACTGTTTAGTTTATTCAATTGAAAAAGTTTTCAACTCAAGTAACAAACATAATTTTCTCAGTGGCATTGCCCAGCCAACAAATGGTATTCTGTTTCCAAAATCCGATAAAACGGGAGCAGCGGATACTGAAATTACTCGATGACAAATGCGGAAACAGACAAACTGACGAAAATAATTTATACTGACTTAAAGCTTACAAAAAGCGACACAATAGATGTTTACTATTTTATTTACCAAAAACATATATTGACTGACTAAAAATCTCTATGCATCAGAACAGAATGATAAACACGTAGAGTACGTCTGGAAATAGCATTCATCTTCAAAAATGAGGTGATATTAAAATAATTTTATGTATCGCTATTTAATCATTCCATAATCTTTTTTCATAACATTGTCTTTTTAGACTGTCGGAGATGATGATTCTCAGCAATTATTTCCCATGATTATTATTCCTCAACGTTGTTAGATAACAAAAAATATAAGTAATTCAGCGTGTTACATAAAAGTATGATACATCTCATCCGAAAAATTGACTGAAAGCGAGTTATTCAACGATAAATGTTGTCGTAATCCTGGTGGATCACCTTCGACCTGCGGACATAAAATCACATAGAGGTTAGGTCAATAACTCATTTTAAACATGTTTTCATTGCCTGTGTATGCGCCATTTACTGAATTTTGATATGAGGAACTGTTAAAGAAATATTTGAAAAAAATGACTTATACGTAATTTCAGGCACGGGCAGTCTGAAAAATATTGAACAAACATTTTCAACTATAATTGCATGCAAACAAGTTACTTGACCTGAATAAAATCACCTCGTATATCAAGTCGGCGGCCGGAATTAGGAAAATTCCCGGCCACTCCACAAACCTGGTTTATTCATTGTCAGATGTACCCAAATAAATAACAAAAAAATATCTTGATTGGGGTTTTAATAATTTTCGATTTGGAAGTAATGTGATTCTGTCACATTTTAACGCTTATGCGCACTGATTTTATTCACCATTGTTTTTTTAGTATGAATGTGTTTGGAGTTGAAGTAAAATGTCGAAAATAGATGGTGATAACATTGCAAAATAAACCCAAAGCTGTGATGATATCAATTTTATAGAAGTTTCGGCAATATCTGTGCGAATGAAAACTCCAATTCTACCCTTAATTTTTCCCATATAGCTTAACAGAACGTTAATACTGTAATTAGATAACTTACATCCTTTTTTGTTAGCCCTAAAAGCGCTTTCTCGCCAATTCCCTCCAATTGTACTGGTCCTGAAGGACTTCATCAGGATCGCTTCATTGTATGCCGAGTAATTTTATTAAGGTCGCGAAATTGTCTCATCGAGATACCGTTTTCACCCCTTCTGTTTAGACAAAAAAAAGTACGGGATAATGAAATAGATCCAATTGTCTGCTTACCGCTGATCCCATTTTCTGACGATTGTGCAAAATTATTCGTCAATCAAATTGATTAGACTTGTTTCAATCAATTCACCAATCATGAGGTTGTAGTGAACGTTTCAACAAAGTGCCGTGCCCTTACAACTCGAGCGGGAGATTTTTTGCTAGTGGAAAATTTAATATAATTCTATTCAACTAAATGTGGTCCAGCTATATTAAAGCGGACAACTGGCATTGCGGTAACAAGTGGATCAGATAAAGGAAAATGTGCTGCGCTTGTGTATTGGCGGTCGGCAGTATGGCCTCACGCAGTGGTGGAGAAATTTATTAGAAATGGAAAAGCGGTGATGGTTGACCACACCAGGATCAGGAGGGGGTAGGGGTTGTCGAAAACAGTCTTCCAATATCTTCGTTATGGATATAGACATATATAGGTAGTGGTTTTAGTGAAGCAGTGATGTACTTGGAAGGCAAAGACGTGAAGGAAAGCATGACACTGGCAACCTATATGTGGGTGGCACTAAAGGCATGTTCAATGAAATAACAGCATTTATGAGGAGGGACATAAACATCAAGCAACTTTGATGGCGGTATCCTCCCCGAGGATTCAATTATTTCTGGTCCAGGAATTCAATATAGCCCTGGATGAGACACAACTGTTGTGTGCTCAGAGTAGGCCCTGAAAAGCATTGAATGCAATGGCTACTGAAGCAGATAATCGCTCAACTTTAGGAAGCTTTCACGGGTAACTGCAGACTGAACAGGTACCTTTTACTCATGAGATTGGATGAAGACTCATGTCTCATGATACGCAGGGAAGAGGTTGGTATACTGCTCGCATACAGTCCCTGAAGGTTTTGAGCCCAATCTAGAAAATATATCTCTATTCTTTGAGTTCTATCATATTAACTATTCTAACGATGTATCTCGTATTATAACACTAAGACTCATCAATGCAGCAAATCCTAGAGTGGCCCAATGAGCACCCCGTCATTCTACACCTCAATTGTTTTTCAAGTTTTATGGGCGATTGATAATAATAATCCTCAGTTTGTTAAGAGAGCAGTTTATTAAGCTATTTTGAGTTCAGTGAAGAGCAATGATGTACATCAGTATTTTAGCATTTCTTTAATAATTGCAGCTTAGGATGGCTTACGATGTCAGACGGAAACATGTAGCAATATTGATTTTTCATTTGGTATCTGACTTACCAAAATAGTTAATAAAATACTTTTTGCCTCATAAATCATATAGTGAAAAAAACGGAAATACTAAAAAATACACAACTATGATACTTTTCGTACTTTACATTCCTCAGAAAACTACAAAAGGTTCATACTACTATTTTAAAATACTCAAAATAGATAATCCTATACATGCATGGAAGCAACGCTACTGTTCATTTTCATCCAGTCGCTACGCGAAATAGAGGTCAATCGTTCCAAACCCCAGTCTTGTCATGACCGGAATTACCATTAACTTTTTGAAAGCTTTCTGTTTAGTTGTTATTTCACCAGAGAGAGCCACATCTGGTGCTCTAGAAATTAAATTTTTACTTTATGTAAAGGAAGAGTTGCGTTCTATTCCAGTTCCATGTTGTTTACAAATTAGGGCAATTCGACATGCCTTGAGGCCACGCGCTACTCTCAAACTTCTTCCCGTCCTTTGCATTTAAGAGGAAAATTGAATATTTTTTTTATGCTTTTCTAACAAGTATTCCATATTCTTTTTGTAAGGTTATCGTTATTCTCCAACGAAGCTCCGTTTACTTCAATCAAGAATATGAACATCTTGCGATTCCCTCCAAGTAATTCATTTACTTGTTTGGCTTCGCCATATACGTCAATGGCCATTCATGTTTACATGTAGCAAGCAATTAAGGAATGAAATGAGGAAGATCGGCCAGTATTATTCAACTTATCCTTTATTTAGTTGAACTGAAAACGATTAAAGGACAAACATACATGCAAGAACCCTCATTATCACTTTAAATGCCATTTGTTGCGCAGTCTGTTTTTCCTCAGTAATACCTTATTGGAAATAGAATGCAAGTGTAATTTTTACGATACTAGTAAGTACCGACATGTTGACAAATTATTATAAACAACTTACGCTCCTTAAACACTTTCCTGACTCCTTTTCTAAACGGCTTTCCTTTTCAGTTTGCGTTCCGTCAAAGAAGGCTTTGTACGGTAATATTTTAATCACCCCAGCTTAATAGATCGCCGTCTCTGAATACCTCAGTAAAACTTTATATAAAGCTCATCAAAGTGTTTGGATCCTTTAAACGGTGCAGTAAACAGCCAGTGGTAGCGTCTATAAAGCAGAGCAGTAAAAATAAATAATGTTTTATTAAGTCCTGGCCAAAGAGTATTCAATTCTAGAGGTGCATGTGTAGAGCAATACGGTTCTGTTATGCAGATGCAATGGCCCCGAACCCTTGGTGGACCAATGTCAGTAATGCCCTAGATGCTTGGGCATATAATGAACTTGCGAAAGCATGGTTGGAGAGAGACGACTGCAGGCAGTCCAAAAGGTTCATAGCAGGACCCAACAAACATAGGGAGCTATGGCTATTGAACAGGAAGAGGGATTCACTCCACTTGTTGGATCCTCATAGGTCACTGCAGATTGAACAGGCACATAACATTCATAGGAGTGGCCAAAGATCCAATCTGTCTGAAGTGCTGGGAGGAGGACGAGACCTCGTTCCACTTCCTGTGGGAGGTGTTCGATACAGCAGAGTTTGACAGGGCAGAGTGCTACTTAGCGGAATGGTCGGTCATCATGACCTTTATTAAAAGGTCTGGAAGGTTCGACAGTTGGGAGTTACCAGGTCTGCCATAATTCTAGTGATGGTCTTCGGGGTCGGCAAAAGGAGCCAAAGGTGGCCTACTTGCCAGGTTTTGCCTCCCCATCAATACTACTACTACTACTGATAACCCTATAGAACGATTTTCATATTTTTTGTACTTGCATACATTCGCAAGTTTTGCTTTCTTGCTATTCTCCGTTGAGATAGAATGAAACACAAAATTTATATAGATATATTGATTTGTTTTCAATGTTTCATCCAAAAGCCAATTTAGTGGTACAACCGCAAAGAGTTTCATATTCGGTTATTAGTGGAACACATTGTAGATTGTAGATGCTCTTACTTGGTGAAACTCTTCCATCATGCAGATAAAAAGAATGTGTAATTAACACACAGTTCCACAATCTGCTTATCTGCAGGAACACATTGATCCTACTTATGGAACTTTTATGGTAAATATGGTTCAAATATTACTGGAAACTTCAGAGTTACGTCATTGAGTAACAAACTTAATCGGTATTTTTTCGTCATGTCATTTATCCTGTGTGTAATGAAATTTTATACATGAAGATGATACAATAATTTGACCTTGAATAAACCGTAATGTCATATCGTTTTAATTGACCAGAATATAAAAAAACTTTTAAAACTTCAAACATTTATGTCTACACTGGTAATTACTCGAATATATCTAGAAGCTGACAACTCTCTGGTATTGACAACTTTTGTTGCAATAACGAATGGTTAAAGGGTTCCTTGCCAGAAAATTAAAGCGCTCTATAGGGCGTATTAAGTAGGCAATTGCAAAATAATACGGCCTTCATCAGAATATAAAATTTTCAATCAATTCAATTACTTTAGTAGATTTTATCGTTATGTTCCTGGTGCTGGTAGGTATGTGCAACTTCTCTTACCTATTGCTGCACCTACTCTACACAGATTTCAAACAATTTCCGATCAACCTAGACCTTTTTCCAAGAAAGTTTAGATGATATTCATATAAATTAAGCACTTCAAAGCTATCCTATAAAGATGCAACTTATTATAGCTACTACATATTTAAGGTGCCAAAAACTGTAGATATGTGAAATTTATTAAGGAAGCTATTCTGTTGAATGGTCCAATGAACTAAAACTATAAAACGATTTCTCGATCTTCCCTCCCATTTTTTGATCACAGCACCTCAACAAACGTGGGTTAACTTTACAATGAACCCCTTTGAAACAATTTCCAGCAGATGTTCAACAACCATTATCATAATAAACTACAGCGTCACTTAAAATATTTAAACTGCCTCGTATCGGGAAACGCCGCATTCTACCAAAACTCATCTAACGCATTTCGTTTGGCCGATGGGCTCACAGCTACAATTATCCCTTCAGAAATGTCTGTGGTCCACCTACTCGCTAGATAAAAACCCTTTAATTACCGCCCTGCATTCATCAACACATGGTGCTTAGAGGGCGCAACCCGTTTAGGTTTGTATTTAAAAGGATTTTTATGTAAAACGATTTCGTTTTGAGTTAACGACTTTCGATGTTTAAGATTAGGCGTATGGTGGCACAGGGTTAGACGTGCTATAAGGACGGTTTCTCTTAATAGTCTTCATAAAAAATCTGATGCCTTGCAAGATACGTGGCCGTGTGCGTCTTGTATATTGACGTAGTGATCCTCAGATTTTTAAATTCATTTATTAATTTTTATTAAATTGCTTACCTCATTCCTCATGATCTTTAATTAAAAAATCACGTGCCACTACAATACGTTCTTTTAACATTTCGGCTACCTCGACAGCCTGTTTTTTTTTAATAAAATTAATTTGATATTTTGTACTGTAAGGTAAATTATCTCGGCACTCACGTTGTTTGTTAGAAGGTACAATTCATCGTTGCTTGTTTTTAAAAACATAACTTTTTCAATGTATAAAGAACGAGTCCTATGCGACACATGTAGAGTATGTGGTATTCATGAAAGTTAGAGAGTAAAATTATTTTGTTTGAAATCAGAAAAAATTCTGCCATTATACAGGGAAGTCACAAGAAAGAAACAATTAAAAAGCTTTAGTTATCCTATATCTGTTAGACCTGCTATAGACATGAATGTTTCGTTTTAGCCGTCAATGGGCAACACCACCCTGCGCGACTTGGAAGAATGTTGTTCTGGCCTATATTTCTTTTTTTGTGGCGGATCCTGCTATAATCTTTATACCATAGTCAGGTCGTTACTCAATTCTGAAGGTTGTCATGTCAACTAAACTTATGCCTCAATCCTCTGAATGAAAATATGGTATCATTTAAAATACATCACTACCGGCAAATGATCGAAATTTTGATTGGATAATTCATGATGCAGACAATCATTCACATCTATTAAGTTCGACTGCTTTTTACTCACTTTTTTCCATGGATTACCACGGAGAAATACTTGTAATAATGATCATGCCATAAGACTGATAAGCAAACATTAAAAGGGAATATGTGTAAGTCTGGAAATGACAAAAAAATTATTCCTGTGAACCAAAAAGATACAAATCTAAATTTTATAAAGCATACATGTTAAATTCTACTGTACCTTGTTCCATATCGTTAGATCTGCTCTTCTTTTAATTACATCCTCCAGTTGTATTATTTAGAGCGTTTAGTTGTGATGGATAGCAGCAATTTAATAATGGTGGGTCCCGTGATCCATCAAAAAAAACTAGATACGTCCTTTGTTATCCGTTACTTTTTTGTAAGCAATGTTATAAGCAAAATAATGAGAAAAACTGGTGAAGTATGTTTCACTGTATCTGTGCAAGAAATGATCTGTGAAATGTAATCCGTCTTGCAGAGAAAAACGATTCCTTAAGGAATACGCGGGGAGGAGGTTTAGAAAAGGCAGTGCCCGCGAACTTCGTTAATTCACTCAAAGATGGCGCTTGAAAACAGCACAACGATCGAAACGTTGAATCGTTGTCACTACTGGGAAAGATAAAGAATAAAAATAAAAACCTACGTTGTCATGAAAATATGTATATAGAAAATATATTATTGCCACATGGCTGGGATTTTCCCAGAATTAACAGTATAGTCCCGGATCCCAGATTCATATTTTCGAGTCTCGGAAAATCATCCAGTATTTCAATGTTGGATGCAATAACAAGATGACCGCCAAGCATTTAATATTAAAAAACTGTACTTATTTTGTTTAAAATTTAATGTATTGGTAGGGTACCTAGAAAAGTTTTTCAAGTCATTTATTTTAACTCATATTAAACGGTTTAATAATTAATATTGTTTAAGTTGTGTACATAAGTTAACAACTAAGTGATATTTTAATACCTATATTTAATTGGAGAATTGGAGAATAATGTCCCGAATTTGCCTTCACCAAATGTAGCAACCCTATCAATATAAAAAACCTATAACAAATATGCACAAAAAGAAGAACTACAAAGAACTGTATTTGACTCAACAAACGTTCGAACGCTACGTCAAAGTGTCTTCTACTCAAGCATAAATACAGTTTTGATAGACAGAATCTAAGGAACAAATATTTACTCTGCAAACAAACAAAGTGGCTTCTGTTCTCATGCCGATAACTGTTAATAAAAAACACAGAGAAGCCGTCTACGCTTAATGGCCGAGAAGTAGTTTGACGGGAATATGTTAAACATTCCTAATGAGTCGCTGAAAGGAGGGTCTATACGAAACGTTCTTCTGTCAATTAACACCACTTGCAGTCGCACAGTTTTGAGAATCTCGGGTTTCGCACGTGCTGCTAGGTTTCCTGTGTTGAAAAGTTCTTCTTCTTATGGGTGCTATAGGAAGAAGTTATCAACAGTTGGCCTTACCGATGATTGAAGAATATTTTTATCAGAGCCGCAATGAAAACAAATTGAACAAGTAGTTTTCAGTAAGCGCCACCTCACTTGCAAGAACAGTCTAGTAAATCATACAAATAAAATATGTTTATTTCCTACGCCACTTGTTCAAAGATAGAATTGCAATTTTGATCAGCAACCCTGGAGGAGAAGCTGACATGACGAAAATGAGGAGTTAAATAACGCGATACACCTCGATCCCTACACACATAAACTCACAAGAAATATTCCTGTCGCAAATTTATTGGAAATCAATTTAAAGCAGTTCAGGCATGAATTCCATGATCACATGGCGTCTAAAAATAGTATCGTTCCTAATAATTATAGAATATTTATTAGCACAATTTCTCTATCACTCGTGCGGGTAAACCAATAGGACGTAGTATCTGTCAAAGTGTTTCACTAAAACTGCAAGGTTTTAAAAAAATCAACACTTATTACTTTTTGCTCACTGGTCAACAAATGTGGCACCCATCTGGAACACCGCTTCCTTAGGCGAAGGTGATCATGAATGATTATTCCGACCGCTGCCGATCCAATCTCCAGAGAAGATTCAATCTCGGTGTAGGTTATATGTCGATCTTTTTTATCATATTTTGCACAGCTTCTACGGTTCCCGGAGTAACAGCAGTGGGCGGTCGACCTGTGCGAGGTTCATCATCGAGTGAGACCCGGTCCCTTATAAAATGAGCAAACCAATTAAAAACTGTAGCCCTAGAAGGGGCAAAGTCTCCAAAGCAACTCACTAAACTTTCGTGACATTCCTCTTGTTTTAGTCATACAAAATCATGGCTCGAAAATCGCGACTACCCGGTTCCATTTTCACGTTAAAATTCGGCCAACACTTGATGCATTCGAGACCGTGGCAAGGCAACTACTGAACGATTCAAACGCTGACAACTTTCGACAAAATATCTGCGTGCTCAAACTTGTTTAAACTTGTATAGATTAGGAATATCTAAATACTTTCGGCGTGACCCTCGTACATGATGTTTCTGCTACACCCTGTACATTATTTATAAATCACATTTTTGTGACATTACGTTCCGCCCTAACTTGGGCTATCCTTTGACACGTTCAAATGGACTTCTGATCCTGCTTATATTGGATTACCCGAAGAAAACAAAAAAACTTCCCTTAAACTAATTCTTGGGGCTCCAAACAAGATTATTATATGTGCAAAACTTGGCGTCTTACGAGATTTTCTCTATTAGGACGAATAAGTTTTGCCTGTGTTGTAACGCGTGCTGAAAGATGGATAAAAATTGGATTATCTACCATGGAACATCTCAAGGCGGAGTATCTGTTGTGGAAATTCTTTGGAGAAGTTAGCTCTGAATAGAATGTGTTAGATAATGAGTAACAAGAAGCACTGAAGTTTTCTATAGGTAAATAAATTATACGGAAATATGATAAAAGATGAATTATGTAGATCGAGACAGCACATTCCACTCATTATTTTTTTCCTTGAATATCATTTTCTGTTACAATGATGTCACTTAGAGATGAATGAGGTGTTACCATAGCACATATTTCTTATCATTACTTAATCGACTGATTGAATAAATCAACAAGATTTGCCGCTCTCTTTATCAAATAATTATGTTTTATATAACTTTGTATTTAATATAAACACTATAGGAACAAAATGAGTACCAAACAAAATAGCGATAAAAAATAGCAAAAATTGACCGAACAAACTTAGTGAAACTTGATACAGCTTAAGGTTGAGTCAAGTATACTTACCTAATATCTCTTACGCAAAAACACCGCCATAAAAACCGGTAGGCAAATCGAATGAATGTCAGAACGACAGACAGACCCATTGGTAATGGCTGACGTGAACTAAGGTTCAAAAACATATATTTTAAGATGAGTGTTCACGAAAACAATCGTCCGAATGTTGCGTGGAAAGGAAAAACAAAACTAGCTTGTTTTTAGTCATTTGTTTCTCAAGCTCCTGTTTTGACAACCTATGAAGTTCTATCAATTTCGTGGGAAATGAATGGTTCACTATAACTCAAGCCGTTCTGTACCAATATATCTGCCTCATTCTATCAACATATTTTCTAGCACTTGTGAAGAATGTGGTACTTCCGCTGACATGATATTACATGATTGTTTTAGCACATCGTAATCTACAGTGAACCAACATCCTGTCCAAATCAAAACACCATTCGTTTCCTGAAAAAATATCGCATTTATAAATACGATTTTCTCGTGGCCCAAGGACACATAATAAATTTCACAATTCAGATTTTAGCCAAGTCGAATTAGACAGGAGGTTCTTTCAATATCGAAGGTGTAACAGCTTGATCAATGTCACCAAGCAAATAAGAAATAGTAACGCTTAATGATTTATTTGCTCAATCTAAGCCCCTGCCCTCTAAATCAATACACGTTTCTCTTGTGGTGAATGATAATGTATCATCAGTCCGTATTTCATAGACTACTGAAACTATTTTGAATAAATTAATAATAATAATATCAGCATCTTGATTTGTAGCTTCTAAAAAATACGAAGAAAGTATAGATACATGCATAACCTTGCTACCCTCTTGATTAAGATGATAACCTCCTTTTTTGAAATTATTTAAACAAAGTCTCATGCTAACGCACGTAAGACAAGACTTCCATCAGAGAGCTAGACTTTAAAAGGCAATTATTTTCATCAAGTGTATGCTCTCCACAATGCATCAGACCTGCTATAGACATGCATGTTTCGTCTTTAGCCTAGACTCGTCAGTATAGCCTGGCGGTCTAAGTGTAGAGAACATTCGGGTGGTATATACGTAACCTAGTCAAGGGTGTGATAGCAACATCAACTTACCTAAGGAAGTCCGCTTCGTAAGATGTTAATGGGCGTCCCCATAGAGGGCGACACTTAGGTGAGTTGAAATTATTTTCATGTTATATTGTATAAAACACACTCCCATCATTTAGTTTTTGTAGCATAGATTTCACTGTGCTATTTGTTGTATCTTTCGAAAGACCTTCGCATCACATCTGGAATCCGAATGAAAAATCGGCCGGGATGTAGAGAAGTGCTTCCTTATCATCTAACACGTTTTTTGTGTGCGGTCTGACTGAGATGAATGAGTCCCATGCGTATAGAAAAAATCTAGAAACAGTGAAAATATTTAACAGCTTGGTATGATTCTTAATGTACCGTGAATGAGGAATGTTGATCAGGACACCTTGCTGAGGTAAATAAGTATAAGAAAGCAGTTTGCAGCAAGAAGGTTCGGGGTTATTTGTTGAAGTAGGGTGAGATAGAAAATAGGTTGTTTAGCAATGATATAATTAAGATAATCACAAACTCAACATATTTGACAACTGCTCACTCTAACAGCTGCCACATTTGCGTCTTCTCTCCAAAGAAAAGTTTGACGTCTTGTCAAAGCCAAGTTACTCAAAAGATCCAGCCATCTAATAACGATCTTTATATATGATTCTATACTACAACTTAGTATAGGACTGCAAAGGCCTACCACTTTAATTGTAGGCCAACTTGTTACTTCTGAATAGTATATAAACAAATGTGTTCATGTAGTCTTCCAAAAACTATGCAAGAGCCGTCCAATGACTGGTCTGGGGGGTATTCAATGGCACCATGACAACTTACCCGCCCACAGCGGCGCTAGAACACCCGATTTTTTTGCAGAACAGGGTATCAAACTGTTGCCTCACCCACCTTATTCTCCGGACCAAGCTCCGTGTGACTTCTAATTCCAGAAGATCAAAGAAAAGTTACGAGGTCGCCATTTTTCCACCGATGAAGAGGCAATCGCTGCATTTGAGGAGGAAATTAGCAACTTTTCTAAAGAAGGTTGGTCGGAAGAATTGGACGAGTGGTTTTACCGAATGAGTAAATGTATTGAGAGAGGGGGAGAATATGTTGAAAAAACAGAATGAAATTTTTTAAACAAACCTTGTAGTTTTTCTGTATCTAAGAACGTATTAGTAAGTTAATAATCCTCATTGGTTTCAGGAGTTGCAAGTTTATATAGTCTCTTTTAAGTTGCGGCAATGATAATCATCTAGGGAAGTCACAGTACCTCCATTCAATTCAAAATGATGGATGACATGGCAACGATTCTTGCATAGACATGCAGATAAGCAAAGCACACACGTGAATTTGTTGAACTTGTCCATTTGGATGTCAATTCCATCGTGTCAGCGCGAACCATTAATCTTGCTAGCGTTATTCTTATTGTGGGGACATGAATCAAAGTCAAATTAGTGAAGCTTTTACATACGGTGCTATTGCAATTCCAATATAAACAGTTGACTCAGATATTCCTTTCCCGTATTGTCACTATGTGATGCATATAAATCACCGTGGTGTCCAATATAGAAGACACCCAGCGTATTTGTGTGCTACCACTGGCGTACCAAAAGGGGAGAGAGAGAGAGTGAGTGAGTGGATCAGAAATAACAAAAATACCGCCTGAAAAAATATTACATCGTATTTCAACCTGTTGTATGGTAATCGTCGCTCCGATTAGGATTGTGAAAAGTGGTCCAGTTGCATTCAGTGATATTGAAATAATGGTTTATCGTAGTGGCAACACTTCACACAACATACTTCCGCCTCCGATATAGCCTCTTCGTAGTTTCGTGACTTTAGCCATACTTATATATTTTATCCCAACTAGAGCTATTTTTAACACACTACTGGCTCTCAATATTCATCTTCTGTACCACAGTTCTCTAGTCCGTGCATAGTCATCACTAGATAGACGGTAATGGTGGTCGAAAATCTTGCTGGAGCTTTTATTAGACGGAGCCATGTTCAGTTGGCCGCACTGTCAAATCGAATGCTACTGTTTCAAAGCAGGGAATACCCTAAATCGCTCTAACGACGATGATCCCTCTAGAGAATCCTTATATATTAGCTTACACTATATTATAATATGAGCTACTGTCACAGCAACATCACAATATGTTTCACTAGCTATAGTAGCATCTCGAGAGGCCTTGTTTCGTGTAGACCATCATGCTGTTGAGATGAATGAGGACGTTGAGAGAAGTGTGGAATGGATATTTACAAATGGAGTTCTGCTTAACGCGCAGAAGACTCAGAGAACCACCCTGCACATGATTTGACATTGGCTCCAAACCACCCTGTATGTCACATCTTCGACCTCCACGGATGCATGCGTCCGTCAGACGGACCGCGGTCGTTTACGTTTGTGTACCGATAGAGCATCTACAAGATCTCAGCAGAAGCCGGCGTTCTTCTTTATCTTCGGACATCTGGAAAAAGCGACAGTGAACAACATTATTACCGATGCGCTCAAAATCGAACCGTCGAACGAAGTTGTCTTTGGCGAATCCAGAGAGGTTTTGGTACTAGATGGATCAGATTTGCATATTAAGTTATTGGGGATTTGACATGGCTGACACCATCTGATAGAGGGCAGAATAGTGAGGATTCTGACAGGGGTAGTGAACTCATTCATACTCTACAAAAGCCCTATGAAAACTGACTAAAAGGAAGTGCTAAGGGTATAACAAATGGACATACGTTCACAACAAACGGTACTTCACGTAGTTTAAGTTACATTAATCACAGTTTCTGGAGACACAGTTGAAAACTAAACACATGAAAACGCGTTTGATGATGGAAAAATATATCACGAGGAGACTTCATAAAGATCATTATAACTATAATATTTTGCTCAGTAGAATACGATATCGCTTCTTCTTCTTCTGGTACCATCCCCTAACGGAGGTTGGCAATCATCATGGCCATCTTGACTTTATTAACAGCTACTCTAAACAGTTGGTTGGAGGACATTCCAAACCATTCCCTCAAGTTTTTAAACCAGGATGTTCTTCTCCTTCCTTGGCTACGTTTTCCTTTAAGTTTACCTTCAATAATAATTTGCAATAGTTTATACTTTGGACTTCCAACTATATGTGCAAGATATTCAAGCTTCTTCCTTTTAAGCGTTCTTATTATTTCCTCTTCTACGTACGTTCCTACTACAAAAAAATTTCTTAAGACTTATAAAGGCAGCTCTTCGATTGACGTGTTATCGATGTTGCTTTGCTTCCTGATGATCATGTGTTTTGTCTTCTTTACAATCATGCTAAGTCCATAACATCTGCAAGCATCGTTTACTCTTTATAGTAGCGTTTCTAGGTCGTCTATGTTATGTGTTAATAGAACTGTATTGTCAGCGTAACGAAGGTTACTCAATATTTGTCCATTCATGGATATCCCTTCTTCACCCTCTGTCAGAGCCTCCTGGAAAATTGTTCCACTGTATACATCAAACAACAGCGGGGACAATATACAGCCCTGACGAACGCCCCTCATAATTTCAACCTTGTGGGATAATTGATCTTCTATTCTGATTCTCGCTGTAAAAAAACGGATACGTGGGAGGTAGTCACATAAACCAACTCAACATCTGAAACATTCCGTCCTCAAATAAATGACTGTAGTCACAACCTGTTTGATACAAAGTCCAAGGGAAAATTCCAGTTTTAAGATTTCTCTGGTGTTCACCGTGTCCTCCCTTTCCACCTCCCCCTCACTTGCATGCGGTCACGACGACCGGCAGTCACGATTCAGAGCGAACGTGATTCATACACTCGCGAACTGGACTTCGAGTTGCTCGTCCATCATTGCAAAACGAACCACTTGCGCTGCTCCGAAAACGATGACGGGCTGGTGACCATACAATGTGCATTGTCAGACCACAGGTTGTATCCAAGGAACGCTTGGTATGTACAGTCGTCATATACGAAGAAGACAAATCAGTTGTTGAAATGTAACGGCCGAAAACCTTATGTCTACAAGAGCTTGATTAGGTACTAGTTTAAAACGTGTGGTGATGATGAATTTAATGATTTCTTTTGATACTTGAGATAGGGAAATCTGTCATGATCACAGAACTTAGGCTCTATTGGGCTCCTTATACGCCCTACCTGGAGATGATCGAAACTGGGTATTGAGCCACTGCAGGAGAAGGTAGGTATACCACCCAGAGAAGCATCTCTTACATAGAGGGCCAGAGCTCCCCGAGAATGGATTCTCGGATTGATAGAACAATCACACAGCAGATGCTTCATCGTCTCATCTTCCTGTCCACAGCCCTTGCATAGAGGTGATGTTTCACCCAACCTCATGTTGAAGAGGTGATTCCTTAGCTGAACCTTGTCCTGTTAAAATGCCTTTATCAACGTGCAGTTGTTGTCTAGACATGGACAGATAGCATTTTGCTTCCTCTTTACTAGAATATCTGAGGGATTTTCTTGCAAATAGGCAGTCACACATATTCTTAAAGACTGAGTGGTTGTTTTCTTTTTCTAGAGTTTTCATACCACTGACAAGCAGAATACAGTGTAGCTCAGGAGCAAGGATGTTGATCTCAGCAGCTCTCTTTGCCAGTTGGTGAGCTGTGCCTTGGAAGCTGAGTGTCCTCCTACCAACCAACTGATATGTTGTTGTTGGTAGGAGCATTCGCAAGTTCCTGGTGGCAGTTCAGTACATAATTCGTTTCTATTTTGTGACACTTGAGAGTCAGGAAAGCCTCTCTGTTGATCTGATATTCATTATGTTCCTATTGAAGATTTCATTTGCAGGTATGGTTATGCCATCAAGTTCTTGCGGAGATATCTAAACTCCCTCATATCCAAACCCAACATTTTCCTTAGATCCATCTATGTAGATGTTCATAACATTCTCAATGATCTGTACCTTATATTTCCAATATACTTTATTCTCATTTTATTTTTGTTATATTGACAGAATTCTCTTTTGTAATATGGCCATAAGGCTGCTTTGACTATCATCTCTGTCATTTGATATTTCCAATTTATTACTATAGCTATATATATAGCACATGTTCCTAAATTATTATGTATATTTGTAAAACATTTCTGTTGTAAGGAGTAGCATTAAATAAAGGCCTGAATAAAGACAAACTTATACGGTTGAAAACGTATCAGTGTACGTGCGTATAAAAAAATCCACACTACATACTTTTGTAGTATTTTAAGTCAACACTGTACAAACTAACGCCCCTACATAATTTCTCTACGTCGTGTTGATGTAAGAAACCTCGAAGAAACAACTTTCAGCCCTTCAAGAGAGTTGTTGTTTTTTACAAATTGCCCCCTAGGGGCTGTAGGTACAACACACGCCGGCGTCGTATCTTCTCTCTACATACCTCGCAAGAAGCCAACTCGTATTTCACCAGCGTATTCTAATCCCTGTAGATCCGTTGGTTTATGGTCACCATAAATAAACGGAACAACTTACGGCGAATATGAACTAAATAAGATTTTGTGCAGTAGAATTTACTTGCTCATAATATTTCTCCGGGGCCGTTGTGAGTCCGATGCCGTGTGGCTTTTCATACGACCCACATTGCAAATAATAGACCGCTTTGCCCGGGTTGTAAGTAGCTTCGAGTTGTCGGGTCTCGACGATACTAGCATCGCGCGTATAATGGACAAAATATATTAATACTCGTACTGTAGTAAATACTTATAATTGATGAAGTTATGAATAACTTCTGAAACTAGTCACATCGTATTCAATCTGATTCATCCTACGTCTATTCACCATTAACTAAAAGAAGAGATGCTAACTCGTAAAACTGAATCCTAACTACACTATAACAAGCGGAATATGGTATCCCTATCCAATACAAAAAAAATATTAATGATTAAGAAATACTGATCTCGTTTTCTTTTGTTTATTCAACAAACAGCGGAAATGAATTTTAAATTCATTTTCTAACTACCTGAAGTTGCTAATATCAAGTTTAGTGAGAGCATAAAACACTACAAGTTCTGTTTCCATCAGCTTTTTGATTATAACTTATTTTTCCAACGTAGCATGATCAACGCAAATACAAATAAAGCGCAACTAGAGATTTTTCATAAAGCATTTTCCCTCTTGGAAGTAAAATAATTTCCCTGCAAGCTGAACTAATCGCCTTGGGACTAAAACGAGGATGGAGCGACGCGCGTTTGTATTTTTATTTATTTTTTATATTTGCTGCCATGGATTTTGCTGCTTCTTTTATGCAACATTCGTAGATGATTTATGAACTTGCAAGCAAAATGAATGCTGGTCATGCTTGGTCACAATGGAACTGAGCTAAACAACGACGACAACTTCCATATCGTCTTTTTGTCTTTTTATTTAGTTGATATTTGCGAGGTTGCCAATAACGTGCGCTGCTTGAAGTAGTACTTCATGCAATGACAATTCCTTTGGTTAACTGAATTGACTATACACTAGAGATCTTAACTTCTCATGTCAAGGCCTTTTTGCTCACTGGTCAACAAATGTGACACCCATCTGGAACACCGCTTCCTTAGGCGAAGGTGATCATGAATTATTGTTTAGACCGCTGCCGATCCAATCCCCGGAGAAGCCTCAATCTCGGTGTAGATTATATGTTGGTCTTTTTTTACAATATTTTGCGCAGCCTCTACAGTTTCCGGAGCAACAGCAGTGGGCGGTCGACCTGTGCGAGCTTCATCATCGAGTGAGCCCCGGTCCCTTCTAAACTCAGCAAACCAATTAAAAACTGTAGCCCTAGAAGGGGCAGAGCAACTCACTAAACTTTCGTGATATTCCGCTTGTTTTAGTCCCTTTTTATAGTCATACAAAGTCATAGCTCGAAAATCGCGACTACCCACGTTAAAATTCGGCCAACACTTAGATGCATTCGAGACCGTGGCATCTAGAATCTAACGTTGCCTTAGCGTGTAAGCACAACTTAAGACAAAATAGCTGCGTGCTCAAACTTGTTTAAATTTGTATATATTAGGAATATCTAAAGACTTTAAACGTAACCATCGTAGACATGGTGGTTGATTGATATATGTGTCCAATATATTTATCATCAACGTCGGTATCTCTCAGGCATCTTTTCTTCCACCAAAGGTATTCTTGATGTACCTACATCAACGAATTTTCGGAACTAACGTATAATGCAATCTACAGATGCACAGACAACTCTTACCACCATCCTGAAAGACCTTAAATCGGCGTCATCTACAATAACAAATACATAGAAAAAATTGGTGGCATCGACAAATGGAGTTCAGTCCAACGCACTGAACTGGGTTAACATTAACAATAGCCATGTTGCCGGCTTTGTGAGGTCAGCATTCCAGAACTTGGGCATTATTTTGTGCAATGCTCCTTCAGTACCTAAACCATCGACGAAAAGTGGCTAATCTTTCCTTATTCTATAGATTGTACCATAGTAAATTTTCGACCGAGCTGTCTCGAATGATAACACAAATGGCCATCAGTACAACGGACACTAGAAGGGCCCATTGGGCTCATTCACACCAGGTTGAACTCCTATCAGGATCCAGCCCCTTCTAAAAGTCATTCTTCAGAGATGAGAAAGAAGCTCAGCATGAAATTAGCTACAGAGTAGTTACAGCTTGTTATAAAGTCAATGTGAATGAAAGTTCACGTTGTCACTGTTCTTTTGGATTACTATAGACATACTGTCCATCTGATGTGCTCTTGTTTGTTGAAGACTTTTGTACTCTATCAACGTACTTTGAGGAAAGAGACATTATCTGAAAGAATCTGGCAACCCTGGATGAAAGGCATCAGTGAAATCTGTGGCGCTTCGTCCCACTCCGTAACCCAGATTGTTTGTGCCGAGCTTTAGCAAAAAATGTTTTTATGGATGTTCCAGCAATAATATTTACACTGAGTGACACGAGCGTCATAGAATGTTGTCGGTAGCGGAAAGAAAAGGTGGGCGTCAGTAACTTTTCCTTCAGGGGCTCAAAATTGATAGGTGCTTTGGTGCTGTGAAACGTGTTCTGTGAGCTAGCAACGGTTCTGAAAAATAAAGAACGATATACGCTTGAAAACCTCCTTGCCTTTCGCTATCAATATAACCTTACGAATGTAACGATTGCTCCTAAGAAAACCGAGTTAGGAATAACTTAACTTGACCTCAAAGATAAAGGTGAACGCCTCAAAATTAGAATTAGTAAGCAATAGAATCCTTAAAGTTTGGATTGATAACGATACCAGGATGATTGAGCATTGAGCGGTGGGGAAATGTAACAAAACTGCTGCATCAGTAGTGAATCCTGCTATGCTCTATGGACTACCTACGTGATAGTATTAAAAAAAAAGCACATAAGTTGTTGGTGGGAAGTCAGCGCAGGACAGAAGTGTGAGTAGCTCCTGCCTGTAGAAGAAAATTAACAATCCCGTAGAAAGATTTGTAACTATACAGAAAAAATACAGTACAGCGCTACATATATGAGAATATTAAAGAGACAATACGCAACTTACAAGTATGTATATTTCTCTGACTGAGAGGATACTCTGAACTATCTATTCGATCAAACCAAAGGCAAACAGAAATTCAGAATCGCCACGTGAAAGGCACACAGCTGAAAACTTTGCCAAGCATGTAAGCGAAGCAAAATTCTGGAGCATATAATCTGAAACAATCTAAATGACAAGAGACACTCATACGCTTAACATAGCTGCAGTTGCTTTGAGGTTCTGAGGTATAAAAACCAAACTAAAGGTTTGTGGGAAAATGAGGCAAGTATCGTTTGGTAAGGCATAAATACGATGTTACATGGTTCAAATCATTGGAAACCAGTCTGAACTTTCTTCAAAAGTATCGCATGTGGAATTTCCAATTTTTAACCATACTAGTAAAAATATAGTATTGCTACTCTCTAACTGGGTCCATCAACTCAGGGTTGAATGTCATTCTCAAACTCCCCATCCTGCGCTGATGGTTTCAGGAACCAAACACCAAACGATGCGATGTCGCTTTTAATAAAGTTTACGAGGGCTTTTTTGTCGCCGTTCCAAGACGAGGACGTTATCGGTGTTTATGCGTTCGCTGCTGTCAGAAATAAACAACTCGCGAAAAGGACGGCCGATAAGCATCATGTGAAGTTTACATGTAAGAAGCCATAAGCCGGAGGTTTATGATTTGACACTTTCATTTCAAACTCGCTTGTAAGTTTAATACATATACATACATTGTAATACAGGCAATGGTGAGAAACGACATGCTTGAAGATGTCAGTGTCAGAATTTTCAGCAATCTAGACAGATACGAGGGTCACGCTGAAAGTTTTTAGATACAGAAAAGCTACAAGGTTTTTTTTGAAAAAGTTTATTCTGTTTTTTCAACCTATTCTCCTACCTCAATACATTTGCACATTCGGGGTAACCACTTTCTTGTGACCAACGTTCTTTTGAAAGGTTGCTAATTTCCTCCTCAAACGCAGCTATTGCCTCTTCATCGGTGGAAAAATGGCACTTAGATGCATTCGAGACCTTGGCAAGGCAACTACTGAACGATTCAAACGCTGCCTTTGCGTGTAAGCACTTAAAACCTTAGACAAAATAGCTGCGTGCTCAAACTTGTTTAAACATGTATAGATTTCGGAATATCTAAGGGAATTGAACTCACATAGTTAGAAGAAATATAAATAAGAATTTGTTGCCATCAAAACAATGTTTCATGCAGATAAAGTAATTGTGTATTCAACATACAGTCTTATAAATAAAACTCTTTTTCTTACAGTGATTCAAATCATCGTCGGACTGTCAAATTTGACTGTTTACAGGCTACCCGGGTTACATGCCAACTAGCTAACCAGATCCTGTCATGGATAAACAGAGATCTCAAATCTATCATACAATCAATATCAATCAAGGGAAAATGTCCTCAAGATATTTCATGTGATGAACCATTTAATTTCTTAAGATATTTGACACCCAAAGAAATCATATAGTTTATCACAGGAAACATTTTAAGGACATTTTGACGGCAAGGTTTAAGGTTTTATAGGGGTTCCTCTTTGCACTAGTGCAAATGCAGTCGCCTAATAAATATTTACCCTAAGACAGAAAAAAAAATAATAGAAAAATAGCTAGACATAATAAAAAGTATGCTGGATGTTGAGAGCTCCAGTTTTGTATCCATTATCCATATTTAATTCGCTAGTTAGCCTTTGTAAACAGTTAAACTTGACAGTTTGACAATGATTCAAGTATAAATTAAAACGCGTCACTGTAAGAAAAAGAGTTTAGTTTGTGAAACAGTGTGTTAAATACACGATTTTTCAATGTGTATGATGGAAGAGCTTCATCAAGTAAGAGCATCTACAATATATATACATGAACAAAATGTTTTCCCTATTAGGAAAGTAGATAAAGTTCATCAATTTGCGAATTTGGTTCAAGAATGATAGCGATTCGGCGAACAAGATTGAGGATCAAGTATCATCAATGTGTCACTAGATGTCTAACAATGACTTGAGCTGCTCACAAGCAAGCAAGATGGAAAGAAGTAATGCGCGGAGTAAAGTGTATTCGAAATTTTGTGGAACAGGTTCCCATGGCAAAATAGTTGATCGTCTACCAAGGAATGTGGATTTAGTATCGATAGTCGGCGAAGTTGATAAGCGTTTATTCGACAACTTTTTAATAGATTTCAGCATTTGTTTAGCCGAAAGTCCCATGGAGATGAAGCTATTGCAACTAGAAAGCAACTAGCGCAGTTGAATATATCATTTAACTAGTGGCATATCTTAAGTGTTATCTGTCGATGCTTTTAAATACAGCGAAACGCGTCAATTCATAAGCATATATATTTGCGAGACATCCTGGTACATTAGCACACATCATTCCAAGTGAGATAACAAACTTCACAAAAGAATACAATCTACATGAGAAACAATCTAGGAGAATACTTGACAAGTTATCAGAGATATATCCTCCTACCTTTCAACCGAAGGAAAGTCTGGCAAAAAACAAAACAGAGAACATCATTACTGCTCAAGTGTTTTCCGAAATGACCCAATATCTCGGAATGACGTGACTTGACGTAGTCATCCATCAAGCGGGATTTTATCAGGGTAAGGTAGCGGGCGGATAAGGTTTACAACCCTTGATATCCAGGACAAAATAGCGCCATTTTTCAGCATTTACTTTAGGTTGCTCACTATTAATTAGGCTATCTGGACGATAAACCAATAAACTATGTAGCTACTTGAAGAATAATAGTCGCAGTGGGAAATCTCATGTACGTAGGTTATACTTTCCTTTGTGTAATGATTTGCAGCTGCAATGCGTTTGACCTTGACATGAAGTTTAAATTTATTTAAACTCAAATTTTACAAATCAAAATTACTCATCTGTACGTGGCCCTCGACATCATTACATTAAATTCCTGAGGGCAATGAGAAAGTTCAGCTGAGAAGAAATTTTCGTTATAAGATGGTTACGTTTCATCATGAGCTTCAAGGTCACTTGCAGATTGAATCCACTTTTCCATTAATACTTCATATCTTCAAATTTCTGAGCAACAATTCTGATCAATGGAATCATTGTGATGGCTGAGATCATGAGCTTCCGAAGACAAGATTAGAGATATGCGCCCTAAAACTTAGTTTTGATAAAGCAAGCTTTTCAATGTAGCTCGGGTCAATTTTCCGAAAACGGCGGGCACTCACTACATAGTCACTCCTTATAGAACCATCGTGCTGTTTTCTTTAAGAACAACAAAACTTTTGTCTGTTTACATATTTATTGGTTTCTGAACACAGAAATGCGTGCTGCCTTGAGGTTTGTATTCATTCCAGAGTCTAGGCTACCACTCTGGACAAAGTCATAGGTTATTTAGCTACCGACCAGCACTATAACTATCATC